>OZ005744.1:131526648-131672033 GCA_963930735.1 Dioctria linearis | reverse complement strand
CCTTAAAATACTATTTCGGAACTACAACTAATTACTAAGAATACGTCGATATACCCACCTTTGCGCAGTAGATGAAGCGGAGGATATCGTGCTATTTTTTTCCTGCCAATTACGTGAAGTCATCGTTTTTGGTGTACAGAATCATAAAAGCGAATTTTTTCAACATAAGTTTTAACACGAAAAATACAATTTAAACGCCCTATGAGCAGGGACCAGAAATGAAAAACAAGAAGAAAAAGCCGCCAGAAAACTAGGAAGGCAGCAGAGAGAAACAGGTTCGGGCAACTACATGGCCAATTGATATGGTATACCATCGCCGTAATTTAAAAAAATATAAATCTATAAAAACCACACTACTTAATTCAATAATATAATATTTAATAACAAAGTTAACATTAAACAAGGGAAACAGATATAGTTGGTCTATAAGACCATACTCTGAACATAAAATTTAAATAAAGTGAAAAAACCGAAGTTTTGTGTGGCAATACAATGCAGGAATTGCTCGAGCAGTTCAGTTTTGAAATTGTATTTACAATTTTTATGAGAACGCCGTGTACAAAAAGCTCTCCACGTCAACGCATTCTCAATCAGTAACCAAATATATAGTGAAAAACGAAATTTGTATATGGCAACAATATGTAGGTGCTGCTCGGCTTGTCCTACATACTTTCGAATGCAAATTTACACTTCTTTTTAGGGTTCCGTACCCAAAATGTAACAACGGGAAGCCTATTACTAAGGCTTCGCTGTCCGTCCGTCACCAGGTTGTATCTCATGAACCGTAATAGGTAGATAATTTAAATTTTCATACACTATGTATTTCTATTGGCGAATAACAACAAATTTAAAAAATTAAATTAATTTAAAAATTAAAGGGGCCCCCTTACAAGAAACGTGATTTTTTTAGGCGTTTTTTTCTGTTTTATTCTCAATCTTGTTACTATCTGAGCTGTATCTCATTAATCCGTAACAGGTAGACAATTGAAATTTTCAGAGAGTGTGTACTTTTATCGCCGCCATAACAACAAATAATAAAAAATAAATTAAATTAAAAATTGAAGGGGGCTCCAATACAAGAAACGTGATTTTTTTGGAGTTTTTTTCATCATTTTATTCTCATTCATTATTATTATCATAAGTTGGATTTTTTTTTTCAAATGACAGCATTATTTTTTCACATGACGCCTACTCTCATTTGAATAAATAAATAAAAAGTACACAGCGTTAAATTTTGTACGATGGTACGGAACCCTTCGAGCGCGAGTCCGACTCGCACTTGGCAGGTTATTTTTAAAAAGATCAAGTTTGCAAAATTCGAGCTTTCTATGCAAACGCGTTCTCGACTTATCGAGAGGACGACAGATAGAACGATAGACAGACGGATGGACGCAAATATGGACATGCAAAAATCAAAAAACTTTCAATGTTATGCGTGGGTGTTCAATAAATTTTTGGCTCCCAGCATTGGTTCTATGCTTTACAAATGTAACGATAATCTTAATATACCCAGTAAAAATTATATCCCTAGGGTCAGCGACAACAATTTGTACCACAAGCTCTGAGTACCTACTATAACAACGATCAACTATCAACACGATCATGCAAAGAATTATTTCTAAAAATAATATTTTTTCTCATCAAATTCTCTACCCATACACAAATTCAACATTCACAAAAAATAAAATGCATACTTGCACTTTATTTTTCTCACCGTCCGTGAAAAAGAGTTAAATTTCACGTGATAACGTTCATTCCCACAAAAGTTTTATACATTTAAATTTCAGGTGAAAACGTAGAATTTCTGGATAGATAACCTTGGTTCCCATAACTTATATTTAAGGGAAAATTTATATAAATGTAGAGTAAAAATGAATAAAGAACTTACTTAGAATTCAGTCACCAAGCAGGTAGTTTCTTTTAGAATTTCCCGCACCAGCGGTAAGCGTTGTACCTTTAACTAACTAACATTGCTCCTTCGAGCCTACTTGAACAGCGATTGGATTAAGCGAACTACATCTACAGAGCTGACTGGACTGGACTCTACAGCAGTATCATCCCAAAGTTTCTCTATAACAATCATCCCAGGGATCTGCAGGGGCATCTACCCAGCCATCCATAGAGCAGATAAACCGGCTGGCTAAAACAGCTGCCAATCCAGGTTGCTGCGGATCTGCATAGCCAGCCTAACACAGAGCTCACACAACGATTGTCAACAAAGCTGCCAATTAAAACGCCAACAGGTTGTTTTAGCCAGGGCCCGAGCTGCAAATGATCGATTGTAACGTGGGCGCCCGTTACAAACTCATTTATTTCGAGTGACACTGGTATGTAGAGAACAATTGTCTTGATACCTGCAATCGAAGCTTTGTTTTGGTCATTTTGGAATTTCTTAGGGAACGTTAGCGATATTAGATCATTAGCTATAAGAAGTCTAACCCTAAAGAAATGCCTATTTAAATAAATAAATAAATAAACGAGTAAGTAAATAAACGCAAAAAGAACGTTTTGTTTTTAATTTATGAATGGCAGAGCCAGAAAGCTTTTAAAAAGAAAAAAGAAAAGCAGATCTAGCAGAAGGTTGAGGCCGAGGAGCTGGATATAGAAAATCATTGTTTGGGAAGCCGTAGTACGTGCAAATCGCATGCACAAGTTTTGGATGATTTTGCAACTTTCATGGCACCAGAGAATCATCTCAGAGGATCGGCAGCACCAACAAAAGAGTATAATTTAAAAAAAATTAAAAAAAACCGTAACTAAGAATTAAATTTAAAAAAGGAAATTTACAATACTAAAACCGCACTTATTTAAAAATTACTAACCCCTAGAATTACCATTTCCCTTTTTTTTCAAAATAAAACTTCAGCTAGAAATGTAGTGAAAGACGGTCGTAGGTTTCCTAATTTAAGAAAGGCAATCGTGTTAAACAGAGTTTTGAAATGGTTTAATTATATCACAAAGTGGAATCAAATGTAATTTTTTTTCTTTGCTCGCCTTGTTCTCAATATCAGTGTTTTTAGAAAAAAAGTGCAAGCCAAGACCACCCCTAGAGCCTTGGCTTACATTTTTGGGGGCTCGTTTGGGATTGAATCCCTAAATTTCTCAAGGAAAGAAAAGGAAACAACATTGTTTTTAATTACGACATACATTGTTTCAATAATCAAAATATAAGTTTTTGTTGTAATGTACTGCCGGCACAGAATTACCTCAATGACATTTCTTTCTTTGCTCATATTACAGCTGTAGCAAAAAAGAAAAAAACAAACTACCGATTGTCATTACAAGTATTCGTTCGATCCCCTGCATGAGTCGCGCGATATCATATGAAAACGAAACAGAACTTTTTGTAGGTTATATGTTTCCATCAAAATAGTGATATGATAGTCCAAGATCGCATTAGTTTTATCCCCATATCGGTAGAGCAATGTTGTTAGTAAATTGACGAAATATTTTAGTTAAACGGGAATTGATGTAAATAAATCCCTAGTGGTTTTGAAAATGGTATTGTAGCTAAAGTATACATA
This sequence comes from Dioctria linearis, assembly GCA_963930735.1. Taxonomy (NCBI): domain Eukaryota; kingdom Metazoa; phylum Arthropoda; class Insecta; order Diptera; family Asilidae; genus Dioctria; species Dioctria linearis. Next base: position 131,668,509 of record OZ005744.1, on the reverse strand, counting down.
TGTACATACATATGTATTCGTGGCAATGTTATCTAGAAACTCTAACAAAATGGTCTGCAGAATTAAGTACCTGGATTAGAGTAGCAGGAAGATATCGGCGTTAAAGTCACGTCATTCTGATTGGTAAATAATTTTTTTATTTAAATTGCTTTTATTGCAAATTGCTTTTAGGGATATTGAACTGCTTGTAGATTGGTGCGACAGTGAAACAAATAGGTGAGACCAAAATAAGGAAATTACCGAAACAGTCGTAAACCAAAGTGCACGACAATGAAAAGGTACCCAAAATTCGTTTCTATGTAAGGTTATACGAAGCTAAAATTAGATCAAACTGCAATTATTAATTATTTTTGAACTCCTTTCACTGATTATAAATAATAATTACGGAGAGTAATATATATCTCGCCCTCCATAATAAGTTTTAGAATTATTTAAACGTAAGTAGATAGAACCATACCATAGGACACCTAATTAATTACCATGTTCAGTAAATGAGTAACATTAGAAGCTTGGTAGTTAAGCTTTTAGTTCTTCGAGCCATTATTAATATATATGCCCGTAAAATGATGATTGTACAAGTAAGGACACAGGTTCGCAATCCTACAGCGCGCCAAAAAGGGCACGTGGAAATTTTCTTATTTTGGGAGCGTGTGCCAGTTTTCAGTAAAATATAAACAAATTATTACTATCTGAGAGCCTTAACATCTCTCTAGAAAAAAAGGGGGTAGGTAAGAGTAGCCCTAAACCATGCTAACTAACTCTTAAGACAGCATTTGTAATTCAGCCTTTCACAAGTAGATTAAGCTACCAATAACGCTTCCCTTCTGGTGAAGAGGGTAAGCCTTCCCTACTATAGTAGATGGGACAAGTGGGCATATGGTTACGCACGCAACACAGCTCTGGAGATGGCCGGACCTCTGCAATTTTGTCAGCGCACGTCGGAGAGGGAACCAGGATTACAGGAGAGGATAGCTTGCTACTGCGGTGACAATCGCTGAAACCACAGTGATTTAAAAACGGGGTCAGTCAAACGTCCTTGATTCAAGGACTGTATCTCACGAAGCAGTTGCGAAGGCTGGAGGTCGCCAAGAAACAGCTCGGTGACTAACTGCTGGAACTTCTGCTGCTCGCTACCGGATAGGCGAGAAATCAACATCTCCGTCAGCGTCTTGTATTTATCAGCAGGCGGTGGGTCGAAGAGCACATCACTATCCACGCGTACCACATCCACATGCAACGCACTAATCCTTATGTTAAACTTCGTCCTATCTTGAGTTATACCCGTAAGCTCGAACTGAGCTTCCAACTGACAAAACCGTAGTTCCGGGTATGGCTTCCAGAACGGAGTAGGTTTCACTGAAACAGCCTAGAATTGGCAGGCGGGGAGGCGACGAGCGATAGATCATCGGCCAAACTAATGACGCGGACTGGCACTTCCTCAGATTCCTGAACCACAACACAATACTTAAAGCACTTTATTCAACCTCCCGATACTTAATAAAACCCGAATTCGTTACGTATACGTTACAAACAAAACTTTTACACTGCTCAAGGGAGCTATACTAAGAAAAACTTAGAGAAAGGGAACAGATTCTTAAAACGTATGTGATCAGAATTGCAAGAAAAAGGTATATATATGGAGATAATATTCGAACAAAAATTGCAAAAAGTAATGTCTATATCTATATACGTAAATAAATATATAAACAAAAATAAATAAATAATATATATAATATTTGTTGCTTCGAGAAGCCTCGAACACTTATCCTGGTTAGCTATGTGCGTTCCGTAGCATAGGCTGCCCCCTCTTAAAATTTGCGGAACTAGATGCTACCATCTTTGGTTGAAAACGGGATCAGGGCTGAAAACTGCTTCTGTCTCCAGTTAGGGATATTTTACACTTCTAGCCAACTCTCTGGTCCCTTACCGCTGAAGGGGTGAAACCAGAAGTCGCTGACAACAGATCACGTCGGCGTCACCAATATGGAGTTATTGTTATCCCCAAAAAAAAAACACTTTTAGATGTGGTTAATATTTTTGATTTATTTTATGTTAATCGCAAAATTCACGTAACAAAACCAATTCCTGGTTCATCACAAAATTCACGTAACAAAACTAATTCTGGGTTCTATTTTATACAAAATAACTAGGCTCTTTATTTTTATATTTTTTACAAGATTTACTGTCCATACTTATTCAACTCACAACGAGACTGTCCATCGAGAAAAATTTAAAAACAATTAAAAAAATCTGGCTTACTCTCACAAAACTTCGAACACGTAACGCAGTGCTTAAAGAAATAATTTTTAACGAAAATAATTTGGATTTCGTGGTAGTGCCAGAGGAATCGGAGGAGCGTAGTAAACATATGTGTCTTCAGTGACGTTAATCCGGTTGATCAACAAACCGAGCGATGCATCGCCAGAATTTATGAAGGGTTACGCACGGAATACAGCTCTGGAGATGGCTGGACCTCTGCCATTTTGTCAGCGCACGTCGGTGAGGGAACCAGGATTACAAGAGAGGATAGCTTGCATCTGCGGTGACAATCGCTCTGACCACAGTGCTTTGAAAGCGTGGTCACTCAAGTGTCCTTGATTCAAGGACTGCATCTCACGAAGCAGTTGCGAAAGCTGGAGGTCGCCAAGAGACAGCTCGGTGAGTAGCTGCTGGATCTTCTGCTGCTCGCTACCGGATAGAGAAATCAACATTTCCGTCAGCGTCTTGTATTTATCAGCAGGCGGTTGGACGAAGAGCACGTCACTAACCACGCGTACCACATCCACATGCAACACACTAATCCTTATGTTAAGCTTCGTCCTGTCTTGAGTTATACCCGCAAGCTCGAAGTGAGCTTCCTGCTGACAAATCCATAGTTCCGCGTACGGCTTCCAGAACGGAGTAGGTTTCACTGAAACAGCCTTGAATTTGCAGGCGGAAAGGCGACGAGCGATAGATCATCGGTCAAACTCGTGACGCGGACTGGCACTTCCTCAGATTCCTGAACCACAGCACAATACTTAAAGCACTTTATCCAACCTCGCGGTACTTAATAAAACCCGAATTCGTTACGTATACGTTACAAACAAAACTTTTACACTGCTCAATGGAGCTATACTAAGAAAAACTTAGAGAAGGGGAACAGATTCTTAAAACGTATGTGATCAGAATTGCAAGAAAAAGGTATATATATAGAGATAATATTCGAACAAAAATTGCAAAAAGTAATGTCTATACCTATATACGTAAATAAATCTATAAACAAAAACAAATAAATAGTATATATATAATATTTGCTGCTTCGAGAAGCCTCGAACACTTATCCTGGTTAGCTATGTGCCTTCCGTAGCATAGGCTGCCCCCTCTTAAAATTTGCGGAACTAGATGCTACCATTTTTGGTTGAAAACGGGATCAGGGCTGAAAGCTGCTTCTGGCTCCAGTTAGGGATATTTTACACTTCTAGCCAACTCTCCGGTCCCTTACCGCTGAAGGGGTGAAACCAGAAGTCGCTGACAACAGATCACGTCGGGGTTACCAATATGAAGTTATTGTTATCCCCAAAAAACAACACTTTTAGATGGGATTAATATTTTTGATTAATTTTATGTTAATCGCAAAATTCACGTAACAAAACCAATTCTCGGTTCATCACAAAATTCACGTAACAATACTAATTCTCGGTTCTATTTTATACAAAATAACTGGACTCTTTATTTCTATATTTATTACAAGATTTACTGTCTATTCTTATTCAAATCACAACGAGAATGACCATCGAGAAAATTAAAAAACAATTTAAAAAATCTGGCCTACTCTCACATAACTTCGAACACGTAACACAGTGCTTAACGAAATAATTTTTGACGAAAATAGTTTTGATTTCGGGGTAGTGCCAGAGGAATAGGAGGAGCATATAAAAGACGAGTCGCCACACACCCACGCATAACAGTAAAAGTTATTCTGATTTTTGGGTGCCGTCTGTCGGTCCATCCATTCGTATGTCTGTCCGTCCGTCTGTCTGTCGTCACGGTAACTAAAGAATGAGTGCACCTAGAGAGCCAACATTTTCTACACGGCCTTTTTAAAAAAAAAGTTAACTTTTAGTTCGAGAATGGGTCAAAGCACGTAATAGCACGTATAGCGTTCTTATTTTTTTTACTGAGGAACAAGGCTTGAATTAAAATCTGCCTAGATTATTCTAAAATTCATCTTTAATCACGTAATTGTACATATAGCACATAGTGGCAAATTTTAAGTAAACTAACTAATATGAATATAGAGCATATATAATAAACAACAAAATTTCAAACCTGTTATCAGTAAGGCTACCTTATCTTAAATATCGTTATCTCACAATTTCCTGTAGGCCAATGTATGTGACGATTTATGGTGGAACAACGGTCATTTTAACTAGTTCGACTGCCCTATATGTTGGCAATTTATTCTGGATCCAATGCAATCCTTTAAATAATTCTTCTGAACTCCTTTGTGTTGCGATTAGTTCTGGACCAAATACGGCTATTTTGCGTGCCTTTTCTGTGGTGGTGTGGACTTCCGTCTATTCCACGAACTCCAAGGACTTACCAAGCTATTGTTTGTTTAACAAAAAAAAAATACAATTTAATACCAAGCTATAGATCGAGTTGAAATTTGTATTCTTTTTACTTTTTTTTTTCTATAGTGGTTAGATAAGGTGGAAAGTAAATTTTCTTCTTAATTAACTTCTTCTGCGACTGCTTGCCGTCTATAATCTTCGATTGTGGGTTCCGTCAAATTCAGTTGCTCAACACGGCAGAAGCAACACCAGTTTTAACACTTTTATAACTTGCCTTCCTCCTCCTAATCACAACTTAACTTTTAAGTCACTTTACAAATCAGTTCCTGTTCCACCTGTGCTGCTTGATAAAAAAGAAAACAATGTCCTCCGGAATTCTTGGTGCTTGGCGCTTCCTCTTTTTTTCAACTTCACTCCGCCTAAGGCTGCGCGCACACTAGTCATCTACTGTCTCCTAATAGCGTAACCTCCCTACTTATTTCTTATTCTTACTTCATCACTTAATACAACAACTACGGCTCTATTACTTTTAACACTGATGAAACAACTATTAATACACTACAATTGTGAGAGTTCATTTTTTATAAATACATAAATTTCGTACAAGCGCTGCTTTGTCTGTCTACCTTACCTACTTAGCAATTCTTTAACTACGCCTATGTTCACACCTTAATGTATAAATCTACTACTATAGAAGTCCGTAAATCAATTACATAATTAAATCTGGCATTTGGTTGACTTTGCTTTACGACAATTATATTTTGACAGTTCATAATTTATTTATGTTAACTCGGGAAAGTGTTTAAATAATACATTTTTAGTTGAAAGTTAGTTCAAGTCTATCATTATTGGATACGGTGTTATTGAGCCAAGCCACGAACGACGTTTGTATCTTTTAATTCTGTGCTCATCATTTTGTGTGGATTATTCTATTTACGTTGGGGATATTCTGTGTATCATACATTTACCCGCAAAGAGGTTCCTTGAAGTAGCAAATTTCATATTTGATACTTTTTCTTTTTATCCAATAAAAAATTATTATTAAACCAATACTTAATAAATTTCTAGGACGCATTAACTCAAGAGCAGGGGGATCTTCGGGAGTGTTAAAAACAAACTGGCTTTCTAGATCTGCCTGCGCATGTGGACCTTTCTTGGCAACTATCTATTACTGCTATCCTTATTCGTCAATTTTTTTTGGGAATTTTACTTGTATGAGCTAAATTTTGTTTCATTTCAGGATTTGTTTTCAATATGGAACGACACCGTCTGTTACATTCCCACTTCACTTCGCTAAAATTTCATTCACTATAATGAAACTTTCATCTACTCCACTTTGCCTAGCCGGTTATGTAGAATCCATCTGACCCATGCCCTTATATCTCTATACAACTACTTTGAGCAATGAACAGTAAACTGTTAAATTACCAGCAATCCTTTACTACCATCCATCTTAGGTTCTTAGTGGGCACCTATAGTGCTAAAACTGTTAAGCCTTTGTCTTATTGACTGTGTTTCCGTATAATTAATGGTAAACGAAACATATTTATTACGCTTATCACGACTTCTCGCGAGCTACATATTGTTTAGTCTCTCATTTCATGATTTAGAGTGGATTGGAGCTTTTTCCAAACCACTTTAGTCTGCCTGCTATTACAACCTTACCACTTGTGGGTGATAGTAATAGCTTCGTAGTAGCAAATAAAAATGCAGAGCTTCGTATGAACGTGTTTATTTCTTTTGTAAGTACTATTTTGTTAATTGCTATGATCTATATACAAATTTTTCCTGTCTAGAATTTAATTTAATTCTCATATTTTTCCCACAAAAATATTTTCTCACAAAATTATGCTTACTCTTCAAAAATTTAAGCTTCGCAAAATTTGCCCATGCATATGAAGGATTCATGTTAAATATTTGGTTTTCTAAAAATATGTGATAAGAAGAAATATTTTTCGTGGGAATGAAAATTTATCTATACACAACATCAAGAAAGGCAGTCCAAATGAATGAAACCCTTGTTAGTATCTCCTACATGCGTGACTGACCCGTACATCTTATACTCAATTCCTTTGTACTTTATTTTCTATGGATTCTACGATAATCCATAACCTTATGTGGTTGGGCCTATATTACTGAACTCAAGATTTTCCTCTAACCCTAACTAGACTCACTTATTTGACACAGCTCAGCTTTAAATCTCGAACATGCCACCATCCGAGATCTGTGCCCCGATGTCCTCCAACCTGTAGACCAGCTTTGATCTTTTATCGCATACCACGCATTTAATAAATTTAGGTGCAAGTTTTGCGGAGAATTGCTTACTTGCGTCCGATAAGATGTAATTACGCTTAAAGACTTCATCGCCCACGTTGAATTCCTTACTATAAACTCTTTTATCAAAATGTTTCTTGTTTCGATTGTAGGGTTTCTCAATCCGTTTATAAATATCGACATACACGACTTGCAATCTGTTGAGTAGCCGGTCCCGCACCTCAAAAGCATTCGCATCATTGATATCGCTACACAATTTATGATCTGATCCAAAGCCTAGATTTTCCCTAACTAAGTTAAGATAGAATGAACTGTACCCTGTAACCTCATTGACGGCCGTTCGCAAAGCAACGCATATTCTTGTAACTTGTTGATCCCACGACTTATGGTTGTCTTTGACATAGGACCTTAATGCAGCGCCAATCACCTTGTTCAACCGCTCAGTAAAGTTACTCTGGGGGTGGTATCGGCAATTCATCCAAAACTTACTTATGTCATATTCTTTTAATAACTTCCTAAATAGATTGCAATCGAACTGCTTGCCGTTATCGGTAATAATTACTTCCGGCACCCCATATTCAAGGAAAACCCGTTCCTCCTCGACCTGAGCTACTTTCTTGGCGATAGCATCTCGTAAGGGGAATCTGCTTACGTATTTCGTGAACCAGTCACATACCACTAGCAGATAAGTGTTTCCTTTTGCTGATCTCGGAAATGGTCCCATCAGATCTAATGCTATCATTTGCCAGGGCCTCACAGCGCTGCGGAATTTCGCAATTAAACCAAAGGGCTTCTGATTCGGGCTCTTAGATGCCAGACAGACTTCACACGACTTCTCGTATTTCTCAACATCCTTAGAAACAATAATACCGTGCTAATACTCTCTGTCTCGTCTTAAATATTCCTAGGTGACCGGATCGCGGGAGGTCTTGGCACTCATTTAACACTGAAAGTGGGAAAGACTGTGGTACGACTCTCTTCCACTGTGTCTCTGTAAAGTTTGCTTTGACATCTTTTATGAATAATTCATCCCCTACCAATTTCCACCTACTCATTCTTCTCGAGTTGCTCCGTACTAGCTCTACCATTTCGTGATACCACTTGCCGCTTCCTGCAGGAGGATTGTTTTTGCCAAACGCCCAGCTAAGTCTTGTTGCCTGAATAACCACGTCAACGCGGAATGATCTGTTACTACACAGAATCTGTAGCCTTCTAAATAGCCAAGAAATTTCTCTACGGCGCACACGATACTTCGACACTCCTTCTCTCTGGTGGTGTAGTTGAGTTCTGCGCCTCTGAGTTTCCGGCTAGCATAAGCTATCGGTTGCTCTTCGCCTGCTTCGGAATTTTGAACCAAGACCGCTCCTATTGCAAGATTAGATGCATCACACTGCACTACGAAAGGCTTGCTGAAGTCAGGGGTAGACAATACCTGGGATTCTACTAGCTTTGATTTTAAATTCACGAAAGCTTCCTCCGCTTCTGGTGTCCAGGTTAAAACATTTCGGCTGTGCTTTCCTTTTGTAAGGTCATGTAAGGTAGCTACAATTGCTGCAAAATTAGGTACAAAGCGCTATTCCATGATGTAGACCTATGAACCGCTTCATTTCCGTGAAATTCTTCGGCTTAGGGAAATTTACCATTACCTCGACCTTCGCCGGATCTGTTCTCAAGCCATTGCTATCAACTATAAAACCCAAATGCTTTAATGAGGTTCGCGCAAACTGACATTTTTCGAAATTGACCGACAACTTGGTCTCTTCTAATCTACTCGCAACCCAATTGAGCACTTTCACATGTTCTTCGAATGTCTCTGTCGCAACAATAATAACATCTAAATACGGAAACACTGCCTCCGAGTAACCAAATAGCCTATCCATCAATTGCTGGAAGCCTGCCGCACTGTTACATAAACCGAAAGGCATTACCTTAAATTGATATTGACCCACGCCGGGTATGCAGAACACTGTCTTTTCCTTAGACTCTTCAGTCAAGGGTATCTGCCAGAATGCATCTTTGAGGTCAATGGTACATAAATAATCCGTTTTATTCAGCCTAGCCAATACACCATGGATACGAGGAAGAGGATATGCTGATCGCTTTTTATTGAGTTTGCGACTGTCAATACATAACCTATCAGCTCCGTTTGATTTTTTAACAAGAACCACCGGTGAGCCCCATGGACTGAACGACGTTTCTATTACCCCCAGATTCAACATACTGTAATAAGATGACTTGCCCAGCTCCAGTACTAGGCAAAGGGGACAGCCGCAGCACTAGCAGTCAGCTTCCTTAAATTGCTAATTGATAACATAGGACCAACCTTATACTTGGAGTATCGATAAGAAAAGGCGCTTATCTCTTGAGGCTGGGTACCAGCTGGCAATTTGTAACCAAGATCGTTCATAATAAAGTGTGTAAAGTTTTCCATTCTTTGCAGAGTTCCACCTATAAAGACAAACTGATCACCGTTAAGTAGATTACGGAAAGCCATACAAACAATTGCCTCTTTAATTCCGGGATAGTGTGTAAGGGCAGCAAATATTGATCTTTCCATTTTTTTTAAGTTCACAATTCCGTGATAACTTAATTTGTGCAGATATTCCATCGTATCGGATTCGCGGAACTCGCAAAATGCCCCTTTAATCATCGTTGGCCTTCATAGAAGTCATTTGTGCGCAAGGTTTTTCCAACAATTGTGTCGTAGGGATCATTAGTACTAGCAAGATATTTCAATTCAGGAACCAACTCCTTGCCTAATTTGGCTGGACGTTGTACTGTTTTACCAAGAATAGTAACTTCATGAGGGCTCCTTAGTTGACCGTCAAATGCTTTTTCTGTTATTACCACGGTTCCACCTTCAATACCAATTTCCACCGCACGTACCGATCCGAATAAATATAAGATCATGACACTCTGCGTAATATACCAATTGTAAACTTCGTGCAGTAAAATACTGACTGAAGGTAAAACACAAATAAAAAAATTTATGCACCCCTTACTCAAGCACTCGGGAATGTCAGACTTCAAGTCAACATCGTAAAATCTGACGGATTCCGGAACCGTAATAGAAGCCCAAACCCAAAGTAAAGACTCGTTTCCATACCAACTCCTAGCTTTCACTACAATTTATTGCGTCTGGTCCAATTTACAAAACACTCCAGTCTATGTTCGAAGGGGCGAACCCACACGTCATATCCCGAAGCACAATCATTAACCTAGACTTTTGCTTAGACGGGGAACCGTAATGTTTCTAAAAGAAATATTTTGGCAGTCATAAATTAAACGAAGCAAAATGAATGTTCCTATCCCGTAAAGTAGAATTAGAAGAAATATTTTGACAGCCATCAACTTAGCAAAAAGAAAACGAATATTCTTAACGTGTAAAGTAAAAGAAATATTTTGGCAGTCATAAAGTAAACGAAGCAGAATGACTTTTCCTATCCCGTAAAGTAGAATTAGAAGAAATATTTTGACAGCCATCAACTTAACTAATGGGAAACGAACGTTCCTAACCTGTAAAGTAAATGAATCAGTTTGACACATCTTAACCATTCTAACCCAAAAGCCAAATTACCTAAGTCCAATAACTTAGAAATGGACTATTTTCGACACATCTCTACCACAATAATTCTACCAATAGAATTTTGATCTGTATTGATAAAATAAGGAGAATGAAATATCTTGTGACGTGTGTTAAAGTAAGCCAACTCAAATGTCTTTTGCAATTTGAATAGTAGAAAAAACGTTGACCTGTATTGATAAAATAAGAAAAATTAAATCCCTTTTTACATGTATTAAAGTAAGAAAAGTCAAATACTAGTTTTTGATCTGTAATTTGAATAGGAAAAGAAATTGTCTTGAAATTTATTAAAATGTAACAGAAGAGGCAATTCCCTAATAGGGGGCACTAAGTTAGTTTAGTACAGAAATTAAGAAAAACTAAGGAGTAGTAGAAGAAAGTACAGAAAAATAAAAATTGAATAAAAATCAAATAATTTATTATTTTTGTACGAAAAGCGAAGCAACAAGTAAGTAGCACAAAAGCACTACAATTTTCTGATTGCCCAGAGGAAAGATGCCCAAAAAGCGGCCCAGCCACGCGCATTTCAGTCACCTCTAATCTGCCTGGAAAGGAACTTTATCTCTAATTACACCAGCCCTGGTAATCGCTCGGCCAGGTAACCATTAAGGAAAACGCATTCAGGTGACATTGGTGACAAGTGTGGGGTACACCGCGGCTTCATATGCCCCCCCCCCCCCACAGACTCTCAAGTAGCTAGCAGAACCCCTTATACTTATCACTTCGATTCGACGACCAACAGAGAGCTGGAGAAGCAAACCACTCTGCAAATAATCTACAAATAGGTTGAAGCTACGAAACAATTTGATTGAGGTTACTTCTAATAGCTGCTGCTGAATTAACAGATACAACGCATCAAGTTCAGTTAAGTTCACGTCATATTTTACATAACTATATACCATAGCTTAGATAATACATTCATAGTTATATTGCTCAAAAAACTGTTTGCATTAATTATTTTTCCTAGGTATATCGCTCATAAGATCTTTTTCATAATTATATAGCTTAAAAAATATTTCTTATTACTATATTGCATACAAAATTTTTATTCTTAATAGGTATATAGCTTATAAAATATTTCTATCATTATATTACTCATAAAATATTCCTTATAGTTATCTAGTTAGAAAACCTTTGGCGAAAAATATTTTCCTACCCCTTGTCGGGTAGGATTTATAAAATGTATCTTAAATAACACTACGTAAAAGAAAATTATTCTCCTTCGTAACTTTCGCCGTGTAATCTGACCTAAATTGAATAAAAAAAAAAAGGGGTCTTAAAAGATTTTCTACTTTTGGGTTTGATGGACCACAGATATCCATGAGACTAACTCTTAGAGAAAAGTAATTTGAGTGAATTTGTAACAAAGGATTCGAAGTATTTCACATATTTTGCTTTTGGGTTCTATTAACCGTGTGAGTCCATGAGACTAACTCTTGGGGAAAAGTAATTTGAGTGAATTTGTAACTAAAGATTCGAAATGTTTCACATATTCTGCTTTTGGGTTTGGTGGACCACAGATATCTTTGAAACTAACTCTTAGAGAAAAGTAATTTGAGTGAATTTGTAACAAAGGATTCGAAGTATTTCACGTATTTTGCTTTTGGGTTCTATTAACCGTGTGAGTCCATGAGACTAACTCTTGGAGAAAAGTAATTTGAGTGAATTTGTAATTAAAGGAGTCGAAATATTTCACATATTTTGCTTTTGGGTTCTATTAACCGTGTGAGTCCATGAGACTAGCTCTTGGAGAAAAGTAATTTGAGTGAATTCGTAACTAAGGGTTCGAAATATTTCACATATTCTGCTTTTGGGTTCTATGAACCGTGTGAGTCCATGAGACTAACACTTGGAGAAAAGTGATTTGAGTGAATTTGTAACTAAGGATTCGAAATATTTCACATATTTTGCTTATGGTTCTATTAACCGTGTGAGTCCATGAGACTAACACTTGGAGAAAAGTAATTTGGGTGAATTCGTAACTAAGGACTCGAAATATTTCACATATTCTGCTTTTGGGTTTGGTGGACCACAGATATCCTTGAGACTAACTCTTAGAGAAAAGTAATTTGAGTGAATTTGTAACAAAGGATTCGAAGTATTTCACATATTTTGCTTTTGGGTTCTATTAACCGTGTGAGTCCATGAGACTAACTCTTGGGGAAAAGTAATTTGAGTGAATTTGTAACAAAAGATTCGAAATATTTCACATATTCTGCTTTTGGGTTCTATGAACCGTGTGAGTCCATGAGACTAACACTTGGAGAAAAGTGATTTGAGTGAATTTGTAACTAAGGATTCGAAATATTTCACATATTTTGCTTATGGTTCTATTAACCGTGTGAGTCCATGAGACTAACACTTGGAGAAAAGTAATTTGGGTGAATTCGTAACTAAGGACTCGAAATATTTCACATATTCTGCTTTTGGGTTTGGTGGACCACAGATATCCTTGAGACTAACTCTTAGAGAAAAGTAATTTGAGTGAATTTGTAACAAAGGATTCGAAGTATTTCACATATTTTGCTTTTGGGTTCTATTAACCGTGTGAGTCCAAGAGACTAACACTTGGAGAAAAGTAATTTGAGTGAATTTGTAACTAAAGGAGTCGAAATATTTCACATATTTTGCTTTTGGGTTCTATTAACCGTGTGAGTCCATGAGACTAACACTTGGAGAAAAGTAATTTGGGTGAATTCGTAACTAAGGACTCGAAATATTTCACATATTCTGCTTTTTGGTTTGGTGGACCACAGAGTTACAGTTGAGACTAACTCTTAGAGAAAAGTAATTTGAGTGAATTTGTAACAAAGGATTCGAAGTATTTCACATATTTTGCTTTTGGGTTCTATTAACCGTGTGAGTCCATGAGACTAACTCTTGGGGAAAAGTAATTTGAGTGAATTTGTAACTAAAGATTCGAAATATTTCACATATTCTGCTTTTGGTTTCTATGAACCGTGTGAGTCCATGAGACTAACACTTGGAGAAAAGTAGTTTGAGTGATTTGTAACTAAGGATTCGAAATATTTCACATATTTTGTTTATGGTTGTATTAACCGTGCGAGTCCATGAGACTAACACTTGGAGAAAAGTAATTTGAGTGAATTCGTAACTAAGGATTCGAAATGTTTCACATATTCTGCTTTTGGGTTTGGTGGACCACAGATATCCTTGAAACTAACTCTTAGAGAAAAGTAATTTGAGTGAATTTGTAACAAAGGATTCGAAGTATTTCACGTATTTTGCTTTTGGGTTCTATTAACCGTGTGAGTCCATGAGACTAACTCTTGGAGAAAAGTAATTTGAGTGAATTTGTAACTAAAGGAGTCGAAATATTTCACATATTTTGCTTTTGGGTTCTATTAACCGTGTGAGTCCATGAGACTAACTCTTGGAGAAAAGTAATTTGAGTGAATTTGTAACTAAGGATTCGAAATATTTCACATATTTTGCTTTGGGTTCTATTAACCGTGTGAGTCCATGAGACTAGCTATTGGAGAAAAGTAATTTGAGTGAATTTGTAACTAAAGGATTCGAAATATTTCACATATTTTGCTTTGGGTTCTATTAACCGTGTGAGTCCAAGAGACTAACTCTTGGAGAAAAGTAATTTAAGTGAATTTGTAACTAAAGGATTCGAAATATTTCACATATTTTGCTTTGGGTTCTACTAACCATGTGAGTCCATGAGACTAACTCTTGGAGAAAAGTAATTTGAGTGAATTTGTAACTAAGGATTCGAAATATTTCACATATTTTGCGTTGGGTTCTATTAACCGTGTGAGTCCATGAGACTAACTCTTGGAGAAAAGTAATTTGAGTGAATTTGTAACTAAGGATTCGAAATATTTCACATATTTTGCTTTGGGTTCTATTAACTGTGTGAGTCCATGAGACTAGCTATTGGAGAAAAGTAATTTGAGTGAATTTGTAACTAAAGGATTCGAAATATTTCACATATTTTGCTTTGGGTTCTATTAACCGTGTGAGTCCATGAGACTAACTCTTGGAGAAAAGTAATTTGAGTGAATTTGTAACTAAAGGATTCGAAATATTTCACATATTTTGCTTTGGGTTCTATTAACCGCGTGAGTCCATGAGACTAACTCTTGAAGAAAATTAATTTGAGTGAATTTGTAACTAAAGTTTCGAAATATTTCACATATTCTGCTTTTGGGTTCTATGAACCGTGTGAGTCCATGAGACTAACTCTTGGAGACAAGTAATTTGAGTGAATTTGTAACTAAGGGTTCGAAATATATCACATATTTTGCTTTGGGTTCTATTAACCGTGTGAGTCCATGAGACTAACTCTTGGAGAGAAGTAATTTGAGTGAATTTGTAACTAAAGGAGTCGAAATATATCACATATTTTGCTTTTGGGTTCTATTAACCGTGTGAGTCCATGAGACTAACTCTTGGAGAAAAGTAATTTGAGTGAATTTATAACAAATGAGTCGAAATACTTCAGATATTTTGCTTTGGGTTCTACTAACCATGTGAGTCCATGAGACTAACTCTTGGAGAAAAGTAATTTGAGTGAATTTGTAACTAAGGATTCGAAATATTTCACATATTTTGCTTTGGGTTCTATTAACCGTGTGAGTCCAAGAGACTAACTCTTGGAGAAAAGTAATTTGAGTGAATTTGTAACTAAAGGATTCGAAATATTTCACATATTTTGCTTTGGGTTCTATGAACCGTGTGAGTCCATGAGACTAACTCTTGGAGACAAGTAATTTGAGTGAATTTGTAACTAAGGGTTCGAAATATATCACATATTTTGCTTTGGGTTCTATTAGCCGTGTGAGTCCATGAGAATAACTCGTGGAGAAAAGTAATTTGAGTGAATTCGTAACTAAGGATTCGAAATATTTCACATATTTTGCTTTGGATTCTACTAACCATGTGAGTCCATGAGACTAACTCTTGGAGAAAAATAATTTGAGTGGATTTGTAACTAAAGATTCGAAATATTTCACATATTCTGCCTTGGGTTCTATTAACCATGTGAGTCCATGAGACTAACTCTTGGAGAAAAGTAATTTGAGTGAATTTGTAACAAAAGGATTCGAAATATTTCACATATTTTGCTTTGGGTTCTATTAACCGTGTGAGTCCATGAGACTAACTCTTGGAGAAAAATAATTTGAGTGAATTTGTAACTAAGGATTCGAAATATTTCATATATTTTACTTTTGGGTTCTATTAACCGTGTGAGTCCATGAGACTAACTCTTGGAGAAAAGTAATTTGAGTGAATTTGTAACTAAAGGATTCGAAATATTTCACATATTTTGCTTTGGGTTCTATTAACCGCGTGAGTCCATGAGACTAACTCTTGAAGAAAATTAATTTGAGTGAATTTGTAACTAAAGTTTCGAAATATTTCACATATTCTGCTTTTGGGTTCTATGAACCGTGTGAGTCCATGAGACTAACTCTTGGAGACAAGTAATTTGAGTGAATTTGTAACTAAGGGTTCGAAATATATCACATATTTTGCTTTGGGTTCTATTAACCGTGTGAGTCCATGAGACTAACTCTTGGAGAGAAGTAATTTGAGTGAATTTGTAACTAAAGGAGTCGAAATATATCACATATTTTGCTTTTGGGTTTGGTGGACCACAGATATCCTTGAAACTAACTCTTAGAGAAAAGTAATTTGAGTGAATTTGTAACAAAGGATTCGAAGTATTTCACGTATTTTGCTTTTGGGTTCTATTAACCGTGTGAGTCCATGAGACTAACTCTTGGAGAAAAGTAATTTGAGTGAATTTGTAACTAAAGGAGTCGAAATATTTCACATATTTTGCTTTTGGGTTCTATTAACCGTGTGAGTCCATGAGACTAACTCTTGGAGAAAAGTAATTTGAGTGAATTTGTAACTAAGGATTCGAAATATTTCACATATTTTGCTTTGGGTTCTATTAACCGTGTGAGTCCATGAGACTAGCTATTGGAGAAAAGTAATTTGAGTGAATTTGTAACTAAAGGATTCGAAATATTTCACATATTTTGCTTTGGGTTCTATTAACCGTGTGAGTCCAAGAGACTAACTCTTGGAGAAAAGTAATTTAAGTGAATTTGTAACTAAAGGATTCGAAATATTTCACATATTTTGCTTTGGGTTCTACTAACCATGTGAGTCCATGAGACTAACTCTTGGAGAAAAGTAATTTGAGTGAATTTGTAACTAAGGATTCGAAATATTTCACATATTTTGCGTTGGGTTCTATTAACCGTGTGAGTCCATGAGACTAACTCTTGGAGAAAAGTAATTTGAGTGAATTTGTAACTAAGGATTCGAAATATTTCACATATTTTGCTTTGGGTTCTATTAACTGTGTGAGTCCATGAGACTAGCTATTGGAGAAAAGTAATTTGAGTGAATTTGTAACTAAAGGATTCGAAATATTTCACATATTTTGCTTTGGGTTCTATTAACCGTGTGAGTCCATGAGACTAACTCTTGGAGAAAAGTAATTTGAGTGAATTTGTAACTAAAGGATTCGAAATATTTCACATATTTTGCTTTGGGTTCTATTAACCGCGTGAGTCCATGAGACTAACTCTTGAAGAAAATTAATTTGAGTGAATTTGTAACTAAAGTTTCGAAATATTTCACATATTCTGCTTTTGGGTTCTATGAACCGTGTGAGTCCATGAGACTAACTCTTGGAGACAAGTAATTTGAGTGAATTTGTAACTAAGGGTTCGAAATATATCACATATTTTGCTTTGGGTTCTATTAACCGTGTGAGTCCATGAGACTAACTCTTGGAGAGAAGTAATTTGAGTGAATTTGTAACTAAAGGAGTCGAAATATATCACATATTTTGCTTTTGGGTTCTATTAACCGTGTGAGTCCATGAGACTAACTCTTGGAGAAAAGTAATTTGAGTGAATTTATAACAAATGAGTCGAAATACTTCAGATATTTTGCTTTGGGTTCTACTAACCATGTGAGTCCATGAGACTAACTCTTGGAGAAAAGTAATTTGAGTGAATTTGTAACTAAGGATTCGAAATATTTCACATATTTTGCTTTGGGTTCTATTAACCGTGTGAGTCCAAGAGACTAACTCTTGGAGAAAAGTAATTTGAGTGAATTTGTAACTAAAGGATTCGAAATATTTCACATATTTTGCTTTGGGTTCTATGAACCGTGTGAGTCCATGAGACTAACTCTTGGAGACAAGTAATTTGAGTGAATTTGTAACTAAGGGTTCGAAATATATCACATATTTTGCTTTGGGTTCTATTAGCCGTGTGAGTCCATGAGAATAACTCGTGGAGAAAAGTAATTTGAGTGAATTCGTAACTAAGGATTCGAAATATTTCACATATTTTGCTTTGGATTCTACTAACCATGTGAGTCCATGAGACTAACTCTTGGAGAAAAATAATTTGAGTGGATTTGTAACTAAAGATTCGAAATATTTCACATATTCTGCCTTGGGTTCTATTAACCATGTGAGTCCATGAGACTAACTCTTGGAGAAAAGTAATTTGAGTGAATTTGTAACAAAAGTATTCGAAATATTTCACATATTTTGCTTTGGGTTCTATTAACCGTGTGAGTCCATGAGACTAACTCTTGGAGAAAAATAATTTGAGTGAATTTGTAACTAAGGATTCGAAATATTTCATATATTTTACTTTTGGGTTCTATTAACCGTGTGAGTCCATAAGGCTAACACTTAGAGAACAGTAATTTGAGTGAATTTGTAACTAAAGGAGTCGAAATATTTCACATATTTTGCTTTTGGGTTCTATTAACCATGTGAGAAAAGTAATTTAAAAGCTCGTTTAAGCTTTCGTTTAATCGTAAAGTAGAAATATTTCACATAGTTCGGCCCTTTGACTTTTATTCCACTACGTATGTTGATAGAACTTAAGTTGATAGAACTTTATATTTAGAAAATCAGAAATTTGTTTGGGTCGTAACCGAATGGTTAGAAGTATTGTGTTTATCTATGTGCATTTATCAAACTCTATATTCTGGGAGTTGATCACTAGACTGAGTACGGTCAACGGGAGGTTTAGAAATAGCCTATCTATTTCAGTTTCTTGGCTTTGTTGTTGTTGTGCGTTGATATAATTCTAAATTCTGGAAATTATCAATTCTTTTGGTGAAGAGTTGGAAATGTTTCAAACATTTCTGCATTTGGGCTGTTATTAATTACGGGCATCGCTAAAACTTTAACACGCGAGCTCAGTAAATTGATTGATTTTCTAACTAAAGTGTCGGCACTATTTTACAATTTCGTTAGTATAACTTGTATCAATCCAACGTTAAATTTTTGAAAACCAGTAAGTCAAACGAATTCCGATCGAATATTTCGCATAGTTCTAGTTGAGGGCTTTTATTTCTCTACGTGCATTAATTCACTTTGCCTTAATTTCTGAAAGTCAGGGGTTTGATTGAATTCTAACTGGAAAGTCAGAAATATTTCGCATACTTCGACACTTCGACTCTATTTGCCTAGATGGGTTAATAAAGCTTCAGATTTTCGAAGAAGCAACAATTGGGTAGATGTCCTTCAACAAATGAAATATTTTCTGAATTTTCCATACATTCGAGTCAATAGTTAACATCATAGTTAAGTACTTTTGGCCCAAACACGGCAAGGAAAATACCATTTATACCCGAAATATTTAGGGAAATAATTATAAGGTTATTAACTAGCGTGTAATTAAGCGCTTCTTGGACCTTTCTCCAAGACAAGATTATTTTCCAATTCTGACTTTTGATAAGGAATAAGTCCCTCATAATTTCGAGAGTTCAAGTAAAATCGGAGCAATATTTCCACACGCGCCATAAAGTTCGTTACAGTTGCGGTACGAGAACATTTGTAAACTCTGAACCTCAACTCAAATCAGAAGCAATCGAGCACGATGGCAGAAGCACAGCTCGACAAGATCCTGCGGAAGCTCGAAGAACTGAGCGATAAATTCAATGCGCAATCGAATACGATGGCTGAGGTCAGCAATGAGGTAAAAGCCCTGAAAGGACAGCATTCATCTTTCCGAGAGGAGCTGGGCACATTACAGAGGCAGATAGCTGATTTGTCGGCTCTTAGCGGAACTGCCTTCGTGACTAAGGTAATAGACGATACGGAGGGTGATCCAAATTTAAAGTCCGCCGACAAAACAGTTAGCACTCCTCCCCTAATGGTCAGTCCACGCCGTCTTCCTCGAAATTTCCGAGAGAGAGACTCGATAACAACGAGCAACATCCAGTGGAAACAAATGGTCCTGCAGATATTCGTTCTAACCCGGTAGGGTCAAAAGGAACCAGTGAGGCACCTCTAAAGTTATCTAATCGACTGCAGCACATAGAGAATGACAGGCATATAAGGAAACCAATGCTTTCGCCCACAGAGTACGAGGGCAAGGCTCCTTGGAGTCACTACGAACTACATTTTGAAGCCATTGCGCAAGCAAATGGTGGGACGACGGAACGAAAGCGCTTTATTTAGCTGCCTCTCTACGCGGTATGGCTTTGGGTTTTTATAAAACCTTTAGTCAGGAGGCTCGAAGATCATATGCCAAGGCAAGAAACGCACTTTCAATACAATTTGGAGCCGAGTATAAACAATCCGTGAGTCACGTACAGCTTAGCACTAGAGTTTAAAAGAATGGGGAGAGTTTCTCGGAGTATGCTACCGATCTTCTACGACTGACTCGACTTATGATCGCGTACTGCCCAGAAGATGCCAGAGACCAGATCGCCTTGGAACATTTCCTAGACGGAATTTTTAACTTAGATGTACAGGAAAGGGTTCGGGACTTCAACCCGTCTACCTTACAGGACGCTGTATAAACAGCTTTCCGAATCGAAGCCAAGCATCGAGCTACGAGGGCTGCGAGACGGAACGTACGTGTCGCTGTCGCATCGAGTGATAAGAGACTTCCACCACGAGAACCTCCTGACTTTAGAAGAGAGACAATGGGAAGAAATTCATCACGGGGGACGCCGGGAAACACCAGCCAATCAAACAGCTCCTACATTAGCTACCAACTATCCTAAAACAAATCTTATACTCAAAATGTGATGGGGGCTATCGGCCGATGCGACTTTCGACGAAGGTTCGGTTTCATCGTACGTGGTGAGACTCAAGTAGATGTCTTCTTCCATTTCACGAATTTTCAGAACCCGATCGTGAACTCAGAAGCCGAGTTGATTCCTGGAAATCGCGTGGAATTCGACCTGATTGAGGGGCGTCCTACCAACCGAGCGATTAATATCCGTCCGGTATCAATTGAGTCGGGAGGAATTATGGTAGAATCTCAAGAAACAGTTCAGCTATCACAAATCACACTGCAGACGAATTTGCGGCAAGCCGAAATGCCGCATCTCCCCGAAAAGGAAGCATACAATCAGGATATTGCCCCAGCAACCCCGAAAAGAACTTTAAACACCAGTCAGCTGATCTCAGGGAGCAGAGACCAGCATACCTTCCACACGCTCTCAGTTCAACTCCCAAGCTCGTTCTCGGCCCAGCAGGTGTCAAAGTTCCACTAATAACAAGCCTCCGAGAATTGACTAGGATTACGCGAAAAACCACGCATACACCAGTCATCAACACACCCAGAACTCAACATACGCAAAGTAACAATTCATTAAACACTATCCCACCCAACACTAAAACACTCGTTACACATGAACCTCCCACTAACAACCTGACCACTAAGACACCTACATGTCATCCCCCAATCCACCATCCACCATCCACCGCCCACTAACTCACTAATAATCCGCTATAAGCAAACCACTACCACACTAATCTCCCGTCTGTTTCACGTTAGCCCTCCAAGAAACCATCCTCTTCCCATTAACACCATAACAAACCATCTTCTTCCCACTAACACCATAACAAACCATTCTCTTCCCACTAACACCTTAACAAACCATCCTCTTCCCACTAGCACCATAACGAACCACCCTCTTCCCACTAACAACGTAACGAATCATCCGCTTCCCATTAACGCATTAACAAGCCGTCCACTTCCCAGTAACACACTAACGAACCATCCTACACCACATATTAACATCCCAACAAAGAACACACCAATTTCTGACACACTAGTTATCCACCACACACCGCCTGCTATCACCCTATCCCCCATTACACCAACCCTTAACCGAGAGCCAATATCCAGACATAACCCGGAGACACGGGACACGACGGCTTCTTCAAGGCTACCAGCTCCACCTATCATAACTGTTAGTCAAGGTATGATCTGTAATACCGTTAAAATAAAAGGGAAGATTGAAGGAGCTATCAGCCACATGATCGTGGATACAGGAGCGGCGCACTCCATACCCCATAGAAGACTGCTGGACCGTTTGCAATATCCCTATAGCCTCAACCCATCGTTAACGTGGATTCGAAATGTCACTGGAGGAAGCAGCATAGTGGACGGCGTCATTGAGCTACCAGTAGCTATAAAAAATTTTACCACAACACACACCTTCTACGTAGCTGATGTCTGCATCATCGGGATAGATTTTCTTGCAGGCAACAGATGTTCAATCGACTTAGCAAAGCACACTATTCAGATATCCCATGAGCTTGTTCCGATAATCGAAGAAGACGACACTGAAATTTTTGTTAGAACAATTCAGAACTGTACAATACCACCTGATTCCTCCTGCTTCGTAGAACTTTTCAACCAGCTAGTGGGTGAACAGAAAACCGTCTTAATATCTCCAAAGAATATCCCATCTTCTATCTGGGTGGAACCAGCAGTCTGCCGGACCAATAAGGGAAATCTGTTAGTTCGTCTGACAAACATTACCTAGGACTCAATCGAGCTGAAGGCTAACACCTCTCTAGCCGAGGTTGAAGTGGCGGCAGACATTGTTAGTTCGTCCGAGAAGGTAACACCTAACTTCGATAGTTTACCATCTGAATTGTACCTATTGCTGGGACCCACAACTGTACACCTGAATAATCAACAGAAACTAGTACTGGAAAGGCTACTCATGGAACATCAAGAAGTCTTTGCGCGAACAAAAACGACCTCGGGCGAACCAAGGTAATTAGGCATCAAATCAACGTAGGCAACACAACAAGCCAATTAAACAGCCCCAAGGCGGCTTCCGCTGGCCAAGCGACAGGACGCGGAAAATCTAGTACATGATATGAGAAGCCAAGGTGTTATAAATCCATCTAATAGCCCGTGGACCTCTCCAGTGGTACTGGTTAAAAAAAAAGATGGCTCGATGAGATTTTGCGTTGACTACAGGCGGCTGAACGAGGTTACTAAAAAGGATCCCTATCCACTACCACGTATCGATATGACACTGGATGCCCTCGCCAGTTCAACTTGGTTTTCGACATTAGATTTACAGTCGGGCTACTGGCAAGTAGCAGTGGAAGAAGAAGACCGCGAGTAGACCGCGTTCACTACAGGCAGTGTACTGTGGGAGTTTTCAGTTATGCCATTTGGACTAACTAATGCCCCTGCAGCCTTTCAGAGGATTAAGATTAGCAAATCTAACAGTTTCACCGAAGAAGTGTCAGTTGAGTCAAACAGAAGTGAAGTGTCGACAGATCCAGACAAAATTAATGCTGTCAAGAATTGGCCCCGACCACAAACACGGAGAGATATACAGTCATTTCTCGGGCTGTGTGCTTATTACCGGCGGTTTGTTAACAACTTCTCAGCTATCGCGAAACAATTAACGGGGCTTACGGAGAAAGGTCGAAAATGCCTCTGGTCAGATACTTGTCAAGAAGCATTCCAAGAGTTGAAAGATCGCTAACCACTGCGCCTATACTTAAGCAGCCAGACGCAAATTTGCCTTTTATCCTGGACACAGACGCCAGCCCACACGCTTGGGGAGCTATTCTCTCACAAGTTAAAGATGGGATGCAACACGTGGTGGAATATCACAGCAAAACATTCAGTCGGCCTGGGCGAAACTACTGTGTCACCAGGAATGAATTGGTTGCGATAGTGAAGGCTTGCGCACATTTTTAGCCCTACTTACTAGGGAAAAAGTTTACAATTAGAACAAACCATGCATCTTTGAGATGGATGTAAAGCAAAAGTTCGGAGTCGAGAAAACAAGTACCACACCTTTACACCCACAATCAGACGGTTTAGTCGAGAGATTTAACCGAACCTTACTGGACTATCTGGCCACATTTTTAAATTCACACCAGAGAGACTGGGACCAATACGTCCCCGTGTGCAAGATAGCACTAAACAGACACCGCCTAAACTCCTTTTAGGTCGAGAGCTTCGTTTACCACTGGAGATGGTCTTGGAAAGCCCACCTATTGAAGTGGTGTTGATAAGCGAATACCTTGATTATCTGACCATGCGATTCATGAGAGTAATCGTGTCATCTTGAACACCGCGAGCCGGCGTATGAAGACATACTATGACTTGCGATCGAAGAAACCCAGTTTCCAAGTGGGTCAACTTGTTTTGGTTTTATTTCCCACGGGCGGTGTCCAAAACTGCAATGCGACTGGGATGGCAAATACAAAATCACCGACGCTGTAACCGAAGTGGTGTTCAAGATACAAAAGTGTCCCGGTGGAAAGATGCGACCGTTCACGTCGACAGACTGGCCCCATACCGAGAAAGATACGACCTCTCCATATAATCACTAATACACGTCCTGGTAGCCCTAAGAAGGCATCCAGCCAGCCTAACTGGTAACCACAGGATACCAATGTGCCGCTTAGGACCTACCCAACCTGGCGGCCGGTATACATCTTGTTAATTAGTCCATTTTTTCACACTTCCTCGCTTGACAATGAATCAAAATCCCTCCCTCATGGTATCCTACGGAGGCCTCGCTGCCGTAGGAATCCCACTTTACAAACTGCCTCGAAATTTTAACCCCTGCTGTGCTAGTATTCGTCCGTCGTAATCTACCAGTTCGAAGGCCCGATCTGGGTGTGGGAACCCGGGGAAACACCCTCGAACGGATGTCGATCTGCGGTCGGAAGGAGATGCCCCGTGTGGGAGAGGTCCTGCAGTCAGTTGGTTAGGTTACTGGTTGCAGAGGCTTCTCCGACTGGCCTTGGTGTTGAGGGTGGGAGGTGTACTGGTAGACCAGATTTTTTGGGTTGCTGGGCTGCGAGTGCACCTTTGGTTTTCAGTACCGAGACCGATATCGACCTCTGACCAAGGGCCAGCGTGATTTCGGGGAGGTGTCGCTGGTTCGCCATGCACAGATCAAGTCCGACGAAGCCTTGGCGGGGTTTCCTCTTTAATTCCATAATACGGCGTAGCTGAATAAAATTTAAAAGGACACGCTCCTAGTAGAACCTGCTTGACCGTCTATAGCTCTAACCACTTCTGGGCTATCTTTCAGTAGACGTTTTAACTTTCCTATCCTTTTTTCATTATTTCCATAATACGTCGTAGCTGAATAAAATTTAAAAGGACACGATCCTAGTAGAATCCATCTATACCCTAAACGAGTAGATGAATTTTTCTTGACCGCCTATAGCTCTAAACCCTTCTGGATTATCTTTCAGTAGACGTTTTAACTTTCCTATCCGTTCTTCATTATTTCCATAATACGTCGTAGCTGAATAAAATTTAAAAGGACCCGATCTTAGTACAATCCATCACTACCTTAAATGAGTAGATGAATTTCACACTAATTCCTTCTGAGTGAGCCTTGGTTAGAAGGTTTTTCCTATCCTATCTCGCCTTCATGATCTTCATGATCCGTGGCGCCCGACGTCAACTCGTTGTGGGTGCGGTCCGCCTGCGTAGAGTTGCCATTTTGGTCTCCGTAGAGCCTTGAGCTCTCGAGAGGCCGCCCTTTTACTCTCGTCAGGACCGTATCTCTGCAATGACACGGCTTTGAGTGTACAGTACCAAAGTTCTCTTCGTGTACATGTCGTGCTTCTCCGGTTGCTTTTCCAGCCGCAATAGAAAGAGATGAATCAGCTTTGATCGGAGCTACAAGCTTGAGATGGGGGGGGGGGGGGGGTAGTGTTACAAGTTGACTTACCCCGCTCCAGTCTAGGCACAGGCGACAGCCGCAGCACTAGCAGTCAGCTTCCTTAACTTACTAATTGATAACATAGGACCAACCTTATACATGGAGTATCTTTTACAAAAGGCGCTTATCTCTTGAGGCCGGGTATCAGCTGGCCATTTGTAACCAAGATTGTTCATAATAAAGTGTGTAAAGTTTTCCATTCTTTGCGGAGTTCCACCTATAAAGACAAACTGATCACCGTTAAGTAGATTACGGAAAGCCACACAAACAATTGCCTCTTTAATGCCGGGATAGTGTGTAAGGGCAGCAAATATTGATCTTTCCATTTTTTTTAAGTTCACAATTCCGTGATCACTTAATTTGTGCAGATATTCCATCGTATCGGATTCGCGGAACTCGCAAAATGCCCTTTAATCATCCTTGACCTTCATAGAAGTCATTTGTGCGCAAGGTTTTTCCAACAATTGTGTCGTAGGGATCATTAGTACTAGCAAGATATTTCAATTCAGGAACCAACTCCTTGCCTAATTTGGCTGGACGTTGTACTGTTTTACCAAGAAAAGTAACTTCATGAGGGCTCCTTAGTTGACCGTCAAATGCTTTTTCTGTTATTACCGCGGTTCCACCTTCAATACCAATTTCCACCGCACATACCAATCCGAATAAATATAGGATCATGACACTCTGCGTAATACACCAATTGTAAACTGCGTGCAGTAAAATACTGACTGAAGGTAAAACACAAATAAAAAAATTTATGCACCCCTTACTCAAGCACTCGGGAATGTCAGACTTCAAGTCAACATCGTAAAATCTGACGGATTCCGGAACCGTATTAGAAGCCCAAACCCAAAGTAAAGACTCGTTTCCATTCCAACTCCCTAGCATTCACTACAATTTATTGCGTCTGGTCCAATTTACAAAAACACTCCAGTCTATGTTCGAAGGGGCGAACCCACACGTCATATCCCGAAGCACAATCATTAACCTAGACTTTTTCTTAGACGGGGAACCGTAATGATTCTAAAAGAAATATTTTGGCAGTCATAAATTAAACGAAGCAAAATGAATGTTCCTATCCCGTAAAGGAGAATTAGAAGAAATATTTTGACAGCCATCAACTTAGCAAAAAGAAAACGAATATTCCTAACGTGAAAAGTAAAATAAATATTTTGACAGTCATAAAGTAAACGAAGCAGAATGACTATTCTTATCCCGTAAAGTAGAATTAGAAGAAATATTTTGACAACCATTAACTTAGCAAAAAGAAAACGAATATTCCTAACGTGTAAAGTAAAAGAAATACTTTGGCAGTCATAAATTAAACGAAGCAAAATGAATATTCCTATCCCGTAAAGTAGAATTAGAAGAAATATGTTGACAGCCATCAACTTAGCAAAAAGAAAAGGAGAATTCCTAACGTGTAAAGGAAAAGAAATATTTTAACAGCCATAAAGTAAACGAAGCAGAAGACTATTCCTATCTCGTAAGGTAGAATTAGAAGAAATATTTTGACAGCCATCAACTTAGCAAAAAGAAAATGAATATTCCTAACTTGTAAAGTAAAAGAAATATTTTGGCAGTCATAAAGTAAACGAAGCAGAATGAATATTCTTATCCCGTAAAGTAGAATTAGAAGAAATATTTTGACAACCATCAACTTAGCAAAAAGAAAACGAATATTCCTAATGTGTAAAGTAAAAGAAATACTTTGGCAGTCATAAATTAAACGAAGCAAAATGAATATTCCTATCCCGTAAAGTAGAATTAGAAGAAATATGTTGACAGCCATCAACTTAGCAAAAAGAAAAGGAATATTCCTAACGTGTAAAGGAAAAGAAATATTTTAACAGCCATAAAGTAAACGAAGCAGAATGACTATTCCTATCTCGTAAAGTAAAATTAGAAGAAATATTTTGACAGCCATCAACTTAACTAATAGGAAACGAAGGTTCCTAACCTGTAAAGTAAATGAATCAGTTTGACACATCTTAACCATTCTAACCCAAAAGCCAAATTACCTAAGTCCAATAACTTAGAAAATGGACTATTTACAACACATCTCTACCACTAAATCCAAAAGTAGAACCAGACAAATAAACCACAATATTTTTGCCAGCTATGGAAAATAAGAGTCAATAGAATTTTGATCTGTATTGCTAAAATAAGAAGAAATGAAATTTCTTGTGACGTGTATTAAAGTAAGACAACTCAAATGTGTTTTTGTAATTTGAATAGTAGAAAAAGCTTTGACCTGTATTGATAAAATAAGAAAAATTAAACCCCTTTTTACATGTATTAAAGTAAGAAAAGTCAAATATTAGTTTTTGATCTGTAATTCAAATAGGAAAAGAAATTGTCTTGAGATTTATTAAAATGTAACAAAAGTGGCAATTCCCTAATAGAGGGCACTAAGTTAGTTTTGTACAGAAATTAAGAAAAACTAGGGAGTAGTAGAAGAAAAGTACGACATGTTGCCTGCTTCCTCTTTTCTGGCTGATATAGAGTAGTCGGCCTGTCAGATAGCGGATAAGTTTTTTTTTATGTAATAAAATAGAAGCAAGTACAAACAAATAAAAATTGAATAAAAATCAAGTCATCCGTGATTTCTTATTTTTGTACGACAGACGAAGCTACGACATCTGAAGTAAGTAGCACAAAAGCACTACTATTTTCTGATTGCCCAGAGGAAAGACGCTCAAAAAGGGGCCCAGCCACGCGCAGTCCAGTCACCTCTAATCTGCCTGGAAAGGAACTTTATCTCTAATTACAGCAGCCCTGGTAATCGCTCGGCCAGGTAACCATTAAGGAAAACGCATTCGGGTGACAATACGTTGTATTTCTCTAACATACCTTAATTGTATGACTGGAGATATCTGGTAGCCCCTTTGTACGATCGGATCAGCATTCTCCGTGTCTATATTGTGCATCAGCAGATGAGTTTTACCCAGCTTTCCGTTGCTCAAATTCTTGAAACGATCCATGCTTATATTCGGCTTCAACACTTGGCCTTCCGTTAAAGTATTAGCGCTCTTTAAACCGAAATCCTGAATCATTACCTTATTAATTTCCCATTTACCCATACGGTGCTGTACAGAGACCCGAAAGCTCTTCCAAAAAGCCACTCCTAGGATGATGCCTTTGTCTATGGTCGCGATTACCAGTACTTTCAGAATTTTTATCTCCCCTCTGAACTTCACCGGAATATAAAATACTTTTGATACGCTATGTCTAGTGGAATCAGCCGTAAAAATTGGATGACAGTCTTCCTTAACCGCTTTCAAATTAAGACCTTCTAACAATTATATTCCTTGTTTTCCGACAATGCTTATGACTGCGCCACTATCTTACAAAGCTACTACTTGTGCTACCAATATACCTATAAAAATGTGCGTCCGCTCGTCATTGAGATTGATTATGCACTTATCGTTTTCTTCCAGTTTGTTGAATGAAGACGGCTTATTTCTGAAGCTGCTCCCGTCCTCTGCATCCCAGCTTCATTGGTGTTTCCATACTCGCAGTGTTATATGTAGACTGGTTTGCGTTCGATGATATTACATTTACTTGTCTTCGACTGCTCACGTTTGCATTCATTTCACGACACTCATTCCCCTGATTCCTGTCACGCTACTGGCGGCTGTTACTAGGTACATTGTTGGTGTTTCTGTCGACGTTTGTCCGAGAATAGTTTTCAGTATTCCTATGAGACGGATCGTTGTACTCACGTCTGACGCCCGGTTGCTGGCGCTGGAACCCATGTGACTGAAAATTTTGCTCTCTGAAATTCCTGTTATAACCAGGGTTCTGCATTCTATTCAGCCCATCATACACACGAGGTCTCCAATTATCACGCACGTAGAGGTTGGTATTCACTTGCTTAGTTTGAACGAAGCCTATATTTTCCTTGCCTGGGCCTTGGCCTTTTCGACAAGACTTCTCCAGCTCCTCAACAGCCTTAAATTCCATGAGAGCTAAAGCGCGTACGTACGGCGGTAAAAGATTTCGCCGAATTGTTCTTACTCTTTCTTCTTCATTGGGCGGATGAAACAAACGCATAAATAAATCCTCGATTACCGAAATATACTGTACGATACTTTATTTTCCTTTTGCTTCCTTTCTTTAGTGTGCCTTAGTAGCTTTTCTACGCTATTTAATAGTTCGTGTTCCGAACAGGAACTAAGACTTAAGAGGGAACAGGCTTATAGTGAGGTCTCGTAATTTGAGCGTACTGCCCTTTAAGAACTAATCTTAAAGTCTCCATTTCTATATCTCGATTGTGCAGTTTTGTAGTTTTATCCTTAACTATAGTTTGTAAGTGTTCTGATTGTTTGGTGCGCTGATTTGGTGAATATCTCATTTCTTTGCCTAGATTTGATGTCTCTTCGTTTGGAGAGTTCTGTAGATCGCTGTACCTGTTCATTATTCAAATTATCAATATGTTTGGACAATTTTGAATTTTTTTCCAGGGCAGTATATTCCAAGCAGGAGGCATTAACGCTGAAAAGAAACCAAACGGACCACCAAGAATCAACTCTTATTAAAGAAATATAAAATGATCTTACCTAATTAGTTATTTAACTCCAACGAAGCAAAATCGGCACATCAACAATCTGATGCTGTCAACTCAAGTCAGCTGAACAGCAACAAGTATGGCCGCCATGGCATCGAGACACAAGAATTCTCATTACGAACCACGTTCCGCCATTATACGAGAAAT
Source organism: Dioctria linearis (assembly GCA_963930735.1). Classification (NCBI taxonomy): domain Eukaryota; kingdom Metazoa; phylum Arthropoda; class Insecta; order Diptera; family Asilidae; genus Dioctria; species Dioctria linearis. The sequence continues at coordinate 131,638,388 of OZ005744.1, read as the reverse complement.
TACTGCGCTGCAGAATATTGGGATGTGCAGCAAATCGAGTGGGCTGCTTCTAGCTACGTCTAAGTCAGCTGAAGGTATTGGTTTTAGGAATTTACAAATTACTCCGGGTAAGTAAACGTTCTAATTAAACAAACGCGAAAGTTTTCTTTTTATTTATTGATATTTAAACTACACTGGATTCGAAATAAATTGAATTTACGCAAAATATTTTATATAGTCATAAGTTGAGTGCAGCTTGTTGACAATAATAACTAAAATGGTAACACTTTATGACTCAATGATGAAGTGTAGTTGCTAGGTGAGGTTATTGTTGCTATGCAAGTTGTTACTATGCCAATATTGTTGCCACTCGTCGTTGACTACCGTTCTTTGGTGCCGTGCGCAAACTCTGGCTATATAAACAGCAGTTTGACTTGATTCGTTCTCTTTTGTGATTTAGCAGTGCAGTGATTAACTTGGCGATTTTATTCCTTTGTGTTCTTTCCCAGTGATTTTTCCTAGTGTTATTTTTTATTACTAAATTAAATACTTTGTTTAATTGACGGCTAAAATAAAATATTCTTTTTCTGGGTACCGACTGGATTAAGGAGTTTGTTTTAGACAGTGATTAAATCAAAGGTTTTTTATTGTGGGTAGCGACTGCAATAAAAAATATTACTAACAGTACACTTTATTTCTGGTTCGTTCTTTGGTGCCCTGCGCAAACTCTGGCTATATAAACAGCAGTTTGACTTGATTCGCTCTCTCTTTTGTGATTTAGCAGTGCGGTCTCGACGGAAATAAAGAATCTTTCTTCGGGTCTCGACTGAAGTTAAGATATATACTAACATTCACTTTAAGTCGGGTCTCGACTGACTTAAAGAATATTATCTCGGGTCTCGACTGAGATAATATATTACTAACAAATAACTTTATTGCGGGTCTCGACTGTAATAAGAAATCTACTAACTCACACCACTTTATTGCGGGTCTCGACTGCAATAAAGAGTCTTATTGCGGGTCTCGACTGTAATAAGACAAATACTAACAAAACCACTTTGTTGCGGGTATCGACTGTAATAAAGAGTCTTACTGCGGGTATCGACTGTAGTAAGACAATTACTAACACAAACACTTTATTGCGGGTCTCGACTGTAATAAAGAGTCTTATTGCGGGTCTCGACTATAATAAGACAATTACTAACAACAGCACTTTATTGCGGGTATCGACTGTAATAAAGAGTCTTACTGCGGGTATCGACTGTAGTAAGACAATTACTAACACAAACACTTTATTGCGGGTCTCGACTGAAATAAATAATATCCTCATCCCACACCTCAGTCAAATAAAAGGTCAAGTAAATCAGCTGCTATATATCGATCAGGTGAGTACAAGTCAATTGCTACAGTTGTGTAAACCAAATTTATATATTAATCATTTAATAAACACTGATTTCAGCTTTTTAAATTACAGTATATATATGTATATCTTGCAGTTCTCAAGTTTGAGTATTTATTGAACTTGAAACATTTAGTGCAGTGAATAAACAAATAAAAACCACTAGCTTTATACCAGTGGCATAAATTTCACTACATCTTTCATTCCTTGCATGTACGCTCTGACTACGGGCAGTACAGTTCGAATTCATCCAGGATTTTTATATAAAGGTTTTATAATTGGTGAGCTGTTCATGTTTTCTTCGATACCCTCCCAATGCGGAACCCTCTAACATATCAGCAAGTGACTCTACCACCTCTACGTCCGACACACGTCTAGAACTGGCAAAATCAGCAACGCGCTGCAAAAATTCAGAAGCAGATTGCCTTGGACTGTCTCCAGAAAATTTAATTGGCCATTTGTACAGCTTCGGACTCGCTTGATTACTACGATGTTCTGAACTCGGGACTAACAATGAAGTACTCATCTCATCCGCACAATCTCCCAGACTTAGCGAGCCTATTTTTCTGGCAAAATTCGATCTATTTAGACTTTCTTGTACACTGGCACCTCCTTCTTCACCACCGCTTTTTTGTCGACTGGTCTCCCCCTAAACACTAACCAAAGAGTCATTGAAATTTACACTACTCCTTGTTTTTTTGTTTTTTAGGCTTTCCCCTTTCCAGATCTCATACTCTTCCTTTTCAATTTACTTTTAAGTACCGAAATACTGGTCAACAAAATATCCTGCATAGCTCTCGACTCCTCATCCTCACCTACATCCACCCTCATTACTCGAATTTCCAGATACTGCACTCTAACCATCAGTCTTTCCAGCAATACGTTGTCATCGGTGTCAGCTTCTGCGCTCAGAACGGCAAACCAATTGTCACCTTCCTTCAGATATTCGTCGCAGGGTAAGTAGGATTTAACTTGTAGAGCTTCTGTACCCTCCTTTGACTCTTTGGTTAATTGTTCACGCCACCAGTCTACTTTTCCTTTTTTCGTGTAGTCCAATGGTCTGACCCCTCTACATCGCAACTCATAAGCAATCTCACGGTCTGCGAAAAATTTGGCGATCTCCCCAAATGACATCTTGCGTCGTTGCTCTATTAATAATGCAAGAATTGTCTTTATCTGTGACTACGGCTGCAACAAAAGCAACAGATCAAATAAGTTAATTTCCCGGCTACTCTGTTGCAACTTTTGTCTCTATCTTTACGTTCCTGTGCGTAGAATTAAATCTTATCCAAAAATCCTGAGTTTGCTTCACTAAACTCTCGCCGGCCAAGTATTACCCCTAGCCTTACTAAAGTGATACAAAATGCTGCCACTGTCGCTTACGTTTCTCTTGTGGGGAATTCCAGTTGGGCAATCGTACACAACTAGCCCTAACACCCACTTTAGTAGCAATGGGTCCAACATTTCCTCAGATTATAATAAAAGATGAAATATAGTACACACATGCACTAGGTTTAAAAAAATACTACAGAATTCTCCACGCAACCGTCATCCGTTATCTATCCCTTACGTCCCATGGCAATTGAATTGGATGGGTATCAAGAAAAGTGGAGTAAAAAAAAAAATAAACGGCACGTAGTCTATTATTTTTTAGTCTAATATTTTAATTTATGCAGACCTGCTAACATTCTCCTACAGAAGTTCATAGAAAATTGTGCGCCGAACGTTGTTCAATTCATTAGTCACAGTCCCTGATGAGGTGTGATACGATACGTTTTGTTTAGCTTTGTCTACCGATAAACTTGCTTCATCTAAAAGAGCTTACAAGTTTGGAACCTAGGGTTGCACTATTAAGTCTAACGAACTTGTGAATTTTAGTTACTAATCTTTAATGGTGACCGTATATATATATATATATATATATATACATATATGAGTTGTGAGTCTTAGCAATATTAAGGCAAACACATGATTTACAACTGAGGAAAATTCAGTTCAGCTCCTCATCCCATGTGTTAATTTAAAGAGTATGTGCATACTTAATCTAAGGTAGAGTAACTCTTAGAGAAAAAATCGTAACCTCCACCTCTAAATCTAGATACATTATACCAATAGTCCGCCTACCGCCAAATACCTAAACCCCTTTTTTTTCAAGAGATTCAGATGACCACACAGAAAAACTCACAGGTCTTGCGAATGGAAACAGGAATTGTATTTATTCTGGACTCCTAGCAAAGCCTTTACATGTAGTCGCCGTCTCAACATACGCGGCAGACGATGCTGAGCCGTCGAATGAGATGAGAATACTTTAGTATGCACTTACCTTTTGCTATAAAGTGTAAAACTTTTAGCATGTGGAGTTGCAAGTTAGTCTTCCCTGTAGGTTCAGTAATAGAAAAGGTTCCAAAATTTCAGTGTCAAGTGCAATTGTTCTACCTTCATCAGATGGTTGTGGAAGGGATTGAAGTGATTTGCATCAAATTGAGTGCAGAGTGAATACCTTGACTTCACATTCACAAAGGATAAACGTGGACGAAATTCTGAATTAAATGATCGAATCCAATTATGGATATGCAATAAAAAAAAACAATTTAAAATGTGTAGACGGTTTTGGCCTTACCATGAGCTTCACTAAGCTAAAGTATGCATTTTGCGAAATTCAAGTTGTTAAACTAATAACGTTCTACTATTAATTTTCCAAATAAAATCCACTGATTCTAAATTGGTATACACTTCAGTTCAGCGGAAGCAGGAGTATATCTTACCCTCAAGTGCACGAAAACTGAACTTAACCCTATATTATTCAACACGTGATACCACTCTCCTTACTATAGTTATCAAATAATTATATTTTATTATATTTTTTTTTTATTTGAGGTAAACTCAAAACCGCTCTCATACCATATGGGGTGCAATGTGAGAAAAAAAACGAACTCTATATATGTTATACTTAAAGGAACACTAGAGACCTAGGGAGGCAGTTGATCGACGTTAGACAATCTACAGCTCATGCGAAGATGACGTAGAAGATTCATACTCGACTGCTGGCCCAAACTTTATGGTAACTGGAGTATGTACCATAAGGTGTTGGACTCCCTGATTGTGGATGAGACGCCTTCAAATATGTCAATAATATTTCGCACCGAGCCTTAGATTCTGGCTCAGTGGTTTCGATCAAAAACACAAAAGAGATAGCGCAATCAGTACTTTCAAAACAAACCTATATCCTCCATATGTTGAAAACAAGCACTATGTCTAATAATTATCGCAAATAAGACTTAAGAAGAAATATACATAAGAAATGAATGCACACCTAGCTAACCCATATTTGGCCAAATTGTAACGCAGTGTTGTAGTTAATTCATCAAGGTAAGGTACCATACATGTCGCTTAGTTCTCACTTCACTAATCCGTGATCATTCCAGACCACATTGCTCAGAACAACAATACCCCAATCTAATGCCTACGCGATAACCCTTCAACTCTTCCCATTTACAATAACCTCGCATAGATAGCTCCAGCACCTGCGTGCAAAATTTTTTTTTTTTATATATATATATCTATATATATTTTTTTGTTTTTTTTTTACAAAAAAAAAACTTGGTAGGTCGTCTTTTTAATTAACAATCTCACTTAATTGTGATGAAACAACAAACAAAATCAAAATATCATCACCACTCAATCAACACATCATTTCCAGTATTACACGCGATCCACTTACGCAATGGAACCACAACCAACAATAGAAAAATCCACACAAAGAAATGAGCAATTTGCAAGAGAGATATCTTATTAAAACGAACCGCATCTCTACTTATCGATACACACATCACCATTCAAATGGATTGCTTACTCCAACCGCATCAATAACCACGTTTTTGTTTGCTTTTAGGTTATGCAAATTTCATACACCTTTCCCAATTACCAAAAATTCATATCTGCCCACTTAACTTAGAAACTTTCTCCAGCAAATCCTAATCCAAGCTCTACTTGTCTATCAGCAATTCCCGGACGAGCCCCCATTTTATAGCGTTCTTATTTTTTTTACTGAGGAGCAAGGCTTGAATTAAAATCTGCCTAGATTATTCCAAAATTCATCTTTAATCACGTAATTGTACATATAGAACATAATGGCAAATTTTAAGTAAACTAACTAATATGAATATAGAGCATATATAATAAACTACAAAATTTCAAACCGGATATAAGTAAGGCTACTTTATATTAACTACCGCTATCTCACAATTTCGTGTAGGCCAATGTATGTGACGATTTATGCTGGAATAACGGCCAGTTTAACTAGTTCAACTGCCCTATATGTTGGCAATTTATTCTGGATCCAATGCAACCCTTTAAATAATTCTTCTGAACTCCTTTGTGTGACGATTATTTCTAGACCAAATACGGCTATCTTGCGTCCCTTTTCTGTGGTGGTGTGGACTGCCGTCTTTTCCGCAAACTCCAAGGACCTACCAAGCTATTGTTGTTTAACCAAAGAAAAAATACAATTTAGTACCAAGCTATAGATCGAGTTGAAATTTGTATTCTTTCTACTTTTTTTTTCTATAGTGGTTAGATAAGTTGGAAATTAAATTTTCTTCTTAATTAACTTCTTCTGCGACTGCTTGCCGTCAATAATTTTCGATTGCGCGTTCCGTCAAATTCAGTTGCTCAACACGGCAGAAGCAACACCAGTTTTAACACTTTTATAACTTGCCTTCCTCCTCCTAATCACAACTTAACTTTTAAGTCACTTTACAAATCAGTTCCTGTTCCACCTGTGCTGCTTGATAAAAAAGAAAACAATGTCCTCCGGAATTCTTGGTGCTTGGCGCTTCCTCTTTTTTTTCGAACTTCGAGTCCACTTCGACCACGCGGTTATAATCAACTTCACTCCGCCTATGGCTGCGCACACACTGGTCATCCTCTGTCTTCATCACTTAATACAACAACTACGGCTCTATTCTATTACTTTTAACACTGATGAAACAACTATTAATACACTACAATTGTGAGAGTTCATTTTTTATAAATGCATAAATATCTTACAAGCGCTGCTTTGTCTGTCTACCTTACCTATTTAGCAATTCTTTAACTACGCCTATGTTCACACCTTAATGTATAAATCTACTATTTTAGAAGTGCTTAAATCAATTACATAACTAAATCTGGTATTTGGTTGACATTGCTTTACGACAATTATATTTTGACAGTTCATAATTTATTTATGCTAACTCGGGAAAGTGTTTAAATAATACATTATTAGTTGAAAGTTAGTTCAAGTCTATCATTATTCGATACGGTGTTAGTGATCCAAGCCACGAACGACGTTTTTATCTTTTAATTCTGTGCTCATCATTTTATGTGGATTATTCTGTTTACGTTGGGGGTATTATGTGGCAAAGAGGTTGCTTGAAGTAGCAAATTTCATATTTAATACCTTTTCTTTTTATCCAATAAAAAATTATTATTAGACCAATAGTTAATAAATTTTTAGGTCGCATTTACTCAAGATGTAACTAATTAATCTCTGTACACATTCATTCCTTGATTGACTGAAAAATATTGATAATTATTGATAGCATGCACCTATGTGAGCAGGGGGATCTTCGGGAGTGTTAAAAACAAACTGGCTTTCTAGTTCTCCCTGCGCATATGGACCTTGCTTAGTAACTATCTATTACTGCTATCCTTATTCGTTCATTTTTTTGGGTATTTTACTAGCATGATGCTAAATTTTGTGTCATTTCAGGATATGTTTTCAATATGGAACGACACCGTCTGTTACAACTCCTTCGTTGGGTTGCCATGCCATACACAAATTCCGTTTCTCACAATAAATGTAGACACTGCCTGAGAAAGCCGTAGAGAGCTGAAATTTTGTAGACGACATTTTCATAGAAATCGTAATATAATTTAACAATTGGGATAAATGGGGCAACTATTTCCTGTTGTTGCCATACGAAACTTTGATTTTTCTCTATATACTGCATGAGAACGCTTTTAAGAGGTGAGTTTAAGTTTTCTGCAGAGTGTTTTAATAAAAATGGAGTAAATAAAATTTGAAAAGTGAAATAAATCGGGCAACCCCTTCTTAGTGAGCAGAATTTTTGGGTTTCACTTTATTTAACCCTAAACTTAGACTTTATTTAACTAAGCCTAAATGTAACACTTTCTTGTATTTTTCACATTTTTGTATCAACGGTAAGATACAGATAAATAAATTCAACAGCTTTTGAGAGTGTTTATGATTCTGGAATTTCTAAAACACATATAATAACTCTAAATTTGAAATCATTTAAAAATTAATACTTATCGCAATATTTTGTTAGTAGTTAATAAACAAAACTCTGAAACTAAGGCACATCAACCAAACTGGATACTAAAACTAGACTTGAAAAATCTTGAATGATCCGGAACAATTCAGGAATTTTCCGGAATTTTCATAATATTCCAGATATTGATATTTTATACGTAGGTTTCTAAAATATAAGTATAAATTAAGTAACCCCAGATTTTGAATTATTTGTAATAACAAATATAAAAGTATTTTAGCAATATTTGTATTTAGTTTTAGTAATTATAAGTATTCAATATGAAAAGTAATTAAAAAAATAACAGGCCAAGTGCGAGTCGGACTCGCGCACTATTAACACTATGTACTACTTTTTATTTAGTTTTTCAAATGAGAGTAGGCGTCAATTGAAAAAATAATAATAATGCAGTCATTTGAAAAGAAAATTGCCTATGATAATAATGCTTACGATAACAATAATGAATGAGAATAAAACGGGGAAAAAAACGCCGAAAAAATCACGTTTCTTGAATGGGGGCCCACTTTAATTTTATTTTATTTTTATTATTCGTTGTTATAGCGGCAATAGAAATACACACTCTGTGAAAATTTCAAATGTCTACTTATTAGGGTTCATGAGATACATCCTAGTGACTGACGGACAGCGAAGGTTTAGTAATAGGGTTTCCGTTGTTACCCTTTTGGTACGGAACCCTTAATAGGGTATTATGTGCTAATGACCCTTCTCACCTAAAGCTGATCAGAGGGAGTCAGCAGTCCCCGTCGTCAACCGAAATTCCTTGGAAACGCTTAAAGAGTGTTTTTTTTTGTTTTGTTGCATTCATTTACCAAAATGTTTTCCTACAATAATATACTTTACTACCTTCTTGCCATTCTCTCTTCGACCATAAAACGGTAAAGAACCTTTATTATCTTCGAAATCGCAAATTCGTAGAATCCATATAAATTGCGAAAGCCCACAATTGATAATATTTGTATTATATATTTACAAACTTACATATTTTTCAGAATAAATATTGTAAAACTAACCGGAACGGGTAAAAAACTATAATTTAATAAAGATTGCACAATCTTAACAAAAACTCAACTCAAACGCAATACTCGCGCGAGTTTTCATCCCACATTAAAACCTATGAAATTTTTGGAGCTCTTTTCAACAACTATGTATACGTCATGTTGCAGAAAGTTCCCTTAAATCATTTTTTAACATTTATTAATTTTATTAATTTAATATTTAATAATTTAATCCTTTTTAAATGTATACCGAAATTGTTTTATTTTGTTTTGATCCAAATGCATGACTCTTAAAATTCGTTCGATTCGGGACGGATCCAACATATTTTCGCAATATCCCCCAGGGTATATGAATTGACAGGATAGTAAAAGATATTATGCGTATCCCCTTTGAAAAATTACCGAATTTAACTGGATGCGGCCAATTATGTAGATACGTATGAGTGGATCTGTGCAATAAAATTTATGTATGTATGTATGTATGTCTGTATATCAATAAATAATACTTGAATTATTTCGCACAATAGAAAACAACAGCAACAAAAAAGCGGGTTGAAAATTTAATCAATATTTCAATAAGTCCTCTTTTATCCATTCAATATACCTGTTTCCTATAGATGGCTTTAGGTGCTCTGTACTCTACTCTTAAAGGAATGTCATAGACATCAAAGGATGGTGGATCCACTTTCGATATCCGATAAGTGAAAGGTAACTGAGCTCTATTTTATACTTCATGCCCCGGTTTCATCTTCTATGTACTTTCGTGTATAGCATATGTAGCCGGAAAAGAAAGACTCTTCATGCTTCCATTCATTGAATGAGGTGAGTAAAATCAATTCATGGAACAAAATTCTGATTGACGTAGGAACAATTGAGTTAATTTAAAAGTGGAGTTCAATGGGCTTGGATTAGCACAGGAGTTTTAAGAAAAGCCAGCCACACAGAGGGCTTACATAGGCTACTAACATAAGACTAAATTTCGTAACGATTTTTTTTCTCAATTGGTTGGTATTATGCATATGTACAGTACACATATACCTGTCTATTAATGGAGCTAAAGTTTTTGTGTTCAATAAAATGTTATAGCTAATCTTGGTATTTTTTAAACAAAAAATAAAAAAAAAACTTGGTCGGTGAACAACTTTGTTTTAAAGCATGCCAGAAGAATACCGTCTCTGAAAAGCGAATAAAAAGCAACAGGTGAAAACAGTGAAACAAGAAGAAACATTTCGAAATTGCAAAAGTAGAGAAAAGTGAGAAATTTTTTATTGGATTACATTAATTCTAGTACCTGGGAGTCATCTATAATTCATGCAATCTCTGAAGTCTTCTTCCATACCAGACATATTTATAAATCTCTCCAGAAACAGATCAATATTTTTCTTACGTTACAAACGCAAGAATGTGAAAAAGCAATGAGAATTTTAGACCACTTGTAGCATGAGTACAAAGCAAGAATCGAGGACGAAAACAGAAGTTCTAACCTCAATTAAATCACAGCATTTGTTTCCAGAGAGTTATGTATGTTGATTGTTATCTCTGTTATAGCTTTAGCAAAATCTTCTCAACTCTTTCGTAGTACAGCAATCTTTCCAAGATGTTATACTGACCATCGATGAAAGACAGCGCTATGAACGGGCGATGTAATTAATCTGTCTGACAAATGCTAATCTATTCACGCCTCTCATAGGATTCCGGACGATGGGCATTCTATTAACCCTGGCTTATATGTGCCTTTCGAAAGCTAATAAGATGTTTAATTATGAACAGTACACAGATTCTGATTAGAGACGACGAGCATGGAACTCATTATCATTCATGAAATATGAGTCTACATAAAACGTTTGATCTAATATTTCTCGCTCATTGCAGGTGGTGGATATTCAGCGTCTTTGCCCATTAAGAAAAAAAGGTGTAAACGATTTGTAGTTCATAGTTCATACTAAGGTAAACGGAGCAATTTATATTCTGCGGGAAGCTTTTTTCATTTTTATTTAATTTAACGGAATAAATTATAACAAGAAAAGGGGTCAACATCAGGTAATTCGAATTAGTTGTATATGAAGCGATCCATGCTAGTGTTCGTTCTTGTAGCGGTTCGCTTTGAGAGGTAATAATGAAGAAATTTTATAATAATTAATGGAGTTCGTTATTACTTTGAATTTCACTTGTTTCCCGGAACAATATTCTTAGAGTAATTAATTTAGCCTAAAGGAATTTTGCATAATATCAGTAATGCAATGGAAATGAAATTAAAATTTTAAATTTTACTAATCACACGTTTCATGGTAACTGCGAAAAGGAAATCTATTTTATTTAATATCAACTCAACTTTATTTATTATTATAAAAGAAAATAAATCAACCGGTATATAAAACTGAGTCTGATGTGGATAACGTGCATATGTAAATTGTGTGACCATATAACCCAATGCAACAACGCTTGCCAAGAAATATGGTATCTTGGGCTTTAGAAACTCCTCAGGACCTAACACCGCAAATGGCGCGAAGGACAAGTATGTCTAATATAAAAAACAAGGAAAAACATTTCATGCAAAAAAAAACTGACAACAAAGAAGCAGATAACTTAACTAAGATCAAATTTCTGCTTATTTTTCAATTGCAGTCTAGAAAAATTCACCATTGATACCGTGCTCGAAATACTCATTAAAATGATGGGAAGTTGCAGTTAAATGCTCATTCGCTCCATAGTTTGTTCGATGGTAAGGAAGACGGACGAGTGAGCGATATACCTATGGATCATAGCAAAAGAGAGGAATTTATTGTTCTATTAAAAAGCCAGAGGCAGTCTCAGTTGATAGTTGACTTTGAAGTGGCTCCACGTTATCTTATGAATCAAACTTGATTGAATTAGTGCGGAATAATTCTTTGCTATATATAAAAAGCGAAAAGGACTATACAAATACATAATTATAAAAAGGATGACACCAGACAGAAAGTAGGTGGGAAGATTGGTATTCTTATTGCGTGTATCTTTATTTTGATTTTATTGTATTTAATTATTAATTATCAAGACTCTATAAATATGAATTTTACAAAATTTTGTTTTATCACAGAAGAGACATTGAAGGCAAATCTTTGCAGAATGTTTACCGTATCGAACTAAGGAAGATGACAAATACACTCTGTATGAAAGTGTAGCCATCGGACGTCCAAAGAGGAAGTATTTTGATCTCTTGTAACGAAGTCACATGCCTGTGGCATACACTACCAATCCATTTTTCCTACCTGCATACAATAATATAAAACCCATCCAAAAACCCATAACCTACATGACTTATTTCTCACAAGCAGAGAAATTAGACATGCCAAAATCTACATTAGCAAATATAATACAGACTAATAATCAGCTTCCCCCACAAATATACGTCAACAACATCAGTGCCGATCTCGCGGTCAGGGCATGACTGAGCATCATATTCTCTGTGCCACTGCGCTTGCGTACCACCCAAATGCTTATCGAAGAAGCCAGTCGATCAGCAGTGGGAGAATAGACGAAGATAGCGCCGCCAGATCTATTGCACACTGCACCAATGCTAACCGCACTTATATAAAGTGGCCCATCGCTGCTAGAAATCAGTCTTGATAGAGAGATCGAACAGAGTAGAGTGCCAGTACCAGCTACTACCGGATACCAGTGGAAATCGAAGTCCAGTCCAGTTCAGTATAGCGAACTTCGAAGCTGATTGCTCAGTCTGTCCAAGTATACCAGAGCAGACCAGGCGAAGTATAAAGTAGAGGCACTGCACCATTGAGCAGTCAGTTGCCTCCAAGCACTCAGACTGCTAACAAGTCCCAACCAGCCGTGCTGTTCCTGCCTAAGACGTGCCTACGATTTTCAAATTGGTCTAGGTAAGAATATCTGCACATTACTTTACCGCTTGTCCGTCCCCGTGTTGTTTCGGCCTAAAGATGTACGTACGATTTTCGTAATCGCTTGGGTCAGTATATCTGTACACAATACATCACCACCTGTTCGTCCCCATGGTGTTTCGACCTAAGGACGTGCGTACGATTTTCGTATTCGTCTAGGTCAGAATATCCGCACAATACTTTCCCGCCTGTCCATCCCCGTGCTGTTTCATCCTAAAGACGTGCGTACGATTTTCTTTTTGGTCTGGGTCAGAATATCCGCACACAAGTTTACCGCCTGTCAATCACCGTGCTGTTTCTGCTTATGAAATGCGTACGTTTTCGTAATGGTCTAGGCTAGAATATCCGCACTTGTATTTATATTAACGCACCGGACTTCGTCACCCTACTTACCAGTATTTATCACTTGTGGTTATAGTATTGAAGTGTAGTACTAAATAGCCTCCCAAGAGTTTGTTAGATGAACTATATAAATTACGTTAGCAAATAGTGAACTAGTTTCAGTGATATTAAAGTGAATTATATTAGTGAATAACAAAGTAGGTCTAATGAAGCAACTAAATTGTAATATGAAATATATAAATTTGACAAAATAGAAATTAGTGCTGAATTGTTAGAAATAGACAGTGAATAAAATAAATATGAAATACGCAATAGCTTGTTGTTCGTAATATAAACGTCGGGGAATCTAACCCTGGACTTCTCCCGAGCTATCCGCACACATCCACACCCGACGTTACACTCTTGAATTTCGTCGATGGACATATAACCCCGATGTAAGGAGAAAAGAATACAAATATGTTTAAGCAAACAAATATATATAATATCTTCCTTTTGTAGGAATTCACAATTACGAACCATTGCGCCTGGGAGTGGAGCTGGATGGGGTGGTGACGTAAAGCGCATTTGAATTAGGGATGTTTGGTGAACCATCCTTGTTATCATCTACCATAGTAGACGGCTCATCAACTGGTACAAATGCGATGGAATTCAACTCCGAGAGGTTCACGAAAGTAATTGCACAACAAGAAAATCATGCGATAAGATTGCTGAGTCATCGGCGGCACTCGACAACCAATATTATAATTTTTTGCACGAAGCGGATAAATAAATTTCTATAGGTAACTGAGCTGACGGATATTTTTATGCAATCAAATGCCAAAAAGTATATATGTCGAATCGGTCCGAATTCGCTGTGCCTGTTTTTGTATTTGAAGTATGTTAAAGTATTCCCACCCGGCATTAGCTGGAGAGAAAATGGATGTGCTTGCTGTCGATAGCTCCCACACAATTTGGCAAGTTCCACATTCCCTCAAATTCCTGGGCGAATTGTGATCAATCTGCTTTTCATTTTAGTGTCAAGTAAATTGGTGAAAGTGGATATAACTGGAATAAATTTATCATTAATTTCTTATCTTATGAAATAAATATACTGACATACATTAACGTTAATCTGCACTCCGGCTCTATTGGTTTTCTTATGGAAACTTTTTGTAGCCATTTATGAATCAAACCAAGCAAAACGTTAAAGCTACTCACCCTCATCCTAAATGTCTGCATAAATATCTCAGGGTCGGACGATTTAACTAATTTACAACTTGTTTAAAAAAAACATACCCTTTCCTTTACATGTATTTTTCACAAACCCAGACGCGTTTTTTTTTTATTTTAATGATTTTAATAGAAAGCAATCGTAACTATCTATCGCAACTAAACTTTACGCTTGCATCCGTTTATTTTTATCAATTGTATTTTATTTTATTGAATTCTGGCTGTATTTAAAGGCGATGACACAAGGATTTAACTTCTTCTCTACAAATCTACCACCATTACGTCACAGCTGGCTTTCATTTCAACGATTTGACAAGAGGCGGCTCTGGCTTTGAATCCAGAGCAATGGCCGGAGCCACCATTCTATCATGGCTTTTAGTCATCCGCCCGCTCTAAACTAGTCATCCCTTTCCTCAAAAACGAATTGCAGCGAGAACTTAATTCAGTAGAGAGCGTGTGGGGATAAGAGATCGTCTACTGTACAACTCAATACTTCGCTGGTTTTGTACCCTATTGTTTTTAAGGTTACGGCTAGTAGAATGCAAACACATTCATTAATTATAATTTCAATTTATTTTATGATATATAGAGGTTTTTCCGTTCTGATATTTTCTTCATGTGAATCAACAGAACTGACATGTCGAATCAAAGTTTTTTATAATTGTTTTCTTTTTAAAGCTAACCCTACTCTTTTCACACTTCCCAAATCATCGAGCACTTCACCGATTTTCTAAGTAAACCTCGCAAATGTTATGAGGACCTGCCAGATACCAAGCGTTCGTATCTTTCGCTACAAACACTTTAAGAGAACTTGAGCACAGTACCCACCTCAGAGCCACTTCAATAACCCCCTCGAAAAATAGTTGTTTTGCTGAAAGAGTATTTCCGGTACTGAGAAAGGTACACTTGAGAACCAGTTGTGAGGAGATTCTCTAGATGTGGCTTTTTCTTTCTGTTGATAAAGACCAACAACAAAAGCTCTGTTGGACAAACATAGCTTTTCCCTTCCGGTACTTATTTATTGAGTTGAAAACTCTAGGAAATTGCCGAAAATATAACTGAAAGCCGGGTACGAAAAGGAGCCCCCAAAGGCAACTCGGTATGCTTGGAGAGCACTCTGAACGGGCTACCCATAGAATTTAAAGAATGCGGTATGCAAAGTGGCGAATCCATGTGCCATAATTAAAAGCTCTTACCCTTTTGCGCGTTCAGGTCGTATTGAACTTTTTTTTGGCTTTTCTGTGCTATACTACCATCAAAACTGCACCAAACTAGCTCCACAATTTTTCTAGTTTCCCGGTTTTCTCTCACTCTCTCTTTGAGATTGAGCCAATATTGGCTACAAAAGTCATTAATTACATTGCAGGAGTCATGAAATGCTCGGAATTCAACCAAAATTCGACAGCCATACGTACGTACAGATATACTGCATGCATATACTTTCCTATGAAAATGGCATTTGCTCTTGTGCAACTTTAAGTTTTCCAGTTCCGGGACTCCGAAGAACAATAAATGGAAGAGTTTTGAATTTGGAAGCCAAAGTTTTGAAAGGAAATTTCTTAAATCAATTTTGCGGCAGGAAGAAGTGAGTGCAAGCTCAACATGAGAAAATATTTTTGTTTTTCCAAAAGTACCTTTAAGGTTAAAGTAAAGTACTCCTGAGTGGAATCAAATTGTAACAAACGGAAATGTAAATTAATTATGCCTCCTTTCCTCTGGAAATTTAACGTTGAAAGACTCTAGAATTAAAAGCAAGCAAAACACCAAGCCGCACCATGTTTATCATCTAGATGTTCTTCTCATCTCCCGTACGAGCGTACATGGTGCGAATAAATGGTCCTCCATTAAAACTATTATTTTAGCGGGAACTTGGCTTTAGGCAATCATATTGGATGTAGTTTTAATAAGTACACTATCGCATGTCCCTTTATTTTTTCTCTCTATACATAACCACGTCAACGTGCATCGTTTTAAGGGTCATGTAAGGGACCAAAAAACAGAGCATTGATTGCAGAGCTTCTCTTATGAGGCTGTCCAAGTATGAACACTCCTGCGAGTTTTTCAATCAAAAGCTCTGCTCTCTTGATATGGGGTGAAGCTAAAGCGAATAAAAAGCAACAGGTGAAAACAGTGAAACAAGAAGAAACATTTCGAAATTGCAAAAGTAGAGAAAAGTGAGAAATTTTTTATTGGATTACATTAATTCTAGTACCTGGGAGTCATCTATAATTCATGCAATCTCTGAAGTCTTCTTCCATACCAGACATATTTATAAATCTCTCCAGAAACAGATCAATATTTTTCTTACGTTACAAACGCAAGAATGTGAAAAAGCAATGAGAATTTTAGACCACTTGTAGCATGAGTACAAAGCAAGAATCGAGGACGAAAACAGAAGTTCTAACCTCAATTAAATCACAGCATTTGTTTCCAGAGAGTTATGTATGTTGATTGTTATCTCTGTTATAGCTTTAGCAAAATCTTCTCAACTCTTTCGTAGTACAGCAATCTTTCCAAGATGTTATACTGACCATCGATGAAAGACAGCGCTATGAACGGGCGATGTAATTAATCTGTCTGACAAATGCTAATCTATTCACGCCTCTCATAGGATTCCGGACGATGGGCATTCTATTAACCCTGGCTTATATGTGCCTTTCGAAAGCTAATAAGATGTTTAATTATGAACAGTATTAGTTCTTCTAAGTGTAAAGCGATGCCTCAAAATCGAACAGATTGAATGTTGACGAAAAGAATTTTAACACAGAGAAACGTTGCGCATAGAGGACTTTCACTAATTTTCTTGTGAAATGAAAGTTGGATGAAATAGCTGCTTGAACGAAACGTTGGCATGGGCAGCCTCATACCAAGTGATATGATGCATGATTCAAACATTTAGAATTAAACATCAGCAATTTAATAATTTTTACAATTCTTGAAAAGATACCTGTAATACCAAAATTTGTGTTCGATCTGCTAAGACAACTTACATCGCGTACTCTATCCAACCTTATCCACTGATTGAGAGTAATCATGGTGCCAATATAATCAATGCAGAAGTGGCCAACCTCTTCAGCCATTTAATAAACTTTTATTGTAATTTTTTTTTATTTTCAAATTTTGGTATACTGCTTTAGCATTCTCCATGATGATGACGTCCCTTCGAGCTTGCATATTACCCACAATGAAAAAACTTCTGCCTCCTCGAGTAAACCTAGAAAAAAGGCAACAGACAGAATTATAAAAGGTGAATGTCGTCCTAATATAGTTTTCTATTTTTTTATCTAGAGTTTGAGTTGATAAAATAGGTAAGAATTATCCATATGAAATAATAAATCATTTTGTAAAAACAGTAGTCAAATCGGTGCTTATTCGCGAAAAGTCAACGCTACCAAGTTAACGTAATCAAGAAAACAAAATTCGCGAAACACACCAACTATTTACAACATAAGTATTAATGAAACTGGGGTGGCGCAAAAGTACTGGCACTATAGAAATTACTTATATATTTTTTTTAAATGACATTTACTGTCATTCTGATATTGAAAATTGTGTAGTAAACAAACGTAAAATTACTAAAAATAAACATGGACCGTTATATATCCCAAAAACGTGGAATAGACGTTTCAATGTTTTTAAGGAATAATACATCAGTGATAAAAACACAAAACGTGAATTTCGTCGACGATTTCCCCGCCGTCCGGCACCGGTTGGTCGCACAATGCGACGCTTTGCCACACGTCTCGAAGCAACTGGCCAACAACAGGCCGTTCAGCCGAAAATATGTGGAAGGGTGTCCAGAAACATCAACGATGTGACGTGGCATGCAATTGGGCATTTCCAGGCTGACTCTGCGTTGTATTTTTGTCAAATACTTGAAGATGTTTCCGTATAAAACTCAGATGACTCATCAACTGCTGCCTACTGACCACAGAACTCTTCTAGAGTACATCCAGCGCGTCGCAAACCTCAACCTTGAAGAGGATGATGTTTTTTTTCAAAGAATACTCACTCCTGGGGCACTGAAAATCCACGCATTATTCAAGAAACACCTTCAGACCCACTAAAAGTTACTTTATGGTGTGGCGTCTGTGCTGAGAGTGATCGAACCCTATTTTTTCGAAGGCGCTGCAGGCAATGCGATAACTGTCCCTAACGAGCGCTACAGAACCATGTTATGTGCGTTATTGATACCCAGTTTGCATGCGTTGGGGCTGGAGAACATCTGGTTCCAACAAGACGGTGCCCCGGCACACACAGCGCGCGGCACTATGGACTTAGTGCGGGACACTTTTCCAGGCTGTGTTATCTCTCGTTCTTCTTCTTTGGGGTTTCTTTGGGGTTATTTGAAATCACTGGTTTATGTGAACAACACACATCCTTTCACAGCCCTAAAAGAAAACATTCATCAACAAATAAGGAAAATATCGCAAGAAGTGTTACGGCAAGTTATGGAAAATGTCATAAATGGTGCTGAAAGGTGCATCAAGTCTGGAGGTCACCATTTAAGGAACATCATCTTCAAATCCTCATGCGACGAAATTTCATGGCACAAATATACAAATATAAAAAACTAATTCTGGTTTTCTAATTTAGAAAAGAAGTTGTAGCTGAACCAAATAGCGTCATTACTTTTACGCCACCCGTTATAATATGGACTGACTACGTTCATATCACTGACATGTATATAAATGGACTGCTCGTTAAACCAAAAATGCATGAAAGCAAATGGCACCACTCTCATATTCCTGTCTCTTTCCGTGAGAGCATACTTTCCCACTGAGCTGAAACGATTGGGAACGAGAAATTGCTTGAGGTTCACCGATAATTCTAACCAAAGCAGCCTTGTAAAAAATACTTCCTTCGACTCATAATTAACATTTAACAATAGAAATAGTTCCAAGTACTTTTCTGGTAAATTCGGTAAATCCCACTGCCATGCATATAAGCAAATTCCCAAATAATTTAAATTTAGCTCCAGTTTACGACAGTTAGTAGCATTGACAGTGGGAGCATACTTTCTGAAATCAAAACTGGTGCCACATGAAACATGAGATCAGTCAATCCATTTATATACATGTCAGTCATATACATACAGTGTAGAAAGTGGCCTACTGAGAGAGAACTGTAAACAACAAATAAATAAGTGAGTTCTTCGAAATAAATGTATTATTTAGAGTTATTACTGATAAAAAGTATTTCGCAAAGGCAATATAATTTATTAGATACGCAGATAGCTTACCAAAATACACGCATCTCAGATATCTGAATATTTTTGAAAACTCGAGTAGTTGAATAACGATTTATTGTCATTGGTTTTATTAACAGACTTCCTGATGGATTGCTACACATATGGAGAGTGAACGTTCTTTATAAGTTTTAAACCACGAAGCCCTGTTGAAATATGGGTCCGAGATGGAAGTGTTTTTTTTCAGTACAATGCTGTTTCGTCAGCATTAAAAATTTGATCTGATATCGATAATGTGAGGGAGTTACATTCTAAATTTTTTGGCATCCTCAGCATTACCTGAAGCATGGTCTCCTTGAAATTTGATGTTGTGCAAAGAGAACATTTTCTTTAGCTTATGCAACCACCCTGTGCTTGCAGTAAATGTGTCGCTCTGTCGCTCTGAAGAAGAATGGTCAATCTTTTTAAAATGCTCATAGATTTTAAGCCCTTTCTGTTTAATAAGATTTCCGCTGACTGGTATCTTTTTGGATATACAGTCTTCCAACAGCATCATCAGAGCTCGTTCCATTTTAACCATATTAACGTCTCGTGTACGAGTAGTGCGCTTTGCACCTGACGGGCAACCATCTGCATTAGTATTCCTTATTTTGTTCTAACGTTTCTTTACGGCCCGAATTGTAGATTCATTCAAATTTAAGGCTTTTGCAATAGACGATATTTTCTCTCCATTTTATTAACGATTTAAAATTTCGACTTTATCCACAAGAAATATAAACTTTCTTTTTAATTGTTGTCTGTTTTTATTTATTTCAGCTAGTTTGAAAACCTATGAGCAATAATTTCAGGTATAAATATTACAGCAAATAAATTTTTTTACCCAGACGTTCTCTACTGTTCTATAATTCCAATAACGTAAGCTAAACAAGGCAAAAGAGCTTAATTGCACATACGTCTGAACACATTCAAAGCCAATCTTAGAATAAATTAAAAGAGAGCAATGCTTTATTGTTCGCTCATTCCCTGATAATTGGAACTGATATACAGGGTATTCCCCTGTCAATTAATGTAAACTATGTACATCGGAGAATCGATGTTTCAGGAATATTCTGGACAAATTTGTAGAGTATGAATACAGTAGTTACGCTATGCCGATCCTGGCCCACTTTATCTATACAAAAAGTGCAAGGTAGATTCCAACTATTTTGGTGGCTCTGGACAGGGTTACTTGGCCACTGAGGGGGCTTCCGTCTAGTCGTATACGTCACAGCGCATGCCTGGGGAATTCCTTTCCTATCGTCTGGATGACGTCATCTGGTTAGCCGATCCCCGTCAGCTACTCAAGCTCTGTCATAGCTGATTTTTAATAAAATAATGCTGGCTTTTGCTGGAATCGAACCGAGAACGCTTGGTTTTGTAAAATCCTAGGCGCTCTACCATCAAGCCTTGGAGGTGTTGTGTGAATGTTCTTTAAAGTTGCTATATATGGGTAGAGTTTTGGACCAGAGTTTTTTATCTAGAACTCTCGGCGCCACCATCGCTAGGTGGTTTGAGTATATACAAAATGTGGTTTGTGTCTGGAATGTACTGGTTTATGTCTTGGCTGCACTATTGCGTCTTGGCTTGCCAGTTAATGTATTGGATGCACCATTGAGTTTTGACAGGCTTATGTCTTGGATACACCATTGAGTCTTGACTTGCTTAGTCTTGGATGTGTCATTTGGTCTTGACTGCACCATAACGACATTAGGCGATACTACCAGCATGCTCCGGTACTACGACTTTCTTGGATGTGTGGTACGGTTCTCTTGGATGTGTGAAGTTTTTTTGCTTCACTTTTGCCAACACGTAGCAGTACGCTACGGTTTGGGAAGTTTTTTTGCTTCACTATTTCCCACACGTGGTAGCGTCCTACGGTTTTCTGTGGCCACACGAAGCAACATGCTATGATTTTTTGGATGTGTGAAGTTTTTGCTTCACTTGTGCCCACGCGTACCAGCAAAATGCTACGGTTATCTTGGATGTGTGGTGCGCCTAAATGTAGGCTTTTGTTGTTTTCAAGTGTTGCGCCTAAAGGTTTGAATTAATATTAGTAATAATTAAAGTTAATAGTAGGAAATTTTTTGTTCATACTAATGGATTCTAGATGGTGGGTAGGTGGGTGGATAATAAGGATAAGGAGGCGGGGGAATGAAATTTTCATCAGAAATCCTCTACGGGCTTTGGTTTTCGAGATATTAGCGTATTAATAATTCAAGTTATTTTTGTTCATGACAATTGATTCTAGGTGGTGTGGGGGTGGGGGTTTTAGATATCAGCATGACGTCATCTTGGATGCTGTTTTCTTACTTGAATATTTCTTAGCGAGGAATTTGTAGATATCAGAAGTTGTACACGTGTAAACTTCCTTTTTACAAATTCGCATTTTAGCTGAATCAGTCATGCACACCTGTGTAAACAAATTTAAGCAATATCAGCACATTTATTCTTTTCATGTAATTTGATACCACACTTACTGTGGGCAACCAAAAAATTTTATTTTATTGTTCCGAGAATTGTGTTTTATTGTTTATTCGATATCATCTCAGCCTGTAAGCAAATTCGTTGGAATTCATCCTGTCCAATGATTATTGCAGCAGCAGGATCATTCATGTTTACAAACTGCTGCTATAAAAGCCCAAACAAACTCTTGGGGAGCATCAGTCAGTTTTAGTGAGTCTCTGTGATAGTACATAAAAATTAAAAATGTCTTCGGTGTTAGAAAATAAAAGTTTTTCAATAATTGAAAATTTGCGAAAAGATGTGATGGAGTGTTTAAAAAATTCAGTGAATAAAGCCTATATTGCTCTGAAGTGCAATAGAAACATGCATAAATTTCAAGCCGCATTTCTGAAGAACAATAAGAGTGCTAGGAAACGACATTTCGAGAGCTGTCTCGAGAAAATTAAAGCATTGAGAGCACTATAGAGAACTCCCCGTC
This sequence comes from Dioctria linearis, assembly GCA_963930735.1. NCBI lineage: Eukaryota > Metazoa > Arthropoda > Insecta > Diptera > Asilidae > Dioctria > Dioctria linearis. The sequence goes on along the minus strand of OZ005744.1, from coordinate 131,616,068 downwards.
GAGGTGGACGAATTACTCGCGTAAGAAGAAGTGATTTTGTAAAGTGGGAGGAAGTAAAGACAGCGTTCGCAGACAGCACTCGACAAGGTGTAATAGCAAATTTAAAACATATCATAACATATCATAACATAACAGCTATTTATGCTAGACGCGGCCAAATTATTTACGCGGCGTGTTAAAAATACCTTAAAACATTATTTTAATATTAAAGTTTCTACAACGTTCTGCGGTGAATTTGTTAAAGAAACCGGTGACAATGAAATTATAAAAGACATTAAAGATTTCCAAGCGAGAACTGCTCCAATTAGTGCAGATGATAACTTAGAGGAGTGGTTTAAATCAAACATTTTGGATCCAACACACACTCAGCTGGAAGAATTCCAGGAAAAAGACAGTGGCTGGGCACTGCACTCTATAATACATCTAGCAGTACACATCAACAAGTTTGAACAACTCCGAGGATCTTCGTATATACCCTTACCAAAGCAAATTGCATCAAAGAAAGCTTGCATCAATGTACAAAATAATGATGAAGCATGCTTCGCATGGGCCCGTAACATCAGCGCTATATCCTACAAATACTCATTCTGACAGGATCTCATCATATCCACATTATTCAACTGTATTTAATTTAACTGGGATAACATTTCCCATGATGCTTAAGAAAATTACACAATTTGAAGTCCAGAACGATTTATCAATAAACGTATTCATCCTAGAGAAAGCGCGTTTCTTCACCACAGTTCCAGTTAGACTTACGAAGCACAGGATGAGCGACATGTAAATCTCTTAATGCTACAAGATGACTATGACCAGGATGAAGATCATATGGCTGATGCCGGCACTTCGTATCTGGACAAACTTCAAAACATGGCCATAGAGTGTATACATGTGATAGATGTTTGCTCTACTTTTACTCCGAAGAAAAATTAGCATCACACATTCCCGAATGCGAAAAGCAAAACGACTGCAGAATAGTGTTCCCCTCAGAGGAAAAGAAATGGTTGGAATATAAGAATTATAACCATCAGAATCCGGTCGCGTTTTGTGTATATGCTGATCTTGAGTCAATATTGAAGCCGATTCAGGGAAACGATCAAAATACACAGCGAATCCAGAAAAATGAAGTTCATAGCATAGGATTCTATTTCCACTGCAAACATGATGCTAAGCTCTCATATTACAGAGCATAGCGAGGCAAGGACTGTAAAAAATGGTTTGCATTATAATTGCAAAAGATTACATCCATAGCTGCACAGGAAAATCTGAATATCAGACCAATGCAGCCCCTGACTAAAGCGGAACGGCGTTCGCATATGGAAAATACTTGCTGCCATATATGTGGAAAAACGTTTGCAGCCGATGAGGAACGAGTCCGGGACCATTGTCACTTAACAGGTAAATACTAAGAATCATAATTTAATTCATTTTTTCATAATTTCTTTTAACAGGAAAATACCGAGGGCCAGCGCACAATTCATGCAATCTCATGTATCAAGACTGGCCCATAGTTCCAGTCATTTTTCACAATTTATCTGGATATGATGCTCACTTCATTATTAAGGATATAGCTACAGCCATTCCTAGGAAAGTGGATCTCCTAACAATAAATAAAGAAAGATACATTTTATTCACCAAGCACGTTGAAGGCAGTCATATCAAATTAAGATTCATTGATTCCTTCCATTTTATGGCAGAATCCTTAGACTAGCTTTCATCATTGCTTCCAATGGATAAATTAAATATTACAAGAGCTGTATGGCAGGAATTGGATGATGATGACTTTAAACTACTTGCAAGCAGAGGCGTCTTCCCATACGACTTCGTTGACGATTGGGCAAAATTGGATTTCCAACACTTACCAACGCAGGAGCAATTCTATAATAAAACGACTGATAGTGATATATCTGCTGAGGACTACAGCTGCGCAGAAAAGGTGTGGAGGACATTTTAAATACAGATACTTGGCGCATATTCCGATCTATACCTGAAAACTGATGTTCTCCTATTGGCCGATGTGTTTGAGAACTTTCGAGAAGTGTGCATGAAGACTTACAATTTAGATCCAGCACATTATTACCCCATGCCAGGCTTAACATGGGATGCTATGCTAAAATATACCAAAGTGAAACTAGAGCTGATAACCGACGTAGTTATACTGCTATTCCTAGAGAGAGGTATTCGAGGTGGTACAAGTCAATGCTCGAACAGATATAGCAAAGCAAATAATAAATATATGGATGATTTTAAGCCTGACGAGAAAGAGAAATACCTGATGTATTATGATGTAAATAACTTTTATGGAGGGGCCATGTCACAGCATTTACCAACCATATATAGCAATTATAAAGAACATTCACACAACACCTCCATGGCTTGATGGTAGAGCGCCTCAGATTTTACAAAACCAAGCGTTCTCGATTCGATTCCAGCAAAAGCCAGCATTATTTTATTAAAAATCAGCTATGACAGATCTTGATCAGCTGACGGGGATCGGCTAACCAGATGACGTCATCCCCTGGTCAGCCAGACCATAGGAGAGGAATTCCCAGGCATGCCCTGTGACAAATACCACTAGACAGAAGCCCCCTCAATGGCCCAGAACCCCAGTCCAGAGCCACCAAAATAGTTGGAATCTACCTTGATCGGCTAACCAGATGACGTCATCCCCTGGTTAGCCAGACGATAGGAAAGGAATTCCCCAGGCATGCCCTGGGACGTATACCACTAGACGGAAGCCCCCTCAGTGGCCCAGACCCCCAGTCGAGAGCCACCAAAATAGTTGGAATCTACCTTCCACTTTTTGTATGGAAAAAGTGAGCCAGGATCGGCATAGCGTAACTACTTAATACGGCGCTTCTCGCCGCCAGGAGGCTGTCTTATTTCAGACAGTTTCGTGAACGTAGTACATAAATTATTTGGATGGCATTAGTTTGGAAGTGCTAGCAATAATTAAAGTACAGTTTCGCGATTGTTTGTGAATTTATTAAGCAGAGAATAATTTTAAATGCACTTGTGAGTTATAATTGAAATATTGTGTTTTCAATAACGAACTAAGGCCATGCTCATAACAATACCTATAAAAATTTAACACATCAAATAAGTGCTGCTATAGATAATTTTCTTTTAATTTGTTTAGTTCTAGAAATGTTCGTGTGTAAAAAACGCGTTATAAGAAGACCGCATTATAGGAGAGCGATCGCTTTTTCGCTCCGTGCCATATGGAAATCGCGTTCTAAAAACACCGCATTATAAGAGAGTTGATTATACTAACAAAATAATGCTCCTGGCATCCACGTCATCTACACTTTTATCCTTGATTAGTAAGTAACTCGGTTCCCAAATCTTCAGCAGCCAGTTTCCTTTGATACATCGAATGGTACGCTCCTACCAGGTACCCAAAATAAAGTTAAAAAGAAAAGTGTAGTTACGGCAAGGAGCAAAAGGAATTCCATGAAGGGCGCGGCGCCAGGTTGCCCAACAGATTGTGAGTTCATTCCTTGTTATCTCAGTGAATTAAACTATTGGTTGGCAACAAAAACCACAAATATTCCCTGAAAAGACAAAGATTAGGTACTCACCTGGGACATAAAAGTATTGATATCTTTATCTGGCTTAAAGATTTTCCAGCAGAAAATAATTGCTGAGGTGCTCCTGAAGGCAAAAAGCAGCACTACATACGCAAATTTCACTTTTGATTGATAAAATCACCTGTAAAAAGCCAATTGTCAAATACTCGAACTTATTCGCAATTAGACATTGACATTTAGGAATCGCGAAGACTAAACCACTTTGTTTATAAAATTTTTCACGGCTAATTCATCGAACAAATTTATTCGTCCATTAATTGCCGGATAAATAAATTATTTGCGACTTCAATTATTGACATATGGTAAGTGAAAAAAATAAAACATGGGAGCAAGAAGGAGGAAAATCTCCAAATAAAAGTGGAAAATTTTGATTCCACAAACAATATTTCGAAGATTTTCCGCGGATGTCCCAACCGGCACCAAGTAAACCTACGGGTTTCTCCACAGCCCACGCTAACCGCCACGTTTCTTCCCCTTTTCAAATCGTCGGCAGAAATAACGTTTTAAGTCTTTTTTGCATAAGTGAAATGTCTGTGGATCGAGTGCATGGTATGCGCAGCAATCTGTATCGGCCTGCGCGCGGCTACGTTGGACACATTTATGCAGCTTTGTTCACTATGAGCTACCCCGGCAAACATTTGGACAATGCATCCTCGCGTTCTCTTCCATACAAAAAATGTATCATAATTTTGTTGTACTTTTATTGCTTGAGAAATATTACAACGACGGTAAAAGGTAAGGATTAAATTCGTGGTTGGGATAATAAGAAGAGGAGGAGGATACGTACCTCGATTTTATCGACCTACTAATAAAGATTCGATATCATTTTGTTACGAGTATATCAGGAGGAAGACAAGTATACCTGTTATATCTTCCTTCTCATGAAGGCGCAACAAATATCTCTTTTTATTTACTTCAAGACAATATATGTGCAATAACATAGCGTTACTTGAAAACGTTAATATGAAGATGTTAATAGAGCTGGGTTTCCAATCGCCTCTGGTAAGATTGTTTCACAGTCACACGATTTTCTATCCATGATGATAAATAGTTATAATCTGTTTTGTATTTACAGAAAAAGGCAGATCGCTGCCGAACTTACTTTTGATGGCAGAATGTGCCGCTGTTTATGATTTAGGCAGAGAATGCCGATTTATTTTAATATGGCAGAGTATGCCGATGTTTATAATTTAGGCAGAGTATGCCGATTTACTTTTATTATGGCAGAGTATACGGATGTTCAGTGAGAAATTAAAAAGACACTTTTAACGATCACATTAACTCTGATCACTGAATTTCTTTATGATTCATTGATTGATTTGTTATAGCAATGAACGTAGACACATTTACAATTGAACATTTTGCTTACCAAGTGAAATTTGCCTGTTTTGCAAATTTCATTTAAGGTCGAGCAATTTGTTTTGTTTTTATTTTCTTTCGTTTATCGTTCCGATAATTGTTTAGTTTTATTCTGTGTGGACATGGCTTTACAGTGCATTGGTTCGGTACGTAATATTATCTATTAGAGGTGACATAAATTTAAATTGAAAGATTTATACATACATACATTACACTCATTATTGGATCGGTATGTAATGTTATCTATTGGTAATATGTTCTGTTCAACAGCTTTTCAATATAAAGAGATTACCTATCACGGCGAATAAGAGTGTAGTGGTTCACTGCTGTCTTTTACACTCTAGCGAATAAGGGTGGGTTTAACAGCCGTTCAAGAGATTTCTCCTGTTAGTATAAGCTCACGTGTAACACACGCATAATAACGTTATTTTAATTAATTTCTTGCTGAGTTAAACCTGCCTACACTTTGGAAACTATTACGCAATTATCCTTTCTTCTTCTACCGCTGAGTGTTGTTTTTGACGTGGTTATATGACATTAGAGGCGTACGCGTAGTAGGTGTGAAAGCGAAACAAAATTGCATACACGTAGCTACCCCATGCCAGCCAAATATCCTACCTTTCTCAAATCGTAGCAAGCGCTGTGCATAAAGTAAGGCCAAAACGCAGCCAAATTATGCTTCATAAATAGCCTCCAAATCGAAATGAAAGTATCAAATGCAGTACTGGAAACTGTGCACTGCTAATCTATTTTTATACCCTAGATGAAATCTAACAAGGTATACTAATTTTGTCATTCCGTTTATAATGCATAGAAATAATTATGTTAACAAAAAATGGATTGCACACCCACGCATAATATTAAAGGTCCGTCCGTATGACCGTTCGGACGTGATGAGAATTTGGTTTTCTTAGAATATTCTTAGTTCTCTAATTCTCCATTCCCAATTCACTAACATTGTTGGAGAATTAGGGAAAACGTAAGAAATATGAAAAAGTGCGAATCGCCTGGGACGATTAAGGGTATCACTTTTTGTTGAAGAGGGTTGGATTTTTTTCATATTTCAGTTTCATCTGTCTACTACCTTCCGATGTCGAAATAAATTGAAATTTCTTTTTTGTAGGGGTAGTGTTTGAGGGATGTAGGAGGGTAGGTTTTCTCGAGTTTTTCTGGGGTAACGAGAGAATGGAGAGTAGAAGGAGAATGCATGTGGTATAAAAAAAATGGGTGCTCAGGGCGAACAAGATAAGTGGAGGAAATAGGGCATAGAGAAATAGGAATAGAGTGCGGGGTAGAAATCGGAGCTGATTAACGAAAATTTAAAAAAAAAATGAAGACAATATCAGGAGCTGCAATAATTCCCAGAGGTAAGCTCAAGATCTGTTAAAAAATACGAATTCGCATTGGTACTTAGGTATGCATGCGTATTATAGCCTATATTTTATTTCGATTAACGGTAATTTGCCGATTTGAGCGGCCTCAACGGTAAATTTTGTTGTCGCAATATTCACGGGCGCCTAACTCTGTGGGCAAGGGCTGTAGAGTATTGGGGTTTTTTCTGATGGATTAGGGGTTTAGAGTACAAAAATATAGGTGAACAATTCTCCGGGGAGGGTGTTTGGGGGGTTGGGGGTCGTACCACCCCTCATACGGGGATGTCCAAGCTACATCATGTTTGGTACCAAATTAAAGAAGGAGGAGAGGGTAATCGACTGGTGAAGTTTGTCTTTGATCCTTTTGACCAGATCGCGTTCACTTAGAATTTTGAGATTTTGTACACGGGCTTTAAAAAAAAAGTAATTGCAAGTGCAAAAATCGGACAAATTGGGTAACTCTTTGGTAATGTTGCCATACAAAAATTTAGTTTTTCATTATATATTTAGATACTGCCTGAGAACGCGTAAAGGGAACATCAAGAGTTGAAACTTAATACACGGCGTTTTCATAAAATTAGTAAATATAATTTCAAAAATGTGCTAAATCGGGCAACCCCCTCGTGTTGTTGGCATATAACAATTTCGGTTTTTAACGTATACATACTGTGAAAACGATCAGTCGAGGAGATTTTTATTGTAATGAAAAGTTCTTCAGAATATTAAATCCTATGGAATTAGTTATAATCACTTTTTTTTTACGAAGATCCGTTCTCGAACTAGATGCGAAAAGACATTTCAAAAATCAAACTTGCACTGTTGGGTGACCATTCGAAGTTACATACCGAAATTCTTCTATGTTACCATAAATATTGGTATTAGAGCAATTATATATTTTTTACTTATTTCCATTGTTTTTACTACAAAAATATTTTTAGTTGATTCCTAATTAACTTAAATTTCCAGTGTTTAGAAATACCTTTGCTTTAGTATTCAATTTAATGTTTCTGTTTAATTACCTTTCTCTTTATAATTGCTTTGTACATATAGATAGACTTGGTGTAATTCAAAATAAATTTGTGGAATTGAGGTTGATTTTGTGAAATGAAATTGCTTGAAATTTGGTTATGAATTGATTAGTGTGTGCGGATTGAGAAGTTTCTTTTTAATGAAAAATGCTAAATCATAAGATATCACGTTTATGCGTTCTTGTTTAAACAGGATCTAGTATCCTCACTGTACAAGAGGCATAGTTTAATCCAGCGATTCTTGCAATAGTTTGATAACCCATCTAACTTAATCTTTGTTTTCGATCGTCTCTGCAAACCGCAAATTCCTGTTCAGCGCCACTGGTTCCTAAGGCTCTACGTTACCTACGTCGGGTTTCTTGGTGGCAAAGTTGCAAAGTGGAAAGTGTATTTTGGATTTCCAGTGCTCCGTTGGGGATGACGGAAAGGCTTCTGCCCCAGTTTGTGAGAGAGGAGTGCCATTGTTGCGATCTTTAGGGTTGGCTCTTGGAGTAGCGAGGCTGTAGAAATGCCCTCTATTTTCACGTAAAAGTTCATCCAGCCCCCTCTTTTGGTTCTCCTGAGCTGTTTATTGTATTCCGTTAGAGGTTTTCTGTATGCCTCCCATTGCTGAGTGGGGTTGACTCCTATTGAATAACGTTCTCGGACTTTTCCTTATTTTACCTTCTTGGCTCTTCCGCCAAGGAACGTCTTTTTCTCTTGAAAAGTGAAGGGACAGCTCTCTTCATCAGCTCGAGTAGGCGTTACTTGTATTGGTCTGCTAGGATAACCACTTCTTCGGTGGATATAATCCTTTTTGGAAGGCCTCTAATGTAATCACCAAGCTATGTGATTAGCCTTGATATCGCAGGCTGCGATTAGTTTAAGATTATTTAAGCTGCAGTGCTCCACAATGTCTTAAATATCCTGTGGTGAAAGTTCTTCTCCGCGAGGAAAGTGGATAGGCGCTGAAACAATCTGCTCCTTGCCATTTTGGAGATTTTTGAATTCCACTGACACTGAAATTAGGACCTGTTGTAATAAATCTCTGCAATGGAAAAGCGATACTATCCTTTCCACACAAGATAGCTGTTCTGGGTCTGTCCCCATTATTGAAGAAATATCTTTTGGTTGGCTTTCTTCCCGGCAGCCACAGATTTTTCCGTTTGATTTATGAAGTATAATCTGAACAAATTTAAAGGTCCAAATACAATGCGAGCCCTTTCTAGGGTCTGGCTCAGCCGACTTAAGACAGGTCATGTAGAATACATGAGAAGAAGTTGGACAACAGCTATTGGTGAAGTCGACTAAGCCGACTACCTTAGGCCAGACTAAGGTAGATATATCTAGCTTCTACTCAATCCCAACTTTTGAAATTAATTAACATTATTTTTGGTGTTTACAACAAGCAACGGATTTTTTTAGTGAATTCGGAAATGCCTTCTCAAGAAAAGTTGATTAGTTTGGTGCGCGATGTAAATAATAGAGATTTCTAAATAAAAAGGTATGAGTCAGGAAATAAAAGTTATCAATGCTCACACGGCGTTCAAGAAGCTCACCATGCCGCATTTATCAAAGGTAGGCTGAGTCGAAGTCATGAAAACTCGCACACCTTTTTGGCCTTAGGGGCTTTTAGCCTAATTTTAAAATTGTCTTGTGGGTCTGAAATTGTCTCGTCGGACAATCCACTTGGATAGACATCACATTCAGAGGTTTTTAATTAATCTACCCATGCATTATTGAATAGATGTTGAGAATTAATGGCCGACTATAGCGGAGCGAAATTACTATGACATTTTCGACATGGTCATTCTTTAGTTTTCGAAATGTAACTTTGTTTGTAGTTTGGATGAGATATGAGTGGTTAAGAAGATATGTTCACCGTCTGTATGTCACGTCTGGTGTAGTCGTGTTTACACGAATCGTCTACTTCAGACACAGCGGTATATGCATCCAATTTGCACTACTGGGGAGTCTGTTTGTTCTCACGTCTACCTGAGGTATTGCCGTGTAGACGTTTAGGTTACGTCGAGAGGACTGCTCAGGATCGTCACACAGGGATACGATCTCTTGACCTGTATGAAACTCCTTGAAAGAAAAGTGGAACTTCCTTCGGGACTACTATGCAAGAAAACAATTAAAAACGTTATAATTCACTCTTTAATTAGCATGAACACAATATATTTTAGATTTCCATTAACTCGTAACAGAGCTGAGAAACAAGAATCAAAATAATTTTTTTTTTTTTTTTTTTTTTTAATTAAAAACTGAGATATGCTTTTTGAAGATAAGCCGAAAAACAAATCAGAATTTTATCTTCTATTGTTTTAATTTACAATTGTTTTCCTTTTTTAAAATAATACAACGCCTACTAACTAAATGTGTCTCGAAAAAGTTCTGAGTATTTTCGAAACTTAGTTTTTAAAACCATCCAAATATTTTGATAAAAAACTGAGGTGCCGAGCGCATCCGACAAAACGACTTGTTGGATTTGTGGTTCGTCCAGCACGAGTTGTCCGGTGTGGTAGCACCGTGTTACCATCTGGCAGAAACTGAACGCGTCGCGGAGATTGTCTTGATGGGAGCATTGTCCCATTATCAGCATTGTCCCTTTATCAGTTTCCGTATATGCATCGTTGTTGGTGTAACTACCGGAGTCTAACAATAATGGAGGGGGATACTGTTCATTTCCATTGCTTGCATTTACCATCGGGCTTCCGGAAGGTGGTTGAGCGGTTGCTTGATCAGCTTGTGTATTCAGTGCTTGAGTTGCCATTGGTGTGTAGTTGCGACTAACATCCTGACTGTGGTCTTCACTATCCTTGTAATAAGGTTTTAGTCTATTGGTGGAAACGTTGACTTCCTTGTTTTTAACTTTTAGAGCGTAGAAGTGCTCTTTTTTCTTAATTACTTCGTATGGGCCAGTGTAAGGGGGCTGGAGCGAAACTCGAATCCTATCTGTTCTTACAAAGACGTGTGAACATTTATCTAGATCTTTAAAAGTAAAAGTTGATTGATTTGAATGGTTTGAAGCAGGAACTGGTCTAATATCGGCGAGTGACTCGCGGAGTGTATTTACGAAATCATATTGCAGGCACAACTGGGAATTTTGGAGGAAATCCCCTGGCAGTCGTAAGATTTCGCCATAAACCAATTCTGCTGGAGTAGCAATTCTTCCCTAAAGACTGTCCTAATACCTAATAAAACAAAAGGTAGAATTTTAGACCATAATTTCTCGTGGTGTGCCATTATTGCTGCTTTGAGAGTTCTATGCCATCGCTCTAAGAAACCATTTGCCTGTGGGTGGTAAGCAGTGGTACGATTACGCTCAAAGCCTAGTAATTTTGAAAATTCCATGAAAAGAGCGGACTCGAATTGCACACCTTGATCAGAGCCAATGTCTTGGGAACCTCAAAACGGGATATCCAATTCTGACAGAGCGCCTCAGCTATCGTTTCAGTGTCGATGCCTGATAGTGGAATTGCCTCCGGCTAACGTGTAAAACGGTCGATGATAGTGAGGCGGTATGTGAAACCTTGCGAAGGAGGTAAAGGACCGACGATGTCAGCATGTATCTCTTGAAATCGAGGAGAACAAGGAGGGAATGTGCCGAGGGGGTTTTTTGACATGCCGTGTTAACTTGCACTGGTGACACGACAGACAAGAACGTGCCCTAGAATTACTATCCTTGTTCGTCGAAGGCAAAAGTACTTCGAGGTAATTAAACTGCTGGTTTCGCGGATACCTGGATGCGCTAAATTGTGGACCGCATTGAAAATCTACTTTCTAAATTGAACTGGGATAAAGGGTATAACACGGACTGCTGAAACTTCGCAGTAAATTTGTTTATTTTCACCGAAAATTGGGAACTATTCAACTTTGTACTGCGAATTTTGAAGTAACTCATTGAATTCGCTATTCGCTACTTGAGCATCAAGGATGGCACTAAAATTTAATAAACTGTGGAGATGAATTCCTTCTAGCCTTGAAAGTGTTTCCGCGACCAAATTATCCTGCCCCGATACATGCCTAATATCTGTCGAAAATTGGCCAAAAAAATCTAGGTATCGTAGCTGTCTGGGTGAAGCCTTTTCGGGATTTTGTCTAAAGGCGAAAGTTAGTGGTTTATGATCTGTGAAAAGGGTGAAGGGACGACCTTCTAGCATGAAACGGAAGTATTTAATGCCCTTATAAGCTGCTAGAAGCTCTCGGTCATACGCGCTGTACTTGGTCTGAGCACCGTTTAGTTTAACTGAGAAGAATTTCAATGATTGCCAATGATCGTTGACTCGTTGCTGAAGGACAACCCCGAGGGCCGTGTCGGACGCGTACACCCATAGCGCGAGCTCCGCGTTAGCTTTAGGGAAGGCAAAAAGAGTAACCTCAGACAGTTGCTTTTTAATTGACGCGAAAGCCTTGATAGCTTCTTTTGTCCAATTAATTTTGCGCTTGCCATCTTTTTTGGGTCCTTTTAAAAAAACGTGGGGGTAAAAATCGACGATAATAAATTAACATCCCCAGGAAACGACGAAGATCCCTTACTGTAACCGGGAGCTTGCAACGGTTGAAAGCTACCACTCGATCGGGTGGAGGTCTGATACCGTCAGGAGTAATTACATTAACCAAAAAATGTTACATTCCTGTAATAAGAATTTACACTTGCTGACGTGAATAATTAGCCCGTATTCTCTGAACCGCGATAAAGCTTGCTCCAAATGACTGAGATGTTCTGATTCCGATTTGGACGCAATCAGTATATTATCGAGATAAACGAAACAAAATTTGAATTTTTGTAAAATTGTATTAACAAACATTTGGAAGGTTTGAGCTGCATTCAGAGTCCAAAGGTCATACGGGTGAACTCGAAGAGTTCAAAAGGTGTACAGATCGCTGTCTTAGGAATATCTTCGGGTACAATCGGGATTTGGTGATACGCTTTGGTGAGGTCTAAAGTCGAAAATAGATGGAGTCTTGTAAGTTATACACAAAATCATTTATTAGCGGAATAGGATACCGTTCTCGGATTGTACATGAATTTAGCCTACGGTAGTCACCGCAAGGCCTCCATTCACCTATTTTCCTTCTAACTAGGTATAAAGGAGAAGACCAACAACTATCAGATGGTCGGCAAATGCCTTGAGATATTAAAAACTCAAATTCCTTTTTTGCAGCTGCCACCTTATCACGTGGAAGCCTTCGGACTTTTGCTGCAATTGGCGGACCTTTCGTAAGGATGTGGTGCTTGACTGAGTCCTTAACTGGACCAACAAAGCTAGTTTCTACTGTGATATCCTTGTATCTGTGTCGAAGATTCTGAATAACAGGTGTTACAGCCGGGTTGAGTAGTACTGCAAGCGCCGTTGAATAGCCGAAAACTCGCCTTCCTGCAGATCTCAATTTCGTGATCGGGTCGATCAGTGCCTTTCGTTTGATGTCAACAAGTAGTCCGAAGTGAATCTGCGCCTAAAATTGCTTTTGGTGTATCAGCAATTATAAATTCCAAGTAAAAATGCGTCTAAGTCCAGAGATAGAAGCCTTCGACCGAAGGTATTAATTATTGAAGAATTGGCTGCGACAAGACGTAGGTCGACTTTATTACGGCGATCCAGTGAAGTAGCTGGAATGACTGAAACGTCAGCGCCCCGTGTCCACCAAAAAGATTTGACTGGTTGACCTATCTGGGATATACAGATGACTATTGACTTTGCCCGTTCCACCTGTCGTCAAAGGCGGAGGGCAGATTAGTTTAACGAATTTGAATGAATAGATGGGCCCTTATTGGAACGAGGATTAGGGTCTTGGAAAGAACAGGGAGGAAAACACTTCTTTGCTCTATTATTAAATTTAAAATGGTACCAAACATAATTCCCTGCTACGGCTAGCAGAAGCGTTACGAGGTACTGAACTATTGCCCGTTTCTAGACCTGCTCCTAGAAGAACTGGGTTGTGAAGTCTCTTGTTGTGTAGTCAACATACGCTCCATCAGTCTTTCTAAGTTGTCAAGGCTGGATGTCACTTGGCTAAGCGTTTCGCACTGTGCATTGAAAGAGGTGATCGGCGCGATCGAATAAACTTCAGGTCGGAAGTTCACTTCCGCTATCTGATCAGCACATTTAGTAAGGTCATCCAAGGATCCTGGATTGCATGCTAAAATTGCTTGCATATTAGCTGGTAACCGTATGAGCCACAACGATTTCAGTACTGTGTCGCTAAGCTGGTTTGAATTAAGGCTGCGCATCTCTCGAAGTTGTTGGGAAGGCTGAGAATCCCCAAGCGTCATTTCGTTCAGTAGCTCCTTCAAATTCTGGTTCTTCGTGCCTGACATTCTAGCCGTCAATGACTCCTTCAGCACCTGAAAAGCATTGGTATTCGGTGGATTGCAAACGACGTCACTGGCTATTCGTACAATGCTCTCATCCAAAGCACAGATAGTGTGGTAAAACATCGTAGTATCGTGGTTGATGCCAGCCAACCTGAACTGAGCTTAGAGCTGGGAGAACCATATTCCCGGAGAATTTTTCCAAAAAAAAGAACCGCTTTCACCGAAACTGCACCGAGCATGGCAGGATGTAGAGCGCCTGACGATATGTCCCGCGTCGAACCAACCGAAAACACTCCACTGGCATCACTGTTGGACAAAGCACCCGACACCTCATTCGCGGGGCGACTCGTTATTAAGGGCCATCACGAAGGCCGCGAATACTTAAGCACCAAAAGAATCAAGACTTCCCAAAAATAATGAGAGATTCCTCGAGGCTTACACAAAAGATTATTCTACTCAATAATGAGGTAAACCAAGAATAGCACTTAGGAAAATAACTATGATGTATGACTGGATAAGTAGGTTAAAAGTGTAAATATAAAATTGAAACAAAAGAAATATAATTATATATGTTTACGACTTATTCTTGGATAAAAATTTTAAATAATAAAAAAAAAAAAAACTGAAACAATGACTTATCTGGGGGTTCTTGAAGGATGGAAATACATGTAACCTTCAGGCAGCTCCGCCAGGCTGGTGATAAATTTGGTTAAAACTTCAGTTTTCTCCTGGCTATTTTTCGTTCTGTGCGTAGAATTTCTTTCTTCCAACTTGTACACGGCTAGAGTTGAATTGAGGTCCGACTGCTTCGGTCTGTTGTTTCAGACTAGAGATGATTTGAGGTCCGATGGCTTCGGTCTGTTGTTTCTTTCGCCACAAAGATCACGCCGGGGTCACCAGTTTTGAATGAGATACGAGTGGTTAAGAAGATATGTTCACCATATATTCAGAATGTAGACTACACTGCAGGTACGTCTGGTGTAGTCCTGTTTACGCGAATCGTCTACTTCAGACACATCGGTATATGCATCCAATTTGCACTACTGGGGCGTCTATTTGTTTCTCACGTCCAGCTGAGGTATTGCCGTGTAAACATTTAGGTTACGTCGAAAGGGCTTCTCAGGATCGTCACACAGGGATACGATCTCTTGACCTGTATAAAAACTCCTTGAAAGAAAAGTGGAACTTCCTTCGGGATTACTATGCAAGAAAACAGTTAAAAACGTTATAATTCATTCTTTAATTAACATTCTTCTTCACACACTTTCCTTCCTTCATTGTTAGAAGACCTGCATGCACCCCTCGAGCTATCTTCAGCAAATATGGGCGCACAAATTTCTATCACTTTTCGATAACAACAGGAATAAATAATATATCAATTGATTACCCTCTACCATCTCTAAGCATTTCCTGAAAGGTGCATAACTTGTTCAAAATCAAAAAATACGGACGCATCAATACATTATGCCTGCCTTCCCAAACCAGCTCAACGTACGTATGTTCATGTACTTATTACTAATTCATTCCAGGTAATGTTGACAGTAAACTTTATCTAAGTCAGGCATTCCCACTTTTTCAGCTGGGTTCTAGTCATGCAGTATTATCTGCGACTATCTTCATGATGAAGTCGCGGTTTTAACTATTATTTCCCGTTTTATTATGATCCTTACGTACATCTAAAATACGTCGATGCTACAGCAATATAATAAAATGTGAAAATCTATCTGGATTTGTCTCTCTACTCTCGACTATTTGTATCTCAAATCTCATTTAATCTTGCTGTTGTAAGACATCATTTTATTTTACACATATTCCCATAGCCTTTGAATACTCTATAGTATGTAATCGATTTTCATATTTAGCGCAATGCACGATAACTCCAGTTAGCACTATGGGTGTTCTACATTTGTACATAAACTACTACACAAAACTCCCAAAAGCTTAGGCTACCCTTCCTGTATAGAGTTAAAATTCTCCATTGTATAATATGAACGTTTTCCTTTTTCATAAGTGGTGCTCATCCCAACAGAATTCCGACAAGAAAGTTTGCTCTTTTAGTCAAACAAATCGCATGAGTTTTACGATTCCAATTTGAATACACATCTACGAGCTATTGTACACACGTAATTCCAATGTGCATAGTATAGCATGTCGCGTGTTGGCGAGCAACAACTCCCGTAAATTATGATAACGGATTAATTTGGGGAGTTCATGTACTGGCTGGAACAGTATAGTAATCGGTTCCTGTTTGCAAAAGTCATGGAATCCAGAGACACAGGTGTCGTTTAGACACCTCAACTTTTACGAGCAAGTGCACCGCGAAAGTTGGGGTCTATTATTGAACACGAAACGAAATTTCGGACCTCTCGAAATTTATGTAGGAAAAACTATATTCGAGATATGATTGAATACGAACGAACTCAATGTAAAGCATTACCATATAAAAAGCAGAGTAATCTAGTACAAAAACTCGATATATAATACTAAATTTTCTGTTAATCTATCAATTGTTATAGTGATGTGTTCATTCCTTTCATAAAAATATTCAAGAGTTATTTTAAAAATGGATAGCAATGCATTATTTGTTTAAGAAGAGTAGGGGGAATTTAAGGATTATTCGAAACAGTAAGGCTTTGTAAGCATTTACCACAAATCAAATTTCAATCTTTCAAGGTTCATGAAATACAACCGGCTCTCAAATGCATTTAAATATTTATTAGACGAGATGAAAGATCAACTTAAACCAACCGTGTGCTCTACATCAATACCACCGATATTAAAAATTGCTGCGCCAATGAGATTCTTTGCTGAAGGTCGTTATCAAGGTGGACGGGCCAAGATCTAAATATTGGAATGTCCCAATCTACTGTATTTGTCGTGTTATCACAAATTTTGGATATTATGAAATTGGAAGTATGTCCAAAATGGAAGAGCGCTTCACTAGAGCCCATTCAAAGCTGTGGATTGCAACCATATCGTATTGTCTCCTGAAAGTGAAGACATGTGCCAAATCAGAATGGCTGACCATAAAATTAACCAACGTTTTGTATTGATTAGTATTCGTAAGCTTGGCCCTAAAAATAATGCATGGTTATTACCTCATTGTTTTTAAAGTAAAAGTCTCAATAAAATTAATAACAACTACTTACATGATTGTTTGTTTGCATAAACTATTACGCACTTCAATAACTCGATAAGTGAAACGTCAACGTGAAAATGTTCGAAAAGTTTCGCTCGAAAAATTGACTTTTTTCGTGTTCAATTGTGCTAAGATGTACGAAACTTTCCAATCGAAATTTCGTTTTGTGTTCAATAATAGACCCCCAGAACATTGATATCAAATTCAATAATGCTTACAACATGAAATAAAATTCTTTGGAATCGAATGAACGTTCGCCATCGCATCGCCTTATTGGCTACATTCTGGTGATTATTTTGTGAAGACGCAGCAAACTTTTTGATGGAAAGGAGAGATATGTTCCTTTCAGGACTTGGCATTTTAAACACGTCGCAAGCAATAGTTTCAAATTGTAACTTTAAATGGAGATTTTGATTTGTTCATGATTTTGATGATGTCGTCAGCAGGTTTCCGTATGAATTAAAAAAGGAAATTGTAAGTTTTCTAGTACATTTTGCGACAGATGTACTTTCCAACAAACATATACATACCTATTGCGGAGACCTTAATATCAATAGAATCGAGGAGCATAAAATAATGATAATTTGGACAGCCATCAGGTAATATAGGGTTGGTACTCATCCTGGATTAAAACAAAGCGATGCGAGTTAATTGTTAAGTTACTCTCGTTCAGAAGTCTTTCAAGCCGCTCGTCTCTAGTTAGTGTTGTAAGAAGTGACAACATCGTCCGCATTCGACACAACAAATTTAAGGGAAATACCAACAAAAATGAAATCGGAAGCTCTGAAATCAATTCAGTCACTACGATGACCATTCCACAAGAATTAAAAGTGCTTAATTAGAATTACGATTTAATCTAATCTAAGCTTTTAAATATCTATTTCGGAAAAGAATTGATATAAACTTCCAGAATTACAAAAAATAATTTAATGTCTCCACCCAATAATACTAATTATGCACAGTCATTAGAGGTTAATGTTTAACTACTTCGGTACTTGTTCAAAAACTCTAAAAACATTTGCTTTTCATGCAAACATGTCAAGGTTGCACTAAAGGACTCATGTCACTTTGAATTTGTGTAGCTAAATTGTTATCTAATATGACTGCAAATTATTTCCCATCAATTTTAAGAAGAAGTTCTTAGCTCATGACGCTTGATCTGTTTTCCCCATAGACTGCTAGCTGCAGGCCTTTCATATACAAAATTATTGAAAACAGCATATGTCCCCATCAAAGGGGCACACCATCCCAAATAAGTTAAATTTCCTGTCATGTGGTGGGATATTACATAAATAGGGGCCATGATTAGCTAAAATGAAGGGGAAATTTTAATTTTTTTAAATTTTTGATTTAAAATTAATTCTGTGCGAAGAACTTACTTGTTGCTAAATATTCAGGAAATATTTTAAGTACTTACGTTTTTCCAGATAAATATAAAACTACGCCTTGCATATATTTACAAAAAATATTGTAATAAATTTTATATTTTATAAGAAAAATAAGAATCTTAAAATTGATAAATCTGTTGTATATGAAATTCTTTGAGTAGAATAATGATTCTTCACGAATTTTTTTTAATATAATTCCTTTTAAACTTGAGATATAAATAAATGATAATTCTGTGAGTCAAAGTAAGAACTGCCACCAATTTACTTTTTAAAAATATTAATATCACTCTTTAAACTTTCTGAATAAGCGAAGAAAACGCTCTTCTGAGTGACGATATCTTCAATCTTAATCGATTCTTATATCATTAGGTAGTCAGTTTGGCAACCATAAAAACGAATGAATAAATTAGTACTAGAATAGGCTTCCAAAATTGTCGAAGATGTATGCATTATATTTTGCAAAATTAGCGATCATGATAGTAAATACCCTGATGTTAGAATACCTCAACCATTGTTATATCCTAGATGAAATTATAGGATATACTTTGGGTAATCAGTTTGGTTACCGATTATGCAATGGTTGTATGAGAGTCGTGTCTTGTTCTCAGTAATTGGGATTAGTGGGGTAAGCTTATTGATGAATCTTCAATATTGCGTGTAGTCAGCAACAATGAGCTAAGTTGTCCAAATAATCTTCGATCTGGAAATCTGGAGTTTCCCCAGATAGTTGACGTTACTGCACTTGATGTAAATGGGTTAATCGTCTTGTACGGATAATTAAATTAGATTAGTGTTGACTGTCCCAATGATAGTTAACGAGGACTACAAATGGGAGTCTCTTGTTGTCAACGAATACATAGAACTGTCCCTATGACAGCAGTAAGGAGTTGTCCTGGAGAAAACTATTTTAGTCAAGAGGTTATTTGTAGATTCAGACGGCTGTGGCGTGGTCTTATTGTCCCAGTGACAATACGACCTGGAGCTGCGAGTAATCTTTTCACTTTTTCAGTCCAGTGTAGTCAGATTTCCAACTTGACTGTGAAGACTAGAGACTTGACATGCGCCTGAAAAATTATACTTATTATGATATCACCATGGGAGTCCTCAGCGTGAGGTACTCCTTTCAAAGTGGGAACCAGTGCAGCGATATGTCCTTAGAGTCCCTGTGACCGTTCGCACACAAATCGCATATCTGCGTTAACCCTGGAGTGAGGTGAAAACTCACGAAATGCAACCTATTTCATATTGGTTGTAGAAACAAAATGCTTCCGTCCGACTGAACAGAGATAGCCAGAATGATGAGGCTGTTCGTGCCTCCAGAGTTTTGTATCAGTGGTGGTTCTTGTTTGTTAAATGTTCTGCAGGGAATTATCCGCGAAGTGCGGATCCAACCCTATCTTGAGACGCTTCTGTAAATAAGAGGGTTATGGAACATAAAGAATTAAAAGAAAAAAAGAACTCCTTGCTGTTTGATCTCAATTGTCCTGGATAGATATATTTTCTTTTTTGGAAAATATTTTCTTTGGCCTTTTTTTTGTGTGCCTCTAAAAAATGCTGTCACAGTACTGAAAACAAAAACATATTTTTTTAACTACTTTAGGTCTGTTCGACTACTCAGTTTTGCGACGATGCATTGCAATGAATTTGCATGAACTTACCCAATTTCCGTTCCCGTACACGAGTTTTGCACACGCCAAAGCTTGCCCTCTTGCATGAAAATTGACAGCTGTCATAAGAAAAGTGTAATTTGTAACTTTAAACATTGCTAAATTTTCAAACAAGTTTTTAAAACAATAAAATAATAATAATAAAAGAATTTCAACAATATTTTTCAATTCTTAATTGCAATAGAAAACTAAAACAATTAAATATTCTAAATGACATTTCACTCTTCTACTTGTTTTTCACGAAGTTGCATGAAAAGCGTTCCCTTACTTTTTCATGCAGTTTACATTCTTCCCCCACCACACGAGTAAGTTTTTACCCAGAAAGTTTTTGCACGAGAAGTACGCGAACAGACTTTTTATAAGAAAAATAAAGCCTACCTCGCTACGGCTGCCTGCGTCCAGGAAGTTTTACTAGCCCGAATTCAGAAAAGTGATTTACCTAGTTTATATGATGACTTGACCGGAGTTTAGAAATAATGTAAAGAGATCAGTCGCGTCGCCACAATACTAAGTTTGTCATTGCGTTCGTAATGCACAGAAATAATGCTAGTAGAGAACAAGTCAAAAAGCTAGAATTGATCTAAGACCAACTCTTATGAGACCCTAGATGAATACCGGTATGTAATTTTATATAGTATCCATGCAAGTTTCATCGTTGGAGTAGTTTTTCTAATATATTTCTAGAACGGTTCGGCGTAGAGTAAAAATGATTATCACCAATTTCCTTGGATTCTGAAGAGCTTTTCAGAACAAAAAAAGGTGTAGGACTGATCGTTTCCACAATCACGCCCTTTTATCCGATTTTACTAATCAACAGATGACACTTAAACTATTCTGGGAAGTAGTTTGTCGGAAAAATATGCAGTTATTGCGTTTTAAAGAAAAGTCTTTAAAATAGTAAATATTTTCCTGTGATTAACAATTGAAAGTGTTGGAGTTCTATTATTTTTATATCTTTGGACTCCAGCTAAGGTTAAACTTGTGAATATGTACTATTATAAATCGTGGATCATGTGGTGAATTGTGCGTCTTAAAATATTTCACAGACAGTTTTGTTTCTTTTGCAAGGGGCTTGTACCTTGGACACTTCAAACATTTACACCACGGTCATGTCAAAAAAAGCCATCAATCGGCCTTTAGTTAAAAAATAAATTGAAGATGTATAACAATAGCAATTTTTCGTTTAGTAAATGGCTTTGCGAATATTGTTATATATTGTTGAATAAAGTGCGTTATTTAATTTAACTCTGTTGATATACCATCATTTCTTCTTAGTAAATAACAAATGGTACAGCTGCATGTTGTACCTTGGACAGAAAGAAGGACCCTCATATTTCCTTTCATATATCCTAAAATATCAATTTTTAACTGCATATTCGACAATTATTGGAAAGTTTATGAGCTAGACAATCTATAATAATGGGTTGCTTACGATATGTCCCATTACTTTGTAAAAAAAATACTATTTTAAAAAGGTACCAAGGTACAGCACCTTCCACTATACGTAAAACCCGAAATTCTTATTAGATAGCATCTAGAAGAAGTTGCCCAATTTGGTCCATTTTCGACACATTATTTAGTATAGCTATGCAAGCACTGCGCACAAAATTTCAGCCGTCTCCGTCAGTGCATTCTCAGACAATGTCCAATCCAAATATATGGTGAAAATGAAATTATAATATGAGGCAAACCTGCGACAGACTTACCCAATTTGCCCCATTTTCGAACTTCGTTTTACTTTTTTTTTTAAAGTCCGTGTGCAAAATTTCTGTTCTTCACGTATACGTATTTTTGAGTTATCGTGAGGACGGACAGACGGAGCATTGACAGACGGACGTATAGACTGCCACACAAAAATCAAAATGACTTTTTATATTATGCGTGGCTATCCAGTCCATTTCGCTCTACCATATTATTTGAAGGTGTTACAAGCTGAATGGAAAGCTTAGTATACTCTATGATTTCATGTAAGGTTGGACACCTACTCATAATATAAAAGCTATTTTGATTTTTGCATGTCCGTCTATCCGTCCGTCTGTCCGCCCTCACGATAACTCGAGAACGCGTTCACTTAGGGAGCTGAAATTTGGCAAGAGCTTTCTAAAGAAAACCAAATTGAGTTTGAAATTGGGACAAATCGGGTAACTCCTTCATAAGGTAGCTATATAAAAATCTAGTTTTTACTATATATTTGGACAGTGCTTGACAACCCGTCGGCGTAGAGAGCTAAAAATTTCACACGATTTTTTTAAACAAAAGAATGAAAATTTGAGTTCGAAAATGGGATGAATCGAGTAACTCCTTCGTATGGTTCCCATACAAAATTTTGATTTTTCACAATATCTTTAATACTGCCAGAGAACGCGTCGACGTAGAGAGCTTAAATTTTCTACACTGTGTTTTTATAATAGTAGATAAAACTTCAAAAATTGACTAAATCAGGCAACTCCTTCTTGGCGTTGCTATATAAAGATTTAGATTTTTTACTTATACTGTAAAAAACGATCAGTCCTAGGCGTCTTTATTTAACTTAAAAGTTCTTCAAGATATAAGATCCTACGAAATTGGTTATTATCATTTTACTGTCCGACGAACCCTTCTAGAAATATATGCGAAAAACCACTTCAAAAATCAAACTTGCACAGATTGGTGACCATACGAAATTACATACGCGTATTTATCTAGGGTATCATAAGAATTGGCCTAGGACCAATTCTAGCTTTTTTACTTGTTTCTCGTTATTATAAATTATGTCGCTATACCCAGAAAAACGCCACCACTTTCACATGCAGGTAGAAAGGCGAATTACTTATCATATCGGTCAAGTATCTATGCACTAATCCAAATACCTGAATCATGCTTGGTCTAATATGAATCTTTCCTACATACCTTATAAGATTCATTTCAATATGTGCACATTAAAACTGTAAGCGTAGAGGCTTGTCTGCTAGCCAATAATGAATATTATGGAAACATTTTGTAATCTTCATAGTGCATATTAATTATTTTTTAATTAAATTCTTTTTTTATTTTATTTTTCATGGTTATAATGCATATATATAACCTATTTGTTTTTTAAATTACTAAAAATAATTTCAGTAATAAATATGAAGAAATGAGATCGGTCTTTGGGGAAATTTTAATGAAAAACTTACATTTAATTTCTGTAAATAAAGAAAATATATATATATATATACTCGATATACATCGATATATAAAAGGAAGGAAGGAAGTCAACAATATTGTGGTTTTTCAAGATTATTGCAAAGTCAAAAACAAAGTTATTGCAATAAAAGCTTCTTCGGCGAAATATAGGATACCGCAATAAGGAAAAAGAAGAGAAATGCAAAACACTGTGGAAGGCCTACGGTGTATAACACATCGGAAGAGAATTTATTCAGAATAGGATTTTAACCAAACTACTATTAACCAATACCTCTAAGCTCTAAATGCTAAAGGTTAAACGGTTTAACGATAATCTCCCTGGTGCAGGGTGCATAAATTTATTTTAGTAAAAAGGCACGCAAATAAAACAACTCGATTTGTTTCAAAATGTAAGAACAGTTAGAGCTTCAATCTTCAATAACACCTGACATGATTAGTGAATACATTGCCAGTTTAAAATCAGTCCATGAAAATGTTCCACTAGAATACGTATCGAACTACGACGATACTAAGCTGTCTGATGATCCAGACCAGAAAATGATAATTTGAGAGCCCATTCGGAGCTCCAACAAAATTTGTTATTCGCTAATGTTAGTTGCGCATGGAATCGGGCACACTGGTTCGGCGGTCAGATTTAAGGCACTTCTCATTCTTCTAATGATCAATATATCCTTTAATTGGTTGATTTAATCTGAATCTATGAAGTTCCCTATGCGTTTAGGTCTTTCAAAAGGCTGACCGAATAATATTGTATCTCATCTTACAGGATGTTAATTTGTAAATTTTATGTGAAATTTGCCTATTCTCTTATTTCAAAGTTTTCTTTTTTAATTAATGCACACTCTCTACTTGCGTAATTTGTATAGATTCTTGTGTACAATTGTTTAAATAAAACCGAACTGAATTGAGTGTTCTGTGGGAACGCAACTGGCCAGTTCATACCATCATAAGATATTTACAAAGCGGAACAAAAAGTGGCTAGTTAATACCTTCACTTTCTAAGATTGGTTTATAATGCAGCGATTGCCGCATTTAAAAACATTAAATGGCAGAAAACTAAATTATTTATTATCCTGTCAACCTTTGATTCAGCAAATTTTTACTATGTAATCCTGTATATTAGGAAAGAAAGAATTGTTATCAAGGTCTCATTTGAGTTAAAGGAAAAGGAAACCCGCAGATGATCTGCCTTTTAATTGGATGCCTTTATGATCCCAAAATATATAGCCTTTATTCCAGGCATTCTGTTCCTAGGTTCACTAAAGAGTTCCTGAACGTAGGCAAACCGAAAAGCTCCTGCACTTAGGTACACCGCGGAGTTTCACACCCAAGAATTCGAGTACCTAGGTACATCCAAGGGTTCCTCTTAGTTATATACGCCCAGAATGTAACAGTGACGTACAGCAGCAACGAAACTCGCATTTCATTATCAGGCATATCATGGTTCAGCAATATCAGAAGCGAAGCTCGCATTTCCTGATCCAAGCAGATAATACTCCCAACAGGTCGACATAAGATCCACTTGGCTAACTTACCACATGCTAATCCGCAACCCACACAGCATTCCTACTCACCGGTCGTAGACCTTGAGAGTACTGTAAGCTTCAACTCGCTCTGGACGTTCACCCAGGCTGTCTTAAGGGCAGTCCAACGATTAAAGGTAGCTTGTTCAATAGTCCAATTCCACTGCGCAGATTGGTGCTGACCATTCAACAGAGAAATTTCACTGAGAGTTTGAGTGTCTAATACCAGGGGATCAAGATTCATCCTTGCCATTGCCGTAAGGTCCCCGATTCCCCTAGCATCATCGCTATCATGATGCCAAACCACATTAGATAGAAGTAAAACATTATTTCTGTTGCGGATACTCGACACTCCTCGTAAATAATTCAATGTAAAATTAGGATTATACCGCAGAAAATCGCTCAGACTGATTATTAATGCAGTCACTGGACATAGCCCCTTTCAAATCCAACAGCGAACTGTGTCGACGGTGGGAAGACGATGCCGAAACCCCCAAGCATATCCTATGTAAGTGTCCCGGGTATTCAAATCTAAAATTGGAAATGACTGGAAAAACACTTATCTCTACAACTGAAGTTTTCCATTTAACTCCAAGGACCATAGTCGAGCTCGTAAAAAGGCTGGATTTTGTCTAACCACTTTAGGGTAGGACACAATGATTCAACTCTAGTAACGATGTCCTATACTAGTCACCCCTACTCGTATCCTAACCTAAGGTAATCATCAGTATTGTTAGGGGAATTTAGCAGACTATTTAAAAACAAAGATCCTCGAGAGGTAAGGTGGATCCAGAAACGCTAATCAATGCAATGCTTTTACACCGCTGCAGACCACCAGTAAGTGCATACAATTCTAATTAAAAATTCCTAGGGAAAAATCGGTTTGCCTACCTTCATTAAATTAATTAACAGCGCCGCAAGTTTGTATGGTATGAAAATCACTGCATACAACTACGGTTCTGCTGCAAATTCTTTAAAGCAAAATATTTGAGTTTTAATTTGGCTACTGCAAAATTTGATATTCTTTGGATTTATTCAACCTTACCAGGCAATGATGAACCCAATTCGTACCGGAAACAAAGGAATTGTATGTTGCAGCTGCAGATACAGCAGTTGTTTTAATAATTCTAAGCTATCAATATCATGGGCTATAACTCCCCGGGTATGATCTTAGCGGCCTTCAAATTCCATATATCACCAACCGTCAGCATCCAATAATCCCTATAATTTATGCATATCATTTTCGTGACCCAATCTCCCAGCAGGCGGAAGCGGAAATCAAACAACCACAAGATGTCCTAGCAAGCAATGAGTGGTTGTTTAGGTAGGCCGTCCACCAAAGAAGCTCTTCAAAAAAGCATCATACATACTTTTAACCAATGCAGGAACTGCTTGACGCAAAGGCACTTGCTGTACGCATGCTGCAAGCGTTTCCGTTTAAGCATAGTAAGTACAGCTTTTGCATGCAGCATCGATATCTGGATGAGATATTCATAGGACAACGTCATGATAAAAATATTTCCTTTATAATATAATCACATTGCTTGGGAGTATGCAGTGTAATTGTATTTTTCGTGAGCGGTTTACTATACTATTATAGCATATGGGAAGTGCATATGTATGCACGGCGCATGTGCTTCTGCGGTGGACGTCTAACAGTTTTCCATACAGCCAGTTTTGTACAACAATTTAACTGTTTACGAAGAGCTAATGGGTTTAATTTTTATGGAAAATTAATCACTTTTATTTATATAATTTTTATTTAAGAAAAGATCTTACAAACTTTTACGAGTAAAGTGCTTTCAGCAACTCAATATAATTTGGAATGATTTTAAATTATTAAAAATCCAGTTGCGAGAGAAGCTCGTTTAATTGGAGACACAGATACGAAAAAGCCGAGAACCACAATATGCTGATGCACGCAAAATGCTGAGGACTACAACTTGTTGGGAAAAATAATATGCAACATTGTAACTACCTGAGGAGAATGCTTATGCATGCAAAATGTCGATGATGTTAATACATGTAACGAACGATAATGGGCTAAGTATCTTTTTTTCGCATAGGAAAAATTGCCCAAGCTATGGCTTGTTGTTTGATGGTTTACTACTAAACTGCACAGCTAATTATATTACTAGCAATAGCGGTAGTAGTGAAGTGACAATTGTAAACATTGCCGCTTTGCTCAGTAGTCATGTTCATTTCCGCTGGGAAGGTGACTCGGCCTTCGATTGACTTGGCATGGAAAATTTAAGGTTTTCCATCATCAGTATCACAATGAATTGGAGGACAGAGTCACGTAAAGTAAAGTTAGGGTAGTTCAGTTGTAATAAAGTATTTCACAGTGCGTAAATAAGAATTAAAGTTTTTTTATTGATGAGGAGACAGGATATCATCAAATCACATCATCTGACATTTCCAGCGTTTCCTGTAACCTGAATTTCCTTTGAAAACCACTTTGGGTATTCTAGAGCTGTTGGATATGGAAACGCGCCCAAGACATATTTTTGAATTAATTTTATAGTTTGATTGAATACTTATCAACAGAAAGAACGATTAATGCAAATTCAGCGCCAACAGTTTCAAATCATTTCTCCCTAACTAGATGCAGAAACTCTTTCCCATTGGTTACTTGTCATTTCACGTCCCTACAAATCCACTTTCCATGATACTTCTTAAGAAAAATATTAGCGCCGCAACGTATTTGCATTACTTCTAAAGTATACATACATGTGAATACCACGAACCGCGAGTTGCGCTCTTGATTTATTCGCGAAAAATATCAATCATTCCAAATGTAGCGCAAGTTTCTCTGACATCGAGAACTAGGTAAGAAGTTACGAAAGTGGATGCTGGATTCCTGGATCTCCCTGCGTTGTACATGTATCTGTCAATAATGAGTGATGACACGATTTGCGTCCGATTTATTCGTGTCGCTTACAACCCGTACATCAATCCCACACGAGACACTTCTTTTACTCCTCAAGTGTGAGAGAAAACAAATGTTGTACCCAAGAGGATTAGGACGATACACAAAAGATATTTATTTTGCCCGGTACATATCGAAGTGTTAGTGGGAGGGGGTGATGGTGCAGTTGCTTTTAAAAGACAAAAGAAAATATATTGAAGGCAATTTAACCCAAAAAAACTGAGAAAAGGAAGGTTTTTTTCTTCTCACATCGCACAAAAGGGGTTAGAGCCAGCTAAACCACCATCAAACCAGCCACTCCAATATTGTTTGGTTTCAGGATAAATCCAAACTGTGATTGGGGCAGAACAATGTCAGGAACCTCATGGGCTAAGGGTTCTATAGCTATATTCATAGATCGTGGCTACAATGTTCAGTAGGGAAAATAACAAATCCAAAAAGTTTAGTCATCAATAAAAGAAAATTTTGAAATCCTCGATTCGTTCTCGTTGTATTAAACTGAGACCCAGGCTTTGTTTTCAGAGAGTCAAATCCCAGATTGGTCTCGCAACCAAAAAGCATTGCAAGTATATGTTAATGGACACATTTTTAAAACTCCTGCTTCTGCTGCGACTGTTTAGATTAATTGGCAAAGTTAATTTTTAGTTCCCGATAAAAGCTTTTAAATAATTACAAACTTTGCTCAAAAGATTTTTTAATTAAATTCGTGTGTATTGACTTACTTGTCACGAAACTTTAATGAAAGTCGAGGGCTTTTAGGCAAATGTGACAGCAACTGAAATTTTGAATGATTTTCGCCTGGCTTTTGTGTATATTACCTTCCGTTCCGGTACTATAGTCAGGTTTAGTTTTGTAAAAAAATTCCGAATAGTTTAGAATAAATAAGCTAAAAGTGCTTCAAATTTGAAACTTTTATCAATTTGCTTAAAATTATTGAAGAAATTAGAAAAAAACTCCCTGCGTACCTCAACATTTTGTGGATTTAAACTATCCAAATTTGTCTAGTGTTTTACAAATTCTGAAAGCGTAATTAAGCTCTTGAGTTAGAAGTCTAAATTCAAACTAAGCCAGAGCAAATTTTAATTTGCTAAGTAAAGTATATACGAGCCATATAAATTGTGATAGACGCATGTACATATCTTCTAGAAAACAGGTTAAAATTCCTTGTGTTTAGATAGTTTTGTACCGATATCGTTTTCGATTTGGAATTTTAATAACACATACATGTGTTATGAAATTTAGATGAAGGAAATTCATCTTTAATTTGTGAAGAATTTTTGTATACCTCAACAAATTCATGTAACTCCCTAGTGGAACATAAGATTACAAAACCAAACCTTTGTCTCACTTTCTCTCATTATCTGATTGACTCATCAGTTCAGATGGTCCACATTCAGAGAAAACTGTCCATCTACATCTATGACAGTGCAATTAACTGTACGGTGACCATTGACTGCTGCACCTAATTTATGCAAATTTTCAATTCGTGACGAATTCACTCACGTCAACATTTTTTTTTTAAATATGATAAAACCAAGCTATGGGGTCTCCTTTAACGCGAAGCACAACGTAGAAGCAAGGAGGTAACGAAAGTCTCCAGGGGATGTGCTTATGTATGTCGCTCTTAAAATTTCGCAGATTGTACGCCCATGCAAAGACATACTATGGTAGACCATTCCACATTCGCACTGTTCGGGTTAAAGATACATCACGAAATATTAATGTACGGCCGAAAGTATTTTATAGGTTAAATGATAAACTAGATATTCCATCAGACCATTGACCATGTATGTAGGTATACAAATCGAAACGCACCCGACATGCCGAAGGTGCTCGAGCGAGTCATTGCCACATCACCAATGAGTTTGAAGTCTCTCTTTGGACAGTATCTAATAAAGCGACCAGCATCGGTCCAGTCATGTGTCATGAAGTTGCTCCCAATGGCTTTGACCAGATACCAGGGACCAGGCAGCTCTATTACCTTTGCGGTTTGCAAAGATACTTTGACTAATATTCAAGGCAAACCGAAATTTTTCTCTCTCTCGATAATCGACTTACAGGTGTTCCGTGCAGGCTTGCAGACTTGTTTCATTTCAAGACATGAATACACCAATAGAGATTTTTTTTTGTGGTGATATCTACTGTAGCAATACGGAATATATTCACGCATGCCAAGTCTTTTAGTGTTATTAAGCTCTACAGTGCATTCATTGAAATCCCCGAAGTAAAGCAGCTGACTTAACAATCTCCTTGAGGTACGGATTGAAACTTTCCAAATGTGTATTCTTGTAGTGCAGGAGAAACCTACTTCTCCATAAGTAGGGCGATGCAGGTTTGAGGCGCTAAATTGAGCCGAGATTAAACAATGATCTGAATTACCAGGAGTGATACCGGTTGATGTGGAATATTTGTCAGGGTGAGATGTTAGAAATAAAACTAGTAAATTAGATCTATCTACGGATACTGTGTCATCATCACACAAATTTGGAATACGATAAATTAAGCGGAAATACAAGGCGTTCTTGTGAAGTTTGAGCTTAATCCTGATGTATATAAGCTCCAGAAAATTCTTAAGAAACGACCTTGGTCTCACTTTGCAAGAATTGCGCAATGTTTTGATTTTAGGTGGCAATAAAAACGACTATTTCTTAATCCACAAATGTTGCAGAACCTTAAAATAAAGTTTTGTATGCTCAATAGCAAAACAAAGAAAAAAAAACAACACAACATCGCAAATATATGGGGGCGATGCGTAACTAATAGAGGAGGGCTAGAAATTTGAGACACCGCTGTTTTGATCTCCCTACGCTACTGATATCTAAAGCGTCGCTAGCCTACCAATGCTGGTAGTTTTGCGAATGTTTTGAAATAGCCGGTGGAAATTTCCTTATTAGTCTTGAAGCTTTCTGAACTTTCTAAGTTAGAGCATAATTGAAAACTTTTCTTTCACATGTTTTGCTTTCCAGTTTATATTTGTACATTTTCCTAGGGTCGAATAAGAATACGGTAAGTTACATTATATATACTTAGTTTCAGAAAATAATTTTATAAATTATTATATTATAGAAAATCCTGAGTTTTTCTCACTAAATTATTAATTTTACTGAAAAAACCAATTTGTTGCAATATGATACACTTGGCTGGTAATAATATGAGACCATTGGTTGGTAATAATATGAGACTATCTCATATTTCTACCAACTATTAAAGCAGTATTCTAGACGATGATGAAGTTTATTGTGAATGGTATAATGCAGACACTCTTCAAGTTGGGAGTGAACAAAAACCGTTACAAGTATAGAGTTGATGCATCATAATCTGAGCATGTTTGTAGATATCATAAAGCTAGACTTCGATTTACTCAAAAAAATCAACACGTAACTAAAATCCAGAGTTGCGCGCAAAGCTGTGTATTATATGATGGAAAGGTCATCGATGTTGAGAAAGCAGGAAAAACTCGGTAGTCTACGGTGGTATGTTTATCCCATTTCTTAAGATCGAATCTAACGGAAGTCTTAATAAAAAATCTCCGAACTTCTGGAATTATGTTCAAAACCATCACAGAAACTGATTTGGAGGTGAACTGGCGATAATATTATGAGATGCTTCTTAGGCAATGCAAAAACAAAGACCTACAAGGAACTCGATGGATATTGCAAGCCAGCAACCCTGCCCAGAATATACAGATAATATACGCAGGGGCTAAGCTAGGTGCTTCAACTAAACATGCTGAATTCTAATATCAGCGTTAGAAGGAGAGGTTTCGAAACCATTTGGATTTCTCCGGCTCTCTAAAAATGAACGCAACAAACGCTAGTCCTATATTGGATACCTCAGGGTTTATTACACGTAATAGATGGTCCGAATAACTTCCACATAACAAGACAGACTTGCTTTTTCTTGATATTTGTTTTCATTCTTTTCAATGAACATTAAAAGAAAGGCTCCTTAAAATCTTTTCACTTAACCTCTAAGTATATTACTAATAGCGCAAGAGTACATTGAATTCACTCTACCATATGCTCAAAGAAAGGCTCCAAACACACAAGGCACAAAACATAAATCCAATATTATTAACACAGGCAAAGTGAATTCCTATTACAAAATTACTAGAAAATCAAGTTGTGAAATGTACAAATAAAAAACTTTGCCAAAACAAGGAGAAATTTTCAGAAGCGGGTAGATTTCTAGTATAGCTTCACGCATGTAGCTCGCTTCAACAACTCAGTTTCCAAATGGGTTCTTTCAATACATACTTTCAATTATATTTTTGTACACCAAAAACGTCACACCAACCAACAAATTAGTGCTTTCACCAGAGAGCCACGCGAACCATGAGAATCAGAGAACAAACCGAATAAATACATTCCCATGTTTGTCCCAAAATTGCCCTGCACACCCCGTATTTATTTGTCTGTAAAATACTGAGACTGTTCCCATAGAGAGTACTTGTGGGATATCCCAGGGAATAACTTATGGGAAATTTTTAATAACTCCTAGAAATAAGGTCCTAAGTACATACCGAATACTTCCTATTTATCCCGGGAAAGCTATGGGATTTGTGGGATAAGAATGGGATGTCTCTGGGTAATTTGGTGCTGTATGGGAGGAGGCATTTTGTGGCACTTCAAAATGTTACCGCAGAACTATCCTAAATAGCTGGGAGAATATTCAATAATTACTTTATTGGTAAAGGCTACAGGGACTTCGACAGGCAAGAAAATTGATCGACGTCTCTGGTGGAGATTCTAAAGAACTTCTACTTTTTAGGGGAACAGAGCTCAAAATGATTACATGGCTCTTCTCAGGACATCGCGCCTTAAATTATCATCTATACAAGATTGGCCGCTTCTGTCAGGATACTCACAAAAGCTCGGAACACCCGCTCTGCATCGGCGAAACATTGGCCAGGCGGAGACTACTGCACCTAAAATATGCTTTTCCTCCACCAAACTACGTGTGGAACCTAAGTCCGAGAATGGTTCTAAGCTTCAGTAGCAGTCTAAACCTAGAAAGGAAGTAAATTGAACGAGAGCACACAATAGATCCTTCAGGTCGCAGTGAGTGCAAGGCCAACGCCGGAAAGTTACCGAATCTAACCAGTCCAAGAACGCCATTAACTTATCTTTAGGAATACATGTTCTTTGTAATCTCTGAGTTTCATTGTGTTTTGAAACATTGTTGGGAAATTGTGTACACAAATTAATGTTGGATAGGAAATGTTAGTCACCAACATAATGGGTTAACGCGCCTTTCTTTCTCCATCTTCCCCCTTCACTGGTCGGCGCTTTGCTTGCTCTTTATCGCTCCACGTATAGGGGCATCATACAACCAACATGAGAGACCTCCTTGGTACACGGGGTAAATTGGTCGGGACGGGATATGGTATTGATGACGGCAATCCTCCCTAAGAACCAGGTAAGTTTATGTTAATATTCGATCATTTCCTTAGTCTTCCTCCACCCCTCTTTTTCTAATCATCTGCAAGAATTCCTTTTCTACAAAAACACACCCCACACACTCGACAAACCTTAACCCTGGAACGCTAGTGTGCCAGCCTGGTGATTCCGACCACGATGGTGAGCTATTGACTTTTATTAGCGAACGGTCTCCAGTGATCACCCGATCCACCCTCCAAGACACCATTGGAATTTTACCCCTTCTTATTATTGTAAACTGTTTGTAATTAACTCATACTTTTTAACAACACTATTAACATATGATGTACGCATATCATTACGAAAAAATGCGAATTTAACTAGATATTAAAAACGGTGTAACTATCATCCATTTTTGTTAAGACGTCTAATGTTAGGATTAAAGTTGTGATAGTGATAATTGATAAGCTTTTTATATTCGTTGCAAAAACTTCAAAAAGTCACCCAACAGAAATATTAAATCAAAAACTTTACAAGGAAAATTATTAGAAGTTTTCATGATCCCTGGAGCAAATAACGTACCTTCTAAAGTGAATCTCTCAACGCGCTATAAAGTTTACTTAATTCATAGTGAATTCCGAAACTGTAAAGACAAAGTCCTGTTCCACAGTTTACAGAATTATCCCGTGACGAATTCGAAAGTTCCCCAGCAGAGCACGAATAATCTCCAGTTATGATTTTAATTTACTTAGATATGATTATCCAAAGAACTGAACATGTAATGAATATTCCGTCAACTCTAGCGTCACGGTAGAAAGTTCTTTTGTTTTTTGAAAGGGCGTCGCTCCTTTTAATAAGAAACTTTTAAAGGTACTGTCGACGAGCTGAGGCAGGTGCATTCAATAATAGCAATTCTAGTAAAAACTCCCAAATAGATTATAAGGGGAAATATGTATGTATAAGCTTTGAGATCGAAAGTAAAATCGCCTTAATTCAAGCAACATACAGACAAATTTATTAGGAAACTTCGTCATTGCAAGTTGCGGCTGTACATACATAGTGTAAAGCTCTTAAGAATTTTCTGTTTTCGAAACAGACAGGTACAACGCCCACACTGGAACCATACGCGTTCAATTACTTAATGTTTTTCATAAAATTTGGAATAGCTTCATAATGACGACGTGATGTGGCTGCAGTATCTCCACAGGATCTGTATCCTAGGTACCTACTTCCTATAAGCACCCCCACTACTACTAGGTACTTTGAACTTATGAAAAGCTTATATCGAAAATTTTACGGAAATTTCTTCTAAAGGTAAAATTAAAGAGCTGCATATAATAAAGCACGTTAGACGGTGAAATTACTTAGCCATGTTCTGGCACAGAAATTACTCTTAGGCGATTCTGCAATTTTTTGGAATGAACCAATTAATTTCGAATAGAGTAGAAGAAGTTGAGTTGGAGTCTTGTCAGTGAGTTCAGTTGAGTTTTTTTTGGAGAGTTTTAAGAGACAGAACAAGCCGTGTAGTTATTAAAGTATTAAAGCCGTGCAGTTATAAAAGTTTGTAAGTATTAAAGTGTAAAGTATAACAAATTAATTACTATGAAAATAATAGGTTAAACTGTGTGTTAATTTCTCCATTTGTAATCAAAACCTCCACATCCATTATCTCGCATTGTGTACGAAGTAAATACCACAGCCAGGAAAATAAGCCGTACGGCCCTAGGTTTTCCTTGCACAAATCTAGCTTGTACGGGAACACTAAAATTGGGCATGTTATAGAGACTTAAAATCTAATCGAGGGCTATATCTTGGTGAGATTAATTTCATAATATATGGCTATTGATTGGGCTGCTTTGAATATGAAAAGGCTTCCAAAATTCCTAGTTTCTCCCGCTCTCTAATGGTCCATTCTATTTTGAAGAAAATGAAATATTCCATGGCAGAATTTCCTTTTCCTGTGTTCACTGGGAACGAGCTTTCCGATCACGACAAAAAAAATCGCAGGTCTATCATTAATTTTCCTCACAACTTTCAATTCTTTTCAGATGTGCAAACGTACATTTTCATTTTACATTGTTGCGTGGTTTCTTTGGAATGATGATATCTGCTTATGGCTGTAGTGATTCTTTTCTCAACGCAACAGGTACCCTTCCATTTTACTTTTGAGAGTAATGTAGCATGCTATACATATGTTGTTAGACAAAAGCTGTCGATAGGAATAGTAAAGTCTCGAAGCAATACAGCAGTTTGAAGAGATCGTAAACCGAAATCAATCATCCTCCGTGTCAGGCCGTATACACTTAAACAACTTCCACACAATATTGTTAGCTTACCAAAAATTATGTTTATTCAGTTTTTCCCCTTAAATATTGCGGTTCGCATATCGCATTCGCTACCCTCTTTCTTTCAGATTTGCTCCAAATGCAATGTTGATAATGAAATGTGAGGGCTTTACGTATAATGAAATTGAAAATTGAATGAAATCTTCAAAGAAATTAACTGGTACAACACAGCGGTTATAGAACTTATTGCAAACAGATATCCGAAATGTATTTGCCCAGAAGGAGAAAGCTTCCCGAACTCTAATAGAAACGCAACTAAACAACATAAATCCTAACCAAAAAAGTCAGGTCTAGACTCATTATTATCTTGTCACAAGCTCAAAAGGGGATTATCACATATTATGAATCGGAAGTGTACCAAATGAAGAAGAAAGACAACAACAATAATAAGAAGGATACTAGGAAGAACAAACAAGGACAAGCTGTATGCGCGTTGTAAAGATATTTTTGTTGCAAAAAATTCTTGGGATTATAAAAAGAAATAAAAAGCCTTGATGGTAGGTTTGATCAACGAGATGGAACGGGTCAGCAAGTATATGGAGGATGTCTTAAACTTCTACATTCCTTTCTACTGAGGTTAAAGGAAAACTATCCCAATAGGACCCGAAACTAGAGTTGCTCTATTCATGTCTTTTAAAATCGTGACTGAATTCAAATTCTCATAATGTCTAAACTAAGTATCACTTAAACTGAAAAATGGTTTTCAAGTAATCTTGAACTTGATTCCATAAACTTCAGCTTTCCAAAAGTGGTCTAATTTAAGTGCTTTTCCTAACACAATTATAATACAAGTTTAGTTGAAAGGAAACACTAGAAGTTGCTGAGCAAAATTGTTCAATTCAGCACAGGCCACAGGTGCTGCGCGCGTTTGCGGGAAAGTCATAATTTTTACCGGTTGAACTGATATCTTTTAATTATTTTGTTAATTAAGGCATATAAAAGCGACCACCTTAAGAAAGCTAAGGAACAAAGCTAAAAATTATTCGAAGACAATGCTTCCGTATGTATGAATGATTAGGCAATAGGGAAGTTTAGATTTAAATCCGAGAAACAAAAAGCCACCTTGTAGAAGGTACGATTCACACGAACACATATTTCTATTTTATCGTTGCGGAAGTATTTCTCGGTGTTTGTAACCTTGAGCTTGATTAATATTGGAACTAGAGCTGAAAAATGGATCCGGAATTTGCTAATATCTAGATATTCGGATACCTGGATCTGCGAACTATCCCATTCCAGATCCGATCTGTCTGAATCCAGATCATATTTCTCGGATCTGGATCCGAACCTATCCGGATCCAGACTAACCAAAAAAGCTGCAAAATTGTTCTGTTTCATTGTGGAAATGAAAATACCATGAAATTAAATTCTTCCCATGAAACAATGCAATCTGGAGGAAATTTTAACCTTTTTTTGCTTTGTCTGGATCCGAATAGTATTGATTCGGATCCGGATAACTTGGATATGTATCCGGATTGTTGGGATTCGGATATTAGTATCCGTATACCCGGATTTGAGGAATCGGATTCCAATTACCTCAGATAACCGGATGGTAAATTATCCGGATACTTTCAGCTCTAATTGGAACTGTGCAGGCAGCTTTTTGCTTATATTGAGCTATAATGAAAAATATCGATGTAATCGATACAATGCACAAAAGTTATTTTAGCTCATTAAAACGATTTTTAAGGAAATAGTGTATCGGTTGATACGATTTTTCTATACTTGAAATAATTTGCCGACTTCCAATCTATTGTGTACTCCCTTATAGTGGTAAGTTAACTCCTCTTTGCGAACTCGATTGTTGTCTTGGCGGTACGCCTGCAAAATTTGCTTGGAGCGATAAATGCTGCTACAGTCGTTTTGAAACTCAAAAATGATTGAATTTAGCTACTGATGAGAGAAAATACCAGGGATGTAAAAGCTTCGAGCTTGAGCTAAAGCTTAGCTCATTTTCTTATTGAACTAATTGAGTTAGTTCGGCTGGTGAGCTAGTTCGACCTGGTGAACTAACTCAAAGTGAGCTAGTCCGAGCTGGTGAGCTTGTTCAAACTGAAAGCTCGTTTAACTAAGCTTCAAAAAGCACAGATTGTTGATCTAATTCAAACCTGAACTAATTCTACGTGGAAAGAAAATCGTTACACGGTTGTATTTTAAACTAAACATAACGATGAACGAACATGAACTTAATAAAAAGAATTACTGCTTATTGCAGTAATGAGAATGTGTCACATAAACAAATTGGGAGATCAAGAACAAGTTAATCAGTTACAGTTAGACTATTTTGCATCGCACTTTCAGAGTGCATTGCAGATTCAGTTTTTCATATTGATTCACGTGACCAATACCATCAATTTTCAAGATCGAAATGTCAGTTTTATCCGCTTGTTATTCTGATTAATTAGTGTAAACGGGAAGTGGAGATAATTCAAATAAAAATAGGTTTAAAGTTAAGTGCAAAATTCGGAAATGTAAAATAGCTTGATAAGCCGTGATTTTTAAGCTCATTTTAGCCCACATTGAAGAGCTACTAAACGTGAGTTAGCTAAAATTGATGAGCTAGTTCTTTCTGCATTATTATTGAGTGTCAAGTTACAACTGATTTGCTTATCGACTATGTGCATGTATGTTCTTGTACTCTAGCTGTACTTGGACTGTATTTAGATGTAATTAGATTACAGATCTACGCATACACTCATGCACTTTTGATTGGTACAACAAAATTAGCTAATTTTTGAGCTGGCGCACTTTTTACCAGGCTCACCAATTTGAGCTAGCTAAATTAGGTCACTTGGCACTAGTTCACTAAGATAATTTGCTAAACTAGTAGCAAAAGCTCCCAGGTTTTATAATCCCGAAGCTTATTTAGTTAACTCACCTTTTATTCAGTTCATCAGATTAAGCGAGCAGAAAACTGGTTTGGAACAAAAGGCTATTGTGGATATATAAAATAATTTTAAGGGAAAGTTGCCAGCTGTAATATTGGATAAATTAAAATACTTAAGAAAATAGAATTTATTATATTATATTAATTAATATTTATTTTTACAGCTTTTTTTAACGAAATGTTTATATTGAGAAAGGGAAAACCAATCTGCGCAGCAAAAGATATTTATAGTGATATGTAGGACCGGTTATACTTCAAAATATTCATCTTTGATATTGCATCGGTTTGGCTTGAGAGCTGCTTTGCCTACACTCTCTCTCCCTCCTTAGAACCACTTCATTGTATTTAATAAAAAGTTCTTTTAATGACTGAAAGCGTCTACCCTCAAATATCTTTCTGATTACGTAACACCGAACTCTGCAAGAATTTGTTTCCATTCATCAATAAAGGCTGGGTCGTTTTCTTCATTACAATCCCAAAATGATTGGTTGGAATTTGAATTACATATTTGGCATGAAGTACTAGATAGCGCATTAAGTTTTGAAATAATATATCCCTTTATATTGTTAACTCTAATTTTCGGATAACGGAAAGAGGTGTTTATTGTGTTTAATTGTTACCAATGCATTGTTACATGATCACCAATGTGGATTTAGAGTCAATCATAGCTTTATGACGGCCTTGTTAAAAATAACTTATGATATGAGAATACCACTAAATGATGATAAGCTTACTGCACTTGTATTTCTTGACATTTCTAAATCCTACGATTCCGTTGATCACAAGATTCTTTGCAAAAAACTTGTCACAGATTTAATTTTAGTTCTGTTGATGATCTTTTGAATTTCAGGTACCTGAGTGGTCGGTCTCAAGTAGTCTTTTCCAATAGTAGGCTTTCTTCTTTTTTATGAATAACTTCTGGAGTACTATACAAGGCTCTACATATTAGGACCACTTCTTTTTGTAATGTTTGTTAATGATATATTTGGTCGTGTTAATCATTGTCAATTACACCTTAACGCAGATAATGCTCAGCAGTTCCTGGCCAGACCGGTTGGATTAGTGGAAGATGGAATATGTTTCCTGAATCTGGATTTGGGGGCTTTAAATCAAGAATTCAGTTAAATCCTGATTAAACAGAGGGCATAGTGGCTTACAAAACGTTGCTCGACACTAGCTATTTCCCCTCTAAAATACTTAATGCTGCTTGTATATGCTTTGTGAACTCCGCTCCAAACTTAGGAGTTATATTCAATGCAACACTGTCGTGGAGTAATAGTATGCACAGTTTATTACGAAAGGTATATGGTAGTCTTCGTGCGCTATGGGCATCTAGCACATGTATAACGCTCTCCACACTTTTAATAAGCATTCCGGTAAATACATTCGAATGTAAAGTGTTTAGCGAACTCGATTCGCAATCATTATAATAAGCTCAGTGTTGCTTTCAATGCAAATGTAAGATATGTCTACAGCCTACGCAGATATGATCACATAACACTGTTTGTTTGGTCCATCTTTGGTTGCATTTCTGTGCTATAACTATTTAAAATTTCGTTGTATTTTGTTATTGGCTAAACTTATTACATAACGTGTACCTAAATATTTACATGACTGCTTGCATTATTGCAGATCCAGTCGACTTTCAAGTGCCAATTCTTTGTTTTCACCATTAGACTTTGGAATAGTCATCTAATAGCTGTAACAAATTCTTTTGGGATCTCGTACACTTAACAGTTTTAAACACTCGCTTTTCCTTTATTTAAACTCATAAAATATTTATTTATTTATATACTTGTACAGCTAATACTCCTTTTTCCTTATTCTTTACTTTCATCATCTTATTAGTTTTCATTTATATTTAATTTGAATTTTAGATTTTTTCTGTTTACTCTATTGGATTATTACATATTTTTGAAATGCTTGGTGATTATTATTTTTTAGTATAAATGTGAATGCTGTAAATATTATGTATAGAATAAAAAGATGGGTTTAACGACCTTGTGAACATTTATTTATTTTCGTTTTCTACCTATACTTCGGTCCTTTATTTGGGCCATCCTCAGGGCATACAATGCTGGAATAAAGTATTTCGTCATCATGGGCGCTTTTGGCTATTATTAAATGGACATTGTGTACTTACATACAATTAATTCTTCCTTACATATTTAAATCAATGTTCGTATTAAATATTGCACACAGAAATTAAGTAAAAAGCTAAACAACTAGCACAGTCAATAAAAATAAAAATAATAATAGGTACATATGTATATAAAAATAAATAAGTGACTAAATAAATTGACATAGCGGACTTGAAGTCGTTTTTATGCTCCCTCATCCTCGTTTTAATATCCCTATCTGTCTCACCTATGTACTACACCGTAGCAAGGTGTCTTTATTTTTGTTTTGGTGTTACTAAAGAAGTGGATTTTGATCTCCTGATCTATTCTTAGTATTTACTTTTAGAGCTAGGGGTGCTGGGCAGTGTATCAACAAATATTAAAGAGCCTGTCCTGGTCTTCGGATATATCGCTTATGTCTCTGGAAAGCACTCAACTGGCCAACTCAAAGCAATTCCTTAATTTTTCCGTGAAATATACAAGCTGCTGGGCTTCCGCCACTTTTTCCCAATGTTAGGGTTGCTCTTTGTATTTCCCCTTCAATCGTTTATATTTTGCAATTATTTTACGACACGTATCGTTAATATCCCAACTGCGACATTTTCCTATATTTCGTAAGATCGATTAAGAACATAATATTTGCAGGCTATACGGGTATTCTCTCCCTCTGATCAGTTTGAAATTTCTTCTTTCTTAACCGATTCGTACCAAGTGTATGTTATAATCTGTTACGCGCGCCTTTTTGCGCGCAATCTTTACCCCGGCTAGAGATGGAGAAGAGGGGGGCCTGAAACACCTGTGGGCGCCACGTGGTTTTAGAGCCCACGAACTCGAAATGGAAAATTGGGAAACAGATTCGCAAAAGAAAAGATATGCAAAATCACATTGATTGCCACACTTATTTTATTAAATATCAAATAAATTTGTTGTAAACCTGGCCAGGGAATGAAACGTGCAAATGGCTGAACTCTCTGACCTTGGGATTTGGCACGCACAACGACCAAAATCCCGCACTTAGTAAAAATTTATAGAATCAAGATAAAAATCAAGTGCTCATTAGAGCCTCTTCGTAACCAAAAGAAAATAACGATATAAAAGAAAACACCGTACTTAACTTGACTTCCTGAGGAGGGTTTCATGCGCTGTTATTCACTCCTCCTTAATCCAACTCCTCCGTGAATTTGCTTTATTGTTTCCTCGTTTGTTTTTCCTTTATTTTTAATTTACTGCTCCACAATCCAAAAACTTAATTTTCCCCTTTCTGTCTATTTTCCTTAGCCTCACTGACTACTTTATTTTCCACTCAATATTTTTTCCTTTGTTCGTACACCTTTTTTTTTTGCTGGCACACTTGCCTCACAGATCTCTCGACTTGAATTGAGCTGTTTCACTTCACCTACCAAAGCCTTCCTCTCTCGAATCGCCCATTATTGCAGCTTTCGATCCATGTTCCCCGTATTTTATATATAGGGATTTTTTTTTTAATTGGTGAAACATATGGCGGCAATTGCTCTGAGTTCGAAATTTAACTTTCGAATGATGATTACTTTTCCGTGAAGTTTTAAGATTTGGCCTTTAACGTTTTCTTCTTTTGACGGGCCAATGTTTATGTCATTTCAAGTTTTGTTTACTAATTAACGTGTTGGGAAGATACGCTCTGGGCTACGAACAACTCAAGTATATAGCTGACGTTACAGGTAAGTGTGGATATGATATGACATCTCTAATTTCTTTCTTCCATTTTATGTTATAGGTTCCGTTTACGAGAGGAGATTGAACCGAGGAGGTAAGATATTGTGTCTGGTTTCCGTTTTACATTTTCATTGATTCGCGATACGTACGGTAATTTCTTATTGAATAGACTTTTCTCTTTAGAATGATGGTTGCCCTTTGCACAGTTCACTGCTCGCCGTACATCATCTTGACAAAGGTACTTCATTAATCCGTCTAATTTATTAATTATATGTGTAATGATATCTATATCTATCTCATCTATTTACAAATTCATTTTCTACTTGTCTATCTAATCTAACATTTAAATCTATTTCTAGGAAACGGGTGGCGAAGCTCGAAATTACAGGAGGTATCCAGTATGTTTAAAATAAAATAAACAATAATAACGGTGAGTATTGATGTAATTTGTTCGCCAATTTTATAAGTTCTCCAATTGCAGGTGACGTCGGACAGTAACCCAATAGAAGCAGCAAAGCCCCAGCTATGACACAGGTAATTCACTAGCCTCCTTGCAGTCTGATCTGAAAAATCAAATTCCTTTGCAGAATTATTCTCATAGGATGCTGAGGGACATGACGACACTCATGCACAGGACGCAACACATACAAAGAAGACGGCACGCATAAAGATAAGTGACACTAGTGTTATTATAGTTGTATCTTCGCAAACTATATTTTTATTTATTTTCTAGGACATCACTATTTTTCAGTTGGGAATGGATTCGCTATGTAGCATCCCACCCTTTCCTCCGTGAGATTTCGACTTAGAAATCTCTTTTATTTATAAGTGAAAAAAAAAATACAATTTCAAAGAAAATTCAATGTTAAACCTAACGCACTATTATTAATCATCAATTCATATTTCATTAATAAAGTTCATCATATCCGGGAAAATCATATTCCCCTGTAGTTCGACTATGCAAAATCGGCCTTATTTGCTTATGGTGTGACCACCTTGAAACACTATTCCTACTTATGCATTCCTCGGAAAGGATCGAGCCACTGGACTTCGCATTGCCATGCGATCCCAACACCATGTTTAAATATTTCCAAATTTTGTGTGTATTATCAACGACAAGAAAATCTTGCTTAAAATACCAAAAATTCGCCTGCTTATAACTGTGATTTATTACTGTCAAATGGGAGATTAAAATAAGACGCGGAACCCAAAAAAAGAAAATACTTATATACTCTTTAGTCAAAAGTGGTAAACTATTGCTCAAGTCCCCATCAAGGAAAATTAACAGGAAGATAAATTATGTACAGACCCTAATTAAAACACTCAGCTGTGTTATATGGTTTCAAGTCTTTGGAATTCCAAATGCCAGCACTTTTCCCAGTAGAGTCCTGTAATTCGAATGTCCAGGGAGAGACTCTCTTAATTACTCGAAATGGTCCCGTATATTTAGGTGCAAGCTTAGCATTAAAATACTTCGCTGCATCCGAAAGTGCATTATTCTTTCTCCAAACCATATCTTGTACGAGAAAACTTTG
The DNA here is from genome assembly GCA_963930735.1 of Dioctria linearis. Classification (NCBI taxonomy): domain Eukaryota; kingdom Metazoa; phylum Arthropoda; class Insecta; order Diptera; family Asilidae; genus Dioctria; species Dioctria linearis. The sequence continues at coordinate 131,572,649 of OZ005744.1, read as the reverse complement.
ATCCCTTCTACGCAGATTATACCTTTGCTTCGAAAACTCTGCCGCTTTCATGAGCCTTACCCTTACATTTTCAATTAACCTTTTTAATGCTGAAGATCGTGCCTCTGGGTCAAACGTTTCATTGCCCACTACTTTGATATATGACGTACCATGGACTATCATTTCCCTGCCAAAGTTGATGAAGTATGGAGTGAATTTTGTGGCTTCTTGCGTAGAGGTTCGGATAGCGCACGCGACTTTAGCCAAGTGCTGATCCCAAGTTCGATGGTTACCTGAAACATACGCCCTAAGCATTGATTTTACTATCTGGTTCACTCTTTCAGCCGGGTTGGCTTGTGGATGATACAAAGCCGTGAACCTTATCTCTATACCGTATTCTTCACAGAGCTTCCTGAATTCACGACTCCTAAATTGTGAACCGTTATCACATATCACAGTCTTAGGCAAACCAAAAATCATAAACACATAATCCTCTAATGCCTGAATTATCGGACCAGCAGTCGCAGATCGTAGTGGAAAAAGCATCAGAAAATTACTTAACTGGTCCACTACAGTAAGGATATAAACAAATCCGCGGTTTGATCGAGGAAGGGGCCCGATCAGATCGATACTTATGCACTCCCAAGGTCTGTCCGCTATTTTGCGAACAGTCATGAGGCCTGCTAGTTTCTTTCGCTCGGGTTTTATAGCCTTTCAAGTTGTACAATTTTTAACATACGAAGCAATGTCGCACTTCATCTTTGGCCAGTAGTACATATGGCTGATTCGATCGTACGTCTTTTGCACACCGCAGTAGCCTGAGGTAGGAACATCATGAAACTTAAAATGAGATCTTTTCTTCGTCCTTTAGGTACCACTTCTTTCCAAAATTCATTGCTCCATCGCTAACGAGGGATATTTGGGTTGGGAATGTCGCCATAGGTATCACTTTCAATTCCCCAGTCGGGAAACTTTGAGGGAGACTTATTAACATTTTCCACCATTCTGTCGTACCACTTATCACCAGTATTTCCATTTTCTTTGATAGAAATTTACGACAGGAACAGAACGTGACAACCAGTCCGGCAAAAGGTGTTCTTTGCCTTTTCGGTGAATTATGTCGAAATCATATTGTTGTAATTTCATTGCCCACCTTGCTAATCTGCCAGTGGGGTCTCTCAAATTGTGATGCCAAACTAATCACGCATGGTCAGTTATTACTGTGAACGTGGTTCCTTCGATATAAGGCCTTAACTTATCAATAGCCCACAGGACTGCCAAACACTCACGCTCCGTAGTAGAGTAATTCCTCTCACATTGATTTGCGACCGACTCAAGTAAACAACCCCGAGATCTTCATCATTTATTCTCTGAGTTGAGACAGCCCCCAATCCAAATCCTGAAGCATCAGTATGTATAATAAAGGGATGGTCAAAATTTGGACATGTCAAGATTGGAGCGCTGACCAGGTTTTCTTTAATTGTGTGGAAAGCTTTCTCACACTCAGGAGACCATACAAATTTCCTTTTTTTCTTCAGGAGATCGGTAATTGGAACTAATATAGATGAGAAATGTGGAACGAATCTACGGTACCACGCGACTATGCCAATAAATCGACGAACCTCCGAAACAGTCTTGGGAGGAGGGAATTTCCAAGATGCACTTATTTTTTTCTGGGTCTACCTGAAGTCCCCTTTCCCCTACGACATAACCCAGGTATCTTAGTTCTGAACGGCAAAACTCACACTTCGAATAATTAATTACCAAGCCCGCCTTATACAATCTCTCTAGAATCTCTCTCAGTACTTCCTTGTGCTCCTCGAATGTTTCAGTCACTATGATAACGTCGTCGAGATATACAAACACGCGGCTTTCCAAGTTCCCTGAAAGTACTCTCTCAATTAAGCGCTGCCAAGTTGCCGGCGAATTACTTAGCCCAATGGCCATCCTTCGAAACTGGAATAGCCCGCGGTTTGGGACCGTGAAAGCTGTGTACTGCTTCGAATTTTCTTCCAGAGGTACTTGCCAGAACGCTGACTGAATGTCAAGTGACGACATATATTTAGCGTCCCGTAACTTATCGAGTGTCGCGGAGATATAAGGGAGAGGGTAAGCATCCTTCTTCGTGACCTTATTTAACTTACGATAGTCGACGCAAAAACGATAAGTTCCATATTTTTTCTTAGCCATTACTACTAGAGAGGACCAGACACTATCTGAATGCTCTACAACCCGGCTTCCAGCATCTTTTCGAGCTCCTCATTTATAACCTTCTGCATAGCTGGTGACACGGAATAGTATCGCTGCTTAATTGGAGCAGAATCGGTATAATATGATGTGTTCCACCTGATTGGTGCAACCAAGTCCTTCCCCCAATTTTTGTTTCAGCTTCCGATATTATCGCATTAAGTTCTCTTTGTTGCTCGACTGTCAACTTAGAATGACCCTTAGCGCATCTATATGATAAGCCATATCTTCGCTTCCCAAAATTCCATAAGTTTTCCTTTAAATTCGCTGTTATTCCCATTGCGCGCCAAAAGTCTATGCCAAGGATCATGCTATGTGGGAGATCAGGAATAACTAATACATCTAAAACTGCAATCCGACCTTCGAGCTCAATAGGCGAGCTAACTTCGCCGAGAACATGCACCTTTTTCCCATCAGCCAAGCTGACGGTTTCTGCTCTTGATTTTTGAATCTTAAGTTCCAAGGTCACCAATAACTCCCATCCTAAACCGACAACGATTGTCCTAGAAGCCCTTGAATCTAACAAGCCACAAACTTTAAGACCCAAAATCGAAATTGCTAAGTGCGGACGAACATCACCCTCTACTTCCGTAAGGACATAATCCACTAACGTGTTGATTGTATCGTCACACTTTTTATAATGCCGCTATCCTCGGCCGGAGACTTAATATCTTGGGCGGATTTCTGGAAATCATTAGAGCTCGATCCGCCCTCTACTGTTGAGGTCTTCCCTCGTTTCCCGAATTCTGAGCTGGTGGATTGCGTGTTTGTATAGATGGCTTCAAATTATTCCTCTCTTGCCTATGGGACTCGCTTCCCACATTTGAAAGTCTCACCCGCTGTTGCTTGCTTGATAAGACCCCTCCACCATTTGAAGATCTATTCTGTTGTTGTGAACTAGATTGAACGCCCCGCTCTTGATTCGGCAGAACACCTATACAATTATTGCATCTAGTTCGAGTAACTCCTGGAGCCCCCGCAACCATAACATCTAATGCCGTCCCTACAAAACTGTGCTATGTGCCCAAAGCGGCGGCATCGATAACATTGAATTCCTCGGTTGCCAGTTTGATTATAATTTGCTGCTTGGCTCGAAATCGCCGATAAATTGTGCTCCGTAGCAACATACGCCAAATCTGGCTCAAGTAGATGACTATTCCTTTTGGATGGTGGCGGAACATAGGCCTCGACAGAAGTTCTAACCGATTCTAACTTTCTACCCAACTCAATAAGGTCTTGAATAGTCTTGACCTCGACCAAGCTTAATTGAGTCTGATAAAAGGGATTTACATTTCTTTTTAGTATGGCCAATTGCTGGAGCTCAGTCAAAGGGTTAGATAGCCACGCGAACATATTTGTCATAATAGCAATATATATTCCGATAGTTTCCCCATTGCCCTGCGTACGCCTCTTAATCTCATCGAGTAACCGGTCATCATAATCGTAAGGCAAAAACTCTTTCTTTAATTCCGTAATCAATTCTGACCAAGAATGGTAGCTTGGCTTGTTAGCTCAATACCAAATGAGAGCTCGCCCTGAAAACAAATCTAAACTGAGTGAAATAGTTGCTGTTTATTGATTCCACGCGCTTCAGCCAGTTCACTTACCCGCTCTAGGAATGAATTTAAAGATTGACCGGGATCCCCAGAAAACTTTATTTCCCATTTATATAGAGGAACTCTTGTATGAGCAGTAGCCATCACCTTAGCTGTCATTGACAAATCTTCAGCCTCAGGCTCGTCTTCTTCATACCCACATCAGCCTTGATTTGTAATGACCCCAAACTCAAGACTAAATTGGCTCGTACTTGAGCTACCTCCTTCTTCTCTTGTTCCTCTTTGGGCTTAACTCTACTCAGCCTTCCTAGAGCCCACTCGATCTTTGTCAACAATTTTCGATAATCTCCACTAGTTGAATCGCCTTCGAAGACATCTAGGAGCCCCTGAATTTCCTCAAATTTCTTGTTCAACGCTTCCATATCCTCATCATAAGTAAATGGAGATGGATTCAATGCAAGTGACCTTCCCCCTTTTTCGACTCTTAATGCCTCACGTAAGCTAGGCCGCATGTCATCAACTTTCCCAGTTGGTAAGCCTCTCAATTGAAGTTCATATGATAACTCCACTCCTCTTGGTTTAGTCTGTTTACCTCCATGTTGAAAGTTAATCTATAATCCCTAATCAAACAGATATGCTAATAGCAGATAACGGGTATCCTTCTAGTATTATGCCGAGACGATTATATATATATATATGCTGGTCGGTTGGCGTCAGCGCAAAATCAAGTACAAGTAGCGAATAATTACCAGGAATCCTTCGGAAATGAAATGAGAAGTTCGATAGATGGAGGCAAATGAAATTTAATTTAAGTCAATGGAGTTTTCCCTTATAGTATGAATTACAGCAACTAGGAAAATTTATATGCGATCGACGCCTCACTTTATATGCAAAATTATAATAAAATGTATATATGTATGTATATGTTTAATAGCATATAGCCTAATTCTTAAGCACTATAAAAGAAGGGAATTTTATAACTGGTACTACCAAGAAAATATAAAAATTTGCCAAAATTGGTAAATATGTAGAAGAAGTGCGTACGTATGGCTCATTGATCTTTAAACCCCAATATAACAAAATACCCAGTCAGAAAACAAATTCACATACCATAAAAAAATGCAAAAAAAAATAAAAAAATTTTTAAGTAGATACAACTGCATCCATATGACACATAAACCTTAAAGTACTAAAATAGAAAAATATTAATTAAAAAAAATTCCTTTTACAAATGGATACCACCGCAAAACAATATTAAAAAAAATGCAAGATTTGCCCTTAAACGCTAAGATACCAAAACAAAGAACAGAAATTTTCTTATAAGTGTGTCCTACGACAAAAAAAAATTGCCAGAACACCGCTCTCAATAATATGTACAAAACAATTATATAAGTAGAGTCCAATTCGTATGCGCTAATAGACAAAAGGACCCTCCATTCCTAAGACTTTTATCTACAATCTCCAATATCCCGATTTTGCCAGACAACGGAAGTAATTCTCGACCTTGACACATCTAAATAGTGAACCGGTGGATACACCTTACAGAGAAACTGGGTCAAGTCTCGTTATATAGGTTGAACGCCGGGTTATATAATTGTACATAAGCAGCAGTAACCGAACGACACTACTGATTTGTTTTGGACTTTATTTACTAAACGCTCCCAGCTGCAGTCTTATATACTAATCATATTATCTATTCACCATTGCGCAACGCCGATTCCTAGCAAGAACTATTGTATCGTTTAGAACTATGAGTCACCAACTCAAAAAAAAGTTGTATGCGGGTGTCGTCGAGTAACACACAGAGGGATAATAAAATATATTTGCAAATATAGGTATATATATATATATAAAAAAAATATTTGAATACGCATTTATGTATGTAACTCATTAAAATAGCAAGATGATTAATTTAAAAAAATTTCCAGGCGTATTACCTAAAAAGAATGCAAGAGTGAAGAGAAGCAAAAACATAACAAATATATATATTTAAAGTTCCATTTAATTTTGTTGAAATATCTCAACTGGATATTTTAGGCATTTATGTTCAAGTACATGCAATTCAAGAAAACAAAGAAAATATATTGAGTGCTGAAACTTCTGTTGCTGATTCATAACAATGCCAACTATCCGATCAGTGCTTAATGACCTTGGCAAAATGATGCGATGAACTGGATGATGGATCCATTAGAATTGATTTTTTTTTTTCGAATCTGTAAATTCTCTGAAATTGATTTTTTTTTCGAAACTGAATTCTTTTGAAATTGATTTCTTTTTCTTTATAAATATATGGATTCGTTGAAAATGAATTTTTTTTTTTCGAATCTATGGATTCTTTGAAATATATTTTTTTTGAATCTGTAAATTCTTTGAAATTGAATCTTTTTCCTTTTGAATCTATGGATTTGTGAGGTGTTTAGGCCCCACGTTGGGCACCAAGTTTGTTACGCGGGATTATTTGCACCAAATTTGTTACGCGGGACTTTTTGCCACGCAATCTTTACCCCGGCTAGAGATGGAGAAGAGGGGGGGCCTGAAACACCTGTGGGCGCCACGTGGTTTTAGAGCCCACGAACTCGAAATGGAAAATTGGGAAACAGATTCGCAAAAGAAAAGATATGCAAAATCACATTGATTGCCACACTTATTTTATTAAATATCAAATAAATTTGTTGTAAACCTGGCCAGGGAATGAAACGTGCAAATGGCTGAACTCTCTGACCTTGGGATTTGGCACGCACAACGACCAAAATCCCGCACTTAGTAAAAATTTATAGAATCAAGATAAAAATCAAGTGCTCATTAGAGCCTCTTCGTAACCAAAAGAAAATAACGATATAAAAGAAAACACCGTACTTAACTTGACTTCCTGAGGAGGGTTTCATGCGCTGTTATTCACTCCTCCTTAATCCAACTCCTCCGTGAATTTGCTTTATTGTTTCCTCGTTTGTTTTTCCTTTATTTTTAATTTACTGCTCCACAATCCAAAAACTTAATTTTTCCCTTTCTGTCTATTTTCCTTAGCCTCACTGACTACTTTATTTTCCACTCAATATTTTTTCCTTTGTTCGTACACCTTTTTTTTCTGGCACACTTGCCTCACAGATCTCTCGACTTGAATTGAGATGTTTCGCTTCACCTACCAAAGCCTTCCCCTCTCGAATCGCCCATTATTGCAGCTTCCGATCCATGTTCCCCGTATTTTATATATAGGGATTTTTTTTTTTAATTGGTGAAAAATATGGCGGCAATTGCTCTGAGTTTGAAATTTAACTTTCGAATGATGATTACTTTTCCGTGAAGTTTTAAGATTTGGCCTTTAACGTTTTCTTCTTTTGACGGGCCAGTGTTTATGTCATCTCAAGTTTTGTTTACTAATTAACGTGTTGGGAAGATACGCTCTGGGCTACGAACAACTCAAGTATTGTACTGTCCGTTAATAGAACGTACACGCAAATTTGATTAAGTGACTGAAATGAATGCACTGGTAAATTTGGATCAAGATCAGTGGTCTATTTCCCAACAACAAATCAACACTGTTCACTTTCTTTGACTCGCAAGAAACTGCTGCACTTAGTTTTTAGAATCTCCCACTATTTAGATCAGATTATGTATAAAAAGGTTTCAGGTCAACGATTCAAAAGTAGTGGAAAAACACACTCACAGGATTGTTAATAATAGATATATAAATAGATATTCAATATATATAATTAATATAGAGCAAAAGTTAGAATAATTTAACTTCAAAACACTGGCACACGTGCTTAACTTAAATATCTCGAGTAATTGTATTAAGACAGAATTATATAAATTGTTGGGTCAGAGATCAACATACACTAGAAAACACACTTATTGACACCGATTTATAATGTAGGACTTTCAGAAATAGATATGTCGAGACAAAATTCTGTATAAGTTTGGGTCTGAGATTTTTGTATTACACTAACACTTATTAGCACCAAGTTATAATATAAGATCGTCAAAAAATGTAATAAAAATATATATATAAAATAGATATGCACATGAAATGTATAATATATATATGTGTATATAAGTCAAAATATAGTCAAATAGATATATGAATAAGTATTAAAATGTTACAAGTGACTGGTACTCACCGATCTAAAACTTGACACTTGAGGAATTGGCTGTAAGCTAATGTTAAGCCCTTTGTTCTTGGTTAGAACAATTCTTTATTTCCGTCGAGACCAGAAATAAAGTGTTAATGTTAGTAAGATACTATCTCAGTCGAGACCCGAGATAATATTCTTTAAGTCAGTCGAGACCCGGCTTAAAGTGTTACCTTATCTTCAGTCGAGACCCGAAATAAGATGCGTTTATTTCCGTCGAGACCAGAAATGATTGTTAGTAAAAGATTATCTCAGTCGAGACCCGAGATAATATTCTTTAAGTCAGTCGAGACCCGGCTTAAAGTGTTATCTTATCTTCAGTCGAGACCCGAAATAAGATGCGTTTATTTCCGTCGAGACCAGAAATGATTGTTAGTAAAAGATTATCTCAGTCGAGACCCGAGATAATATTCTTTAAGTCAGTCGAGACCCGGCTTAAAGTGTTATCTTATCTTCAGTCGAGACCCGAAATAAGATGCGTTTATTTCCGTCGAGACCAGAAATGATTATTAGTAAATATCTTATCTTCAGTCGAGACCCGAAATAAGATGCGTTTATTTCCGTCGAGACCAGAAATGATTATTAGTAAATATCTTATCTTCAGTCGAGACCCGAAATAAGATGCGTTTATTTCCGTCGAGACCAGAAATGATTGTTAATTATTAGAATTGAAATATCAGTCGATACCCGATATGAATGTTAGTCCCTACACAGCCAACTTACCCCAAGCGATGCCAAGTACAAAAAGAGATCGAGCTCAGTCAGCTTGTCGTTTATATAGCCCTTGCTTGCCCACGACACCACTGATAGAGTAGCAGCGGCGCATGATTACAAGAATTGGCAATGCAGCTGTGCTCTTACGGTACTAGCGATAAAATTTGCCTAGCAACGAACAAAAATGCATAGCAACAAGAAATTTAGAGTTTCACATGTTGCTGTGTTAAATTAATTATATTTGCAAAAATTTTATTTCGTATCACGTAGAGAAGAAAGTCCCGTTCGATGGTACTTATAATGATGATAATGCTAGAGTTGCAAATTGATCTGCTTGATTTGATTGTATTTGTGCCATGCATTGTATGTTACATGACAACACATGCTTTTGATAGATGTTGTACCTATTTTTATGAAAATTGTAATTAGATTGAATTTATTTTCTTTTCAGATCTCAATTTTAGCATGATATTTTTGTAATATGATCCCTTTTCAGGAATGGTTTTTTTGATAATAATTTTAAATTAATTTGCTCAATGAGGCTATACTTTTATGTTGTATTTGTGCAATATGCTATGAAGATGATAAATACATGGCTATGTTGGGTTGGGTATCTGTGTTTTGATTGAGAGTGATTAAATTAGATTTAATTTTACTAAGAATTTTGATGCTTTGTTTTCAGGATATTTTCTTTTCAGAAGTTATCGGTTATAATATATATTCGAAGCAATTTGGTTCGAACATACTGCCCCCGTTGAAAGACTGGAAGTGTCTTTCAAGTAATTAACCTTAAGCTACCTCTTTAAGAAAGAGGTAAGTTTGAACTCACTCACTTAGGAATTAGTCAAGAAAAAGGTTTGGTGTTGTGGTGCTCGTACAAAGTGGCTTCCTTTGCTCAGGATAAAATGGAATGCTTGGTTTACGAGAACTACAATTAGATCGATGTGATGTTGTATTTATAACTATACGAAATGTTTATCCTTTAAAAAGCACACAATTTTCCAGTAACTTGATTGAGAGTAGAAATGACAGAGTTATTCTTATTGAATAAATTTAAAGCCAAAAACCTCATTTTAACTTTAGGACCATCTTTGATGGTGAATCGCTGATATCTCTTCTTGGAACGCTTTAATGCTGTTAAGGATACGGTGGATAAGTTATTTGTAGTGTGTAACCAACGTGGTATGTTGGTGCTGCTAATATGATGTAATTCTGTCTTAAGTTCGTGCCACTGCTTATTAATGGGTGCCGGTATTGGTTCATCCCATGAACATCCTGCAAGCCATAAAGCTTGCATCAAGATTTTAGCAGTGATTATAATTGGTGATATCCAGCCAAGTGGATCGAAAAGCGTTGCAATTTCTGAAAGAATAGAACGCTTTGTAGAGAGGCAATCTGATTTCCTTTTGTATTGTAGCGTGAAACAATCAGATCCTGGAGTACAATGAATGCCTAAAGTTTTTACGGACTCATCGCTTGCGAATCGCAAAGGAAGTTCAACTTCTCTGTATGGTTCGGGGATCCTAGATAGTAAATCTGAAGAATTGCTAACCCATTTCCTCAAATTAAATCCGCCGGAAGGTAACAGATTGATAAGTTGATCTTGTATTTGGAAGGCTTCTTCCTTTGTATCTGAGCCTGTAAGAAGGCCATCAACATAGAAGTCACGAGACACTATCTTCGCAGCTTTGGGGAATTTGTCAGCTTCATCAATGGCTAGTTGATTGAGCGTTTTTATTGCGAGATAGGGAGCTGGCGTGGTGCCAAAGGTTACAGTGGTTAATTTGTAATCCTTAATTGGTTCATTTTGATTATTCCTCCAAAGTATTCTTTGGTAGGTTTGATCTGGAGGTTGTACCTTTATCATCCTGTACATTTTCTCTATGTCAGCAGACATAGCGAATTTGTACTTTCGCCATCTGAGGATGATTGAGAAGAGTTCAGACTGCAGTACTGGACCCGTATGCAGCTGCTCGTTTAGACTTTTTCCATTTGTCGTTTTTGCTGAAGCATCAAAGACGACGCGAACCTTTGTAGTGGTGTTATCTTTGATGACAGCATGGTGAGGAAGATAGTAACTTTGTTCGTTGCTTACTATCTTGTTAGCCACTGTCATGTGACCTAATGTCTTGTATTCATTAATACAAGTTTTGTATTCCTGATAAAGTTCAGGATTTCGTTCTAATTGCCGTTCTAGGCTGTAGAACCTACGTAATGCCATACCTCGAGAGTCGCCAAGGCTAGGGCTTTCTGTAGTGAAAGGCAAACGGACTTCGTAACGGCCGTGTGCGTTACGAAAATGAGTTTTTTGGTAAAACTCTTCACATTCTTGATCTGCTTTAGACAGCTTTCTTCCTGGACTAACTTCTTCAGTTTCCCAGAACTGACGTAAAAGTTTATCCAGTGAAGTGTCATCGTCGTAATGAGCCTTTGCTGTTAACGCAGATGCTGTTAAGAATGTGGATGTATTTTTTAACTTTCCGAAAAGTATCCATCCGAGGGTACTGTTTTGGGCAGTTGGTGTTCCTGGAGGACCTTTCCGTAAACCTTCCAAAAGGATTTCACTGTACACATCTGCTCCTAAAAGCAGGTCAATTTTTCCTGGTTTAAAGAAAAACGGATCGGCAAGTGGTAGCTCATGTATGTGACTCCATTCTTTGTTTGGAATGGTTGAAGGAGGTAAAATGTCCGTAATTGTATCCACTATAAGGGCTGTAACTGTCGTTGCCTTAGTTGTGGTTGAATAAGGATAAATGTTCAATACAGTTTGTTTTTGAACATTTGTAGTTTCAGTTTTTCCCAGGCCCGTGATTTGAATTTTCACGTTTGTAGTGGATGATTGCAGCTTACGTGCGGCGGCTTGGGTTACAAATGAAACTTGAGAGCCTGAATCTATCAAAGCTCTCAATACCATCATGTTTCCCTTTTTTGTAGGAACGTTCAACAGTGCTGTTGCAAGCAGTGCTTGTTTGGTATGATGATTTTTTGCATGAAGCGTGTGAATAGAGTTATTGGATGTGGAAGGTGAATTGCAAAGTTGAGCTTTTGATTGCTGCTCCCTTGGCTCGAGTTGGGTCGAGACCCTTGGAGTGGCATTATTCCTGTGAAGTAAAGAATGATGCCTCCTTCCACATCGCTGACATGAAAACTTACTCGTACAAGTTTTCGTGTTGTGGGCCTTTTGATAGGCAATTATTGCACAATTGAATTGATGTGACAATTTTGAATTTATTGTCTACATCGATTTTTATAAATTTCGGACATTTAAATAGACGGTGCTGCTCTTTGCACAAAGGACATGCTTGGGTGTATGAAGTAAAATGGGTAGATGCTCTCGGGACATGAGCATTTTTGTTGACTAGGGACGGTTTGGTATCGACTATGGCTTCTAAAATTCTAAATCTAGATTGTAAAAATAATTTTAAGGACTCGAAAGTGGGAAGTCCTTCTGCAGTATTGACCTCTTGTTCCCATGCACGGTGCGTTTCTGCTGGTAAACATTGTACCACCATATAGATGAGAATTGCATCCCATTGCTTAGTGGAAACTTGCAATGCCTCGAGTTCGAAGATACATTCGGAAGACTTATCTAGCAAGGTTTTGATAGCCTTGGCTGATTCGTGGGCTGCTTTAGGTAGATTAAAGAGTGCTTTCAATTGGGCATTTACCAAGACTCGTTTATTATCATACCTTTCAAGCAATATCTTCCATGCGCTGTCATAACTCGAGTTGGTCATAGGAAATTGACGCAATAAGTGCTCTGCTTCTCCAGATACACTTGACTTCAAATAATGCAATTTCTGCACCGGAGATAACGCAGAATTTGAATGCACCAGGGAATTGAATAGATCGTGAAAAGGCCTCCATGAATCGTAAGAACCTGAGAATTTTGGGATTGTGATGCTAGGTAATCTCAGAGACGATGAAGTTTCATGTTCTGATTTTGGACTTGATTCAACCTTTGTTTCGAATGCATCTAATGCATCCCTAAGAATACCTCGAAACATGAAGTATTTGTTTTCCACATTTGAAAAATGATCGTTTGCGAAGTAATCGAACTTTTGAAGTTCACTATTTTCCAAGGCTTGCGTGGCTTGGATAATTGTATAGTGATCTTTCTTATAATCTGACCAAATTTCACTTAGAGCGGTTAATCGCTCAGAAATAAGTCCTTTCGTTCGTTTTTCTACATCAGTTCTGGTATAGTTATTGAACGATTTTTCGAAGATTATTGCAGAGGTGGCTTGGTTGCCCAAAAGTTTTTGAAGTGCAGACATGTTTAAAAGAGATTGACAAAATAAAACACTAGACCCTTAGATCCGGCTCGAAGGACCATAAAATGTACTGTCCGTTAATAGAACGTACACGCAAATTTGATTAAGTGACTGAAATGAATGGACTGGTAAATTTGGATCAAGATCAGTGGTCTATTTCCCAACAACAAATCAACACTGTTCACTTTCTTTGACTCGCAAGAAACTGCTGCAAAGATTATCTCAGTCGAGACCCGAAATAAGATGCGTTTATTTCCGTCGAGACCAGAAATGATTGTTAATTATTAGAATTGAAATATCAGTCGATACCCGATATGAATGTTAGTCCCTACACAGCCAACTTACCCCAAGCGATGCCAAGTACAAAAAGAGATCGAGCTCAGTCAGCTTGTCGTTTATATAGCCCTTGCTTGCCCACGACACCACTGATAGAGTAGCAGCGGCGCATGATTACAAGAATTGGCAATGCAGCTGTGCTCTTACGGTACTAGCGATAAAATTTGCCTAGCAACGAACAAAAATGCATAGCAACAAGAAATTTAGAGTTTCACATGTTGCTGTGTTAAATTAATTATATTTGAAAAATTTTATTTCGTATCACGTAGAGAAGAAAGTCCCGTTCGATGGTACTTATAATGATGATAATGCTAGAGTTGCAAATTGATCTGCTTGATTTGATTGTATTTGTGCCATGCATTGTATGTTACATGACAACACATGCTTTTGATAGATGTTGTACCTATTTTTATGAAAATTGTAATTAGATTGAATTTATTTTCTTTTCAGATCTCAATTTTAGCATGATATTTTTGTAATATGATCCCTTTTCAGGAATGGTTTTTTTTTTTTGTCGATATTAATTTTAAAATTAATTTGCTCAATGAGGCTATACTTTTATGTTGTATTTGTGCAATATGCTATGAAGATGATAAATACATGGCTATGTTGGGTTGGGTATCTGTGTTTTGATTGAGAGTGATTAAATTAGATTTAATTTTACTAAGAATTTTGATGCTTTGTTTTCAGGATATTTTCTTTTCAGAAGTTATCGGTTATAATATATATTCGAAGCAATTTGGTTCGAACAAGTATATAGCTGACGTTACAGGTAAGTGTGGATATGAATATGACATCTCTAATTTCTTTCTTCCATTTTATGTTATAGGTTCCGTTTACGGAGAGGAGATTGAACCGAGGAGGTAAGATATTGTGTCTGATTTCCGTTTTTACATTTTCATTGATTCGCGATAAGTACGGTATTTTCTTATTGAATAGACTTTTCTCTTTAGAATGATGGTTGCCCTTTGCACAGTTCACTGCTCGCCGTACATCATCTTGACAAAGGTACTTCATTAATCCGTCTAATTTATTAATTATATGTGTAATGATATCTATATCTATCTCATCTATTTACAAATTCATTTTCTACTTGTCTATCTAATCTAACATTTAAATCTATTTCTAGGAAACGGGTGGCGAAGCTCGAAATTCCAGGAGGTATCCAGTATGTTTAAAATAAAATAAAATAGCTCACAATAGTTCCATTCGGTGAGTATTGATGTAATTTGTTAGCCAATTTTATAAGTTCTCCAATTGTAGGTGACGTCGGACAGTAACCCAATAGAAGCAGCAAAGCCCCAGCTATGACACAGGTAATTCACTAGCCTCCTTGCAGTCTGATCTGAAAAATCAAATTCCTTTGCAGAATTATTCTTATAGGATGCTGAGGGACATGACGACACTCATGCACAGGACGCAACACATACAAAGAAGACGGCACGCATAAAGATAAGTGACACTAGTGTTATTATAGTTGTATCTTCGCAAACTATATTTTTATTTATTTTCTAGGACATCACTATTTTTCAGTTGGGAATGGATTCGCTATGTAACAAATCTCCATCAATTTTGGCAACCTATAACTTAATTGTGTCTTATCTAACAAATGTAAATTATGCAACGGTGGATTCTAGATAACTGCTTAAATTGCTGATTGAAATCAGCTGATAAGTACCTGTCTACCTATATATCTTATTAAACTATAGATTTTTATTACTTTTTCTAAAATTATCCTCACTATATTGCATGGAGAATCTAAGAAAAAATTTAAATCGTGTCTTATTTTTATTTTATTTCTACGCAAAATGCGATAAATAGTCAGTGTGCATTAGTTACTAACTGTATTGTACATTTTAAAGGTTAAGTATATTATGATTTATGTATTTATCTTGAAAACTTTTGATTATTAGTTATTAAGTATTGTCTGATATTTTTTAAAAGTACACACTGTTAGAGTGGAAACCGAAGCAATTGTTTCTGAGTTTAAAATTTTTAGAAACTCGGCACAAACTTCTGAAGTCTATAAAAATCAATCTTCTTAAAGTTACATATATTCACCGTTTTATCTTAAAACAGGTTTCCTCAAGATTTTTGAAAAATAAGGAAATGCACGAACTGCTAAATGACTCAGATTTAGACGATATTATTACAGGTGGTAATATAGCTCACTATTTAAGAATGGGCGATAGAGGTGAAAACTTTGAGGATTGCGCAGTATTTAACTGATGACCTTTATGAAACATTTCCATTAACAGCAAGCCAATATCAGCAACATCAAGCCCACTGAAAAAAAATAAATAAAAAATTGCTTGGCTTTCACATATTAATAGGGTCTTTAAAGCTATCAAGTTAAAGGCTGAACCAAAATGGTCATAAAAAAATGTACGAATTTCAACCAGGATGTGGCTTACTTGGGAATTTTTAACACTTTTGACCTAAGTAGAACTCACATTCCGCAAGGGTTATTATCATGATATTTAACACTTTCAACTTTGAAAAGTGGTTAAAGCAATTAATAATTGGAACTTTGTTTAATTGAAGATTTGATCTTTTATGGATATTATATAAAAAATATTAGAAGAATCTGAAGAATAATCTGAAGAAAAATCGGCACGAATTCCAGAAGCAATACCTCGCTTTCTTAGCCCTTCCCAAAAATGTTCTCTTAAGGGACCGCCTGTTTTCACATTCTTCTTCTTCTATAATAAAATAATGGTGTTATCGAATTTATTCATATTTCATTAATATCATAGAATAATATATGCGTCCGTAAGTAAGTCCGTCAGTAACTCTTACTGCACTTTCATTACCATAAATTTGACATTTAAACTTAACGAAGTAACCTTACGTCCATGTTTTTTTTAGTTCTAACAAGACTACTCTATGATTTTTTTCGGGAAAAAACTTACATAAATTTGTTCAAAAAGGCTTTTTTTCCATTTTTCCTTCGTTGTTTCGAGTCACTCAATTTTGCTATTTGGGACCTGTTGATGAGTCAAAAACAAGACTTGAAACATGCCACTCAAAAACAAATGAGTGGTGTGAAGGAATAACAAATAAAACTTTTTTCGGTTTTGCTATTATGCCGGGGAATAAAAAAAAATGACTTCTTGAACAAATTTCAGTTCTAATTCTACATACATATATTGGGACTCCCGCTATAGGTATTCAAGGCTTGCGAAACAACATGAAGATGAACAGAATTTGTCAGTTGCGAAACAATTTATATTGCGTAACTAACCTCGAAATTCCATCTAACAAAATCAAATTTTTAAAAATTTCGCCTGGCATATAAACTGTACGAAATCGATGTCTACAACTTCCAGTTGAAGAGGTGCTATTTGTTGACGAGCATTGGGTCATCAAAGTTTAGATGCTCGCCGGAATATAAGGCATTCGCCTTTTTTTCCTATACCAGGTACAATTATCTGGGCTACAATAGTGTTCGTTCAAAATATTGTCAACTGAAGAGCATGAGCTATTTCTTTATAATTTCTTTATAACGTATCAGCTATTAAAATATTTGAAACAAAAGGGCATTAATACAGCTGGTACAATACGTGTTGTAGTAACGCACCAAGGATTTGGCTTTGGGGGGGACCATAGGTGTCCCAAGTCCTAACGAGTCGGAAAAATGAGGCTCTAAAGTCGCGTCCTGCATCCATATGAGCACTTGAGGACTGCTATTGTAGAGTAAAAGGTTTTATTTTATTTTATCGGGCTTTGTAATAATATACAGACCACATTTTATACGTAATTTGTAAATTATGTTCAGAAAACTGACATTCTGGATGGGGACCGGTCCCGTTCGTCCCCCCCTCGGTGCGCCCCAGCGTGCTGACAGATTTGCACGGCTGCCATTACTTGATGATAAGGATATGTCGTGGTAAATAAATAATACGGATATGATTTCTCCTGTTCTAATGATATATTTTACAGGTAGTCCGTCTAATACTAATAATGCACATGGTCAGTGCCCAGGAAGGGCAAAGAGATCCAACGGATAAAGGCCAACAAGGGATGTGCAGTTCGATAAATTTGACCATATCCCCTTTCATGATGGCAAAAAAGAAGCCAAGAGATTCAAAATGAATTATAAAGCTGGACGATTTGAAAGAACTCATTTTTATTACGGAATATGTAATGTGCACTTATACACTACGAAAGAGAGGAATTGATTTGAGGCTATTGAAAAATGAATGGTGATTTACCTCTTATTTTTATACCCTAGATGAAATCTATAGGGTATACTAAGTTTGCCATTCCGTTTGTAACGCACAGAAATAATGATGGTAGAGCAAAATGGATTGGACACTTCCGCATAAAATTAAAAGTTATTTTGATTTTTGCATGTCCGTCTGTCCGTCCGTCCGTCCGTGCGCACGATAACTCGAGAACGCGTTCACTTAGAAAGCTGAAATTTTGTACATGGACATTAAAAATAAAAGTAAAATTAAGTTCGAAAATGAGACAAATCGAGCAACTTCTTCGTGGGGTTGCCATACAAAAATTTTGATTTCCACGATATTTGGACACTACCTGGGAACACGTCCACATAGAAAGCTGAAATTTTGTGCGTTGTGTTTTCATAGTAATAGCAAAAAAAAATTCAAAAATGGACTAAATCAGGCAACCCCTTCTTGGTGTTGCCATATAAAATTTTTAGTTTTTTACATATACTTTGAAAACAATCAGTCCTAGACATTTTTATTGTACTAAAAACTTCTTCAGAATAAGAAATCCTATAAAATTGGTTATAACCATTTTATCTGTCCGACGAGCCATTCTACAAATATATCCGAGAAACCAATGCAAAAAATCAAAATTGCTTAAATGGGTGAGCATACGAAATTTGATACGTGCATTCATCTAGAGTATCATAAGAATTGATCTTAGACCAATTCTAGCTTTTTCACTTGTTTTATTTAATTATGATATCTTCATCTAGGACACATTCAAATTATTATTAATTTCACAATTTTTACTTTTGTAATATTTTATATGAATTCGTTATTTTTTTACTCAATTTAAATAAAGTTTAATACACTACATTGCTTTTTGTTATCAAAATATGATTTTTTACTAACTTACTTTATGATAAATTTTTTCCCGACGGTCTTAAATAGGGGAAAAAATCTTATAAACGTTAATAAATATCTGATAACCAATATACATTAAAATGTACACCACCAAACCTCCAAAATGCGTTATTCTTTAAAAAAAACTTTAACAAAAATTATTTATTTGGACAAATTTTACTACGATTTAGTATAGAATATTGTTTTCCTCCATATAACATAATTGTGTACGAAT
The DNA here is from genome assembly GCA_963930735.1 of Dioctria linearis. NCBI lineage: Eukaryota > Metazoa > Arthropoda > Insecta > Diptera > Asilidae > Dioctria > Dioctria linearis. Next base: position 131,554,097 of record OZ005744.1, on the reverse strand, counting down.
GAGTTAGATTTTATCATTTTAAATAGAACAAAAATAAAAAAATTATTTTATTAATAAGTCTGTAAGCAATACCTTACGTAAGGTGATGTCCATGTTTAATACCTACTAATTTTTGAAGGTCAGAACCTCATCAATCAGATACCGAATTAAAGAAGGATTAGTTTTCGTAATGTGACATATTTAGACCGCTTCATATTAGTTCTATGTCGACAGATTTACGTAAAACTAGTCCTAAATATTACCGTCTAAATCAGCTGATGGTTTCCTATGTTGATTTAGCAAAATATTATGATTTTCTGTAAATTTTAAGAATTTTTACTTTTATCAATTCTAAATTAAAACATAAATACAAGAAAAAACAGCTACCTTGCCCGGAGTTTGAAACTTCAGATTTCCGGGCAGCTGCTCTTACCTGCTGTATTTCTTGATTTTGTTTAGCCTATTAACGCACAGTTGCATTGAGCTGGCATTAAGCAGTAGCAATGAAAGCGCACAAATAAGTTGTAAATTTTTCTATTTAATTTATTTTTCCCATGCGGAAATCGAACTCAAAATTTTTAGAATCATCTTCTATTCTCCATCTGTGATCGATTCTACAACTGTGAGTTCGATTCCAGCATGGGAAAAATAAATAAAGTTTTGTGATATTGTAACAGGATGACTTACCTTGCCCTTCCACTTCCCTCCTCGATAGTTTCCTCCTTAACGATTGGTTTTAAACATCTCCCATAATGATCAAGCTCCATGTACTCGATATACTTCAATAATAGCAGTATAAGCATGTTTAACTTCTAGCGGAGTCTATCGACCATCTAGTGATTATCTACTAATGGTATATTGTACAGAGCGAATCATAAAACATCGATCTCAACCAGAACGGATTAAGAGAGAATCCTGGGAAAACTAGTACTAGAGATGTTACACATTTTTTTTTGCTTCTTGTATGTTGGCATTTCGTGTAATCTGAAACGGACAGTACATTAATTGAAATGATACTGCTGGTCGGCATTTGGAAAGTTCTCACGTACGACATCTGCTGATGATCTTTCGTTGCTTAAAGGATCCGCGCAAGATGCGCGGATACCATCACGACGAATACGCTGCAGTCCAGTGGGGGGTAAGTATATCCGGATAAAAGAATGCCCTTTCAAAGTTTATCTACCTCCCAGATTTATTTGCCAACGACGAAAAATTCGCTGCAGTCCAGTGGGAGGTAAATAAATCCGGATAAAGGAATCTCCTTACAAATTTATCAACCTACTGGATTTATTTGCACTTTTCCAGAACTGGAACTTTGAAGTTCTCAGCTGGAAGTAAGTTACAAAACAATGCCAAGACTATGAAGCACCCTCACCAGTCGCGCAAGAAATTACCCAAATTTTCTTAAAATGCACGAATTCCGAACAAACAGAATCTAAAAACTCGAAAAGTTTTAAATGCCGACTTGTCATCTCAGTAGAAAAATTAAAACATTAGCTCATATAACAAACAGCATAGGCTATGCTGTGTAAAATTCGTGTACGTGTGATAAGCATTTTTTTTGTCGATACGGGGGGAAATTTCAAGAGGGCTGGGTTATTTAATTGGTGTCCGTTCGATACTTCAGGCATTTCTGAAATTCTTTGAATTTATCGAAAATAGTCCGGTGTTTTCGTAGTGATATTTCCTTAAAGAAGTGATACAAAGTGATTTAGTTATACTTACTAATAGTTAGAAAGAGCAGTGAAGTATTTGTGTAAAAGATTTTATATAATCGAGACTCCGGGAATCTTGAATTATGTTGAAAAAGTGTGCTGTGCTGTGTTGCAGAAGTAACCGGAGTTATTGCCACCGGAAATCATTTTTTAGTCAAGTTTATTTTTACAACATTAAATTAAAGTGTTTTAAATAAAACATATGTGAAATACTTATAAAAATAAACAGCCGTGGCAAAAAATTTAACATTTTCCAATGCCGGTTTGTATGTTTACTATTAAATTGTCAATGTTAGTTGATGGACATTTTAGGGTCATTTATATTATGTCAGCTATACAAAGGCTACGCCAGGAAATATTATCAGAAAATAAATGGGACACATAAAAGTTTAAAAATGTAAAATTATTAAAAATTTAAAATTAATAAAAACTGCGATATATTGGGATTTTTTACTAAATTTCGTATATTTGCATGTTATCTTTAATTTTTCCAAATTTTGCAGATTAGGTTCCCTCAAGATAAGGTCTTGTGTAAAAAATGGCTTAAAGCTATTGGTAGGATGAATTACATACCTTCAAAATAAAGCATCGTATGTGAGGATCATTTCAATGCAAACTGCATTAACAAGAACAACATTCGTAAAACCCTAAAAATTTTTGCAATACCATTTCATAATTTTACTGAATGTGAGGATTGCTGTTCAAATTCTGTATGTATAATATGATTAAGTATGTACTAGAGTATATTTATCTGTTATAATATTTCTTCTCAGAGAGGCAACACATATGGGAATGAAAATGAAGTTAATTTTTCCAATGAACTTAGGCTTCCTGCAACGAGGGTACTTATATTATCATAAATCAAATAAAACCACTCATGAGCAGTATTACAGATAAACGAAGAGAATGGGATTGGGGATACTTCTTCTGTAACAGAAGAGATGCAGAGTGGCAACACGAGTGGAACTAACCAGATTACAATTACTGAAGACTTTGTTGAGAAAGTAGGACTCACCAGTCTACTTATCAGCAATGATGGTACTTTTTTGTTTCATTTCCGATATAAATACTAATAAGCTTTTATTTTAGAAATCATTATTTCCTGAAAATTTCATTGGAAGTTCAGCAACATTTTCTTGGAAAACCATTATCTGAAGACCAATGCGCACACATGCAGGGTAACGGACATTATAGCTCGCTTCTCAAATTAATAACTGAAAAATATTTACTGACCAGGTACTTTTTTTGGGCCAAAAAATTTTCTGAGAAATGAGCCATTCGGCAAAAACTTTAATAAACTCGTACATTTCAAAGGTATGTAATCTAAAAATACAATTAGAGATAAAAAGCCAAATTTTTTAATCATATAACATTCAATATAATATAGTTTTATTCGCAACTTTTTTAACATTAGATGCCACAAGCAATAGAAGCTAAAAGGCCACTGGAGACTAAATGAGGTACACGATTCGTCCAGGGAGCATTTACAAATATTTATTTTGTATATTGCATTCTGGGGATATGTGAACCTAATTCTCCTAACTCTAACCTCCCCGCGGTGGTTCCTGGAAACAAGTCACAAGGTGCATACGCAGAAAACAGAACCCATTTTGAGTTGGTTAAAGAGAAGGAGGACCTATTCTACTTTGCTCAATATGCACAATAATTATATAAACATACTGTTACAAAATTACTTACTCCCAGTCCATGGAACTCTCCTGCGTAGTTATAAGCGGCCGAGAATTAAGGCTGTACTCCCCACCCAGAGAAATTACTGGGCTCTCTTTCAAATTCAAATTTTCCAAGCTTAAATTTGAACCAATCCTTTTAATCTCATCAACGTTGCTGGCCATTTGGGGAAAATACGCCATGGCCTAGGCTACGAAATAACGCTCTATTTCTCAAAACAGCATACAAACTTCCAAATTTATAGAGAGATATTCATTATCTCGATAACACCACATTTAAATTAGCAAAACCCACTTGTTTCACTATTCCTGGATGCATAAACAGGAAAAACATTGCAGGTGATGTTTCTCGACAGTTCTATCAGCTGATCTGTCAGAGATAAACACTGAACCACAGTGGAATCAAGAACTCATTCTTGCAACTTCGCGCGACACCTGTTCGTCACAAATACACCACGCCAGCCGACTCTATAAAAGGCGACCCAGACGTGGCCGCACAAAGCAGAAGTATTTCGCTGGACTTGTGCTTAGACATAGAATCGCCGAAGGTGGCAAAGAGATAGTCTGTCATCTCTCAATGAGAAAATTAATATTGCCCACGCAAAAGTGTTAATGACTTAATAAATCTTTCGGCCTTTCTATGACTAAAATTGAGCGAAAACTTTAGTAAGGATAGCAATTTGAAATTGAGCGAACTAATTCTGACAGATGTAGAAAACGAATGTCGATAAATGATTTTCATCTTTCGCATCATTAGAGTAAACTAATTCTGACGGATCTAGAAAATTAATGCAGATAAATAATGTTCACTTTATACACCATACAAGCTAACTAATTCTGACAGATCTAGAAAATTAATGCCGAAAAATAAAGTTCATTTTTACACCATAGAAGCTAATTAATTCTGACAGATCTAGAAAATTAATGCCGAAAAATAATGTTCATTTTTTACACCAGAAAAGCAAATATAATTTTGACAGGTATGACAACGCGAAGACCGTAAATAATTGTACCAATTTCTGAAACTTGAGAGCAAATGATCTACGTTGACAGATATAGGAATATAAAATTGAATAGAGAACTCTGACAAATGGGGGAAGCTAAAATTAATTAAGAACTTTGAAATATAGAAATGTAAAACTGAATAGAAACTTTGACAAATATAGACGTATAAAATTTTCAAAGGGAATGAAAGCTTTAGCAAATATGGAACTTTAAAATTGGATGAAATTTGACAGATGTGGAAGACCAAAGTCGGTAGATAATCTCAACGTTCGTTACACGTGAAAGTCAATGAAAACTGTGACAGATCGATAAAGTGAAAGGTCCGGAATAATTCAAACTAGTCTCACCGATCTAAATAATAAGATAAATAATGAAGTAAAGCTAGTAATTAAAATTGGAGAGAAAATTATTTGACCCATGTGAATTAAAAGTAAATCAAAAGTAGAATCAGTTTAACAAATGTCAATGAAAAATGAATAACAAGTTAAAATTAGTTAACAGATGTAAAGTAAAAATAAAAATGGCAATTAATTGAATAATGTAAATGTAAAGTAAGCCACAAGTAGAATCAGTTTCACCAATGTCAAATAAAAAGTGAATAACAAGTTAAAATTAGTTAACAGATGTAAATTAAAGATAGAAAGGAAAATTAATGGAATAATGTAAATGTAAAGTAAGCCACAAGTAGAATCAGTTTAACAAATGTCAATTAAAAACGAATAACAAGTTAAAATTAGCTAACAGATGTCCATTAAACATAGAAATGAGTAATTGAAAAATAGAGGTCGCTAAATCGGCCAAAAAAATAGCCTAAGTACAAGAAGACGTCCAAAAAATGGACTAGAGGGATAGGTAGGCGCGAAAATTTTTTGTAGTCGGCCATATTAAGAGTAGCCAGTGTAAAAGTCAGACCAAAAATTTTTGTAGATCTGTGGCATTAAGTGACGCCAAGTCAAGTTTGTTTTTTTTTTTTGTTTAAATAAACGCTAGTATTGGATTTGAAGAAAGCTCTTGTTTCTTGTTTTGTTGTGGTTCAGTTCCCTACCTCCCAGTAAGTAACAAGGAGAGGCACAAAAAGAGAAGGAAGTGGCTGACCAGACAGGTAGACTCAGACGCCTCAAGGAGCCCGAGGAGCAGAAATCACCAGCCTCCAGGTAACATACTCCTACTCGTACATTTATTAGCTGCCGAGCACGCTTGCTGCGTTTATACCAATCGGCCTACCTCTCACCGCACCCCGCTGGTGACCGCTCGGCCAGGTGGCAATTCAATAGCGGTGAATTTAACGGGCCGCTCGCTACACGTTCCAGGCAAAACCGCTCGGAGAAGAAATAGTTCCCGCTACCTAAGTTTTGGCGACCACGCCGAAAGGAAATTTGTAACATTTGGTGTCAAGTGTGGGGTACACCAAATCCCGTAAAAGGGGCCCCACTAACTGCCTATTATCGGTCAAATCTACCACGTCAATTTGAGGACCAACTGAAGAGGAGTTTGTTGGCGTTCTTCTGAGTCCTGCACTTTGTTCCAGTTGCAGAGGTATTGATAATATACCAGAACATTTATTCCAATTCTCGAAAGGAGCGCTGCAGGCCGATGTGATTTTCTAGTAGTTCTCAACTAAGCCTGCATAAAAAATTCGTAATTTTTTTTTTTTTTGTTTTTTTTGTTCAACCTAGTTGTTAATATTATTTGTAGGTTAACTAGTACACACATTTTTATTATTACAATTTCTCTTATATAATATTGTCTATATTTCTATATTATTATATGATTTGAATTGATTTGATTTGATATATGAACTAAACCTTTAACGAGGGGGTGAGAATTATTCCAGGCGTTTCGGCTTTAGTTGTCGATAAAGCAGAGCATATTCCTTTTCTTGCTATACTAACGAACGAGCACAATTTTATTATAATACGGAGGCGCGAAAGAGCTCCAGCATTTTGTCTTTTCCGCTTGTAACGCGTGAGATAGCGTCAAACTTTTTTTTTTTTTTTTGTATATACATCGGATACTAAACGAAGAAAATCGTAACAAACGTGGTGCCAGTCACGTGTCAAAGAAATAAGCCATATTTGTGAAAAGCAGCCACATATTTTGAAAGCATCTAGGGTTGCTGACTCTAACGGTTTATAGAGCACTCAACAATTTAGAATCCGTATATATCTCCGATGATTTATTGAGAATAAAGCAATTTAAAAGTTGAGTATTATCTAACAAACAATCAGTGAGATACGAATTATATTTGAAAGTTTTAACATTTGCAAGTTCGTTTGTGGTACATAAAATAATTTATAAATTCTCAACGATATAGGAGGAGGCTGATAATAGACGAATTATAAAATATTAGTTTGCTACTTGGTAACGAGGTGGAAACAATAATCGGAGAAGTTTCTATATTCGTATTAGAGTTAGCAATCCACGATTTAGCAGTATCAAATACTTGCTACAGTCGCTTGAAATCCTTATAAGGCAAGATTTTTCTAAATTAGTTTTAGAGTTGTCAATGATCTATCAAGTACGGAATACTTTCTATATTTGTTTGCTACTTGGCGACGAGCTGGAAATAAAAAATCAGAAAAGTTTCTATATTCGTTTGAGAGTTAGTAATCCGCGATTCGGCAGTATCCAATACTTGCTAGATCCGCTTGATATTTGTTAATCGACGGTCTATAAAAAACAAAAGTTTTTCTATACTGGTTTTACATTCGATAATTAGCGAGCTTTGAAGCACGAACTTATTTTCTAGATCTGCTTGAATTTGTTAATCGACGGTCTATAAAAGACAAAAGTTTTTCTATACTGGTTTTACATTCGATAATTAGCGAGCTTTGAAGCACGAACTTATTTTCTAGATCTGCTTGAATTTGTTAATCGACGGTCTATAAAAGACAAAAGTTTTTCTATACTGGTTTTACATTCGATAATTAGCGAGCTTTGAAGCACGAACTTATTTTCTGGATCTGCTTGAATTTGTTAATCGACGGTCTATAAAAGACAAAAGTTTTTCTATACTGGTTTTACATTCGATAATTAGCGAGCTTTGAAGCACGAAATTATTTTCTAGATCTGCTTGAAATTTGTTAATCGACGGTCTATAAAAGACAAAAGTTTTTCTATATTGGTTTATTAGATAATTAGCGAGCTACAGAGTACCAACTAGTTTCTATATCCGCTTTATATTTGCTAATCACCGGCTTGTCAAGACCCAAGTGTGGACTAAACAACTACAAAATACCAGAGATCTTAGACCGGTTTAGTATTTGCTGCGGGTTAATATTTGTTGACCTACCTAGCACCCTCTATAGTTGAGATCAATTCTAGTAAAGCATCAAAAGTTCAGTCACATGGTGAGCGGCACTTATAGTCGCTTAGTACGGAAACTAAATCTCTAGGTTTTGATAAATTTCCTCTATTTACGATCAACGTGACTGAAGCATCAAAAGTGTTAGTCAATGGTGAGCGATGTTCATATTTGCTCGGTACGAGAACTGAAGTTTTCTATAGTCTTGAGAAGTTTTCTATATTGTCGTCAAATCTTAATAAACAATTTGAAGTGTTGATCTAGAAGTCAGCAATACGCTCGGTATTCTGTCCATTTTCCGGGTAGGATAACTAGGCGATTTTCAATATTCCTGATACTCTTAAATAAACAGCTTAAACCTTGGGCTAACGTTGAGCCTTAGTAGTCGTAATTGCTCTACTAGATTGGCACGATACCTAACATCCCCTGAATTCTCCGATACTACCAAGATAGTTTTAGATGTTCAATGATCAGGGACGCACAAAATAATCGTTAATTTTCTAATACTTGCTGATTGATATAATTTTATACAAAATAAGTTTTAGAGTTCTAGTGAAGAATTAAACAATACGTCTAGTAACGTCTAGAACAGTCTTACGTTTATGGACAAATTACAACGGCCAATATATATCCTGTAGTTCCTATATTTGGAAGTATATGACCATACTAGGAACCATAGTCGATAAGTTTTACATTTCTATATTTGTCAACGTTTCCTATTCAAGTGTCAAGTTTCACATTTGTTGTCAACGGCTTCCGAAGCAAAGAGTACTTTCAGGAAATTTTATATTGGATAGTGAACGACTATGAACTATACCGAATAACCCCCAGATTTGACTGACGTCTGTTGACCAGATACTCCCCAACTTGCCATACTTGCTACCAAGCACACTGTTCCTTCACGGAGGAACAACAAATAGGTCAATCTTTGGTCTCGTCCCGTTTATAATACACGAAGGATTCTCAGTAAACTTTTCCTTAGCTGCGAACCAACGACTAATAAAAACCAAGTATTGTCAAAATTTTCGAGACCTGCAGATCGAAGATTTCCGTTTTACTAGGGGTTGGGAAGTAAATAAAGCGCTTCGGCTTTTGTCGGGTGCCGTACCCGAGATATTATCTAAACCTGCTAGACTTGGGAGCGACCGTGCAACATTTTGACTAGAAAGGGAGAAACATTTCCAGCGTTTTATCGCTTGCTGTGCTTAGTGCTGCCGTGCTAATCGGCAAACTCTGCGATAATTGGAGTTAAGTCGACTAGCTCACGAGTGGCAAAGGTGCTATTTAGACAGACTTCGAAACCCGGCCGAAAAGTAGTAGAGATTGAGCATAATGGCAGAAGAGCAGCTCGACAAAATTCTGCAGAGGCTCGAAGAGTTGAACGATAAGTTTGGTACACAGTTACGCACAATTGAAGAAGTCAGCAATGAGGTGAGGGCTCTGAAGTGCCAGCATACGTCCTTCCAAGAAGAGTTAAGTACACTACGGAGGCAGATAACCGATGTGTCCGTCCTTAGCCCATCTGCGTTCGCGCATAAAGTAATGGATGACACTGAGGTTCATCAAAACGCACCATTGACTGACAGGTCAACTGGTACTCCGCCCCCGGGTGGTCAATCTACACCGTCGTCAGCTAAATTCTCCAAAGAAATTCCGGGAAAGTGCGGGCAGAAGTTTCCCGAGACAAATATGGCCGCATGCCCCTGTTCTGACACCGCAGATCCTAATTCCTCCGAGAAGGCGCCTTCCGCAATACCTTCTCGACCGCAGCAAACAGTTAGTGACAGGCACCTAAGGAAACCGATGCTGTCGCCAACGGAATATGATGGGAAAACTCCTTGGAACCACTACGAATTGCATTTCGAGGCAATAGCGGAAACTAATGGCTGGGATGACGACACAAAAGCACTATACTTGGTAGCATCTCTGCGCGGCACGGCGCTAGGATTTTATGAGACGTTAAATCAGGACACTAGAAGGTCGTACACTAAGGCAAGAAATGCGCTTTCCATCCAATTTGGTACTGAGTACAAGCAGTCATTGAATCACGTCCAGCTCAGCACAAGAGTTCAAAGGAATGGAGAAAGTTTTTCAGAATTTTCCACGGAACTTCTACGGCTGACCAGGCTTAAGTTCCCGTCTTGTCCAGAGGATACAAGAGACCAGATCGCTTTGGAACACTTCCTGGACGGAATTTTCAACTTAGACGTGCAGGAAAGGGTTCGGGACTTCAATCCGTCTACTCTGCAAGATGCCGTCCGAACAGCCTACCGAATAGAAGCTAACCATCGAGCAACCCGAGCCACGAGGCGAAATATACGAGTCGCCGTAGCAACAAGTAATAATAGAGCTCCACTGCGAGAACCGCCGGACTTCAGAAGAGAACAATTGGGAAGGAATTCAGCACGGATGTCATCGGGAAACGCGAACGGGCTAGCGTGAGGGAGCCGCAGCTAGCCCAGCCAAATTCAACAGCTCCTACATCCACCAACATCTCCTCGGAACCCAGTCTGTTAGCTCAAAATGTCACGGGGACCATCCGCCGGTGCGACTTCCGAAGAAGGTACGGGTTTATCGTACGATATGAGAGTCAAATAGACGTATTTTTTCATTTTGCCAACTTTCGGAGTTCAGTTGTAAATCCGGAAATCGAAATAGCTCCTGGCAACAGAGTAGTATTCGACCTGGTTGAAGGCCGCCCTACTAACAGAGCAATCAACATTCTGCTAATACCTATTGAAGAAGGGAGGAATAATACAGCACATAAATCTACTCTTGGAACACGGGAGGACTCACCGTCTAACTTGCAACCAACACAAACACAGCAGCTATCAGGAAGCAGAGAATGTACTAGGAATCTCACTTCGTCTAGTTTAAAAGAAACTTTAAACACAGGACAGCTGATCTCGGGGAGCAGAGATCAGCACACTTCACAAACGCTCCACCTACCATCTGCGAGTACTTCCTCGATGGCCCAAAGATCAACAGTCCATTAAAAACCGGCCTCCTAGATGTGACTAAGCTTACCACCATAACCGCACATACTCCGAACACCAAGGCACATATCGCACAACATTCCCCACTCGTCAAGCTTACACCGAACACTAATACAATAACAACTTACACCAGCCACACCTCACACCATACCAACATTACACACACACACCCTATCCCCATTCCGCTTCCCACTAACACCGTAATCAACCCCTCCTTACCCACTAACACACTAATCTACCATCCACTTCCCGTTAATCCTCCAACAAATCATCCTCTTCCCACTAACACACTAACTCACTCCTCCTTACCCACTAACCCACTAATCTACCATCCACTTCCCGTTAATCCTCCAACAAACCATCCTCTCCCCACTAACACAATAACAAACTATCCTACACCACCTATTAATGGCCCAACAAAAAACACACCAATTCCTAACACACTAGCTATCCACGCACCGCCTGCTATCACCCTAACCTCCATTACACCAACCCTTAATCGAGAGCCAATATGCAAACATAACACGGAGACACGGGACACAACGGAGCCAATATCTTCGAGGCTACCAGCTCCACCTATCATAACTGTTAGCCAAGGGATGATCTGTAATACCATTAAAATAAAAGGGAAGATTGAAGGAATTGTCTGCCACATGATCGTGGACACGGGGGCGACGCATTCTATTCTGCACAGGAGAATACTCGACCGCTTGCAATACCCGCATAGTCTCAACCCATCTTTAACACAGATTCGAAATGTCACTGGAGGAACCAGCGTAGTGGACGGGGTCATTGAGCTGCCAGTTGCTATTCAAAATTTCACCACAAAACACACCTTCTACGTAGCTGATGTCTTTGACGACTGCATCATCGGGATGGATTTTCTTGCAGGAAACAGATGTTCAATCGACTTAGAAAAGCACACTATTAGGATAGCTCACGAACTCGTTCCGATAATCGAAGAAGACAGCACTGACATCTTTGTTCGAACAATACAAGACTGTATAATACCAGCTGAGTCATCTTGCTTCGTAACACTTTATAACCCGTTAGTGGCGGAACAAAAAACTGTTTTGATATCCCCAAAAAATGTCCCACCTACCCTGTGGATGGAACCGGCTGTCGGCCTGTCCAACAATGGAAGTCTGATAGTTCGTGTGACAAACGTAACAGATAACCCAATCGAAATAAAGGCAAACACCTCTCTCGCAGATGTGGAAGCAGCTGCAGATATTGTCAGTTCTTCGGAGGAAGGAACCGCGAACTTGAATCATCTACCGCCTGAATTACACCTATTGCTGGAACCGACAACTGTACATCTGAATAATCAGCAGAGAATAATCTTGGAAAAGCTACTCGTAGAACATCAGGATGTCTTTGCGCGAACAAAAAACGACCTCGGTCGAACCACGATTATGAGGCATCAGATCGACGTAGGCAGCAACAAACCGATTAAACAACCTCCCAGACGGCTTCCATTGGCCAAACGTCATGAAGCGGAAAATCTAGTAAACGAGATGAAAACCCAAGGCGTTATTAATCCATCTAGTAGCCCTTGGACTTCCCCAGTCGTCCTGGTCAAGAAAAGGGATGGCTCGACGAGATTTTGCGTCGACTACAGGCGACTAAATGAGGTCACCAAAAAAGATTCATATCCGCTGCCACGTATTGATCTAACCCTTGACGCACTCGCCGGTTCAACTTGGTTTTCGACATTGGATCTACAGTCGGGCTACTGGCAAGTAGAAGTGGAAGAAGAAGACCGTGAAAAGACCGCGTTCACCACAGGCAGTGGATTGTGGGAGTTTTCAGTTATGCCATTTGGGCTAACCAATGCCCCTGCAACTTTTCAGAGGCTCATGGAAATCGTCCTCCAAGGGATTCCACCTCAGGCGTGCCTAGTATGTTTGGACGACGTTATCGTACATGGCCCCACGTTTGAACAAATGGTAGAAAATCTCCGCCTTGTCTTAGCCCGATTAAGAGTAGCAAATCTAAAAGTTTCACCGAAGAAGTGTCAGTTGTGTCAGAGAAAGGTGAAGTTCTTGGGACACGTCATCAGCGACTCTGGATTATCAACGGACCCCGACAAAACGAATGCTGTTAAGAGTTGGCCCAAACCGCAAACACGAAGAGATATACAGTCATTCCTCGGGCTGTGTGCTTACTATAGGCGGTTTGTAAAAAATTTCTCAGCTATTGCGAAGCCCCTAACAGAGCTTACGGAGAAAGGTCGAAAGTTTATCTGGTCAGATGCTTGTCAAGAAGCGTTCGAAGGGTTGAAAGACCGCTTGACCACTGCGCCTATACTTACCCAGCCAGACGAAAATTTACCTTTTATCTTGGACACAGACGCCAGTCAACACGCTTGGGGAGCTAGTCTTTCGCAAGTTAAGGACGGGATGGAACAAGTGGTTGAATACCACAGCAAGACATTCAGTCGCCCGGAGCGAAACTACTGTGTTACCAGGAAAGAACTGGTTGCAATAGTCAAAGCGTGCTCACATTTTCAGCCCTACTTACTGGGAAAAAAGTTCACAATTCGAACAGACCATGCATCTTTGAGATGGTTGATGAACTTTCGGTGTCCTGAAGGACAAGTAGCGAGATGGATAGAACGCATGCAGGCCTATGATTTTGAAATTGTACATCGTCCGGGTAAAAGTCATAGCAACGCAGATGCGATGTCGCGCCGACCTTGCTCCACCACAGATTGTCACTATTGCCAACGGCTCGAAGAGAAAGACACCATCATAATTCGCCTAGTCACCACCCAAGAAGATATTGGTCAAAAACAGGAGGACGACCTCACCTTACGATGTATTCGGAATTGGTTGGTTATGGGTCAACGCCCGGATAAAGAGAGCATCAAAGACCTTAGCCCTGAAGTTAAAGCATATTGGTCAATGTGGTCTGTTCTGAAATTAGAAAATAACATCGCCGTCCGAGTCATCAGTCAAGGAACAGAAATTATCAAGCAAATTTTAGTTCCAAAGTCTCTTCGAAAAATAGTCCTCAATCAAGTACACGATTCTCTAGGTGGTGGACACTTCGGCATTGACAAAACTTTAGGTAAGCTTCGACAGAAATATTATTGGGTGGGCAGTAGTACGGATGTAAAGGACTGGTGTGCTGTATGTGCACAGTGTCAAGCACGGAAAGGGCCGCGGCCAAGACGGCGAGCTCCTCTACAGGTATGCAATGTTGGTGCACCTTTCGAAAGAGTCGCTGTGGACATATTGGGACCACTTCCGAAGACCAATAAAGGAAACCGCTACCTAGTAGTCTGTATGGACTACTTCACTAAATGGCCCGAAGCAATTCCAGTACCAGATCAGACAGCCGAGACTGTATCGGACGCACTCATCTCAGCTGTATTCAGCCGACATGGAGCCCCACTACAGTTCCATTCAGACCAAGGCAGAAACTTTGAGAGTGCTGTTTTTCAAGAGGTATTGCAAAAGTTCGGAGTGGAAAAAACGCGCACAACAGCCTTGCACCCACAGTCAGATGGTTTAGTCGAAAGATTTAACCGAACAATCCTAGACTATCTGGCGAAATTTCTAAATTCACACCAAAGAGACTGGGACCAATACGTTCCATACCTACTACTATCATATCGCGCAAGTGTGCAAGATAGCACTAAACAGACACCAGCTAAGCTCCTCTTTGGACGAGAACTCCGCTTACCACTGGAGATGGTCCTGGGAAGCCCACCTACTGAAGTTACGTCAATCAATGAGTACCTGGATAATCTCACCACGACTTTGAATGAGATCCACGAGAATAATCGAGCTATGCTGAATAATGCGAGCCGGCGTATGAAGACATACTACGACTTGCGGTCGAAGAAACCCAGTTTCCAAGTAGGTCAACTGGTTTGGTTGTACTTTCCCCGACGCGTAATTGGGCGGTGTCCAAAGCTGCAGTGCGACTGGGATGGGCCATACAAGATCACAGACGCGGTAACCGAAGTAGTGTTCAAAATAAAAAAATGTCACGGTGGAAAGATGCGAACTGTCCACGTCGACAGACTGGCCCCGTACCGCGAAAGAAACGACCTTTCCATATAACCACTAATACCTCCTGGTAGCCCGAAGAAGGCATCCAGCCAGCTTAACTGGTAACTACAGGATACCAATGTGCCGCTTAGGACCTACCCAACCTAGCGGCCGGTATACCTTTTGTAAATTAGTCCACTTTTTCACACTCCCTCGCTTGACAATGAGTCAAAACCCCTCCCACATGGTACCCTGCGTAGGCCGCGCTGCCGTAGGAATTCCACAGTAAAGACTGTCTTCGAAGTTTTAGCCCCTGCTGGGGACTTTGGGGCACACCCTCGAACGAATGTCAATCTGCGGTCAGAGGGAGATGCCCGTGCGGAAGAGGTCCTGCAATCAGTTGGTTAGGTTACTGGTTGCAGAGGCTTCTCCGACCGGTCTTGGGGTTGAGGGTCGGAGGTGTACTGGTAGACCAGATTATTTAGGTTGCTGGGCTGCGAGTGCACCTTTGGTTTTCGATACCGAGACCGATATCGACCTCTGACCAAGGACCGGCGTGACGCTGTGAATGTGCTCCTGACTCGCCATGCACAAATCAAGTCCGACAAAGTGGCGTCTCCTCATTATTTCCATAATATGTCGTAGCTGAATAAAATTTAAAAGGACACGATCCTAGTAGAACCCATCTCTACCTTAAATGAGTAGATGAATTTTGCTTGACCGTCTGTAGCTCTAACCCCTTCTGGGTTATCTTTCAGTAGGCGTTTTAACTTTCCTATCCTTTCTTCATTATTTCCATAATACGTCGGAGCTGAATAACATTTTTAGAAGGACACGATCCTTGTTTAACCTGCCTCTGCCTTAGATGAGCAGATGATTTCCCACTAACTCCTTCTGAGTTAGCCTTCGTAAGAAGGTTTTAATTTCCGTATCCCTCTTCATTAATTCCACGAACCGTAGTGGGTATTAGAGTGAAGTCTACAAATTCCTACCAAAGATGAGCCAGCTTGGACGGAGCTACAAGCTTGTGAGAGGGGGGTAGTGTTACAAAATTACTTACTCCCAGTCCATGGAACTCTCCTGCGTAGTTATAAGCGGCCGAGAATTAAGGCTGTACTCCCCACCCAGAGAAATTACTGGGCTCTCTTTCAAATTCAAATTTTCCAAGCTTAAATTTGAACCAATCCTTTTAATCTCATCAACGTTGCTGGCCATTTGGGGAAAATACGCCATGGCCTAGGCTACGAAATAACGCTCTATTTCTCAAAACAGCATACAAACTTCCAAATTTATAGAGAGATATTCATTATCTCGATAACACCACATTTAAATTAGCAAAACCCACTTGTTTCACTATTCCTGGATGCATAAACAGGAAAAACATTGCAGGTGATGTTTCTCGACAGTTCTATCAGCTGATCTGTCAGAGATAAACACTGAACCACAGTGGAATCAAGAACTCATTCTTGCAACTTCGCGCGACACCTGTTCGTCACAAATACACCACGCCAGCCGACTCTATAAAAGGCGACCCAGACGTGGCCGCACAAAGCAGAAGTATTTCGCTGGACTTGTGCTTAGACATAGAATCGCCGAAGGTGGCAAAGAGATAGTCTGTCATCTCTCAATGAGAAAATTAATATTGCCCACGCAAAAGTGTTAATGACTTAATAAATCTTTCGGCCTTTCTATGACTAAAATTGAGCGAAAACTTTAGTAAGGATAGCAATTTGAAATTGAGCGAACTAATACTGACAGATGTAGAAAACGAATGTCGATAAATGATTTTCATCTTTCGCATCATTAGAGTAAACTAATTCTGACGGATCTAGAAAATTAATGCAGATAAATAATGTTCACTTTATACACCATACAAGCTAACTAATTCTGACAGATCTAGAAAATTAATGCCGAAAAATAAAGTTCATTTTTACACCATAGAAGCTAATTAATTCTGACAGATCTAGAAAATTAATGCCAAAAAATAATGTTCATTTTTTACACCAGAAAAGCAAATATAATTTTGACAGGTATGACAACGCGAAGACCGTAAATAATTGTACCAATTTCTGAAACTTGAGAGCAAATGATCTACGTTGACAGATATAGGAATATAAAATTGAATAGAGAACTCTGACAGATGGGGGAAGCTAAAATTAATTAAGAACTTTGAAATATAGAAATGTAAAACTGAATAGAAACTTTGACAAATATAGACGTATAAAATTTTCAAAGGGAATGAAAGCTTTAGCAAATATGGAACTTTAAAATTGGATGAAATTTGACAGATGTGGAAGACCAAAGTCGGTAGATAATCTCAACGTTCGTTACACGTGAAAGTCAATGAAAACTGTGACAGATCGATAAAGTGAAAGGTCCGGAATAATTCAAACCAGTCTCACCGATCTAAATAATAAGATAAATAATGAAGTAAAGCTAGTAATTAAAATTGGAGAGAAAATTATTTGACCCATGTGAATTAAAAGTAAATCAAAAGTAGAATCAGTTTAACAAATGTCAATGAAAAATGAATAAAAAGTTAAAATTAGTTAACAGATGTAAAGTAAAAATAAAAATGGCAATTAATTGAATAATGTAAATGTAAAGTAAGCCACAAGTAGAATCAGTTTCACCAATGTCAAATAAAAAGTGAATAACAAGTTAAAATTAGTTAACAGATGTAAATTAAAGATAGAAAGGAAAATTAATGGAATAATGTAAATGTAAAGTAAGCCACAAGTAGAATCAGTTTAACAAATGTCAATTAAAAACGAATAACAAGTTAAAATTAGCTAACAGATGTCCATTAAACATAGAAATGAGTAATTGAAAAATAGAGGTCGCTAAATCGGCCAAAAAAATAGCCTAAGTACAAGAAGACGTCCAAAAAATGGACTAGAGGGATAGGTAGGCGCGAAAATTTTTTGTAGTCGGCCATATTAAGAGTAGCCAGTGTAAAAGTCAGACCAAAAATTTTTGTAGATCTGTGGCATTAAGTGACGCCAAGTCAAGTTTGTTTTTTTTTTTGTTTAAATAAACGCTAGTATTGGATTTGAAGAAAGCTCTTGTTTCTTGTTTTGTTGTGGCTCAGTTCCCTACCTCCCAGTAAGTAACAAGGAGAGGCACAAAAAGAGAAGGAAGTGGCTGACCAGACAGGTAGACTCAGACGCCTCAAGGAGCCCGAGGAGCAGAAATCACCAGCCTCCAGGTAACATACTCCTACTCGTACATTTATTAGCTGCCGAGCACGCTTGCTGCGTTTATACCAATCGGCCTACCTCTCACCGCACCCCGCTGGTGACCGCTCGGCCAGGTGGCAATTCAATAGCGGTGAATTTAACGGGCCGCTCGCTACACGTTCCAGGCAAAACCGCTCGGAGAAGAAATAGTTCCCGCTACCTAAGTTTTGGCGACCACACCGAAAGGAAATTTGTAACAATACATATAATATTCTCTATCAAATAAATTATTCTTAAAATGCACATCGAAAGTCATAATGAGTAAAATAGAATAGAGTAATAACAAATTTAAATACATGTTAGGGCTTTGTACTTTTCCCTTTGCTTCTACCGCGAATAGTTTTTGTTTGTTTGTTTTTTTTTTGAAAAATAATTCGAACCACGGTGACAGAAAATTATATTTCTTCAACTATTTAATAAAGTTTCAACCACTAAATTATGTGCCCCTCTGAAAATATCGTAGTTCACGACTAATGACTAAACAAACACATCGATGCGATTCTACTACATGAAGAAAAATTCTTACGTTTTTCTTCCTCATACCCTATCCTGTTTGTTATATGATCTAAGATTAAAACACGAACTTGACATTCCAATCTGTCAGATGACCCATGCCAGAAAATGAACATCGAGAGTAGGGAGGAATCTCGAATTAAAGTGTGGGCGCGTTCCAATGCGAACCCAAGTCCACCATTACAATTCTAACTAAAATCTAGCCCGAGTCGAATAAACTACCTCAAATCGAGGAGCACACGTAGGAGCACAAAGCAGAAGCAGTTGCTAGACTCATGCCTAAACACAAAACCACAATAATTTTCGCAAATGAACTGTTTTGACATATTTCAATCCAAAACAATAATATTTCTAATCGAAAGAGAAGAGAAGCTTTCGAACTTTAGTAAGAGAGAGAAAATTATAGAAACTTTTGACGTTCGGTAAAATAAATATCAAAGAAATCTTTGGACATTTTTATAAATAAAGACAGTAGAAACATTTCGACATTAAATTAAGAAGGGAAGATGATAGAAACTTTTGACGTTTGATAAAATAAAGATCAAAGAAATCTTTCGACATTTTTATAAATAAAGACAGTAGAAAAATTTCGACATTTATTAAGAAAGCAAAATAATAGAAACTTTTGACGTTCGGAAAATAAAAATCAAAAAATGTTTCGACATTTTTATAAATAAAGACAGTAGAAACATTTCGACATTTATTAAGAAGGCAAGATGATAGAAACTTTTGACTTTTTGTAAAATAAAAGTCAAAGAAATCCTTGGACATTTTTATAAATAAATACAATAGAAACATTTCGACATTTATTATGAAGGCAAAATTATAGAAACTTTTGACGTTCGGTAAAATAAAAAACAAAGAAATCTTTCGACATTTTTATAAATAACGACAGTAGAAACTTTTCGACATTTATTAAAAAGGCAAAATTATAGGAACTTTTGACATTTTCTAAAATAACAATTAAAGAGACCTTTCGACATGTTATAGATAAAAACAGTATAGAAACTGTTTGACATTCGCTGTCATAAAAAACAAAGAGAGCGTTCGACCTTGTTATAAATGGAAATAGTAGAAACACTTTAGCATGTATTGAAATAAAAAGAGAAAAAGAAAAGAAACCTTGTGACGTTTATTAAAATAGAGCTGAAAGAAACATTGCGACATGCATTGAAAGATAATGAAATGTGACTATACAAGTAAAGATTTAACCTGTCAAATTTATGGAGAATGAAATGTTGAGATGTTGAAAATTTAATCTGTAAAAATTTAAACAAAACGAAATGTAATTAGATAAGAAGGAAAAGACAAATTTAATATGCCAAAATTCTAGAAAATGATATGTAACTAGGAAACGAAAAATCAAGGGAAATAAAATGTAATTAGATGCTGGAAATTTAATCTGTAAAAAATTAAACAAAATGAAATGCAATTAGATAAGACGGAAAAGAAAAATTTGATCTGTCAAAATTCTAGAAAATGAAATGTAACTAGATAAGGAAAATTCAATCTGTAAAAACCAAAGGAAATGAAATGTAATTAGATGTTGAAAATTTAATCTGTAAAAAACAAATTAAACTAAATGAAATACAATTTGATTGGGAAAACTCTACCCTGTCAAATTAGCTAGAAGAAAATGAAATTAAATAAGTGAATGTGGCTTCATCACAGGAGGTGTTCACACATAGAGGTCAGTGAGTAGGCTCGGCCAAGAGAATAGTAAAAGATCGAAAAAAAATTGTAGTAGGAGAGACACGTAGAGTTAGAGTCTCGTCTCGGCCAATTTTGATTGAGAAAAGAAGATTCGAGTTTGGTTAGAGTAGCGGACAGGACGCCGAGTCAAAAAAAGTTGTAAAAACATCTCTAAAAGAAAGTGGTGCAATTATAGTAAAATTGGCTAAGAAGTTTATTTTTCCCCTAACCCTAACTTAACCCTATATTATTAACCATTAATTCAACTATTTGATTTCAAGTATATTTTTGTGTCAATGTGTCGTGTGTCAAATCGCCTCGTATAATTTTTGTTTGTTTTATTAATGTAATGCAATTTTATAGACCCGTAATTGGTATAATTTCGTTAATTTAAATAACGTTTCTATTGTGTTGTTTGTAACTTTTTAAATATTGCTGTGGTATAGACATTTAATAGATAGTGCTGATCGGATGTCGGGCGATGCATTGAATTTAAGTGCGCTTACCAAATCTTAACCTGTGCATATGTTTGCAGTCTTTTTAAAATTTTTTTTTTATCATGGACTTCTTTTGTGTAATTTGTACTGTGATTCTTATATTTATAGTTTCTTCAAAGAATTCCTTTTATTTATTTATTTATTTACATAAGCGATGACAATTCAATGTAAAGTGTTCACACCATTGACATAAACCGTCCACTGATCACTTTCTGTGGAAGTATTATAGCGCCATCTATGAGTGAAAGTGTTTCGAATAGAACTTTAATATTAGCAAAGACACTAAGCAACTTGCTATTTTTACAACATTATTAAGGGTACTTTCTCGCAAATATTCATCAACTTCAATATTATTTTCCTCTGATTATACTGACAGTTAAATATTTATATGTAATTTAATCTAATTAATCTGATTTTCTGGTAATAATGGCACTTTGCAAGATATGCTCCACTAAAGTTGGTGGCGAGGAGGCAGTATGCGGTGGTATTTGTGGCAATGTTTTCCACGCTACATGCTTGAAGCGAAATACTCCATCTTCGTCTTCTGGACACACCACCTGCAGTGAATGCTCTGATATTAAGCCTTGTCACGTCCTACGACTCATGAAAAGTTTTCTGAGGCAATCTCTTATGCTGGATAAAATTAGACAGTTTTCAGCCAAGCTGTCAAATTTTCAACAATTTTATGATGATGTTCACATATTGAATTGTAAGATGGAAAAGACTCATGAAATATCATCAAAAATATCTCTTGTGTCGAGCACTTTGGACGATCTTCACTCTGTGGTAGCAACATGTGATGCGCCTTTGACGTCCAGTGCTAACGGCGGGACTGCTTTTCCTATCATTGAAGATATCAGGTGCACTATTAAGCAGGTCAAGGGCGATATTGGTTCCTGTTCGTCGGCCGTATTGAAAAATTCTACGCTTTTGGGTTCGGTAATTCATGATATTGGGAAATTGTTTATAAGAGAGTCGCGCAGCTCTGAAACTCTACAGCCTGGGCCCCAACAGTCTTCATCTATTCAGCAAGATTCGCATGTCTTAACTTCTGGCTCCTCTGAGAATATTTCCTCAGCGAAAGTGGGTCGTCGTCAGAGACAAAGGAATCACCGCATCAGCCCAAATCATATTACTACTGCCTCAATTATTTCTTCTTCAGATCGACAAGAGGTTTTTCTGGATACCAACGTGGCCTCTATTGGCGGGACTTCATCTTCGGTTGCCGACACCGTGGTTTCTCCGATTGCGAACGAGGTGTTTGATAGTGGGACGAAAGCTTCAGTTTCGGATGTCGGTATATTGCGGTCTACTTCGGTTGCGGATATTGCCTGCTGTGATATTTGACTTGCTGGCTACATGTATTGATAGGCTTACCGCAGTTTTGCTGCCTGCCGATGAATTATTGCTTTTTGGTGACTTTAACTTGCCTAGTGTTAACTGGGAACACTCTCTGGACGATGAGGGATTGCTTCCTTCTTTCTCGGCGACTCCTCAACATGCCATATCTTTTATTGACAACATTATTTCTTCAGGCCGAATGCAGTCTAGCGGCGTTATTAATGACTCTGGAAAATCTCTTGACCTCGTATTTTCCTCCGATCCCAATGGGACTCTCGTTAAGCGTTGTTTAATTCCTATGGTTCCTGAAACAAGTCATCATTCGGCACTAGATGTAGTTTTGTTTTTTGATCCTGTAACTTCATCATTTAATGCTTCTAGTAACTACTGTTATAACTTTAAAAAAGCTGATTTGGATAAAATGAATGAATGGTTATCCGCTTGTGATTGGACCAGTTTGCTGGGTAAACGTGACATTGATGAAGCTGTTAACTCGTTTTATGACACATTATTTCTTTGTTTTATTCACTGTGTACCACTTGTTCGTTCGAATCGTGATTCGAATTGTCAACCGTGGTTCAATGGCTCTTTGAAGCATATTAAAAATTTAAAGAATAAAGCTTGGAGGAGGTTCTGTTCCTCAAGTAGTGATGCAGATTACGTTATTTATTCTAATTCGCGTGCTCAGTACATTTCGTGTTTGACTGACTGGTACAACGATTATGTATGTATTTAGAATGAGATCGGCTTTGCGTGCTGAACCATGGCAATTTTGGAGGTTTGTTACCTCTAAGCGCAACTGTGACGGATACCCTTCATCGTTGCGACTCGGCAACTTAGACAGTGTGGATCCGTTAGAGACTGCCAATCTTTTTGGTGACTTCTTTAAAACTGCATTCTGTGATAACCACTGTGATATTAATTATAAAGATTTTACCCATTTGACGAAGCTTGCGCTGAATTCTCTTCAACCTAAAGACCTGTTTTTCGATGAAGCGTCTGTCTCCATGTACATTTCAAGCATAGCTGATAGTTTTTCTGGCGGTCCGGATGGAGTTCCTTCCGTACTCATAAAATATTGTGCTACGTCCATCGTTCCTGTTTTGTGTTATTTATTTAATTTATCTTTAACTTGTGGTATTTTTCCGAAACAGTGGAAGCTTTCTTTGATTATTCCTTTGCACAAGAAGGGCAATAAGAGCGACATTTCTAACTACAGACCTGTCGCCAATTTAAGTTGTATTGGTAAGATATTTGAAGCCCTGGTTAGTAATGTTTTGTACTTCCACTGCAAGCCCTTCCTGTGCTCTTTGCAGCATGGTTTTATGAAGGGGAAGTCTACTACGACTAATTTATTGGAGTTTACTAATATCTGCATTTCTGCTATTGAAAACGGTAAGCAAGTGGATTGCATTTTCACGGATTTCAGTAAAGCTTTTGACCGATTCAATCATAAAATTTTAATTCACAAGTTGACTGTTCTTGGTTTTCATACTGCCTTTCTTAATTGGCTTCGTTCTTATTTATCTTATCGTACGCAGCGTGTCATATTCCACTCAGCCCTTTCTGACGAAATAGATAATACTTCCGGCGTACCTCAAGGTAGCCATCTTGGACCACTCCTTTTTATAATTTACATCAACGATGTATCTCTGATTTTGGCTAATTCAAGAATTCTTGTTTCTAATGAAAACGAGTGCGGATTTTTAAACTCGGACTTAGACACCTTTCATAAATGGTGTGCTATTAACTGTCTTCCTCTTAATATTAGCAAATGTACTACTATGTCCTTTTCTCGCAAAAGGAGGCCATTGGAGTTTAATTATAATATAGATGGATGCTTATTAACTAGACTTGACAAAACCAAATATTTGGGTGTCTTCCTTAATACTCGTCTTTCCTTCGAACATCATATTAATTCAATCGTGGCCAGGGCTAATGCTACTCTGGGGTTTATAAAGAGATGGTCAAAAGAGTTTAATGATCCATTCATAACGAAGATCCTCTACTGCACATTCGTTAGACCGATTTTGGAGTATGCCAGCCCTGTCTGGTCTCCCTTCTAATCTGTACATATAAATCGTATCGACGCTGTGCAGCGGAGATTTATCCAATTTGCCCTGAGAGGGCTTCATTGGAACAACCCTATTATTCTGCCTCCATATGTTGATAGGCTTAAACTCTTTCCATTAGATTATCTTGAGAATAGACGTAAAACTTCCAAAGTTGTCTTTGCATTTCAGTGTATACAAGGAGTGATAAACTCCCCTGAGCTCTTAAATACTTTCGATATATCTGTTCCTGTGCGCTCCTTGAGGAACTGTGACTTCTTCGTTGTTCCTCAGCATAGTACAAACTATGGCATGCACGAGCCGGTTTCA
This sequence comes from Dioctria linearis, assembly GCA_963930735.1. Lineage (NCBI taxonomy): Eukaryota > Metazoa > Arthropoda > Insecta > Diptera > Asilidae > Dioctria > Dioctria linearis. The sequence continues at coordinate 131,529,746 of OZ005744.1, read as the reverse complement.
TCAATGTCTCGTCTCTTTAACCGCCAGTTTGATTGCATTGACTTTCATCTTTCAAAAGGTCAAATAAGAGATCAGCTTAGTTAAAGTTACTTGTTTTTCATTATCATTGTTATGTATACTTTTTATCGTTATTATGGTTATGTATGCTTTTGTTATTTTATTGTTATATTTCACTTTTGTATACTCAGTAATCAGATCATTGATGAAGTTCTAAATAAATAAAAAAATAAAAAATAAAAAAAGATAACTATCCCTATTGAACATTGTACTGAAATACATATACGAGTTTCTCATCTTCACTGTATTTTTGCGCTTGGCGAGATTATCTCGTTTGATATTTTTATTTAAGCTAATAGTGGCAAGGAAATATTGATGAGCTTACTTTAGTTGTTAATCTTATCATATGAACTACTAATATAAGCACAGCTAAATTCATTGTTGGCTCAAAGGTACGAAGTATAATTGATTTGTGTAGTAGTTCGTATAGATTTTATTTAGCTTGACAGCCTTAGGGTGTCATCTAGTTGTCATAAAATTTACAAAATTTGTAAAATTATTAATAGCACAAGACTAGTGGGACTCATTACATTCAATCATCATATGCAAAAGGGTATAGCCCATCAATAAGTGAACCAAAATCGGAAAACCCACAGGGTTCTGATACTCAACCATCGCAAAACGCGAAAAGAAAACCGAAGGTCTCAACTCCGGAACGGAAAACAGAACCACATAAATCTACAATCATAAAAAATAAATCCGGCTCTGGTAATCAAAAAAATCTGAAACACCCAATGGAAAAGAAGTCTATATTTGCATCAACTGCAAATCGCAAAATGACCCTCCAAAAAAAAAAACAGACAACGAGGTAAAGTCATCTAGATAGACTGCTCAGGCTGTAAAGATTGGGCACTCTTAGCGTGTACGAGTATCACTACTGTGGAATATCACTCGTGCTATAAACAAAAGAGAGTCAAATGGGTATGTACACCATGCATGGCATATCTAAATAAACACCTCAATACTAAATCACAGCAAATAGGGCACAACAAGAACCTGTCCAGACCAGTAAAAGCAGCAAGAACTCAGGCCAAACCTACGATTGGGAAAACGAAGGAAAGGATTAATATCACTACCAATATAACAAAGAACTACCTAGTAGACGAGCAAACTCGGGAGAACCAAACACCAATTGCCCTATCACATAAAGAAAAGGGGTTAACATCACACGAAAATCATCCACACCTTTTATTGCAAGGTCAAGATCACATAACAATCAAACTCATATACCAAAATAACTTTTTAGATTCTACAGTGAAGAAGACTGCAATAATTTCTTTCAGCGCTATATTCGTAAACTAAGCACTGCACTTCTCACGCTCAATCAAATAGTACCAGGAAGCCCTTGACGAGAGTATATTTCAACGAAGATCTAGATTAGGCTGAACGAGAATTGTTGTATAAGGCACTGGACCTCAAAAGGAACCAGCGTGTCTTAAGTGTAGCAATAAGGAATAGGAAAACTTCTGTGACATTCAAATCACAGGACAACGCAGTTAGTTAATGTGATAGCATCTCGCTTCTCTTCGGCTTTGGCTCTACATCTATATGGAGCCACTTCTTTTTCTAATCACACCATCAATCATGGATAGAAATCATATCATTCTATCCACACAGGAGGCGCTATCGTCAGCTCTCCCATCATCTGCTTTCAACATATTATCTTTAAATTCGCGATCTACGATTAAAACTTGCAATCAATATGACATCTAGCGGATTCTAATAGAATTGGTGCTTTCCTGTTATGTGAGACATGGACTAAATTTTACCATTAATCAATAATGATTGAAATATAGGGCTTCAGTCTACATAGAATAGACAGGATCAAGAAAAGAGGAGGTGGAATAGCTGTCTATGTAAATAACACTGTGCAGTCGAGAGTAATAAACCAAGTTAATGACAACAGTTGGAAAATGATGGCAGTTCAAATTTCGGACTTGAGGATTAATACAGAACCCATCATACTGGCAGTGATTTACAGATGCGCGGCCACCTTCACAGACATGGAATTATCAGGTTTTTCGGAATTTCTAGACTTACTGCTAAGTCGTTCATCTCGAGTATTAATAGGTGGGATCTCAAAATAAACATCAGTTCGACAACCACACTCACTGGAAAGTTAAGTGACCTGAAGGCCGAAAAAGGGCTGACTACCCTTAACGGCGATCCCACGCGACAGGGCCCAAGCTCGGCATCGGTCATTGACCTACTTATTGCACTCCCCCAGTTCTGCCCGGAATCAACTGGACAGTGTCCTGGTATCTCAGACCACGAAATATTATTTGCGTTACTAAATATCTCGCTCTCTCGTCCATCATCCGTAAAAATTTTTAGGAACTTTAATGCAATTCAACAATAGACGCTCCAAGCTGACCTAACAAGTATAGATTGGTCCCCCTTTTTGAATGAACCAAATGTGGAAACGGCGGCTTCATAATTAACTGGAACCATCTATAGAGTTTTTGATAGACAAGTTCCAATGAAGACAATGCGGACACGTTCAACAGGTGAACTAATTTTCAAAGTACCAGAGACTCTTCTTGCGTGTCAAATCCAGGATATTGCATACCGGAAGTGGAAGAGAAACAAGACACAAACTAATTACAGATCAATTCACAAACATAGGAGATTAGTGGCTTACATGGTAAGGCTGAGATTGAGATCGAGCACCTTCAGGGGAGTAAGAGGTGGCAATGCCATCAATTGGAAAAAAATTAAAGAAAACGGTCTTGGCTCGAAAGCGAAAGAAAACTCAAACATTAATCCGGAGGAATTTCCTGAATATTTATGCAGGATGGCTGAACCATCCACGTCACCAGCGGAGCCTACTATAACAAGTGAGACGAGTCTAAGCAGCACTCCTGTAGAAACTGGAAATAGACCGTCGGATAATCCTGGTGGTAATACTAGGGTAGTTCTAAACACGGATAAGAGAGCCAATAGGCAAAATGCAAACTATCGCTCCATTCAGGCCCCAACACCCAGTCGCAATCTAGGAGGCTCAGACTCGATGCAGGACAGCTCACTCTCAATCCGTATTG
>OZ005744.1:131338321-131526448 GCA_963930735.1 Dioctria linearis | reverse complement strand
AATCAGGCTTCAGGTGACATCATTCGCGCAGCACCGCGCTTCTAAAGGTTACGGCAGACATTCGTGGTCAAGCAGTGTTCCATGTGGTATTGGACCTTAGCAGAGCTTTTGATTCTGCACCTCATGAGAGGATGATAGCCAAGCTGAGGTATCCCTTAGGCTTGTCAGAAAGACGGTTTATAGTCAGGTCGGGCTAGAGCCAACATTCACCTGGAACAGTGAGAGCGGGCGCGATCCCTGCCCCTCTTCTCTTCACGTTATACATTAATGACGTCAATGAGGTCCTTAATGGAGTACCTTTTCATATGCAGACGACATCCAGATATATTCTAGGGTACCGTCCGATAGACTTCAGAAATTGGTGACAACCATCAATGGGGACCTAGAGGGAATAGTAAACTGGGCCACCCTGAACGATCTTTTGCCGAATCCAGGGAAAACTTAAGCGATTGGTTACGCCATAAGACCAGAGAGAAGCTCCCACCTATCTTTACAGATAAATACATTAAGCATCTCACAACTAAAACAATTAAAAATCTAGGTCTCCTAATGGATCCGAACATTATATGGAGGGCACAGATTAACCTGATGTGTCCGCGTGTGTATCATTGACTACGATCTCTTTATGCTACCTTACAGCGCTTTGCTGATAGCACGAGATTTAGGCTGTCATCTACCCAATGTCTCATGCAGGTTTAATGAAACTACTGCGGGCACTTAAAGCATGTGCGAGATACATTTTCAATCTTGGATGAAGGGCAATATGAAACGAACGTTCTATCGTGCATACACAAGGCTAGACTTGGTCTTCTGCCTGGTTATATAAGAAACCGATTCAAATGGAGCATACAGGACAATAAAAGAATGATTTACCCGCGAGTTAACTCGCAATTCGGCAGCAAGAACATCTTCTCAAGGGGGGTTACGGGCTGGAACAAATTACGGGGAGAATTTAGAGAAAGCACACTACCAAAGGAATTCAAAAAAGATGCCCTCAGTTCTCTTACCCAGAGATAAAAAAAAAACATCATTACCAATTAACGGTTATTCGTTCACTATATCAGATAAATATTTGTACATGGTATGTCAGGCTCTGGATCTGTGGTGGGGCATGGGGACGGTTGATTTGGTTCCACTTGGATCCCTCATGTCATCCACGATTCGGTCATAATATCGTACACAATCCATAAGACGGTGTAAGGTGGTATGTGTAGTTAACAGTTATACTTCTTGTGCTATTCTAGTGAAACAGAATGTAAACTAAATGCTGGTATAAATTCAATAATTCAATAAGAGAATATCAACTATATCACTATTGTAATGAGCTACATAATAATAGGTCATTTAAAAATGATTAGATGGATGATCTGTATGATATGTTGATTCTGTTTAATCTGTTTAATTTAAGCAAACTTTATCATGGGCAGCACTGGTATAATTGTTTATTTGTATTATTGTCTATAATCCCACATAAGGTTATCATAAGGCCGATAACCTTATGTGGATTATATGAGAAATTATGAGTATATATGAAACTGTATCATAGTTACTAGATATTGCGGTTAGTTAGTGTATACTTGATGGTATACTTGACTGTACAGCTAACTTCATAGACCTAGCTACTGTGAACCATTTATATTTTATATTTTTACTAGGTTGATCAAAATCATCAAAGTCATTATGTATATAGATACTTACTTGATTTAAGTTAATTTAGGTTACTCTAATTAGATAATATACTTTAAATTAATTTTTGTTTGTTTTGCTGTTATATTACTTAACTAATATAAAATTGTTTATCTGATTGTCGTAGAGCCCAATGTAATACGTTGCTTTAAGCAGGGGTTCGGAAATAAATACACTTTGACTTTGACTTTGATATCCCACGCGAGATATATATTTTGTTATTTGCCTCTCAAAAAAAATAGATTTTCACTTTGGAGAGGGATTCAAATTAGGAGCACCAAGATTTGGGGTTAACACAAAGATCTCAATTGATAACGATATACTTTATTCGGGTTTAATCTTTTACCATTTAACACTATCTTACTTAAGTATTCTTATTCTTAAGCGAACACAAATAACCGAAACTTATAAGAGTAGAATAACCGAAAAATTATCCGTTTTTATTTCAGGTGAGTATAACTTGGACGACCGATCATGACTGACTTACATATTACCATTTTATTCCTATCTTCCTACATTCAACTTAACTTGGAGACAACGTGACTTAACTTTTTGTGCAGGTAAGCACTTATTTTCATGGAAAGATAATTTCATATTTTGTGAGAACAAATTTATGCAGAGCACTGCGGAAAAAGCTTTACGTTATTTCTTTATGGACTTTACCAGGCCATAGGTTTTTCTTTAGATTGTATTTTATATGGATCGGGTAGATACGTTGTCGCTTCAGATCTCTTTGGAATGTCTGGGAAATTAATATATGTAACTCCTCCCCGGTTTAGATCAGAAGCCTCTGGCTTCGTATTATTAATGATTTTAATTTTTTCTCGACTATTCTTCCAAAATTTGAATATTATTATTCCTGAAAGGCCTAGGATCAACAGAGTTACCACACCTATATTGCTTCCGTACATAATCTTCCGGTGGTATTTCAATTCTTTGATTTCATTGATATTATTCACGTTGTCCCAAGTCAGTTTATTAAAATCTATAGGTTTTACATGAATTTGTTTAAATTTGCTTGTTGGATAAATATACTTATCTAATAAGATAATTTTCTTATTATAAAATTTTTTGTCTTTTATCCTTAAAGTACAATTATTAAAACTTATCAAGTAGTTACCGGTTAAATTTAATTTCCTTTTGTCACAATTCTCCCATAGATACTCATTGTTCATATTCTTTAATAAAATTGTCTCATCATCAATACTTTCTATGCTGGTTACATTATTATGTACTAAAGTGCTTCTATTGGTAAAAATACAGTGTTTGCTTCACTTCAAATCTTTTATTAAGGCATTTTGCTTATATTGATACGATACTCCTTTTATTTGTACTATTAACTCTTCTTTTTCATCAATTTCAAATCCTTCTGCATTTGGTACTGCTTTTAGTATCTGTAAATCTGTAACAATATAGTTTTTTTGGAATTTTAATTGCAAAATTGCAAAAGTAAGGAATTGATCTTTATACTTCGTAACTCCTGCTTTTAAAAGTCTTAACTTATGAAAGTCTACATTATAGTTGGATGAATTATGTGGTTTTTCGTTGCCATAATGTTATCTAGGATTTGGTTTATTTTGTTTTCCAAATATCTTAACTTTGTTTCTTGGTCCAAGAATAAAATTTTATTGTTCAATTCTTTCAATTGTTCATCGGTTCCATTAATTGACTCTAGAATTTTATCTCTATCGTTTTCAATCAATATTTTAAATCAAATAAAGTCTGGTTAAAGTGATTATTTATTTTTATTTGTTGATTCAAAGTCTGTATTGCGTTATGATTGTTTTCGTCCACTAGTCTTAAATGTTCCAGTATGTCTTGTATGTCACTGTCATCCATGGTCCCGAATAACCATTTCTGAGCGGTCCCAATTACATTTATTAAACCTCGTTTTTGTCTGTTAGGATTTTGAATCGTTCGCAATTTAGTTTTAATTAACTTGATTTCCTTGGTAAGAGATTCCCTATCTTCTAATTTTAGATATTCTATGTTTTGTTCTAATTGGCTTAGGATTTGTGAAAGTTCATTTGGATCGATCGTGTGTAGAATTATGTCGGTTTCGTCGCCTATTTCTACCTGATTACTTTTTATTCTAACATACCCGTTCTGTTCCTGTATTGGATGTACCTGCAATAGCCCTTGTACTGTCTTGGTCGTCATCAGTAGTAGTATTATGGTTACCTGTAAATATATAAGGTCTTTTAATATTGGAAAAATGTACGTCTTTTAGAGGGTACTTTCTATAATATGGTTGGTCTTTATGTCTTAAGCGTTTATAGTTTCTGATGTAGCCTTCTTTCCTATTTTCTTCGTATGTTTCTCTAGTTTTGTTTAGTTTGTTTATATACTGTCTTTTTTGTGTTTCGATTTTCTGTACCAACATTGATAGATCTGTTAACCTATTAGCTTGTCTCGGTGTCATTCCTATCGTTGAATGGTACCTGTCATTATAATTACTTACAGCTATATGCATTTTATGTTCTAGCGATGTATCACTCTCGACTGCTTGGAGCTTTTTTATTAGTGTTGAATGCAACCTTTCGACGTCGGCATTTCCTGTGTGATTATTTGGCTTTGTCCAATGGACGTCTATATCCTTTTCCTGAAGGTATCGTTTTACTTGTTCGGATCTAAACTCATTATCCATAGCTATCTTCTTAGGTTTTTCAAATGTTCCTAAATAGGCTTCTATGATAGCGTTCTTTTTGGTCCAATTTCTATCATTTATTAGGTATATCACTGCGAATTTCGTAATTTTGTCTACAATGGTTACGAAAGTTTATTTTTTGTAATGAAAAACATCAAGATGGATAATTTCACCTTTATTACGGGGTGTTTCTGTTATTCTTAGTTTGGGTTTAATGGGTTTTCTGTCATATTTTATCCCCATGCATTTATCGCAATTATTTATTACTAACTGTATGTGCTCCTGTAATTTAGGGTAGTAAATTTTTTTCTTCAGGGTTTGGTATGTTTCGCTTATACCACTGTGTAGGGATTCCCTGGTATGATAGAGTGATATCTGCTTGTGGCATTGTTCTTCATTGGCCAGTTCTTGTGCCCTATGTGTTGACTTCATAAACTTTAGTTTTTTATCGTTTGAAAACATTTCTATTATACATTGTTGTACCTTGTTGTAGTCTCTGTCATCTACTTCAGAGTATATACCTACTCGTCCCGGCTTTATATATTTCTGTAACATCTCCCTGATTACCTCTTTCTCACTTTGTGGGTTTAATTAGATTATTCTTCTACCATGTAAAATTTTTATTTCTTCACTTGGACTATACGTTAAGATTAGCTGGGTTTTATATTTGTTCACAATTTCTTCCCTGATACCTATATGATCGAGGTGTTGTTCTTCCACTGAATGAACGGTTCCAGACAGGTCCATGTTAGATTCACTGCTGTTATATTCATTTATTGGCGGACTATTTTCAATTCTACTTAAGAAGTCAGCGACTTTGTTTTCTTTCCCTTGAAGGTACTCTATTTCAAAGTTATACTCCTGTAGTTTTAAAAGCCAACGCTGATTGCGTTGTGAAAATTCTTTCCGTTTGTATTTGGAGTTTAAATATTTAATAGGGCATGATCTGTTACGATCTTAAATTTACGCCCATATAAATATGGTCTGAAGTAAGTCACTGAATAGACAAGAGCGAGAAACTCCTTGTCGGTCACACTATAATCTCTCTCATGATTATTCAAAGTCCTAGAGACGTAACATACTGGATGACTGTCTTGCGAGAGAACAGCTCCAATGGCGTATTCGCTAGCATCTGTAGTTACCACGAATTGTCTGTCATAATCTGGGAATTTGAATATTGGGTGTGAAACTATGAGTAGTTTAAGTCTTTCAAAGGCTTCGATATATTGAGGGTCGTTACGGTTAATTTTCAAATCTTTTTTCAGATACTTTATTAAGGGATGTGCCACCTTGGCGTAATCTTTTACAAACTTTCTATAAAATCCCGTCATACCCAAAAAGCTTTTTAATTGTTTGTCCGTTTTAGGCAGCTCTACTTTTAGAATATCATTTACTTTGTTTGGGTTTGGCTTTATCCCTTGCGTTGTTAGCACATGCCCTAGAAATTCTGTCTCCCTTTTCATAAAGCTGCATTTGTCAGCTTGTATTTTAAGATTATGTTCAGTTAGTCTCTTAAAGATTTTTTCTAGTGAATTTAGATGCTCATCTAATGTCGTTGAGAAGATGAGAATATCATCTAAATACACCACGCAAATTTTATTGATATATTCCCTCAAGATTTCATTGATCAACCGTTGAAAAGTAGCGGGGGCATTTTTCAGCCCGAATGGCATTCTAACGAACTCGTACAACCCAGATAGAGTGATGAAAGCTGTTTTCTCTATATCTTTTTCAGCAATCAAAATTTGGTGGTACCCCTTAGCAAGATCTAAGGAGCTGAAATATTGCGCTTTCCCCAACTTGTCCAATATACTATCTATATTTGGGAGTGGATACTTGTCGTCAATCGTAATTTCATTTAGTTTTCTGTAATCCACTACTATTCGATATTTCTGCGATCCAGAATTATCTTTTTTCTTAGGGATTACGATAATGGGTGAGCAGTACCTACTATTGCTTTTGCGTATTATACCATTGCTTTCCATTTCTCCCATCTGTCTCCTAACTTCCGTTTCATGCTGAGGTGGATATCGGTACAATTTGGAGTTTATTTGGTCCCTAGTAGTTGTTCTAATTTCATGAACTATGCTGGTAGTATTTGTGAGCCTATCCCCTTCCCGGTACATTAACTTTTTGTATTTGTCTAATAGTTTTAACACACCGAGTCTCTCTTCTTCATTTAAGTGGTCTAATGCAATATTTCCTAATTCACTTTCTTCTAACATGTTTATTTCGGCTTCAATAATTTTATTTAAAAATGGTATTTTCACATAATTGTTTAAAACGACTTCTTGATTTTCTATGTCAATTGACTTGACATTCTTTTCCACCCAGTCCATTCCTATGAGAAAATCATATGATTTATCGAGCTTTATTTTAACCCACTTCATTCTAGCATTTGGTGGCTGCTTAAATTCATCTGGACATTTCGTCTTTACTAATTCCGTATCTCTTTTCACTAATCCCTCAATAGTATTGATTTGTAAATTATTTCCACCTATTTTTTCATATATTTGCTTTGTCACTTTATTTGAATTTAATAAACTTACGGTGGACCCTGTGTCCAACATCGCACTATAAGTTTTATTTTCTATTGTTATTGCTATGAAAATGTTGTTTCTTTCCGAGGCTAGTTGATAAAAAAAGTTTCACCGATCTGATTTACGTCTTGTCTAGTATTTAATGTATCCACTTCCATCGGCTGTACATTATTATTATATTGTGGGGGATTCCTAGCCAATGCACTGTGATTATCGGAATTTCTTTGAGGTTGCCCTAAATTATTTCTGTAATTATTATTTCGGAATTGTCCCGAGTTGTTGCGATATGAATTAAATTGTCGACTTTGGCCAGGCCAATTTAGAGAATTACCGTGGCGTGAATGGTTTGCGTTGTTAAAATGGGAGTAATTAGTATGTCGATTTTGCTCAGAACTGTTATTATTAGGTCGGGTAGTATTGTTAGGTCTTGTCATGTTTTGTCTGTGTTGGTTTCTGTCTCTAAATGTCGGGTTTAATCGAAACGACTTAAGGTTATATTCGTCTTGTCCGATGTATTTATTAACTATTGGTCTAATATCTTCTAAACTGTATTTATCATATATTTCGGCTGCAAGAGCCCCTGCCGTAACCTCCTTAATTTTTAATACTAACACACTGCTGAGATTGTTCAGAATTTGGATTTGATAATCACTGAATATTGCGCACTCCGCTATATCGGTTACAAAGATTCTAATTGTATCTAATAATTCACTAATGGTACTTACTCTTAACATGCTGATTTCTTTCATTATATGTCCCTGGTTTTTCGTTGGTTTATAGTGGAGTTTTAATTTTGTCTTGCACTCATTCCATGTTGCTGGGGGGCCGTTTCCAGGTAGTTTTTGGCTGGTCCTAGTATTTTGTCGCTATATATGACGCTGTATGCCTGTGGAGCTTGCTGTCCATACTCTGCCAGAACCCTGTCTATGGACGTGATGAATGCAGGTAATGTTCCCTCTTTTCCTTCGAACGCCGGTAAGAATCTGACTTCCTTCTCTATCCTACTTCTTAAGGTTGGGGGCTGATGTTGCCTGTTGATGATGTCGGTGAGAGCGACCACACACTGTTCTAGTAGATTTTGTTGTCCTGGTTGAGCCATATTTCGGTTTTCGTCTATGACCCTATGTCTTTGGTTCCTCCTGTCCAGTGTGTCTCAGTTACAGTGGATGTTTCTTCGCGGTTTAGTAAATATTGCTTTAAACTGCTGTGTTTCACCACTTTATGCACTTGGCACACTGTTCGGTTCGTTTCACTGGATCCTTCTTCTACTGAATAGAATCCTACCGACTGCGCCAGATATATATTTTGTTATTTGCCTCTCAAAAAAAATAGATTTTCACTTTGGAGAGGGATTCAAATTAGGAGCACCAAGATTTGGGGTTAACACAAAGATCTCAATTGATAACGATATACTTTATTCGGGTTTAATCTTTTACCATTTAACAATATCTTACTTAAGTATTCTTATTCTTAAGCGAACACAAATAACCGAAACTTATAAGAGTAGAATAACCGAAAAATTATCCGTTTTTATTTCAGGTGAGTATAACTTGGACGACCGATCATGACTGACTTACATATTACCATTTTATTCCTATCTTCCTACATTCAACTTAACTTGGAGACAACGTGACTTAACTTTTTGTGCAGGTAAGCACTTATTTTCATGGGAAAGATAATTTCATATTTTGTGAGAACAAATTTATGCAGAGCACTGCGGAAAAAGCTTTACGTTATTTCTTTATGGACTTTACCAGGCCATAGGTTTTTCTTTAGATTGTATTTTATATGGATCGGGTAGATCCGTTGTCGCTTCAGATTTCTTTGGAATGTCTGGAAAATTAATATATGTAACTCCCGCGAGAGGAAATTTCGAAGCAACTAACAAGGAAACTAGTCTGCTGGAATTTTTTGCGTTCTAGATCTGCTTACTTGAAGACTATCGACACAAAAGGGTGCCCTGCAATAAAACTCAGCCTCCCTAGTGGGGCTTCCAAGGCTCCAGGGAGTAGCCCGAAGTATATAGGCCACTCAGCAGAAAAGGTAACATTTGTTCACGTGTCGTCAATTGGAACGCCCGAATCCGACCTGATTCAACTGAAGACCGCTCGGCCAGACTATAGGGTTAACGGGCTCCGCCAAAAAGGGAACGTTAAATATTGCAACAATATGTTACGGTCCTAAACTAGAAGGAGGGTAAATGCCTCCTATATATGGTTATGTGAATTGCCTTTTTTTACTGTGGATCCTGTTGAAGTGTTAATTTTTCTTTTTTTTCTTGGAGTCAGAAACCTACATAGTTGTGAACTATCGAAGGCTAGATTGCGAAACTTGGAAGTCGAGATGCCGCCTTATTGTACCCCAGGGATCAGTCGATATACCTGGCCTGGAGAGCTCAATACAAATACTATTTCGATAGTCATTACGTCACCAATGAAATTTTATTCGTCACCCCTTTTTGGTCTTCGAAACTGAATGATACCAGCATAAGATCTAAAGTAGCCTTGGTTTCACTTATAGTCCTGGAACTTTAAGATTTCACTTCCAACCAAGCTAGAAATTGGTATACACGTACGTTTCTGCTATGAAAAAAAAGTATGAACAGTCATCGGAGTTCAGTTGTCCGCATAACTTGTAAGAGCACAAAAACGGAGGAAAATTATCTGTTTTCGTAATTTTACAAATATGTTTTTTCCTGTCGGTTTTAGGACTATTATACATATTTACGAAAAATAAAGAGTGGGAAACTCTCTACAAAGAAAGTGGAATAAATTTTATTGATAACACTAATAATTTTCCCGTAATCTGGAGTTGAAACTACAAAATAAATTTTGTATTGATATTTAGTTGCATGTAAAGATCAAAATCGGGTTTTCTCCGTGGTATCTTGGCGTTTTAACATTTTTGTAGACATTAGAGTATAAAAAATATTATAACCAAGTGCACAAAATTAACGTTCTGTTTTTTATCTTCTTATTCTAAGAAAGGCTTACTGTATAAATATTAAGCTTGTCAGGTCAGATCTTTTTCTTCATGAATATTTAAAAATACACAATTAAATGAAGGTTGGTTATGTAAATAATTTCTGGCAGCTTATTTTCTTTCGGCTTGTTCCTCTTCTTTCTCGAATTGTTCTTGATTTTCCCCCTGGACTGGTGAGAAATTCCAAGATTGCTCGAAATCAATAGAATCGGTATCTGGGTCCTCGCTTTCGTTTCTTTTTGCATTCAGATTTTCGATTGAGGCAGCATTCAGGCAAGATGTCTCACGAGAACTGCCGAAAACTGCCGCACATTGTAGGCCCAACTTTTGGCAGCCACATAATTCGCCATAGCCTTTCGTACAATTACAAAAAAAATGTTCAAAAGACGCTCCCAGGTGGGAGGTTGCAACGTTTTTCTTGGTTACAATGAACGTTGTTGGAGGACCCATCCTCAATCTTGGAGGTGTAGCTGATTTCCTAACCAATACTGCACCTGGTAGTAAACACGATACAGGTGCACTTTAGCTGCGTCAGCTGTTGGGAGTAATACATTGAAATTTACCGACTTGTTTTTGCCTACAGATTTCATAAAGGAGAGATAACGGTATGCGTTCATCTTTTTTACCTGGAGCGCCATACACAACACCCCTTATAAAATACAGCAGACGTTGTGTTGTCGTGGCCCAGTATCCAATTGGCGGAATTGTGACATCTCGAATCAAGCTAGCAACAAGTGTACGGGTAATTAAGCGATTTGCAATAACTAAGCACTTTACTTCGCACAGCGGAATGCTTGGCGATTGCGAATTGTTTGCATAGTGGAATACTCAGCTGGGCTTACTGTTGTTTACATTCAGAATTGGGGCTTACAGCTGGGTCACTGGGTCAAAGTCGCTTCCACCTAGTGGTATGGTGAAGAGCACGGCTGATTCGGTGGATCAGGTTGCTCAGTTGTATTTGGCGATTAGGAGTTATAAGTACCAAAGTAGATTAATTAAATAAAGTTTTTATATGTGGATTACGCGATTGTTTTACTGGGGACACGACAATTTGGCGCAGCCGGTGAAACTAAGGTAAGAAATGTGAAGATTTTCCTACTGTGGTGTTTTTTGTTTTTGTTTTGTTTTATTTACGAGTAAAAATTTTTAAAACTTTTGGTATTTTTATTTTTGTTTTGAAGAAAATATCTGTTTAATTTAATTTACTTTTCAGATTAAATAAGATGTGTTATATTAAGTTTATTAAGCAGGATCTTTCAGACTAAAAATGCTATTGTGATGCTGAGTGTGAGTTTTTATGTTTTATTTCAACGAAGATCTAGATCAGGCTGAACGAGAATTGTTGTATAAGACACTGGACCTCAAAAGGAACCAGCGTGTCTTAAGTGTAGCAACAAGGAATAGGAAAACTTCTGTGACATTCAAATCACAGGACAACGCAGTTAGTTAATGTGATAGCATCTCGCTTCTCTTCGGCTTTGGCTCTACATCTATATGGAGCTACTTATATTTCTAATCACACCATCAATCATGGATAGAAATCATATCATTCTATCCACACAGGAGGAGCTATCGTCAGCTCTCCCATCATCTGCTTTCAACATATTATCTTTAAATTCGCGATCTACGATTAAAACTTGCAATCAATATGACATCTAGCGGATTCTAATAGAATTGGTGCTTTCCTGTTATGTGAGACATGGACTAAATTTTACCATTAATCAATAATGATTGAAATATAGGGCTTCAGTCTACATAGAATAGACAGGATCAAGAAAAGAGGAGGTGGAATAGCTGTCTATGTAAATAACACTGTGCAGTCGAGAGTAATAAACCAAGTTAATGACAACAGTTGGAAAATGATGGCAGTTCAAATTTCGGACTTGAGGATTAATACAGAACCCATCATACTGGCAGTGATTTACAGATGCGCGGCCACCTTCACAGACATGGAATTATCAGGTTTTTCGGAATTTCTAGACTTACTGCTAAGTCGTTCATCTCGAGTATTAATAGGTGGGATCTCAAAATAAACATCAGTTCGACAACCACACTCACTGGAAAGTTAAGTGACCTGAAGGCCGAAAAAGGGCTGACTACCCTTAACGGCGATCCCACGCGACAGGGCCCAAGCTCGGCATCGGTCATTGACCTACTTATTGCACTCCCCCAGTTCTGCCCGGAATCAACTGGACAGTGTCCTGGTATCTCAGACCACGAAATATTATTTGCGTTACTAAATATCTCGCTCTCTCGTCCATCATCCGTAAAAATTTTTAGGAACTTTAATGCAATTCAACAATAGACGCTCCAAGCAGACCTACCAAGTATAGATTGGTCCTCCTTTTTGAATGAACCAAATGTGGAAACAGCGGCTTCATAATTAACTGGAAACATCTATAGAGTTTCTGATAGACAAGCTCCAATGAAGACAATGCGGACACGTTCAACAGGTGACCTAATTTTCAAAGTACCAGAGACTCTTCTTGCGTGTCAAATCCAGGATATTGCATACCGGAAGTGGAAGAGAAACAAGACACAAACTAATTACAGATCAATTCACAAGCATAGGAGATTAGCGGATTACATGGTAAGGGCGAGATTGAGAACGAGCACCTTCAGGGGAGTAAGAGGTGGCAATACCATCAATTGGAAAAAAATTAAAGAAAACGGTCTTGGCTCGAAAGCGAAAGAAAACTCAAACATTAATCCGGAGGAATTTGCTGAATATTTATGCAGGATGGCTGAACCATCCACGTCACCAGCGGAGCCTACTATAACAAGTGAAACTGGAAATAGACCGTCGGACAATCCTGGTGGTGATACTAGGGTAGTTATAAGCACGGATAAGAGAGCCAATAGGCAAAAGGCAAACTATCGCTCCATTCAGGCCCCAACACCCAGTCGCAATTCAGGAGGCTCAGACTCGATGCAGGACAGCTCACTCCAATCCGTATTGATGACATTAGCCTTGAGCAGGTCCGCAATGGACGTAATTTCAGCCTGAGTAATGTATCAGAGTTGGAGGCGGTCAATACTTTCTTGCGAATCAGATCTAATGCGAGTGGATATATGGATGCACCAATCAAGTTCTATAAACTAATATTACAACACATCTAACCTACAGTTACACATCTTTTCAACAGGCTCTTGACAGGATCGCAGTTCCCAGAGAACTGGAAAGTGGGCCTGATAGCTCCCATACCCAAGAGATCATCCCGGAAGGACATCACTGAATGGAGACCGATCACCATTCTACCAGCAATTTCAAAGGTACTGGAATTACTTATTGCCGAACAGATCACTGAATTCATTAAGAAAACAATCTCATGGACATCATGCAATCAGGCTTCAGGTGACATCATTCGAGCAGCACCGCGCTTCTAAAGGCTACGGCAGACATTCGTGGTCAAGCAGTGGTACATGTGGTATTGGACCTTAGCAGAGCTTTTGATTCTGCACCTCATGAGAGGCTTCTCCAATACAGCCTGCAAGATGATTAGCAGCTACTTTTTCAGAAAGACGGTTTATAGTCAGTTCGGGCTCGAGCCAATATTCACCTGGAACAGTGAGAGCGATCCCTGCCCCTCTTCTCTTCACGTTATACATTAATGACGTCAATGAGGTCCTTAATGGAGTACCTTTTCATATGCAGACGACATCCAGATATATTCTAGGGTACCGTCCGATAGACTTCAGAAATTGGTGACAACCATCAATGGGGTCTTAGAGGGAATAGTAAACTGGGCCACCCTGAACGATCGTTTGCAGAATCCAAGGAAAACTTAAGCGATTGGTTACGCCATAAGACCAGAGAGAAGCTCCCACCTATCTTCATAGATAAATACATTAAGCATCTCACAACTAAAACAATTAAAAATCTAGGTCTCCTAATGGATCCGAACATTATATGGAGGGCACAGATTAACCTGATGTGTCCGCGTGTGTATCATTGACTACGATCTCCTTATACTACCTCACAGCGCTTTGCTGATAGCACGAGATTTAGGCTGTCATCTACCCAATGTCTCATGCAGGTTTAATGAAACTACTGCTGGCACTCAAAGCATGTGCGAGATACGTCTTCAATCTTGGACGAAGGGCAATATGCAACGAACGCTCTATCGTGCATACACAAGGCTAGACTTGGTCTTCTGCCTGGTTATATAAGAAACCGATTCAAATGGAGCATACAGGACAATAAAAGAATGATTTACCCGCAAGTTAACTCGCAATTCGGCAGCAAGAACATCTTCTCAAGGGGGGTTACGGGCTGGAACAAATTACCGGGAGAATTTAGAGAAAGCACACTAACAAAGGAATTCAAAAAAAATTTCGAGAGCCACTTTATTGTAGTTTGTTCTGTAATGTGAGATTATTATCTTTTTGTTAAGCTTTTAAGTGGTCTAATCCTCCCGCGTTCTCAGGTATTAACAAATAATTTTTTTTTAAATATATATTGCAGACAAATAAAAGTGTTACATTATTTGATGTGAAGATAAAGCAAAAAGTGTGTGAGTAAGTGAGTGGCGTATAATTGTGGAATTTCATGTGTGATTTTATATTATAAGAAACTAATAATTTTAAGACGTTTTTTCTATTTTCCTGCGCAATAAAGTTTTCAACGCCAAATTTTCGTAGCTGCGTTGATCGTAATCTGGGTATTCGGGGTATAATAATAATGTAAAAATCTATATATACATGAAATATAAAATATAATTGGGTAGCATCGGTCACGGTTCTCGTTATCAACATTTAAATTAGAGGTCACGAGTGCCGGGATTGATCTTTGTTGAAGTGACGTGTCTAATGTTAATAAAGTGAAATGTATCGGTTGTCATAAGTATTTAATCTTGGGTGGCAGTTAGAAGTGATATTTAAGTGCATAGTCTCGAGATAGTAATAGCAGTGATCAGATAATCTTCGGGTTCAGAGAATATAAATGTCATCAGGAAGGAGTAATGTATTAACAAGGGAGGAGCTAATTAAATTGGAGGCTTAGAAAAAAATATTGAAGAGCAGAACGGAAAAATTAAATGAATGTTAAGTAAAGCGTTAAAATATAAGGAAGCAATTGGAAGAAACGGAAGAGAGTGCAGCGGAATTAGAGAAAGGATTTAACAGTTAGTCGATTACTGCCAGAAAAAATTCGCGACCAGGGAGCATTAGTTGACAATAGAAACAAACAGACAATAGAGACGAAGATAAATGGAGGCCGCCCGATAAAATACAATATGGCCGATGCACATGATTAAATTATGGACATGGTGTCAAAATACGTACCAATGTTCTCTGGAGAAAGATCTGCAAAGTTAGCGAAGGAAGTGTATCGATTTCTGAGTTGTTGTAAAGATCTATACGACCGGCTGGAAACCGCAGAGCAAGGCATCTTTATGAAGTGTGTGAAATATCGACTGAGAGACGATGCTTACTATCTGATAAGCTCTGATGAGCCAAAGGACTTGGAAGCATTACAAAAGTCAATCAAAGATGCTTATATGCCACGGATATCGTTCAGCGAGCTACGAACAGAGTTGCTAGCATGTCGACAAAGGCCAGGAGAAGCGATCCGAGAGTTTGCGGACAAAATGAAGGAACTGTTGGATCAGATTAAAAGTGCTGTTTCTGCAAAGTACCCAGGTAAAGATGAAGGATTACTGGTGGAGTTGGAAGCGGATGCGATATCCACATTTAAAGCTGGAGTATGGAATCAGGTTATTCGGACTCGCCTAACAGGACAACAGTTTGATTCATTAAAGGCGATGCGAGCAGAAGCTGAATTCTACGAAAAGGATGCGATAAGACTTCAGCTCAGGGTACCAAACAATAAAGGTTTTTCACAGGAAGGAGGGAACAGTGACTACCTTAACGGAGCTGTACCTGCACCCACCAAAAACCTTTCTCTTCGTTAAAGACGATTTACACAGAATCGTACAGATGATATCCTAGAAAAGCATATCGACACAGACTCAGCCATTACTTCAAGTGCGGCCAGCAGGGACATTTCGCGAGAGAGTGTCACAAGCAACCCTTCTGTGCAGAATGCCAGCAATATGGGCACGAAACGTGCAATTGCCGAATACATCATGTCATCAGAGTCGCAGACATTAAGAAAGGCGTTGTTGGAAGAATCCATCCAGGAGGGGAAGGGCTTTACTGTCAATTTTGCCGAACAGGGGATCACTATACAGCGAACTGCCTTAAGAAATACTTATCAGAAAAGGCCAGTGAAAAATTAAATTCTCAGAATAAGTTTATCATCACGGTTCCATCGGATAAGTTAAGGCTTTTAATAGATACTGGATCTTCATGTAGCATAATTATAGTGAATAGGATGAAGAGGAATATGCCCATACAGAAACATCAGAAAATTAGAATTGTAGGACTCTTCGGATCCGCTAGGAGCTCCAGAAGCACCTGTGAGGCGAAGTTGCAGAGAGACAATAGTCAGCATGCATGCAAATTTAACGCCATTAGTGATACGGACTCGATTCCAGCCGACGGTATTCTTGGAATGGATTTCCTCAGCGACAGAGCTATTGTTGATTGCGTAAACGTAAAACTTTGGGTAAAGGACGCCGGCAACGGTAAGAAAGAAAGACCCTCCCGTGAAAATATCGCAGCTTGTGCATAAGTGGGATCCAAAGCATGGCAAAATAGCAGTCAAGAAAGTCCGTATCCAGCCAGTATAGTGGAGGAAAGAAACAGAATGCCAGAAATCATTTCATCTTGCAATTGTGGCCGATACTCCGAATCGAAAAGTACGACCCACAATGTGGACAAAATTTTACTACATGGAGTCAAAAGAGTTCCCGTTTTGGAAGACACGTTTCTAGTGCCATGCTGTGAAAAGAGCCTTACTATAACTCACAAAAGTTCAGAGCTCAGCAAGCTTATGATTCAAGAATCTAGCGAAGGGTCTAGGAGTCAACACAGATTTAATACACACAGCGGAAATAGTCGGAGGAAGGGACGTAAATTCGTGAGAATTGCTAATGCAACAGCCTATTTTGTAAAATACCCAAATTCTATGCATGGACAAGCGCAACCACGTAAGCTTTCCAGACGACCTGAATGGGACCATGAGGGTAATTACAACTTCCATTTGCAACAGCGGCGATCTCAGAGGATGCCACGTAGGGGTAAGTTAAAGTTGCCAAATTATATTTGTCATACAGATACGGTAGCACCGACCCGAAATAGAACCGAGAGGACAAATTTTACTTCAAACCCCAACGGTATGTACATGGTTAATAATGGATATGACGCAGGATTTGGGGGACTTAACCAAAGAAATTTCCAACAAATTCCCTCTAATTTCAGAAGAAATTTGATGAGCTGAGTTTGATGGCGAGAAAGAATGTGAAAGGAGGAATAAACGTGACCCTGTATCGATTCCGTTGGCCTTGGAACCAATCAGTAAGGCAAATTTATAGATAAAAGCGTAAAAAACTGTTCAATAAAACATATATAGAGAAAAAAATGAGAAAATATTACCTGAGAAAGTTATGAGCAAGATTGAAATAGAAAGATAAAAACAAAAGAATAAAGAAAATAAAGAGAAATATAATGTTAAAAATTCAGATTTATAAAAAAAAGAGGAATAAGAAATTTAAGAGGAGTTTGTAACAAAAATAATTATTAAAGAAAGAAAACATATGTAATATAACAAAAAAGGCGTGTAGTGGACTGTAATAAACTCAAACTTATTTGGGTCTAAAGAAATAAAACACTCAGCGTATGAAGGCTAAAAAAACTGTAACTTTATTCGTGTACTCGTATGACTTAAATACTAAATTATTGCTAACATAAGATTTATTTACAATTATTGGAAATTTATTCATGCCAGATACTAAATTAATGTTAACGCGGCAATTTTGTACATTATTATTGACCCGAGGTTAATAACTTATAAAAAATGCAAAGCTTGCATTTGCAGCCTGCTGGAAAATATGTGCCGAGGTGACTTGTATGCGTAGGTATTTTTTTATCTAATGAAATTATTTTGTTACAAAAAATATATATATTTTTTGTATAACGAAATGATTTTGCTATTAAATTAAAAACATGTTCAGTTCTGAACATGCTGGGGGCCGCCAGATGCTAAGACTCTGTCAAAACGTTGCTGAATTGAACTGTTTGGGGATGGTTGTTTCCCATGGTCATTGGTACTTCCTTGAGCTTTGAGGCAAGAACGCAGAACAGTTCTCTTTATACACGTTGAGTACTTATAACAGAGTATCGCCAGGATTATCAGAATCATCGTACATATTGCGCCAGTTGAATGTAATAGTATAGTCTTCTTGAAGATGTCTGATGGTACCTCTGGGTTCACACTGTAGCTGAGTATCTGATCGTAGGGTTGTATTAGAGTTCCGCTTTGAAGTATTGAAGGTGGTTTGTCAAACTCCAAGTTGATTGATTTGGGAAGAAATTCCTTCATGTGGCTGGTGATGATGTTCGTGGTTTTGTCCAGAGTTGTTTTGAGTGTCACTTCCTTGGTTTTTATGTAGCAGTCGTTGTTGATATGGATGATGCCCGTCAGGATTAACAATAACTCTCGCCTTGAGCCCTTAAAGATTATTGCAGCAATCCTGGCCTTGTTGGTCATGTACAGCCAGGTGTTCTTCATGATTAGAGCCTTCCATATAGTTCCGTTTAAAGTTATAGGACGGAGGTCACACATTGCCTTTGGATGACGATCGTAAATTTCATCTAGAACACAGGAGGGACTTTCTTCAATGTTGTGCACTATTGTTGGAGTGCAAAGATAAACGTTGTCTTGTGTGCTTGAACAAGCCTTTAGTTCTTGTTCCTCCAATGTGAAATATGTCTGTTGATCAAAGTTGACCGCGAATGTAGTTGTATCAATGTCAGCTAAGGCAAATGCATTGTTATCTATGATGTGATGAGTTGGTGTCACGTGTATTAAGTCGTATAAAACCCTCTCGATAATCGTTAGGTAGCCGTACAATATTATGGTGTTGTTGGCAGTCTTTATGTCCAAGCGATCCTGGGGAGTGGCTAATATTATGAAGTTTGATCCACTATCTTGGGATATATTCCGTATTTCCGAATTTATGTCGTGAAGGGTAATAAAGTTCAGCAAATGCCCTTGATTATGTAAGGCATTGATCCAATGATCGTATTTCTCCTGGATCTCATCATAATAGTCTTCAGCACTTATGTAGGTGGTGATCACTTCTAGGGTGAGCCTGTTATGGTCTGCCTTTAAAATCCATGTGTTCATTTCATTGACTGAAGAGATTACTTCTGATAGCCTGGTGTCAAACCTCTTCAGTTTTTCAAGAACTACAAAGTTTGATTGATTGATTCTTGCATTCAATAAGAGCATTTGTTGATTTGTAGAGTGCAGGAAGGTTTCCTGATTGCGCTGTAAGATTTCGATGTCATTATAGACTTCATCATTCACCCCAAAAATACTGTTAAGTAAATTACCAAGGAGACCTCCTTTCCCTCTGTTTTTTGATTGTGCTCTTTGTAGGATTTCATTGGTTGTTTTCAAAAGAGTTTGCCTTCTAGTGGATAAATGTTGAAAAAGCTCCAGGCAGTGTGTAATAGGAGCTAGTTTTTTGGTTTGCTCGCACATACTCTTTATTTGGGCCCAGGTAGTGTCAATATGTTTTTGATCTCTTATTATTTCTTCTAGTGGTAGTGTTACTTGAAGCCGGAGATTTCCACGGTTAATTTGAACATACCCTAGGTCTTCAATATATAGTCCTGTTTTCGGTTGAAGTATTTCGTAGTCTTGAGCGAAGACCACCGCTAACCAATAAAATAATAACAAGGCAGAATGTAGGAATTTTGTTGCCCATGTGCACGGTGCTACTCTCCTCCTCCTTTTCGGTGGAGTTAAGGTTGGATTATGTTCCTTAGCTGGATCAATTTGGTGAAAATGATCAGGTCTAGGCCATAGCTCTTGTTCTGACTGAACTACTGTAAGTCGTCATATTTGTGGCAACATGAGAGGAATCCTCATCCCTGAGTTCGTTTATAGGTAATTGACAGATTTTGGTAACTGGGCGTTTTCTGATGTCATTTCTGTATTTCACTGAAACTACTCGAACTGTTCCATCCTCTCCAGGGTGTAGTTCTAGAATTCGACCCAATGACCATTTTTGTGGTGGTAAATTGTCTTCCTTTACTAGGACTAGTTCTCCTATGATTAGACCCTTGTGTTCTGTTTTCCATTTTGTCCGCTGTTGCAAGAGGGTCAAGTATTCTTGTGACCACCTTTTCCATATATCCTGATATAACCTGGTAACCAATTTCCATCTTTGGTGTAAGTGTTTACATTGAATATCCGGTTCAGGCGGTGCTATGAGAGGGCGTCCTGTCAAGAAGTGGCCTGGGGTCAACGGCTCTAGGTCTCTGAGGTCGCTAGATTGTTGTCCTATTGGCCTTGAGTTCAAGCAAGCTTCGACCTGGTATAGGACTGTGGTGAACTCTTCATAAGTTAGGATCGTTTCTCCCAAAATACGCTTTAGGTATCCTTTAACCGATTTTACACCAGCTTCCCAAAGACCTCCAAAATGTGGGCTGGCAGTGGGAATAAACTTCCATTCAGTTCCGTCATTGGCCAAAGTTTCTGCTACTTGTTTCTCCATTTTGTTCCGAGCTCCGACAAAGTTGGTGCCGTTATCACTAAATATCTGTTCACAGTTTCCCCAGCGGGCAACGAATCTCCTGTAAGCTGCCAGGAAGCCATCTGTGGTAAGGTCACTTACCAGTTCCAAGTGTACTGCCTTTGTTGCCATACAAATGGAAAGAGCTATGTAACCCTTTATGGTTTTGGTGCCTCTCCCTTTAGACATTTTAGTGATAAATGGCCCAGCATAATCAACCCCACTGTGTGAAAGTGGTGGAGATGGGGTTAGTCGCACTGCTGGTAGGTTACCCAATACAGGTTGTATGCTTTGTTGACGATGCCTTGTGCAAGTTACACACTTGTGAATTCTTCCTTGTACAACCCGTTTACCATCAATTATCCAAAATTTCATCCGTATGTAGTTCAGAGTAAGCTGCGTGCCTCCATGTAAGGTTTGTTGGTGAGCATAATCAATGATAAGGTTGGTGACGTGGTGTTTTTGAGGTAGTAATATTTGATGCTTCGTATCAATTGAAAGATCAGAATTTCCCAGTCTTCCTCCAACACGCAAAAAAGCTTCATTGTCCAGTGATGGGTGCAGCGAAAGCAGCTTGCTGGTTTTCTTCAGCTGTCGACGCTTTCTTAGGGTGGTTATTTCTTCATAAAATTGTTCGAGTTGTGTAATTTTTGTTATGCACTTCTTTGATTCCTCTAACTCTTGGGATGTTAGGTAGTCAAATTTCCTTTGTGTAGTTAATGATCTACAGTTGTTGATGAATCTCAGACAATAGGCTATTATTCTTACTTGTCGGGTGTATGTTGAGCAGGTGAGAACATCTTGGGAAGAAATCGTTGCTTGCAAAACCGTTACTTCCTTTTTTGCTTCTTCATATGTCAAAGGTTTCAGTTTGTTTGAAGGCCATGCTTGAGGTTGTTATCTTAGCCATAGTGGACCCTTCCACCAGAGGTTATGCGTAGCCAATTTGTTTGGGGTGGTACCTCTTGATGCAACGTCCGCAGGATTTTCTTGGGAAGATATGTATCTCCATATACTTGTGTTAAACATGCTCTGTATTTGGCTTACTCTGTTTGCCACAATGGTGTGCCAATTATTTGGATTTTTTGCTATCCATGCTAGACCTATATCAGGGTCGCACCAGGCGAATATATGAGGTGTGCTTACTTCCAAGTTGTCAACAGTTGACTTGAGTAATTGTGCCAACAACAAGGCACCATATAGTTCCAACCTTGGTAGCGTGATTTTTTGCTTCAGGGGTGCTACCTTAGTTTTGGCCGCTAGAAGAGTTGTGTGTATTTTACCAAATGCGTCTACTGTTCTTGTGTAAATGACGGCTGCGTATGCCTTTTCAGAGGCATCGCAAAAACCATGAAGCTGCATTACGTGGCCTGTTCTGTGGTTAATCCAACGTGGAATTTTGATCGATTGCAGTTCCTGCATCTCCCCTTCTAGCCTTTTCCATGTCTTTGTTATTTCTGGCGGTGGGGCTTGATCCCAGTCTGTGCCTGTTTGCCATATGGCTTGCATGATGAGCTTGGCTGTTACTATTACTGGGGCTAGCCACCCTAATGGATCGTAGATTGTGGCAATTCTTGACAGCAATATTCGCTTGGTTAGTTTTGAATCTTCCTTATCGAATTTTATGTTGAACTGAAATTCGTCTTGATTCGGATTCCAGTGTATTCCAAGGGTTTTTATAGTATCATCCTTTCCAATTTCTAGGATTCCCCTTTCAACCATGTCTTCTTGCATGTCTTGCAACAGTTCGTGATTATTTGAGGTCCATTTTCTTAGATTGAATCCACCTTTGCTTAAGAGGGAGATTATCTCATTTTGGAGCAGGCATGCGTCACTTCTGGTATCTGCACCAGAAAGCATGTCATCCATGTAGAAGTCGTTATTTACCACATTCTTTGCTACCGGATACTCATCGCCTTCATCTTCTGCAAGCTGTTTCAAAGCTTTTACCGCTAGGTAAGCTGCAGGAGCTGTTCCATATGTAACTGTGTTCAACACGAATTCTTGCACTGGCTCTGTCGCAGAATGTCTCCAGAGTATTCGCTGGAAGTTTCGATCTTCTTTAGCTATCTTGATTTGTCTAAACATCTTTTCTATATCCGCTGTAAAGACATAGCGATGTTTTCTCCATCTTATTAGTATTTGATGTAAGTCTTGTTGTAGTTTTTGACCTTTGTGTAATAAATCGTTCAGACTTATTCCTGTGTTAGTCTTACAGGACCCGTCGAACACTACTCGTAATTTTGTCGTACTGCTGTATTTTTTAAATACTGCGTGATGGGGCAGGTAGAATACTCTGGATATATGTCCTGTGAAGGCATCAGCTGGGCTCATATGACCAAGTTTCAGGTATTGCATTAGAAAGTTATTATATTCGTCGAAGTCATTCGGTGATTTCTTTAATTTCTTCTCTAGTTGTAATAAACGAGCGAAAGCTTTGTTTTTTGAATCGCCCAATTTGTTAAAATGTTACGTAGTAAGCGGACAATGTATCTGCCATCTCTATCTCTGCTATGTGTTTCTTGGAAATGTTGTGCGTATTGATCGGTCACCTGACTAGAGGAGATGTCTTGTTCTATTTCCAACAGTTTTTCGAGCTTTTCGTCTATTTCAGTTGTGGACAGAAATCTTGATACCTTGTTGGTTTTGATGAAGGTATCTGGAGCACGACCAAAGAGAATCCAACCTAACTTTGTGTTTTGTGCCGTAGGTTGCCCTGATATCAGTCCGTCCAATATTACATTTGCGTAAACGTCTGCGCCTAGCAGTAAGTCTATTGGTCCAGGAATATGATAAGTCTCATCTGCCAATGTATTATTTCCAAACTTTGTTGGATCAATTCGTGTTGTTGGTGTGTCTGGTAGTAACGAATTTAACTTTTGCAATACAAGGGCTTCTGCAATGAGGCTTGGGCGTTCTGATTGTTTTAGCTCAATTTGGATAGTTACCTTGCTGGATGATTTGGCGGACTTAGTATGCCAACTCCCATTATGGTTGTTTTAATACGTTCCTTGGTTAGTTTTAAGATTTGCCCCGCTTCTTCAGTAATGAGTGATACTTGTGAGCCGGGGTCTATCAATGCTCTAAAGGGTATTGATTCATTGAAGATATTTTTTAAATACACCTTGGCAGTGGGTAGTAAAACCTTTGGAAATTTGGTTTTATTGTGTAGAATCGTTACATCTTCTTCAATTGGCTGGTTTGAATTTGAGTTATCCTTCTTATTATATGTGGTTACAGGTCTACTCATACTTTTCTTGGATTGTTCATCACCTTCATGATCTCTATGAAGCAAGGTGTGGTGCTTTTTGTTGCAGTAATAACACGATTTGTTAGTTCTGCATTTTTCAGTTGCCTTGTGGGCCATGCAATTGTTGCACAGATTTTTCTTATTAATGAATTAGTTTCGTTCCCTTACGCTCATTGCCTTAAAATCCATACACTGATATATTGCATGTTCTTTGTTGCAGAAGATACATGAACGCTTCAATGTTGTGTGAAACGTTCTCTTCTTAAAGTTGCTTTGATTTCCATCAGGTCTGGTCAGCCTTGAACTTTTTATGCAGTCTAAAATCTGGTAACGTTTATCCAAGAAATTGAATAACTCCGTCGTTGATGGCATTTCTTTGGGGTTTGTTAAACTTTCTTCAGAAAATCTGAGACTTTCTGCGTCGAGCTTTCTCGAAGCAATACAAACAATCATAGCATCCCATTCATCTGTATTGCAGTTTAAATTTTTTAATGCAGCAAGGCATTCCCTTAATGTATCATAAAGCATTATTATATCCTCTTGAGATCTGTGCTCGGCTTTCTTTGCGTCTATGATAGTATTGATGTACGTAGTAACTATCTTTCTATTATTGTTAAATCTAGCCTTTATCAGTTGAATGGCAATGTTGTAGTTCTCATTGCTCAGTTGGAGATGACTGATAACCTTCCTTGCTTCACCTTCAAGATGGAAAAGAAGGTACTGCATCTTCTCAACGTTGCTCAGATAGGTGTTGTGATCTATCACTTGGGTGAAGATGTCGCTGAACGTCTTCCATTCCTTATAGTTTCCGCTAAACTTAGGTATTTTTATTGGCGGAAGTTTCGGAAAGTTATTTGTGTTGCTCTGAGGTAAGCAAGCCATTGGTGGAACTGGCTGCTGTATAGCGCCACTGGGATTGGCTGGACTGGCAGCGGATATTGTTATTTGTGTGTCCAACTCGGGAATGGTGAAAGAAAGTGTTGGCACATCTGTTATTGGGTTGATAGTCTGCTTTGTAGTGGATGGTGCTGGAGTTTTTGGCTCTATAGTTTTATTTATCGCTTCGTATTTTTCAATGAGCTTGATAGCATCAATGTATATAGCCTTTGTTTTATTAAAAAGATCTTCCTTGAAATACGCGTGATCTTCACTAATGCAGGTCACTATATCTCTGTGCAGCTCATTAAAGCTTTCCCAGTATTCCTCTAGTTGGAGTCGTTTGTCTACTAACTTTTCTGGGGTTCTTCGTTCCAGTGGGTCTTTAGTAAGGTTGGTCTTGAATCTTTCAATATCTCCAGCTATTTGCTTCTGGGCCTTCAATAGATGCTTCTGGGCCTTTAATGAATCCTCATGCAATGGATCTGTTGGCATTTTGATTTTGATCTAAAAAGAATTCAAACTTAATTTGAATCTTTTTGCGGCTATCTGAATCTTTTAAGATGGGTTGATGATGCAAAGTGAGGAAATATTTGAAAGATTCTTGAATTATTATCACCTGCTGTTGCTAATTCGTAGCGACAATTCAATGGCTCTTGAATTGTTTCTTGGGAAGCTAGTACTGGTTTATTGCTTTTGTAATTATAATTCAAAGACTCTTGAATTAATCACGTAGTTATATCGCTGTTGGTTTATTTCAAAAATAATTCAATGATTCTTGAATTAAACACGAAGTTGTATCGCTGTTGCTTTCTTCCAAAAATAATTCAATGATTCTTGAATTAAACACGAAGTTGTATCGCTGTTGCTTTCTTCCAAAAATAATTCAATGATTCTTGAATTAAACACGAAGTTGCTGGAAGAACTTTTTAGATTATAATTAAGAAAATAATTCAAGATTTCTTGTTGGTTCTTAAATTACCGCTCGAAGGACCATGTAGTGGACTGTAATAAACTCAAAGTTATTTGGGTCTAAAGAAAAAAAACACTCAGCGTATGAAGGCTAAAAACACCGTAACTTTATTCGTGTACTCGTATGACTTAAATACTAAATTATTGCTAACATAAGATTTATTTACAATTATTGGAAATTTATTCATGCTAGATACTAAATTAATGTTAACGCGGCAATTTTGTACATTATTATTGACCCGAGGTTAATAACTTATAAAAAATGCAAAGCTTGCATTTGCAGCCTGCTGGAAAATATGTGCCGAGGTGACTTGTATGCGTAGGTATTTTTTTATCTGATGAAATTATTTTGTTACAAAAAATATATATATTTTTTGTATAACGAAATGATTTGCTATTAAATTAAAAAGATGTTCAGTTCTGAACAAGGCGACAAAGTAAAAAAAAAACACGTAGAGAAAGTTAAATTGGAGAATATTTTTCTCCCACGTTCAAACAAATTTTTTATGAAATCATTCGTCAAGAAATATATAAGGCAGATTAAATAGGTTAGAAGAATATTCAGGCTTTAAAGTGTAAATGTAAAAA
Organism: Dioctria linearis; assembly: GCA_963930735.1. Classification (NCBI taxonomy): domain Eukaryota; kingdom Metazoa; phylum Arthropoda; class Insecta; order Diptera; family Asilidae; genus Dioctria; species Dioctria linearis. Next base: position 131,500,261 of record OZ005744.1, on the reverse strand, counting down.
ATATGTAATAAATGCTTAAGGTTTAAAATTATAGAATAAAGGAGATAACGAAAAATTAGGAAAATAATTAGATATACTAGTGTTTAAAATGGATATATAAGTATATAAATATATACGTAAATAAGTACAAGATTGAAAAATTAAGTGCAAGTAGAGAATATAAGCAGAGTAAAACAACGTCAATGCGTACAGTGTAGAGTTGGCAGTTACATCAGTTCTGAAAACGTCCCTGGATAGTCTAAATGGAGCAATCGTCGAATCAAGAGTGTGTGGGAAAAATAAGGAGCACTTGAGAAAAGTCAGCGTTTCACCGTCGACACCGACTTTCTTAAATATGAGGTTAATTGTAAAGTTTGCAAAGCAAAAGAAAGTCAAGAATAAGAGATTAAAACCTCACTGCGAGGAAGAATCTGAGAGTTTCAAAGAAGTTTATGTAACGAAGAACATAGCAAATCAAATGAAAAGCATTTAAATTATCTACAAGGTCTCACTGAATGTCACAGGTGAGGTCAAATATGAAAGTGATGGTTATATAACGGAAAATTTAAGACAGACAGCCGAATAAGTTAAAGGAACTAACATGCCGAGTTTTTCAATCTTAGAAAGTACGTTACAGGTCTTTCAATAGAGCAAGTGTATCTTTTTATGTATGGGTGGACTCCCAATATATGTAATTGGGAGAAATCCATCATGCAGATTGAAATGGTACAAGTACAAAAGACAAACATCAGTTAGACTGAACAAGGGCATGTAGAGACGTTCAGCATGTTTGAAGCAAAGAATGAGCATTATAAGCAAAAAGCTCAACAGTAAATGAACCGTTCGCTTTATACGCTACTGGAAATACATTCCATAACTTCCGCAGTGTACGGCTCCTCAAGTTCATATATGACATAGTCTATCCCGCGGATATCATCCAACGTTTAGTTGCCTCAAGTCAGAACCACACTGCCCGCAGTCATCAAGAAGCAGCCTGGATTGGTCGCAGTAGCATTAATATTATAATATGTATTACTTATAATTGTAAAATGATAATATCATAACACGATACTAGATCTTACAAAATAATAAGAGTCAAATAAGATATATATGCCGTTATTTCCTAAAAAAAAAAGATATGAGCGTAAATACAAGTGTAATATTAACAAATAACCAGTAAGAATGATGTGAAAATTGGAATACGAACTGAAAATAAATACACGTAAAGCAAATAAGTATTATTGAAAGTTAAACAAAAAGTTTTTTTAGCTGTTCCTGTTCAGTCCTCACATATATTTAAGATCCCACGATGGATTTCTTACTTTCAAGAAGCTTGAGGCAGCAGGCTGAGTATTACTCCATCGATGCCTAATCTACCTAAAAACAAAGAAAGAAGACACAAAGTATTATTCAAATTTATTTTATATACAAATAATACTTATCTAATTAAATCCTCCAGCACATCAGCTCGCATTCGACAGTCATTTTTTGAATGATAATTCATTCAATAAAAAGCTACTGCTCCTCCTCTGCCATTTATCTAAAACAATATATATAAAAATCATTAAATAAACAACACAATTCCATAAAATATACCACAGTCTACTTACCTCCGTATATTTACAAATTTGTCGATGACATCAAGTGACATTACGTCAGCCAGCTGTCTGTGGTACATTCAGACATCGCATCAATCGTTGCTAGCGCAACACCAAGAGGCAAGAATTCGTAACTGGTTACAGCGGCTATATAAAGCCGATGAAATTCAGTAGATGGCACCATTCTTTTGGCAGAGTTGATCTGCATCAGAGCTAATCTGAGTAAAAAGAATTGTGTTTCCTACCTTATTACAGAAGATAATTCTGGTCAGGGATAACCTGAATTTCCTTTCACATTACACAGAAGATAATTCTGGTCAGGGATAACCTGAAATTCCTTTCACATTACACAGAAGATAATTCTGGTCAGGGATAACCTGAATTTCCTTTCACAGTACACAGAAGATAATTCTGGTCAGGGATAACCTGAATTTCCTGTCACATATTACAGAAGATAATTCTGGTCAGGGATAACCTGAATTTCCTTTCCCATTACACAGAAGATAATTCTGATCAGGGATAACCTGAGTGCTAGAATTCTCTAGAAGTTTTTTACTTCCGTGTGTAGAATTCTCTAGAAGTTTTTTACTTCCGCGTGCTTAGACGTAACACCCCTTAGAAATTTATTTCAGAAAATTTTAATTTGTCCATAGAAGATTGACATTTTGCTTCTTCTTCTTTTTCAGAATAAATAAATAAAGGGTGGCGAACTGCGGAGTTGCTCTGAATTAGTGAATTTATTTTTATTTAGAAGTTTTAATATTGAATTTGATATTAGTTTGTAGGGTAGTTTTAGACCATTGAATTATTGAATTATTGTGATATTTAGGTTAAGCAAATTTAAGTTTTAAATAAAAATTTTATATATTGAATTTTAAAACTGAGTTGTTCATCAAAACCGGCACTCCCTTCCTTACGTTCGAGACTAGATCTCACATTGGTCCTTCAAAGCCGGATAACTCAGTCGAATCAAATATAAAATTGAATACATTGCTCAATACTATCACGTGATTCAAGCCTCTCTATACAAAATGCCTACAGATGATGAAGGCAGTATATCTGACGAAACCATTAGCTCAGTATTAGAGTTGGTTGAGTCTCAGAAAGAGGTCAACGATTTAATGGAAGACCTCTTTAGAAGGCATCAAAGAGACGGTAAAAAGAAAACTGTCAAATCGACACAAAAACGCCTACAAACGTTCACCGAATATTGGAAAGAATTCCAAACACGGCATAGGGTAATTCAAAAGAGAGCGACAAACGAAGATCGCAAATTAGAATATTTCACGAAAGAGACATTTAGTGATGTACAGGAGTATTATATTGAAAAAGCAGCACGCATGGAAGAGGATATAGACAAACTAACACCAACGCCTGTCAACAATCCTCCTCAGACTCAGACATCACATGCTAGCACAAATTCATGTAATAATGAAAGACTCCCCAGAATTAAACTTCCCACCTTCAATGGAGAGTACTCTACGTGGATTTCATTCCACGATTTATTTAATTCGGTTATTCATAAAAATAATAATTTAAGAGACGTTGACAAATTATATTTTCTAAAAACGAATTTAATAGGAGAAGCTGAAAAATTGCTCAGGCATTACGAAATATGCGACGCAAATTACAAACCAGCTTGGAAACTCCTAAAGGAACGTTACTCAAACAAACGAATTCTCGTCAATGTACAGTTAAAAAAATTATTGTCTCTCCCAACCATAAACCATGACAGTGCCGACAATATTAAAAGGCTATTAGATAACATAACCGAGGCTTTATTAGCACTACAAAATTTAGAAATAGTAACTGATAATTGGGATCTAATGATTTTATATTTAACAGTGCAGAAATTGCACCCAGACACTCATCCACTATGGGAACAGAGCTTACATAATAGCACTGACTTACCAGAATTAAAAACACTCACAAAATTCCTAGAGTCTCGCTTCAGAACTCTAGAAATGATAGGAAACAAAAATATGTCGTCAAATACGACACAGAGAAAACCTTTCTCACCTAGAACAACGTATGGACTCTTAAACAAATCTAAGAATCCAGCGCCCCCACCTAATAAAACAAATTGCAGCCACTGCAAAAAGGACCACATAATTTTTCACTGTCCAACATTCCGAACGCTGACCACCTTACAGCGACACGAAGCTGTCACAAATAAGCATTTTTGTAAGAATTGCTTATCACCTAACCATACAACATCAAATTGTACAAGCAAAAAAAGATGTTATCATTGTAACAGAAATCACAATACACTGCTCCATTACGAGAGTAAATCACCCAATCAGCTCACCCAAAATTCCAATATGGAAGCAAAGCAATACTCACCCGCCGACAGGAATAATGAGCAACAAGTTCAAAAACTTCCTAACATCTACTATGAAGAGAGCGCTACTCTCTACAGCCTTAATAAATGTCACATTCACCATCTGGAATCACAATAGTGTTTAGAGCACTGATCGATTCTGGATCTCAAGTTTCCATTTTAACTGAGAGAGCCTTTAAGCGACTACAGCTTAAAGGACTCCCAACTGCCCATCGACTAATTGGACTTGGTACAAACAACCCACCAATGCAGCTGTAAAGCAAAACAACTGTCATCATTCAGTCATTACATACCAAGTTCAAAATTACAAGCAATATGCTCGTGATAAAAAAAATCACAGACTTGCTACCTACTAATACGTTTAACGTGTCAAATTGGAGACACGTTAACAATCTCCCCATTAGCGGATCCCACCTCTCGGTTCCGGGAGAGGTTGATATTCTTCATTAAAAGAGGACCTAGCAATACACCCACAGCCTAAAACACAGAATTGGGCTGGATTCTGGTTGGAGCAGTACCAGAAGCGAAAAGCACTATCACCACCGTGCTATCCACCCACACCACCATAAACACTACGTTGGACGATCAATTACGAAAATTTTGGGAGCTCGAAGAATGTAGCACCCAAACAAAATTATCACCAGAAGATCAACTCTATCAAGAGACAACTAAGCGATTACCCTCTGGCAAATATGAAGTAAATGTACCTTTCAAGACCAGAGATTCACCCGAACTTGGACAGTCCAGAAACATGGCTGTCAAACAATTTGTCCAACTAGAAAAAAGATTATCGAATAATCCAACAATGCACAAACTATACAAGGAGTGCATAAATGAATACATTCACCTCGGCCACATGAGGCCTATCGCACTTACACCAACAGAAAGTATTTCACATGATGACACCACTTTCTATTATCTCCCACATCATGCTATGCTCAAAGAGAGTACCACAACAAAACTCCGTGTTGTTTTTAATGCCTCGTACATCAAATGGAAAATCATTCAACGAGCAGTTACTAGTTGGACCTATCATACCAGCCAACGCTATGGACCACCCTACTGAGATGGCGCCTGTACAAGTTTGCATTTACAGCAGACATAGAAAAAATGTACAGAATGATTCAAATGACGTCACAACACCAGAATTATCAGAGAATAATCTGGAGAGACAGTCCAAATGAAAAATTAAAAGATTATAATCTGACTACGGTCACATTTGGAACTACACCAGCACCATATCTCGCCATCAGAACTCTACAGCAACTAGCAAAGGGCGAAGCAAGTAATTATCCGCAAGCAGCTAAGAGCATTATGAGAGACTTCTACGTTGATGATTTGGTCTCAGGAGCACATACTTTGAATGAGGCACAACAACTACAACATGAACTCATTGAAGTTTTAGCAAAAGGGACATTCAACCTGCGCAAATGGACTGCCAACCATTATGATCTCTTAACTAATATACCATTAAATCATCGAGAGTTGAAAGCGAATCTAGAATTTTCAGAACACGAGTCCATAAAAACTCTTGGCATCCATTGGTATCCAACCACAGACTGCTTTTCATTCAAAGTTAAAATTCCTGAGCCAAAAACCACATATACAAATATATTCAATCGAGGAGTATTTCGGCACTTGGTGGAACATTTTTTTAATTTGTTATTTTTAATTAGCAAAATACTTGTATGTAAATATTCCACAGATATATTTATTTAAGTTTTAACAAATTTAAAACTACGTTATAATCTACTAAATACAAATAGAATAATATTATCCGAAGTCTCATCTCTCTTCGATCCATTAGGATGGCTGGCTTCATCCATAATCACGGCAAAAATCTTAATTCAGAAACTTTGGCTCTCAAAATGCGATTGGGATGACATTGTATCTACAGAAATATCAAGAGAATGGAATTATTTTAAAAATCAATTACATACAATTCAAGACATCCAGATTCCACGTTGGCTAGGTTACAGGCCTAATTCAACAGATATGGAGCTCCATGGCTTTTGTGACGCATCCAATAATGCGTACTCAGCTGTCCTATATTTAAAAATGCAGACAAACGAGGGCTCCAAAGTACAATTGATAACAGCAAAAACTAAGGTCGCTCCAATCAAACCAGTCTCAATCCCACGCTTAGAGCTATGAGGGGCTGTTCTGCTCTCTCGACTCATAAAACAAGTAACCATCGATTTGGAATTAGAAAGAGTCAAACTAATAGCTTGGACAGATTCCAATATAGTCTCGTCATGGCTTCATAAACATCCCTCAATCTGGAAAACTTTCGTGGCCAATCGTATAACCGAAATACACGAAAATATGCCACAAGTCTCTTGGAAGCACGTTCCCTCCAAGAGCAATCCAGCGGATGTAGCATCAAGGGGAATTTTGCCAGACAGCTTGGTCACTACTTCAATGTGGTGGAATGGCCCAGACTGGTTACATCAAAATGAGGATCTATGGCCTCAACAATCACAAGATAAACATACACAACTAGAGTCCAAAAAACCAAAGGTGTTCACTACAATCATCGATGAACAAATAATCTTATTACACAAATATTCATCATTTCATAAAACCGTAAGAATCACAGCATACCGTCTCAGATTTATAAACAGCATGCGCAAAATACAGTCCACTACTCAATATTTAACAGTCTCGGAGCTAAAAAAGGCAGAAAAATGCTTAATTAGACTTCTCCAAAATATCACCTTTTCCACCGAAATGACTCGCTTACAGAAGAATTTGCCCCTTCCTAAAAAGAGTCGAATTCTCTCCCTCAATCCCAAACTTGACTCTGAAAATATGTTACTAGTTGCAGGTCGTCTCACAGCTTCTCAGTTGAATTACGACCGACAGCACCCTATAATTCTTCCCAATAATCATCACATAACCAATATTTTTTAGACCATATACATCAATATACTCTACACGGAGGCACCCAACTAATATTAAGTACTATAAGAAATCATTATTGGTTATTAAACGCCCGCAATACAATTAGACATCGCATCCACAAATGTGTCAACTGTTTTCGATTCAATGCACGACCTAGTACTCAATTAATGAGTTCTCTACCCGCTCCTAGAGTCAACACATCTTTGCCTTTTCAACATACTGGGGTAGATTATGCAGACCCGCTTGATATGAAGACGTCTACACTAAGAGGAGCGAAAACTACTAAAGCATATATATGTCTATTCATTTGCCTGGCCACTAAGCCCATACACATAGAGCTTGTCTCTGACTTATCTACACCAGCCTTTCTAGCCGCTCTTAAGCGATTTGTTGCACGGAGAGGCCTTTGCTCACACATCTACTCAGACCAAGGATCGAATTTCGTAGGAGCAGATCGAATTCTACAACCAGACTTAGAGAAATCTATCAGAACAATTGAAAGCAAATTAGCCAGCGAGTTTGCCAACCAAGGCATCACTTGGGACTTCAACCCTCCTGCAGCACCTCACTTTGGAGGCTTATGGGAATCTGGTGTAAAATCTACTAAACGCCATCTCTATAAAACAATCAAGGATGCAAAACTCACATACGATGAACTATATACAATTTTAGTTCAAATAGAGGCATGTTTAAACGCAAGACCCCTTTCTCCTTTATCCAATGATCCCACCGATTATAATATTCTCACTCCCGGACATTTCCTCACTGGTCGTCATAATCTCACCATAGTAGAACCTTCCCTACTTAACCCTCAACAACATTCTCTCAAGAGATGGCAGTATATCCAATCCCTCTCTCATAACTTTTGGAAACAATGGTCACGAGACTACTTGCAAACATTACACCAACGACAGAAATGGCAAACAGAAAAGGAAAATTTAAAAATCGGAACTCTCGTTTTAATAAAAAGAAGACCAAATCCCACTTGGAAAATGGCCATTGGGACGAATTATTGAAATTCATACTGGCCACAATAATTTGGTCAGAGCAGCAAGCATCAAAACTGCAAAAAATATTCTCACTCGCCCAATTTCCAAAATCTGTCCTCTCCCGCTCATAAAAAACTCCTGACAATCAAATATCCCCACCAAAATCTTCTACTCTCTGGCAGTACCAAATTCCAAAATACCCGTTAGATTCAAATATAAACGATTCCAAAATCCGCCAAAAGTCACTTCAAGTTTGAAAGTTGACAAGTGCGCGCAGTGGTTTTTTTCTTTTGAGTTCGTTTACATTTTTTTATTTTTTCATTTTTTTTATTTTTTTGTACTTTTCTTCTACCATGGATGAGTTATTGGAAATTTTTAACTCGGAATCCTTGGATTCTGTGGATGCTAGTCTATCTCCAACTCCACCTGAATTATTGGCTCCCTTCAAACCAATCAGGCCTATCTGCCCACTGCCACCAACTCCGAAAAAGGCACGAAAAGTTCGATCGGCGGTTGTTCGGCCACCACCTCACGAGATCGTGCCAGTGAAAAGATTGTGCAGGCCCTTCGAGTCCATGCCAGCCACATCCAATCTAAAAAGATTGCAGACCAAATATAAGGCAAACGATAGCCTGAAGTTTAAGCCGAGGGCGAAAGAACACCTCCCAGAAGTCCGGATCCAAACTCAACCAAGGCTACCTACTGGAAAACGATCTGTACCATTAAGTCTGCCCGAAGTGTACACAACAGTCAGCGGCAAAGAATTCAGACCGAGGTCAAGTAATCGTTGTCCAGGGGCACCAACTCATCCAGCATGCCCACGGACAAATGACAAAGGCAAAGGCAAGACACTACCAAGTTTGCCAGGAAATCTCGATGAGGTGACGCCTACTGCCAGTACATCTAGTGTTATCCAGACTTCAGCTGAAAAACCTAGTAGAAAAACATCACCGAAGAAAACAGAGGAACAATTGATGAATGTCCCGATTACTCCTCCGAAGGAATTCAGAGATCATCCAGCACACAGTACCAAGCAAGCATCAGAGAAAACAGAAACAGAAATTCCAAAGGATTTAATTGGAAAAAATATTGCCACGCCAATCGTCATCAAACTGCTGGAATCGACAAATACTCCATGGAACGTCATCAGGGAAGCAAAGACGTTCTGCAAATGGTCTCTGCCTGGAGATGTTACTATGAAGATGAAAAGAAAAGGAACAAATTACACATCTTCCATCAACAAAACGTAAGTTTATTTACAAAACAAAAAATATTTTTTTTTTTCTTTTTCGAGGCGGGAGGATGTTCAGTCCTCACATATATTTAAGATCCCACGATGGATTTCTTACTTTCAAGAAGCTTGAGGCAGCAGGCTGAGTATTACTCCATCGATGCCTAATCTACCTAAAAACAAAGAAAGAAGACACAAAGTATTATTCAAATTTATTTTATATACAAATAATACTTATCTAATTAAATCCTCCAGCACATCAGCTCGCATTCGACAGTCATTTTTTGAATGATAATTCATTCAATAAAAAGCTACTGCTCCTCCTCTGCCATTTATCTAAAACAATATATATAAAAATCATTAAATAAACAACACAAATCCATAAAATATACCACAGTCTACTTACCTCCGTATATTTACAAATTTGTCGATGACATCAAGTGACATTACGTCAGCCAGCTGTCTGTGGTACATTCAGACATCGCATCAATCGTTGCTAGCGCAACACCAAGAGGTAAGAATTCGTAACTGGTTACAGCGGCTATATAAAGCCGATGAAATTCAGTAGATGGCACCATTCTTTTGGCAGAGTTGATCTGCATCAGAGCTAATCTGAGTAAAAATAATTGTGTTTCCTACCTTATTACAGCAGATAATTCTGGTCAGGGATAACCTGAATTTCCTTTCACATTACACAAAAGATAATTCTGGTCAGGGATAACCTGAAATTCCTTTCACATTACACAGAAGATAATTCTGGTCAGGGATAACCTGAATTTCCTTTCACAGTACACAGACGATAATTCTGGTCAGGGATAACCTGAATTTCCTGTCACATATTACAGAAGATAATTCTGGTTAGGGATAACCTGAATTTCCTTTCCCATTACACAGAAGATAATTCTGATCAGGGATAACCTGAGTGCTAGAATTCTTTAGAAGTTTTTTACTTCCGTGTGTAGAATTCTCTAGAAGTTTTCTACTTCCGCGTGCTTAGACGTAACACCCCTTTGAAATTTATTTCAGAAAATTTTAATTTGTCCATAGAAGATTGACATTTTGCTTCTTCTTCTTTTTCAGAATAAATAAATCAAGGGTGGCGAACTGCGGAGTTGCTCTGAATTAGTGAATTTATTTTTATTTTGAAGTTTTAATATTGAATTTGATATTAGTTTGTAGGGTAGTTTTAGACCATTGAATTATTGAATTATTGTGATATTTAGGTTAAGCAAATTTAAGTTTTAAATAAAAATTTTATATATTGAATTTTAAAACTGAGTTGTTCATCAAAACCGGCACTCCCTTCCTTACGTTCGAGACTAGATCTCACAGTTCCTGTTTCAGCCATTAGATAAGAAATATAAGTACTTAGGTAAATTAAACAAAAGATCGAAAAGTGGTATTTGTGGAGAAATGAAAATTTCTTGGAAGAAATCAGTATTAAGTTTATTGGATAAGTCAGGTATATTAATATTTGCCAAAGGTTGAGAATTAAAAACCAACACGAAAGGAACATAAGAAACACTCCTGTAGTACACTTAAGTGTTCGAATAAACAAAATAAAAACGCGCGATAAATTAGAAGAAAAGGAATTTATTAGAAAATAGTCAGATATGTTATAAACAAAATACAATTTTAAGACAAAGAAATCAGCAAAGATAATGTTAAAAGAAGTGTTTAAAGAAAGGTATATAGGATAGAAGAAAACATGATAAAGAAAATAATGAAAGAAAATATATGGTAAAAAGGAAAAAGGGGAAAACACTTATAATGTGCAAGAAGCACAAAGTTATTAATTTAAAATGACCAGTAAAAAATATATATATACAATGTATTATGTAATTATTTATGGAGCTTTTTAGGTAAATTTCATGTATGTGTCCCCTTATATACGATAATATCATCATGTGTAAAAAAAAAACAAAGAATATGTAAGGCATGTGTAACAATATAAAGTAAACGTGGATGTAATCATAGACATAAAATAGTCTATTTTTGTAAATTAGTTAAGTTGGGTATTGAGACCTAACTGACCACCCCGATCTGATTCCTCTTGGGGATCAGTTTTTCTCAGGCGGGAGGAATGTCGTGGCCCAATATCCAATTGGCGGAATTGTGACATCACGACTCAAGCTAGCAGCAAGTGTACGGGTAATTAAGCGATTTGCAATAACTAAGCATTTTACTTCGCACAGTGGAATGCTTGCTGATTGCGAATTGTTTACTTAAAAACCGTCGCATCCACTGCTGTTTGTAATTAGGCATTGATTCATGGTTAAGTAATCCACTTTGCAAAGTGGAATACTCAGCTGGGATTACTGTTGTTTACATACAGAATTGCGGCTTCCAACTGACGGCAGTGATTGACGTAATACTCTTTGAATATAATTGCAAGGTATTGCGCTGGTCACTGGGTCAAAGTCGCTTCCGCCTAGTGGTATGGTGAAGAGCACGGCAGATTCGGTGGATCAGGTGCTCAGTTGTGCTTGGCGATTAGGAGTTATAAGTACCAAAGTAGATTAATTAAATAAAGTTTTTATATGTGGATTACGCGAGTGTTTTACTGGGGACACGACAGTGTCACGTTCATTGAAAGCGTGTAGAAGTAGAAGATGATTTCTGATGTCTTCGGGATCGTTGAAACTTCGAGAAGAGTAAAACTTCAGATCGACTTATCCTTGTCCGGTTTGAAGATCTCTTCATCAATCGGAAGGCAGACAACCTTTTCTTCCTTTTTTATATACTGTTACAAAATGACTCACCCCTCCCTTTCCGAAATTCTCCTGTCGAGTCGCTGTTATCCCCTTATCAAGGTAACCCCAATCAAAAAATTTCTTTTGGCATTCCCCATAACTTTCCAACCAGTCGACTTCAGAGTAATCAATTCCCGGGCCAAGCAAATCTTGTAAACCAGATGACAGCACCTTTCGTAGCACATCATTTATGTGCAGCCTTAAGATAGATTGCTTGCTTACAGTCGTAGTTTGTATGCTTCCAACGTTTTATGGTATTTTTTTACTTAACCAAAACAATTTTTAAATAACTGGACACTTTTTATCGTACACAAATTATTTCGAACTTGACATTTCAATCAGCTGGTTTATCAGAGGTGACACTGAATCATAGTAAATCCCAAATTAACCCTTACGAGTCCGCGCGACACCTAGTTCGTCCCAAATAAACCACGCGAATAAAGGGCAAACCGCATGTGGCAGCACGAAGCTCGAGCGTTTTATTGGACTCGTGCCTAAACAGGGAAACACAATAGCCTTGCAAATGAACTATTTTGACATATCCCAAATGGATAATGCATGTTTCCAACCTGAAAGTCTATTGCTGACATAGTTTTTACAAATATTTAAATGAAACAAAACGTATGACAGATGTATAAAACCAACATTAAATGAAATCTTTGAAAAATATTACAATTAAATGAAAAGCTGACAGATAAAATTAAACAAAACGTTTGGCAGACGGAGAAAATTAACATTAAATGAAATCTTTGAGAAATATTAAAATTAAATGCAAAGTTAGACAGGTATAGCAGGTATTGACAGGTATGAAGAAGAACTGTATTGGAAATAAAAATAATTAAAATTAATTTTAACAAATGGTAAAAACTAAAAGAACAAAACAAAACTGTACTAGAAATAAAAGTTAATTGGAATTAATGTTGGACAATAGAAAAAACTAAAAGAAAGTAAAAACTGTATTAGAAATAAGAAATAATTGGAATTAATTTTGGCAAAGATTAACAAAATTATACTTGTGAAAATAGATGTCGCTAAGTAGATTTAGAAAAAAAGAGAAAGACGAATGATAAGTTTGTCAGGCGGTTGGGCTCTCTGAAGTTCGCGCTCGGCCAAGTAGGATTTGTGGATTAAGACAAGAGCCAAAAAGAAAAAAGTATAGAAAGCAGACAAAACTAAAAAAATGAAAATTGGGAAATTGTTCGGCAAACGCGTTGTTTTATTGCCAAGCGGATAAGCAGTCCCCCTAAACAGAAGAGGCCTGTATCCAGGACGTTGACTGCTATTGCTGGCGCTATCCTTGAAGATCCTGCCTTTCCCGACTGGGATTGTTGGCAGAGGAATTCGTATTGGGTTGAATGGCTCACAAATGTTTAAGGTTCATTTGGAATCACCAAGAAAATTCTGCGATGTAACCTCATCACATTGGAGACCGCTCGGCCAGGTGGTCACGTAACCTTAGTTAAATCGAAACCAATTGAATATACGGCCACAACACGTATATACCTTATAGCTGTAAAACAGACAGGAACGAAGAAACCGAAAAATTTTTCATCGTTTTTGGGCTGGTTGCTGGTTGAGTATAAAGCAGCAGCAGTATGCCTACTGCACTGACAGTTGAACCCAAACAAGCAGTCAGATGCTTTGCAGTTGGTACCGATTAATAGCATTTGAAGCAGTGTAATTACACTACTTTGAATGCGGATGAATAAAATGATTTCTTTAAACGTTAACGTGGATTGCATTTAAAGCAGGTGGAGCTTCTATCGCCCTCTTGACGATATTTGCATCCCTCTATCGTGCTGGTTCTTTTAAAGAAACTAGTTATGGCGTAAATTTCCAGGAATATAGCATACTTCGTCCAGCAATAAATTCCATCTTCAATAATCCAAGCCAGATCCGTTCAGCTAAAGCTGAATACGTTTCAATAAATTTAAAGCTCAGTTCTAAAGACAACAAGAACAATGACTTCACAATTTGAGTATAATCATTCCAATTCCCCTAAATACTACAGTAAACGGAAAATTTTTACTGGATCTGTACGAATGACCTAAATATAGACAAAAGAATATCGCAGTATCCGCTTTACATGGTTCTTAACGTAGTTAAAATATACCATCATCAATTGACAATGCACATTCTAACAAATAAAAGCAATTAGGAATAACACAACTAACATAAAACCGAAATGAAATAAATCAAATAGATAAAATAGACGATGAGCAAAAGCACACTACCTCTAGTCAAAGCCTGACCAGGAAATAAGAGGCCGTCAACCAGTATAGTTTCTCACGTATCGATTTAATCCCTTTAAAGATCCAAATCTACCCTAATTGACATTTATGGGACAGTTAAAGTGATTCATTTAAATCGACATTTATTAAAAATCCGTGCTATGGGGGTAGAATACTTTGACCTGCTTCTCTGTTCCTCTAAATCTCATAGCCACTACCATTAAATTTCATAAAGCTTTCACACCTGTCTATATTACATTTTTTTTAATATCTATATAAGCTATAAGTCTGCTACCTATTTATTTCTCCTCTGAATAATTTCATGGATGGATGTAATCTCATTAATGAATCCAGGTAGGGTATAGAATCGATTTGAGAGATGCGATGAAGGATGTTATTTGTCCCACTAACCACTATAGAAAATATCTAATTTGCATACTGGTATGCATTTTTGGTATATATCAAAATCCGTAGTTATAGCAGAAATAATCTTTCAGTTCCTTTGTACAGTATACAGTGATATTTAATTTAATTAGGCCAATGGTAAAGAGGATGGAAGTCACTGGCTTCCTGTTACATTAACATATAATGTCAGCCATTTTTTAAGGGGTTTGTAAGATTTTATGAGTAAGCGCAAAAATTAAATGAAGCCCCCATCGTGACGACCAGCCGTATTTTTAAAACAAAAAGGGAAAATGCTTAATGGAAAAATGTTAAAAATTTAATCTATGTACTTAATAACTCTGTGAAGAAATATTATAAGGAAGGCAAATTTTTAGTCGTTAAAATATGAGACGAAATTCATTCACACAAGTGAGAAGTAGGAAGTCCCATATGAGCTTGCTATAAAGGCAACTTCACTCAGAAATATCTGGGCATAAAATTCGCAACCTTTCTTTATGATATTTTGACCTTAAAATTTAATTTCATTCGGACATCAATGCACTTCTAAACCAAATTGTAAGATTAGTTAATTATTTTCGGCGAAAAAAAAAATTACTCTTTTAAGACTACAATCAAGTGTTTAATAATATTAAGAGTAACAATTTAAGCAAGTTGAGTATTCGTATCGATTTAAGTCTTTGTGGAATTACAGGCGCCAGGTGTGATTTAAAATAAAATTCGTAGCTGCATAACATCTTCCATTTTAAACCACTTTAAAGCCTCTGACGAATAGATTTCGAAAATGCTTTCAAACGACTGCTCAACTAGGCCCGCGCTCATCATAAAGAATTATGGTGGTCGGAACTAAAAATTTCGCATTTTCTCACCTTTTTGTTTACTTTGACATCATTTTTTTCCAAAAAGGTTTTTTTTTTGTAAAAAGTGTTAACTGTGCACACTCCGGCTACAGCTAGCATACGTAGGTGTAATAGGTCAAATTAAAGAGGAGAGTCTAAAGTTTACAGGCTTTAATGAGAAAAGTTATGTTAAACACCTTTTTGTAAAAAACCAAGATGGCAAAGTAAAAAAAGGAGTATATTGTGAAAAACGTCAATAGATTTTTTCTTAATCACCCTGTAACTCAGAAACGGTTGATATGTTGCCCCCCGGCGCCTTACAATTTTTTTTGTATGTGAGCGCCATCACCACCTTCTCTATGGAAACACCCTCTAGTTCCTTTTCACTTCTATGAGCTTGTTTTTAACCAAAAAGTCTGATAATTTTACAGTTTTCTTTTTATAAAAATTGAGTTAGTTTTTCATATAAATGAAGCTATG
The DNA here is from genome assembly GCA_963930735.1 of Dioctria linearis. NCBI lineage: Eukaryota > Metazoa > Arthropoda > Insecta > Diptera > Asilidae > Dioctria > Dioctria linearis. The sequence goes on along the minus strand of OZ005744.1, from coordinate 131,484,514 downwards.
CATCATATAATAGGTATATCTCAAAAACATTTGCTTGTAAGTAGGTTCAACAAATTAACATTTTGAGGTTTCCGAGGTTTATAATGTGTTTAAATAAGAAGACTGAGGTTGTTTTCCAAAACGGTTTATTATGATGATTAACAAATAACTAACAAATAATTATCCATCGTTTACATGCAACAAAATCAAATTGAGAATAATGTATACAATGCAGAGTTCATTCAACGCTTAATTTTGCTGACGGAAAATATTTGTCACTGCTGCAATGAATGAACTTTGCATTGAGTGAATGTAATTTGATGACAAAAATATAAATTTGGGGTGAATGCCACATGATTAAGTATGAAAAATGCATATTGTAATAGTAGGTAGAAAAAGATTTCTCTGTACATAATGTATGATGTAATGTTTATCAGGTATATTGGCGAGAAAATCGTTCAAATTTAAAAAAAATTAGGTAATGTCTTCAAATTTTTTTTAATTTGTCTAGCGACATGAGGAGATGGGTTGATGGTTAGAGATTGGGAAGCTTTGATAGGTTCCAGAAAAGTTAGTTACGGAGAGTTTTATGAAAAGCCAGAATATTTTCTTAACCATCCTGTAACTCTCCCACCCCCGCCTGCTATAATATTATTGTTTGTTTGAAAAATATACCCGGCCCATGCAATTATTGCAGACAACAATTAGAATCACTGCCACAAAAACCAATGCAGAACATTACATTTCGCATAAGTTAAACCTTACAAGAACTCACAATTTTTAGAATCGGCCACAGAAGGAATAGAAGAATTTTAGAAAACTTTTTATTTTTACAATTCTAAAGGTAGAAACACTGACTGTATACTGTATTTAATAAAGATCCATGCAAGACTTACAGATATATATAAATTTTGGTTTTTGGTTTCTCACAACAGATGTAGCGTACTCCCCGCCCTCACGCTACTTTTCGTTTTTTTTTTTTCATCTTAAAAATTCTTTTTCCTTTCTTCTTTTTCTTCTCTTCTTTTACAATTTTTTTTTTGTTGTATCCATTTCCTTTTTGTTTTTCCATAAATTTCTCGGGTACCCGGAAAGGGGAAAAAGGTTGTACAATTTTCGAAAAGTAGCCCTATGCTACTTTTCCATCCGACGCATAAAATCTCTGAAATAAAGAAACCTTATAAAAATCCTGCAAGATCTGAAAAAGAAAGAAAAAAGACATAAAATGGACTTTGGCAACGTAGCAAAAATCGTGAAGCGCATGAAAGGCAAGAAACCATAAATCTGGCATCGTCGCTCTATTGCCGACACAAAAAATGTTGTCCCATACACATTTTGCCAACTAAAATTCCAAGTAAGAAACGGCAACTCGCCTAGACGTAAAACATCGCGTGATATAACCACGCAATATATCACAGCAGGTCCGCCGAGAAATTCCTGGAAAGATTTTTACTACACAGCCGATATTCTGGCAGCGCGACTTGGCTTGAAAAAACGATACACGCACACCCGCATGTAGTCAGCAGCACAGATTTCGGCAGTGGACCGAACGACCAACGAAACGCTCGCCTGTCGGTTGGCTGAAGAAACGAACGGCTGCAATGTAGACAGACGGGACGAAGTCGAGTTAGTTGATTCTGAACAAGCGAGGGATTAAGTAGCTGCGTATTGGTTCAGCTAATGCCGGCGAGCTGATCTGTTCCATCAGATTTTCTTTGTTGGTTGGTTTTTTTTTTGCTCCTCTGGTTAGAACTAGGGAGAAGTCGAATTTTCACGGAAAAACGAACGGAAAGAATAGAAAAGTTTCGATTTACGCGAGTTATTGACCGGACAATTTCATTTAAGATTGGAACAATAAAAGAGGTTTTTTTTATCCGTGCGTGGTGTATGCTGAGATTTTCGCCGAATCTGCATAAACCTGACAAGTTCGTCATAGTGGGCCGATCGTGTACCGAATATCAAAGTTTACCCGAATGTGCAGAAGGTTTTATCGGAGGAATTTAGTCCATCTGCAAGGAAAATTTGCGCCGATATGAATATGAGGAAATGAAATCATAATTCTAATGAAGTTTCTTCGAACAATTACCTGGTTAGATTTATGCGTATATAAGTGATTATCTGCAAAGAAAGAAGAAAATTTGTGCGATAAAAATATAGAAATTTATTTGAGTTTCTTCGAACGATTACCTGGTTAGTTTTATGCGTCATATAAGTGATAATCTGCAAAGAAAGAAGAACATTTGTGTGATAAAGATATCAATTTTTTAAAGTTTCTTTTAACAATTACCTGAGTTGTTTTTATGCGTCATATAAGTGATTATCTGCAAAGAAAGAAGAAAATTTGTGCGATAAGTATATAGAAATTTATTTGAGGTTGTTCGAACGATTACCTGGTTAGATTTATGCGTATATAAGTGATTATCAGGAAAGAAAAAAGAAAATTTGTGCGATAAGAATATAGAAATTTATTTGAGTTTCTTCGAACAATTACCTGATTAGTTTTATGCGAAATTTTTAAGTGATTATCTGAAAAGAAAGTAGAAAATTTGTGCGATATAAACATAACATTTTTTTTGAAGTTTCTTCGAACACTTACCTGAATACAAAAGTGCCGTCGAAAAAGGTTGAAAAGAATTCAGCGTAATTAAAGACATACGGTTGGTTTGGCGTTAGCCCCTATTGTACAAAATGTCGATTCTTTTTACACATCCGAAAGCACCCTAAGGAGGTGGCAGGGATTAAAATCAAAGACAATGCGTCCAAATATCAGAAGCAAAAAGCCGCCATCAAGTGGCCCACACCTACAGTTTACGGATCGAGGAAAGGAGGGTGCCCCCGACCAACACTAATCCCAGATTTTGTACATAGTTAAGGCATTATTTTAGCATTCCACCTTCCGTGGCTTGTGTTTCAATCATATTCTTATTTTCCTTTATTTTTTTTATTGGCTTGGTAATAATTGCATGTATGCTCTAGTATAGTGTAAAACAGCTAGTAGGGTCTAGGTTAGCTCTTGTTTTTTTTCTGTGTTATCCCCATTAGCTCTGATTAGCTCTGTATAGTCAAATGTGAGAAACGACGTGAGTCGCAAGTTTGTGGCACATCCTTATTAAATATCAGACAGACACTCTGGCCATATCCACTTTTAGGCGTTTATTTTTGGGTAATTTTAGGGCACGAATGCGTCAGAAGTCAAAAGAAGGAGGGAGGCATGGCCGTGGGTAAGGCCTTTGGACGCAGACACGCGCAATTACATGGGGTTAAGATTAACAACAGGTTTTAACCACTTAGACAGGGTGGTTGGGGGGATTGTGACGAAGTTTTGACTCCCTCACTACCTAGAGTCTCTCTTAGTACTCTCGATCTTGCTCTCTGCATCGCAATCTCTCCGGGAGATTAACACATAGTCCAGCGATGCACTGAGTTTTCAGTTCCTCCTTTTTTTTCTTGCAAATATTCTTATTATAGCTTTTCAGATTTTCAGGCTGCAGCAGTGGAGATGAGCCTTATCCAGCGACGTAAGACGTTTTTTTTTTGTCTGTCCGTCCATCTGAAGTCCCCATGAAGACGATTCAGTTGTCTGTTTGGTTTTCTTATTTATCGCACCCACATATGTCCCCAAGGTGATTTTTGCAGCGGGATGTATCAGTTGTAGCACCTAACTGCACTCATGGTAAGACGGGTGCAGGTCGGGCTGACAGCGGGCGCGCTCTTTCGCTACACAGAGTACTAATGGATGTGAAAGAAACAACGGAAGTATATACAAAAAAAGAAAGGAATTTTGATTTATATGACCTAAGTGCTAAACATCCGGTTTCGGCGTCAGTTATGAAGTCAAAGGTTAAAAATGAACTACACCACTCGATTACTCTCTCCCACTTTAATTTTATGTCAAGCATGACAATGTAACCGGTAGTATATTCCAACAAAAAATTTCAATAAAACTAGTTTCAAGTGTAGTAAAGCCTATGAAGTTATTAGAAGAAATAAGAAACTACATTCTTATTAAACTTTATTGAAAACATGTAAACGTCCCCTTAGTTAGAAAACAAAACAACTGTAGAGCACATTACGTAGGTAGTTTGATCTAAAAACTAAAAATATATATACCTTCAATTACACATAACTCCTCTCAACTAAACCTTTTAATTTTTTTGTTTTTTGTTTTTTTTTTATTATATACCATCCTCAAATTTTAACTTCATAGTAGTATATTAATTCCTGTGTCTGTTTCAAAATTTCATCATCTCGAAGTTCACTGGTTAGTTCTGCGCTTAGAAACTTCTTCTGATGCTGCTAATTAATGAATTAAACCAGGTTTAACTATCTCATAATGTTTGATATGCAAATATTGTTGGAATTTAAAAACAATTCACTTGTCTTCTTCTGCCATTGGAAAAATTGTACAAAGTTTCTCTATTGTTGGTGTAGTTTTTTCTTATATGTACTTTGTGTCATTTTTCATTTTTATTAAAATTCGTAAAGTGTAGTTAATAAAACGCTAATTGTGTGGCAAATCTCCTCCAATTGTAGTAAAGTGAGATCTCTAGCCACACTAGACTGCCTGAATCCCGCATCACTAACGTGTCCACACGCATCTAGGTGAGATTTCCGCTACCTCATCCAGCGGCATCACGACCTTCCCAAAATCTTTACCGAACCGAGTATCACGAGCAAAACGGAAGCTTAGCCTATTGCAACGGTTTTATTTATTACTTATTTGACACACGTCTATATAAGGGGTTACACGAGTATATCTATACAGGGTGTTCCGTAAATGTCTTTAATCCTTTAAGGGGTTGAAGGTAGAGGTCATTAAGGTCAACAAAGTCTAGATACATTTATAACAAGCTCCGCTTGGTTTTCGAGTAAATCGATAATATCGATTTTCGAGATTTTGCATACCTTTTCAGAGTAATTTCTTTATAAGTTCTATTGTAATTAATGGATTGTGACGTTCAAACCTTTATTTAAAAGAACACATATTGGCCTTTCTAAGAATGTGTAATAAGTTACAATTGTGCCTTCAGTTATTTAAAAAAAAACAGTTTTCTCTAGAATTTTTTATTTCACCAAAATTTTTGTCGCGCTTCAGTGTACATTTATTCAAAATATAACCATTTCACGAACTTGGCAAATCTATGAAAAAATTTGCGAATTATGTCCCCTTTCCAAAATAACCTCCCTAAGTGCTATCAACAATCACAATCAAAAGTTATAAGCAAACATTTGGAAGATGTGCCCATCGAGGTAATCTTCAGTTTTTTCGTAGGATTCTATCTCGTCCTACAGTGTTTAACCTACGAGAACCATTTATATGTCATTGTACGGGAATCTGAACTGGGTATTAGATAGGGTACTTTTCGGCTGCTTAAGATCAAGTTGTGCTAATTGTGTTGTGCTCAATAATTAGTGTTTGTGTGTGTTTATTTTGTAAGAAATTTCCCTTATTTACATAATTATCAATCTTAACCTGTTTTCAGGTGAGGTTTTCATTCATTGTTTTTCCGCGGAAAAACCTCGCGGGAAGTTCTTTTTATGTAAAAAATCAATTTAATAACTCATGAGCTTCGGTTCTATTGAGTTATTACACTTTAACATCTTGTGAAAATTCGATATTTAAGCAAGTTACTTTCCCTTGCGACGACCGTCAAAGGTGAAAATTTGCACGTAATTTTCCTTGAAATAGTTCGCGAGAAGGTGTTTTGTTATAGGTATTGTGTTCTATGACTCTTTTTCAATGATTAGTATAAATTTCGAGTGATAGAAATTGAAATTTATCTAATTATTACAAAAACTCCATTTCCCACAGTGTTGTTGTTGTGTTTACTTACATCTGTTTACATGTCATATGTATGGGGAAAAATTGGAAATTTTTGTGCTTTTATTTGTAAATTCAATTAATATTTCTTATTCTCCAAATAATTCATAGTTTATTGCATTAATTAATTCATGTTTCTCGTTTTTATTTCAGCTGATTATATTGTGCGTATGTACGTGTACCTGATTTGCGTGGGAGGAATTTGGATGCCAGTCGATTTCCCTGGTTTATATTTAAGTTAAGTATTCTAAATTAGGGTTGTTTTTACTAACCATCTTTCTTTTCTTTTCAGCTTTTTTCATCGGTGAACATTCTCCCCCTCGTTGAATGCCTGCATTCAATCTATTTTTTAACTTGCTTATACCGCGTTTGTGATAGCGATTGAATTCGATCTCACCCTTAGCTCGCACATGCAAAAAAAACTTGGTACCGATCGGGAAGATTGATTGTCTTGGTTTTGCGTTTCGCTTTGCTAATGGCTTCGAAATCTATGCGTTCTAGAACGTTTTGCTGCAAATAGATGTTAATCCCCTCGCGAGTGATGAACCGCTGATGTGTGTTTTCTGCACGCATTCTGAGCTCGTCAATTGTTGTTGTGAGCTTCAAGTGTGTGAGCGAGTGGATTTTGTATGTGGTGTGGTGAAATACTTTGACGAATGCTGCTGCTTGGACCCCTGGCCATTGGAATGAGCGCATTGTACAACTGCAGATGTGGAGGGAACATTATATTGGGATGATTTTGGAAGTCCAGTCAACACATCACAACCGTGATCTACAAATAGATTCTCGAGAGGGCTCCTTGGAGGAGAAAAGCGGATGTCCTCAAGGATGTATAGGACATCTTCATCGTGACTCTCGATATTAGACATCTGGAATGGTACTGTATTAATATCTTGAATGCAAATGGGGACAGTCACCAAACGACATAACAAACAAATGACATTTAGACACAAATATACTCCTAATGGTCATCTTGTGATATGACCGATTTGTTCTGTAGACTCTTCTATGGGCAGTCGACATATCTTTGATATAGGTCGCTGAAACTTGCTGTCTCGAGTTCGTACCTGAACAACTCGTACCAATCCCTCAGATCCAGGATAAACTTGGTCAATGATGCCTAATGGCCAATTGGTTGGTGGCATATTTTCATTTTTCACTAAAACAACATCTCCTTGTTTTATGTTTGGTTGTTTTGTTAACCATTTTGGCCTGTTTTGTAGTTGATTCAGATAATCCTTCGACCATTGGGCCCAAAAACGTTTGGTCATTTGTTCTAAGAACTTCCACCTTTGTGATGGCAGTATCTTGGCCATAGAGTAATCAGGTTCAACAATTGCATTTAACGGTTGACCGATTAAGAAATGTCCTGGTGTAAGTACAACTAAGTCATCAGGGTCATTTCCGACATAACATAACGGCTGTGAATTTACACAGGCTTCGATCTGAGCGAGCACTGTTGCATACTCTTCGAAGGTACAGATCAGATTTCCTAATGTTCCGCGCAGATGATCTTTAATTGACTTCACACCAGCCTCCCATATACCTCCGAAATGTTGAGAAGCTGGAGGATTGAAATGCCATGTGACTGATTTGGACACAAGATACTGGGAAGCTTCTGGTGTTGATTGCTTGATGGCTTGAGCAAGATCCCTTTCCAACAATGACCTGCCTCCGACAAAATTGGTGCCACAGTCCGAGAAAATGTCGCTGCACAAGCCTCGTCTAGCTACAAATCTCTTCAATGCAGCAATGAAGGCCTCTGAACTGAGATCTGACACCAACTCTAGATGAATTGCCTTGGTGGCCATGCAGATAAATAGACAAAAGTAGGCCTTGTGTCGCTTGGCATTTCGAAGCGACGAGACTCTTTTTGTTACAGGTCCTGCATAGTCAATGCCGACTGGACGTTGAGACACCCCTAGAGGCTAGATCCGCGGGATTATGACTTGTTGAGATGTGTTGCCAACAGTCGTATTTTACTATGTCTTGAATTTCTACTACCCGGTTAGCTACATAGGTCTTCCACCGTGACGGATGTTCTCGTATCCACTGTAGCACGATCATTGCATCTGTCCATGCGATTATGGGCACACCGAGTAGTTGCATGTCCTGTATGGTTGTTTTGATCAACCTTGCAAGGAGAAGTGCTCCATTTAACTCCAATCTGGGTATTGTCGTAGATTTAGTGGGCGCTACTCTTGACTTTGTAGTAAGTAAGCTTGATATTATGCATCCATCTTGTCCCTCAACTCTCAAATACACAACAGCAGCATAAGGCCTTGATGAGGCATCGCAGAATCCATGCAATTGCATGCGTGCATGGGTAATATATTGAATACATCTTAGCATTTTTAATAATTGCAACTGTTGTAGGTCTGTTTTGAATGATTGCCATTGTGTATGAATGGCGGTTGGAACTGGTGCATCCCAAGAACAGCCAGTAATCCACAGCGTTTTCATTAGGATCTTTGCTGTAATGATGATGGGTGCGAGCCAACCAAGAGGATCATACAACGATGCAATTTCAGATAATATTGTTCGCTTACTTGATAACGTTTGTGTATTTCCTTGAGTAACCGTGAATGAAAAATAATCCAGTGCGGGATGCCATCGTATTCCCAATGTTTTAATTGACTCATTGTCCGCAAATGTTAATGCCCCTTTGACTTCGCGATGATCAATGGGTATGTCTTCAAGCAGTTTCGGATCATTGCTGGCCCATTTCCTTAAATTGAACCCGCCTGCCTTCATCATATTTAAGAACTCTACTTGAAGTCGTTTAGCATCAGTGATGTTATCGGCTCCAGTTAACAGGTCGTCCACGTAGAAGTCAGTGTATGTGGCCCTTTAGGCTAACGGCCAGTTAGTACTCTCGTGTTCTGCTAGCTGCTGAAGGACGGGCACAGTGAGGTACGGAGCAGACGAGGTACCAAATGTGAGTTCATAGACTTGAAGTTGCATAGTGTTGGGATGTTGCCAAAGGATTCGTTGGTATGTGCGTTAATCAGGGTGCACATATACCATCCTATACATCTTCTCGATTTTCCATTTGTTGTTCTAGCTGAGGCGTCGAATACTACTCTTAACCTTGTTGTAGTGCTTTCCTTGAAAACTGCGTGGTGTGGAATGTAGCAATGTGGTTTAGTGTCCGTAGGAGGAGCTACTTCCTCCATATCACCAAGCCCTATATATTCATTGAGACACTTTCTGTAATCCCCTTCCAACTCAGGGTTTTTTAAAAACTGTCGTTGTAAAGATAAGAATCGTTTAAGGGCTTGGTATATTCCGTTCCTCAATCGTTGATGTGTCATTCGGAATATTTCTTGAAACTCTTCCTCCTCTTGGTTAAGAATAGTTTGTGTTGGGAGTTCTTCTAGCTCCCAAAATCTCTTGAGTTGTTCGTTTAGATCAACATCAGTAATCGTAGTTCAGCAAATTGTTACCTTATCGTCATTTGTGTTGGTAGTAGATCCTAGTAGGGCCCAGCCAAAGATCGTGTTCATTGCTACAGGTGCCGTATCTAATGCTCGTCTAATTCCATCTTGAATTATCTTTGCATAAACCCTTGCTCCCAGTAGGGCATCTATTTTTCCAGGTTTCCAATAGGTAGGATCTGACAGCTGTATTCCTTGTAGCTGTTGATACTCCTTTCTGGTGATCAATCTTGTCGGTAGACAAGTTGTAATGCCTTTCAAAACTAGAAAGTCTTCTTCAATTGTAGTTCCATCGAATTCGCGGGAACTCAGTTGTAGCCTTGTTTGTTGATGAGCTGTAGCAGAAGGACTATTGTTTAAGCCCGTTATTGCTACTGATGTTGGAGTGCGAGTAGCACCTAATTTCTGCCTCAGTTATAAATGAGGATTGAGATCCACTATCTATCAGGCAGCGCAGACATGTAGATTCACGAAACCTACTCTTTGCCATTACTAACGCTGTCGATAATAATGCATGATGATCTTCCCTGGCTGCGAACGTTTGGGTAGTGTTTAACCCATCAGCACAGTCGGCTGATTGTAATCCTGTAGGAGAATTGTTAGCTTGTTTGGTGTCAACATGGTGTGTTTGATTTTGTGTTGTTTTGGTGTGTTTTGGTATGAACGAGTCGTCGTACGAACGGCTCCAGAATTTCTCTGACGTTGTTCTAGGTTGTTCCTTGTTGTGGTTATCGTTCAGTGTGGTGTGATGCCTTTGATTGCATTTATAACATTTGTGTTTACTAGTACATGCATTTATCAGATGATTCCTTGACAAACAATTGAGACAGCGTTCCGAATTCTTAATGATTTTTCGTTTTGCTTCTGTGTACATTTTATTGTATTTAGAACACCTTTGAGCAAAATGATTTCCATCACAAGCAGGACATCTGCTCTTACTTGCTGTGTGGCAAGTCAACGTTGTTTGGCTTGATTGTGGTTTTGATTGCGGTGCCTTAGTGACCAATACATCCGCAATGGATTCCAACACCCTTAAGCGTGTGGTTAAAAATTTGGTGAATTGTGCTGATGTTGGCTATTCTTGAGTTGCCCCTTGGTCTTCCTCCCATAACTTCAGCGTCATGAATAGCAACTTCTGGATTAGTAGATGGATCAGCAGTACATCCCATGCACTTGTATCAACCCTTAAGGTCTTCAACTGCTGTAGACACTCCTCAGTTGTGTCAATTAATGATCTTATGCCCTTGCTTGATTCCAAATTTTGCTTAGGCTGGTTGACTAGAGTTTTAAGTTGGTGATTTACTAAAATTCTTTTGTTCTCATACCGCTCCTTTAGCTTGTTCCAGGCTGGTGTTTAGTCCTGATCTGTTATTGGAGTGTGCCGTAAGACCTACTCGGATTCACCAACTAAACATGTTTTTAAATGATGTAATTTTTGTACATCCGTTAGTCTAATATTTTTACGTACTAATGATACAAAAAGATCATGGAATGATCGCCATCGATCATAATCGCCATTATATGTAGGTAATACAATCCTAGGCAATGAGGATTCTTGTTCAATAATTGTTGTGGTTGACTGCATTGAAGCAGATGTGTTAGATTGTGACTCCGTATACTTCCGTAAGCCTTCCACTAACTCGCTCATATATTCTGTGTACTTGAGCTCTGATTTACTGTAGTTATCTTCTTCCAGAAATGTATTTGATTCATCTGAATCCTGCCCAACCAATGATTCATTGAGTTCTAAATCAATTGCGCTATAATGTTCCCAGATTTTTTTTAAATCTGGAATTCTGGATTCGTAGAATCCGTCAGTGCGTTTAGGTATTGCAGTTTTTTTTTGTTCTCAATAAACTTATTTCGTCTGTCTCTCAACACCGCTTCCTTATTGAAAAATCCTTGTAGCGAAGACATCTTGCCGTTATGAATGTATTATGTAACGGTAATGTATTGTTACGAGCGTGGCCTTAGTTCGTTATTTAAAACACAATATTTCATATATAATTCAAAAGTTCTTTCTTTATTTAACTTTACTGTTTACTCTCACAAATTCACAAATAATTATCAAATCAACTCTTTATTTATCGCTAGTACTGTACTTCTAATTATCGCAATCCAAATAGTTTACTTCGTTCACTTCGCTGTCTGAAATAGTACTCGCCTTCTGTATGTGAGCAGCGCCGTATTTATACTCTACGAATTATCCCAGAACCTTCCTGAATACTCCATTCTCCAAACCCAGTTTACTAGGATGTCTCTAACCTAAAGTTGTTTCCATTTCCAATAGATGTCACTTGTATCACTTTGTGGCGCGTAACAGTATATAGCTATAGCTTGCTAATGCTATGTGACTTGATGCTTGATTTATTGGAATGGACTTAAGAATCTAACAAATGAATTATATGAAATCGAATGCTTCGAATTCCTGGATGGAACCACCATATGTTTTTGCTAAGGTATCTTGGTTCCTGGAAGGAACCACCAAATTGTTTATGCAAGTAGCTTGGTTCCTGTAGGAACACCAAACAATTTGAATTGCAATAATTAGTTCCTGAAATTATAAAAACGATATGGGGAAAGGTCACACCATATGCCCGTATACTAGGCTGATGTAAAATTCCCGTATTATTTATTAATACTGCAATTTCGGCACGTGTGTGACGGAACATTTGGTGTAGAACCGTTCACAAGCCACATCCGATGATGCTGAATTGGTGGATTACGTTAGAGTAGCGCTATATTAAAATCAGAACGCATATAATTAGAGATACATTCGATTTAATTTATAAATCATTTGAAGTTATCTTAAGCATTCTAGATTAAATCGAGACACTTATCTACGATTAGTCTATAATATTTCAATAATATATTACTAAATTTAGGCTTACAAATTTCAACACAAGCAAAAAAAAATTGCGTATATATATTCCAACTTGACTCAACTGAGAAGTGTAGGAATAACTGTCTTGAAATATGTTTTAAACAAGATAAATTTAATTTATTTCTAATAAAATATTTATGCAACTACAAATTAGGCAAACAAGAGAACAATTCGCAGGTATATTCCAGCTTGACTCTAAATGAGAAATATAGGAATAACTGTCTTGGACTGTTCTGTACAAGATAATTTACGTTATTAATAAAACTATTATCACTGAAATCTAATTTCAATTAAAAATGAAAGAAATAGAAAAAAAAAACGTTTAATTGACCTTCTTAACAAATGTTGTTATTAACGCACAATAAAATTAACACAATTGTCACTATAATTGCTTTCCTTCACTAAAATCGCATGAGAGCTTAAGCTTACCACAGGCAGATTTTGAGCTAAAATCACGATTTGCACAAGTGAATAAATTTCAAAGATAAAGAAAAAACTTGGAACACTATACCACGATCTAAACTGCTTGACTTGGACAAATATAAGAGAGCGATCCATGCAAATGCTCGGCTTTATATAGGGTTTGAACCGCCATTTTTGTGTGTGGAACCCACAACCATAATGCGAATTACTCAGAATGCCTTGGTTTTCAGCAACATCAATTAATTTAATTAGATGCGGAATTTAGTCATCTATTATTTCCTCATAAAACGATCTCCATCATAATTTAATTTAACTGAATGAAAATTAATTATCCAAATTGTGCTATAACATGGCGCAATTAAATTCTTGTCATCCATGTTGAGAAAATTCGATACGGAACGTATTTTTCTTCATCTCACTTCCACTTGCTATCACTTTTCTTCTCATTAGTTATATTTGAAATCATAAATTAGCAAATATCTTTTTATTGAGATACTTTAGGACTTTTCAATACCTCCATCAGATTCCTCATTAAAAAATACCCCAAATTCATGTGCCATATGTTGGCAATACATGAAATTTGACAGTTCCGCGATGTTTATACTTTTCATTTCGCGGTTCCGCGGTCGCGAGCTTTCAGTGTGTTTTTACTGTATGTAGTGCTGCTTAAGACCAAGGTAAGTTGTGCTAATTGTGTTGTGCTCAATAATTAGTGTTTGTGTGTATTTATTTTGTAAGAAAGTTCCCTTATTTACATAATTATCAATCTTAACCTGTTTTCAGGTGAGATTTTCATTCATTGTTTTTCCGCGGAAAAACCTCGCGGGAAGTTCTTTTTATGTAAAAAATCAATATAATAACTGATGAACTTCGGTTCTATTGAGTTATTAAACTTTAACATCTTGTGAAAATTCGATATTTAAGCAAGTTACTTTCCCTTGCGACGACTGTCAAAGGTGAAAATTGGCGCGTAATTTTCCTTGAAATAGTTCGCGGGAAGGTTTTTTGCTATAGCTATTGTGTTCTATGACTCTTTTTCAATGATTAGTATAATTTTCGAGTGATAGAAATTCAAATTTATCTAATTATTACATAAATTCCATTTCCCACAGTGTTGTTGTTGTGTTTACTTACAACTGTTTACATGTCATATGTATGGGGAAAAATTGGAAATTTTTGTGCTTTTCCTTGTAAATTCAATTAATATTTCTTATTCTCTAAATAATTCATAGTATATTGCATTAATTAATTCATGTTTCTCGTTTTCATATCAGCTGATTATATTGTAAGTATGTACGTGTACCTGATTTGCGTGGGAGGAATTTGGATGCCAGTCGATTTCCCTGGTTTATACTTAAGTTAAGTATTCGAAATTAGGGTTGTTTTTACTAACCATCTTTCTTTTCTTTTCAGCTTTTTATCGCTGAACAATATATAGATATATATCGATATTTATAGAGCGTTCTGTAGAACGTTATGCTAGTATATTATGATGATTATGTATATATTGTTACAGAATTATCCTCTGGCCGAGCGGATAGCAGATATAATTTACAACCTTTTCCAACTAGAAGAAGGTCACAGGAGGTGACATATTAGAATTTATCAAGCCAAGACGTCAGTCGGCAATCGAGCTCGAGTTCCAGTTCTGTATTGTAAATAATTAAACCCTATATTGCAAAAAGTATTTCCCTCTCGTACGCGGTCTAGAGCATGTCACGTGTTTGCAAGCCACTTTGTACACAAAGTGGTTCCGGCGGAAAATTCGGTTGTGACTTGTGAGGTGCCTACATTTGGTTCGTGTAATATTTTATATATTAAGTTAACGTTAGAAGATTGCCTGCATCCAGCCTCAATGAATTTGTGTATTTCTATCTTAGGTGGATATACTGCCTTCAATGTTTTGACTTGAGCATTTATGTCGGATTTCTGTTGTGTTTATTATACCCTAGATGAAATCCATAGGGTATACTAAGTTTGCCATTCCGTTTGTAACGCACAGAAATAATGATGGTAGAGCAAAATGAATTGAACACCTCCACATAAAATTAAAAGTTATTTTGATTTTTGCACGATGTCTATCCGTCCGTCCGTCCGTGCGCACGATAACTCGAGAACGCGTTCACTTAGAAAGCTGAAACTTTTATACACGGACATTAAAAAAAACGTAAAATTAAGTTTGAAAATGAGACAAATCGGGCAACTCCTTCGTGGGGTTGTGGGGTTGCCATACAAAAATTTCGTTTTCCACGATATATTTGGACACTACCTGAGAACACGTCGACATAGAAAGCTGAAATTTTGTACATTGCGTTTGATAGTAATAGGAAATAAAATTTCAAAAATGGACTAAATCAGGCAACCCCTTCTTGGTGTTGCCATATAAAAATTTTGGTTTTATACATATACTTTGAAAACAATCAGTCGTAGACATTTTTATTGTACTAAAAACTTCTTCAGAATACGAAATCCTATAAAATTGGTTATACTCATTTTTTTCTGTCCGACGATCTGTGCTATAAATATATGCGAGAAACCAACGCCAAAAATCAAAATTGCTTAAATGGGTGACCATACGAAATTTCATACGTGCATTCATCTAGGGTATCATAAGAATTGGTCTTAGACCAATTCTAGATTTTTCACTTGTTTTTAGCTAATTTACTGCACTTGGATGTTGTTAGTGAATGATGTGCTTATGCTTATGTTAAAAAGTAAGGATAATTCGTGCGTTACCTGCGAACTAGATGCTTGCCTGCTACCTCTGTGATGTTTGTGTTGCATGAATCGGTCTGATTACTGGTTAATTTATTTGGTTATGTGTGGCTTTTTTTTGCACAATTGGATCCTTAGTTTCTTGCAGGTGATTCTCTGTCAGCGATTGTACAAATGGACTCTTAATATCCCTCTAGCTAGTGCTTCTCGGGCCGGGGGCTTCTGCGTGGGCCGGCGTAAGATGAATTGCTGACTCCGTAAAATCTGCGCTTTGTGCAGCTGGAACCTACGGAAACTCCAGAAAGGAATGAAAGCGTACTTTTCCCACTGATAAAGCTTCAAAAAAATACTCAGCTGGTAGCATTAGTCACGTTTAATATTGCGGTTTTCGTTTTTTTCTATCCTGGGTGTACAGAATTTTTGTTCGCTCAAATAAAACATTCAAATTTTGGTTATAGCTGATTTAATGTGTCTTTTTTATTTCATTTTTTCTTAACAAAAATCCAAGTTATAGTTGATTTAGTGTGTCTTTTTTTATTTTATTTCTTCATAAAAAAAATCACTTGGTCCGCGTGTCTAACCCTATTTTTCTTCTCGCCTCTTCTCTTTTTGACTCCGAATTTTTAGGATCTTTTCCTACTTAAGATGTCCTATCATAATTAACGAGCTGGCTCTATCTCAAATTTAGGGCATTTTACAATTAAAACAAAAAAAATTTTGTTAAAAGTTTTGCTAGCAATGGGCTGAATGTTTACTTATTACTTATCCTTACTACAAAATGTTTAAGTTATTTGACTTAGGAATGTACATTTTAACTAATTTTAATTTTGAACTCAGCTATGGTCCGAAATTTAACCCTTTGCACTCGAAGGTTTTTTTTCATTATATTACCAGCAACTCGAAGCAATTTCAATAGGAAAAAACATTCAATATAAATAGATGCTATGTGCATGAAAGAAGAGTCCTATCTGCTTTTTAATATTTTTTTTATTGATTATAGCACAATAAAAAAATGGGAACTCGAGACGGATATAGACGGTTAGTGGGGAAATTTGGTGGATGGTGCGGGGAAGGGGATGAGAGGGGGAAAACGGTAAAAGAAATCATATATTTTTTTTTTGAATTTTGAAAACGTTGCAAGGTAAGTGCAGGATGTATAGAGGTCCAATAATAAAACTGAGAAACTGCTTTGTCAGTTAGGTATTCGTGCTTGGTGCAGCCTATACTTTATTTCGGTTAACGGTAATTTACAGGTTTTGGCCTGCCTTAACAGTAAAATTTTTTTTCGCAATATTGACGAGTGCATAACTTTGCATGAAAGGGTCGTAGAGCAACGCAGTTTTTTTATTTGTGTTTGTGACATTGGGGAGAAAAAACAGGTGAACAATTTTAGGCGTGAGGATTTTTTTGGGGTGGGGATGATAACCGTGCCTCATACACGTTATCCCAAATATATCGTGTGGGGTAACATACTAAAGAGTGAGCAGGGGGTATTCGGTTGGTGGGGTTAGTTCTTTGATCCATTAGTCTCAATAACGGTTTTTATTGTGTACACTCAAAAACGGTAATTTTCACTGCTTTACCAAGGACTGATTCACTTTTTTGCAGTTATCTCCGAAACCATTTATCGTATTCAGAACTAATTAGATATGGATAGGGGACACAATATAGATGCGATTTCATTCCGAGCTTCATCGAAATGAGTTTAGAAATAGAAAGATAAAATTACAGTGAAAACTGATTTTTTTAACAAGTTTTATCTAGTAGAATAGTTAAAAAGTATTGTAACTTACAGTTATTCAATCGGATTTACCGTCACTACTTAAGAAAAATATTCATAAAAGTACAGTTATTATCACTTTTTTATAGTATATACAAAAAAGATAACGGCAATAGGATCAAATATAAATAAATCAAATATAACTTATTAGCAATTATTCAGTGTGTTTCCACCGCGGTGCCCCATAGAGCCGCAGGTGATAGTACTCACCTAGACCGTAAAAAAATTTATGGCACGGCGGACGGCATAACAACCGTTTCGGAATCACAGGATTAAGAAATTACACTAGGTTTTCACAAAGCACCCTGTACTATAAAAAGTGCAGAGTATACAGTCACCGTCTAAAGCTGATTGTATACAGAACTTCATGACCCTTCCAACGACTGCTAAACCAGGCCCGTATTCCTTTCCCTGCAGGAGCAATTATTGTCTAAACTAAAAATTTCGAATTTTCTTACCTTTTTTTTACTTTGACCTCTATCTTTTTTTTTGCAAAAAGGTCTTTAATAAAACTTTTTTTGAATAAAAAGTGTAAACTGTGGACTCTCCTCTTTAATTTGACCTATTACAGCTTATGCTCTATCTGTAGCCGTTAAAGAGTTATTAGCTGTTAACCAATTCTCAAGCCTATTTTCAAAGATAATTTGTTCTCTTAGTGACTGAAAACACGTCATAAAAAAATTCCGTCTAATTTCGGTATGACCTGAATAGATTAGGAGCTAATAAATAACCGTTATGACTACATTTAGGACATAGGGTACGGTGCTGGTTGAACAGTCGTTGGAATGGTCATGAAGTTCTGTATGCAATCAGCTCTAGACGGTCACCGTATACACTGTACTTTTTATGATACAGGGTGTTTTTTGAAAACCTAGCATAATTTCTTAATCACCCTGTAACTCTGCCATACAATTGTTCGATTATCTAGGGGAGTACTATCACCTGCCGCTCTATGTACCACCATTGTGGAAGCACCCTGCATGCGAAAAAAACGTTAGGGCCAAAACCATTACTTTTTCGATAAATTACATTCTCAGCTAATGCTGCATCTTCATCTATAAAAAATATTTAGCCCCACATATTTTGTCATAACCTTGTGTATAAACTGTCTATATTGATTGCGAAATGCTTCCATGTTATAACATAGCTCCAGGGCCAGAGCGTCTGCGTTGTTATGTTTGTTTCCCGGTCTGTGTACTATCTCGAAGTTATATGCCTGAAAGCGCTCTATCCAGCGAGCAACTTGTCCTTCAGGAGAACGGAAGTTCATCAACCAGCGCAATGAGGCATGATCAGTTCTGATGATGAACCCTTTTCCCAGTAGGTTTAGTTGGAAGTGTGCACACGCTTTAACAATACCCACTAGTACTTTTCTTGTAACACAATAATTACGCTCGGCTTTGCCGAAGGTCTTACTAAAATATTCGATCACATGCTCGGTACCATCTCTAATTTGCCGGGATAGGTCTCAGGGGTGTTGGCTTGCGTCAGTGTCTAGGATGAATGGCAGCTGCTCATCACGCTGTACTAATATAGGTGCTGAGGTAAGCGTCTTCTTCAGAGCCTCGAACGCCTCTTCACGCTCATTGGTCCATTCAAATTTGCGGTTTTTCTCTGTCAGCTCCATGAGAGGTTTTACAAGGATGGAGAAGTTCTGCACAAACCGGCGATAGTGCAAAGTCCCAAAAACGATTGAACATCTTTCTTGTTCTTCGGTGTCGGCCAGTCCTGGACAGTGGCAGTTTTCTCTGGATCTGTTGCGATGCCTTGAGCGCTTATTACGTGTCCCGAGAATTTAACCTGTTGCACACATAACTGGCATTTCCTCGGAGATATTTTTAAGGTAGCTACTTTAAGACGCTCTAATATCAGGCACACGTTTTGGAGCATCATTTCAAACGTCGACCCATGCACGATTACATCATCTAAATAGACTCGGGAAGCTTGTGGGCATATTCCTCGTAGTATGACCTCCATCAGCCTCCGGAATATTGCAGGGGCGTTAGTTAAACCAAAGGGCATTACACTAAACTCCCATAGCTCTTGTCCTGTTGTGAATGCCGTCTTTTCTCTATCACTCTCACTTACTTCGACTTGCCAGTATCCGGATTGTAAGTCGAGAGTAGAATACCATCGAGGTCCCGCCAATGCATCAAGCGTCCAATCTATCCGTGGAATTGGGTAGGAATTTTTCTTCGTAGTTTCATTGAGCCGACGATAATCTACGCAAAATCGTGTGGAGCTATCCTTTTTCTTTACCAAAACCACTGGGGAAGCCCAAGGACTACTAGATGGTTGAATAATGCCTTGTTCTTCCCTTTCTTCCACTAGATGTTCTGCTTCTCCTCGTTTAGCCAGCGGTAATTGTCGGGGGGGGGGGGGTTGTTCAATGGGTTTATTATCACCGACGTCGATGCTATGACGGAGAATAGTTGTTCTTCCCAGGTCATTTTTGGATTGTGCAAAAACATTCTGTTGCTCATACAGCGTTTGCTTCAAAACATTTTGCTGCTGCCTATCGAGATGGGGGGCTGCGCTTTCAAACAGTGTGAGCAGGTGTGATGACAAAACAGGGTTTTCTAAGTTATTGTCGCAGATATTTCTGATTACGGAAGAACCTAACTCCGCCTGGGAAAGTAAAGTGTTACACTTAAGCTCAACAGAATTCTGCCCTATATTAGCGACATTAACAGTTACGCAGCCATTATTGGTATGGCAAATACTGGGTGCAAACCACAGATCGGGTGGAATATCTTTCGGCAGAAGCAAAACGGTCCTCTTGTTCCCCAAGAATGGCTTGCATAGCTGAATGTACCTGGTTGATGCGGCTGGAATGATGGAATCTCTCACAGTTCTTACTATAATGTTGGAATCGTTATCTCGAATCGGTATGCTTTCGTCCTCTATTTTTAGACTGAAGTTTTCAAGATCTATGGTGCATCTATGAGCTGCCAAAAAATCCTTACCCAGTATGAAGTCATCGAATATCTCAGCAACGTAAAAGGTTTGGTTCGCCCTGAAATTCCTGATGATCACAGGTAGCTCTACAATTCCTTCTATCCGATTAATTTCTCCGGTAACGTCTCGTAGAAATGTCAGACACGGCAAGAGAGACCGTTTGAAGCTAAGCATTTTAGAATTCTTGTATCCAGTACCGAATGGGGGATACGCATCATACGATCATATTGCAGAGGGTCTTACCAACTAATCCCATTATTCTGATGGTATTACTGATGGTACTTTGACTCAACGTGATAATAGGTGGGGCGTGTAGTGCCAAAGTGGAGGGGTCAATTAGCGTTTGTTGTTTAGAACTTGTTGGTAATGTGGTGGTGTTGATTGTTGGTGGTGTGATTGTGTTGATTGTTGGTGTACATTTAACTTACGTTTAGGTTTGCTGTGGACCATTTGTGTTACTCAGTGGTCCCTGAACCTTAAGACCAGCGCCGTTTAGTTTAAATTTTCGCATGCATTCTTTGAAATGTTGTCGGTTCCATAGATTTGCGGTATTTGGTTAAGGGATGATTGTTGTTCCGGCGACTGGTGGACTATGGCTTGGTATGTAATCTGCCTACTTCGTTTACCTTCATCGTCCCGAGTAGTTTTGGAGTCGTCATTATCGGATTGTACGTGAGGGTCTAACAAGTAAAAGATTTTCGCCTTATTCGTAGGGTTCCCCTTGCTTAAGTCGAATTCGACTCTATCGCCCGCTACCAAAATTGTTCTACAGCCTGATATATTCGACTTTAAAGAGGCAATGTCTATGAATGCGTCTTCGTTAGTGTCATCACATATTATGAACCCGATTTTGCGACGAGAATCACACAATCTTATTATTCCTTGAAGACGCCGTGGAATTAACGGATGTACGATGTGTTTGTCTCTCAGAGAGTTCTTCACAATTTTTGGGGCATTGATTTTTGGCTGAGCAAGCGATTGCCCATTTAAGCTAGCTAGTTGGCGTTTCCCAATGTCCACTCCGTAGAAACCATCTTCCTCTGTTCATTCGCTTTTCTTTCTGGAGAAAGTTCTCGCCTTGTTTGCCTCCGCTCCTTGTTAAGTGTAGTTGCCGTGGCCACTCTAATATTCTTCCTTGCTGCTCGAGTAGCTCGCTGGCTAGCTTCTATTTTGCGGGCTCTTTGTACGGCTTCCTGCCTGCAGCGTAGATGGCTCAGCATCACGAACTTTTTCTTGTAAAATATATCTAAAATTCCATCAAGAAACTGGTCCCGAGAGCCGATCTCTAGCGTTTTCTGTACAGTCCAGCAAGGTGAGGGAAGTAAGTCCAAGCAAATCATTTGGAAATGCTGAAAAGCTCTCGCCGCTTTTCTGTACTCTGGTGCACAGTTTATTCGCAGCGCTTCGGTCACTCTATCATAGTTGCTTCTCTCCGTGCGTGAAAAAGTGTCGTAATAAGCCAAGGCATGATCTCTTAAATCTGATGCCAGATAAAGGACCTTGGAGTCGTTGGTCCACTCATTCATCGGCGAGATCGCATCAAAGTGAACCTCGTATCGACTCCAAGGAATCTTTACATCGTAATCCGTTAGTGTTACTCTTTCCCTTGTTTGAACCTGCAGTGGTATCCTACAGGATGTTTGTGGAGCTAGTATTTCATGGTGTTGACCATCATCCAATCCAATAGGCGCTGCATTTCTAGAGCTCCTGGGAGTCCGACTTGATTCTTCCGTCGATTTCTGCCCGTCTATGACAAGAGGGGGCGTGGACTGTTCGCTTGGTTGCCCAGAATTAGCCTCGATCGAGTCCAGTTGAGGATTGGTATCCTCAGTGGTCTCTTGAAACACTTTATTCGCGAATATCGTAGCACCCATGGCGGAAAAGTCAGTTATTTGCTTTTGAAGAGACTTCGTCTCTTCACGAAAGCTAGAGTGGTCTTCGCGTACTATTTTTAAATCATTTTTCATGGTGATCATTTCCTGGGCCTGCACTCTAATCGCCAGAGTCCTCCAAGTTCTTCGAAATGGCTTCGTTTTTTCCATCCGACATGTTTTTATCCAACAGATTTCACTTTCCAATCTGAGAATGAGTTTAACAGCTATAATTTTTTGGTTCTTATAATTTCAGGCGTACTTTGACTCACGGAGTTTCAGTCGTAGTATTAGGAATATATATTAGCAAGATATTCCTGCAAATACGTATAAAAAAAAACAAAAAATATGTTGTCTTTATTATTGTTACAAAGTTTGTGTTATTCTGACTAATTGTCTCAGACAAAGTTCGAAAACTGTTCACTTAAATTAATTTTACTTCAAGGTGTGGCTCAAATTCAATATAAAGCCCTCATACATTTAAAATCACGCGGCACAAGAGTTCATAGATTCATTCGCTTTACGTGTTTATTCAAATAGCTCACACAATCATGCATAACCAAATGTTAAGTAAGTTTACTCACATGTTATATCAATAGGCACTGTAATTCTCAAACTAAAATTTCACTCATTAGAGCCACATACGAATTTCGTTTAAAGTTTCCTAAAATATTGGCTTAAACTTCATTCATAGGTTCCAAATAAAGTTTTGTCTTAACGTGTAAATTTAATTTAAAGAAAAATCGTAAAAGTTTTTACTGTGATCAAGTATAAGTTCAAAATAAAAATTCATTCGGAGCGGGATTATTTCCGTTTCGAAATAACTTATGAACCCCACACTTGACACCAATTGTAACAGAATTATCCTCTGACCGAGCGGATAGCAGATATAATTTACAACCTTTTCCAACTAGAAGAAGATCACAGGAGGTGACATATAAGAATTTATCACGCCAAGACGTCAGTTGTCAATCGAGCTCGAGTTCCAGTTCTCTATTGTAAATAATTAAACCCTATATTGGCAAAAAATATTTCCGTCTCGTACGCAGTCTAGAGCAATTCACGTGTTTGCGAAGCCACTTGGTACACAAAGTCAAAGTGGTTACGGCGTAAAATTTGGTTGTGACTTGTATTAAGTTAACGTCAGAAGATTGTCTGCATTCGGCCTCAATGAATTTGTGTATTTCTATCTTAGGTGGATATACTGTCTTCAATGTTTTGACTTGTGCATTTATGTCGGATTTCTGTTGTGTTTATTTTTAGCTGATTTACTGCATTTGGATGTTGTTAGTGAATGATGTGTTTATGCTTATGTTAAAGAGTAAGGATAATTCGTGCGTTACCTGCGAACTAGATGCTTGCCTGCTATCTGTGTGATGCTTGTGTTCCATGAATCGGTCTGATTACAGGTTAATTTATTTGGTTATGTGTGGCTTTTTTTGCACAATTAGATCCTTAGTTTCTTACAGGTGCTTCTCTGTCAGCGATTGTACAAATGGACTGGTAATATCCCTCTAGCTAGTGCTTCTCGGGGCGGGGCTTCTGCGTGTGCCGGCGTAAGATGAATTGCTGACTCCGTAAAATCTCCGCTTTGTGCAGCTGGAACCAACGGAAACTCCATAGTGGAATGAAAGCGTACTTTTCGCACTGATAAAGCTTCAAACAAATACTCAGCCTGTAATATTAGTCACGTTTAATATTGCGGTTTTCCTTTTTTCTTTCCTGGGTTTACAGAATTTTTCTTCGCTCAAATAAAGCATTCAACTTTTGCTTATAGCTGATTTAATGTGTCTTTTTTAATTAATTTTTTCTTAACAAAAATCCAAGTTATAGTTGATTTAATGTGTCTTTTTTGTTATTTTATTTCTTCTTAACAAAAGTCACTTGGTCCGCGTGTCTAACCCTATTTTTCTTCTCGCCTCTTCTCTTTTTTTCTTTTTGACTCCGAATTTTTACGATATATTCCTACTTAACAAGTCCTATCATAATTAACGAGCTGGCTCTATCTCAAATTTATGCCATAATTTTAATTTATAATTTAAGCCAATTTAGGGCATTTTACAATTAAAACAAAAAAAAATTTCGTTAAAAGTTTTGCTAGCAATGGGCTGAATGTTTACTTATTACTAATCCTTACTACAAAATGTTTTAGTAATTTGACTTAAGAATGTACATTGGAACTAATTTTAATTTTGAACTCAACTATGGTCCGAAGTTTAATCGTACTCCAGCAATTTTGGGGTGCTGCGGACAGGTTATTTTGTCACAATATATACAAATATGCTAGGGTGATCCCGCTGGCGTTTTCCGGCGATAATATAGATACCTAGATGAGTGGGAGCGGAGGGAGTTGAAAGGGGTGGAGTTATTAGAGATGCATAGCGTCTAAGCCATCATCTCACTCGATCACGCGATTCCATTCTATGGGATTGCACTCTGTATCTGTATGGATGTGCGTGTATGTGGGTGTATGTGGGCGCCTTTATACGTTCATATTTGTGGCAGAGCGAAGCTCTCTACGTCGACGCGTTCTCTGCCAGTGCCAAAACAAATAGTTAATGCGAAATTTTTGTATGGTAACCCTACGAAGGACTTGACCGATTGGTCCGAGTATTGAATTTAAACATACATTTTTTTTCACAAAGGCTCGTGTACAAAATGTCAGCTCTCTACGTCAGCTCGTAAGGCATCGTCCAAATATAATAGTGAAAAACTAAAATTTTGTGGTAACACCAAAAAGCAGTCACTCGATTTGGTGCATTTTTATACCCTGGATGAAGACTATAGGGTGTACTAAGTTTATCATTCCGTTTGTAACACCTCGAAATAATGATGGTAGAGCAAAATAGATTGGACACCCACGCATAATATTAAGAGTTATTTTGAGTGTTGCATGTCCGTCCGTCCGTCTATGCGTATGATAACTCGAGAACGCGTACACTTAGAGAGCTGAAGTTTTGCTTACGGACTTAAAAAAAAAGAGTAAAATTAGGTTCGAAAATGAGACAAATCGGGCAACTTCTTTGTGGGGTTGCCATACAAAACTTTCGTTTTCCACTATATATTTGGACACTGCCTTAGAACTCGTCGACGTAGAGAGCTGAAATTTTGTACGTGGTGTTTTCATTGAACTAGCAAATAAAATTTTAAAAATAGACTAAATCGGGCAACTCCTTCTTGTTGTTGCCATATAAAAATTTTGGTTTTTTTACGTATACTGTTAAAACGATCAGTCCAAAACATTATTATTTTACTAAAAACTTCTTCAAAATACTAAATCCTATAAAATTGGTTATAGTCATTTTTCTGTCCTACAAACCGTTCTTGAAATATATGCGAAAAACCACTTCAAAAATCAAAATTGTTCAAATTGGTGACCATACGGGCATTCATCTAAGGTGTCAAAAGAATAGGTCTTAGACATCTTTTGGCTTTTTTACTTGTTTAACTTGCATTTGCAATTTGCATGAAAATGCCTTGAACAAAATTTTAGCTCTCCACGTCGACTCGCACTCTACACCAAAAATGTATATCCTTTATCGTCCTCAACGATTCGCACTTTTTAACACTTATGACATTTTCTCTAAATTGTTTTGTTAACTTCCCAAGAGTTGTAATCGGAAAACGAAAATGATCATCTCGAAAACTACCTAACTCCCGTGTTACAGAATTTGGTCCCTGAATCCGTCAATATATCAAACGTGCAAACATTCGCAATTATCACTTTTTGTTTCGTGGCTTTCAATGACCACTTCAAGGTGGTAGCGTTTAATATTCTTATCTTTTCAGAATTCTACTTAATATTATGTCGCCTGATTATTGGTTTACTCCATTAGCCAAATTCTATATTTCGAGTTAAGCATAGGTTTATAGATTATTACTGAAGTGGAATTATTGCTTTTTTTAAGTTGTATGTATGTATATTTTACGAGATAAATCATTTCATGTTTGCGCAATATCATATTTTTACCACAAAAGTTAGTATTGGTGTTCAGGCTTTACACCCATCTACATCATAACAGTTTTATCAGTTAATGAATTCGTTGTATTTATGTACATATGTATAGCTTAATGTCGATATAAATATTGTCAGATTAGTCTATTATGTTAAATTCCTAAAAATATCCGAACTACTTCTCTTGCTAGATAGAATAATTTCATACTTTATTTTTATTAGTAAGCGTAGCAATCCTTTGTTCTCGTTTTTGTTTGCTAAATAAAAATTGTCATAAATTGTTCATTCCTATCAGTGACTTTTAGTTGAAAAGTTGCAAAATAAAGTTCAATCTAAGTTGATTGGTTGTTTTATAAAGGTGCCTACATCTCAAAGTTCCTTGGTGTTGCAATCATTTACCCTCTAGTAGGAACTGTGCTTATTTTCACGAGCGAAAGTAAGTAAAGCCATAGATGACACAAGAACTAGATGTCGCATGCAGTACCAAAAAAGCATACAAAATTTATATGGCTGGGTGGTCCATTCCGGAATGGACCACAACATTTGAACTGATGTGTACGTCGAGAGATTCATATTTTTTCGTATCTGAATTATTGAGAAGGTCGATCAGCGAATACAAAATGGCTGTTAAATAAACATTTGCTCGCGGCATACTCTAAACCGTGTTGTGGCCCATTCCAGAATGCACTACCCATTTCACAATTTGTATACTCTGCTGTAGTACGCCATGCGACATCTAGTTCTTGTGCCATCTATGGTAAAGCTGAATGCAAATTGCAGGAAATTAATCAGCATCCGCATATAATTGAAGAGCGAAATTATAAATCACGAGCCCTCATCCTCAACAATTGGTTTACCCCAAATCAATTTTTTTATGCATATGGGGGCATGAATTACACTAAATACTTCAAAGTATGTTTTAAATATTGTTTTGATACACGTGCGGAAATATAAAACTATATTTAAAATCGCTCCATGTGGGAGTGTTCTTACACATAGAGTAAATCAAAATCAATTTTGCCAAAATCTTGGTTTACTCCGTAAAGTTGCGGCCAAATTGGCTTATATAAATACAATTCTGAAATTATAAAATTCAGTTAATTAGAAGAAATCATCCAGTGTACCATGTTTGCCTGCACCCTTTATTAGTATAATGTTTTTATATCACATTGATGTAGTAAAAATTAAATTAACGAATAATATAATATAACTAATATATTGAAGAATATTGATCGAAACACTATCTTACACAGAGTTGAAGCCCGGTCCATCTAAAATAGGATTGAGATGAGCCATTTAACGAATATTCACAGTATACTTTTTATAGTGCTGGTAGAACAAAATTAGTTGCACACCAGCGCAAAATATTAAAAGCTATTCTGATATTTGCATGTCCGTCTGTCCGTCCAAACGGTAACTCAAGAACGCGTGGACTTCGAGAGCTGAAATTTTGCGGATGTGTTTAAAAAAATAGGGAAAAATTCAGTTCGAAAATGGGACAAATCGGGTAGCTCCTTTGTAAGGTTGCCTTAAAAAAATTCCGTTTTTCACTGAGAACGCCTCGACGTAAAAGCTTTGGTTTTTCATTATATATTTGGCAACTGCCTGATCTCTACTGTAATTTGGTTTAAGGTGTTTTCATAGAAATTGTAAATAAAATTTCGATGACGAATGCTGAAGTACGAGATCAGGCAATGATTTGGTAAGTGCAGTAATGGTAATACTAAAAATATTAGTACATTATTATCCTACAAAAAGAAGAATAGTCCGTTGGAGCGACTCTTGTGTTCCTCAAAATAAGAACAAAATTATAACAACAGCTTTGAAGTACTTTATGTTCAGCTATCAGTGAGTGGAAAATATTATTCAAAACTTTTTGGTGAACCTGGTCACTCTCAAATATATGATATTGATAGCCTTCATAGCTACATCGACCGATTTACACAGAATACTGAAATTCAAAGTATTTTGTCATTAATAACACTTTTGGTTAAAGTAAAATGCAATGGTGCAGATATAGCTATAGTTCAAATTCAAAATGAGGATTTCTTGGGATATTCACAAAAATGTATTTAAAAAAAAGCGAAGAGCATTTTAAGGTATATTATAAAATGTCTGCAAGTTTGATTAAAATGAACCAAACTGGATTTAAAGATAAGGCAAAAGAAACCAAATCTCTTTTCGTTTATCTTCCAGATGCAGATAGAAATTACTATCAAACAATTTCAATGCTCAAATATTCAGGAGTGCTATTGATTTATTTCGTAATTTAATAGTATCTGTCCTTTTTAGCGTTCCATTCCCAAAGGGTAACAACGGGAACCCTATTACTAAGACTTCTCTGTTCGTCCGTCCGTCACCAGGTTGTATCTCATGAATCGAAATAGGTAGACATTTGAAATTTTCACAGACTGTGTATTTCTATTGGCGATATAACACCAAATAAAAATAAAATATAATAAAATTAAAGGGGGCCACCATACAAGAAACGTGATTTTTTCGGCGTTTTTTCCTCGTTTTATTGTCATTCATTTTAATTATCATAAGTAGGTATTATTTTTTCAAATGACAGCAATATTATTTTTGCAACTGATAGCATAAATTTTTCACATGACGCCTACACTCATTTGAAAAAGTAAATAAAAAGTACATAGTGTTAAATTTTGTACGATGGAACGGAGCCCTCCGGGTCCGACTCGCACTTGGCCGGTTATTTATTTTCCATTTTTATTAACTTAACTGAATGAAGTAATATTTGTTCAAGTAAACCTTTATGGAATTCTCCGGTACAAACGAAAAATAAAAACCGGCCAAGTGTAAGTCGAACTGGCACACGATGGTTGCTGTACCTTCGTAAGTATTCTTACTCAATAATATATGCATAAAGGTCAGATCACGTGTGACGCCCCTATAGGACTCAAGAAAAATTATTATTTGTGGTTTTACTTAGAAGTATATTTACTAATATAATCTGAAGTAGGTATATTTTGTCAGTTAGACATTTGTATATATTTCCATTATTCGAAAATCGAGCAAAACATACAAACAATACGTTTCTTGTATGATGGGGACCCCTTTTCATTTTTAACTTTATTTTATTTTTATTATTTTTATTTATAGCGGTAATAGAAATACACAGTCTGTGAAAATTTCAACTGTCTACCTCTTACGGTTCAAGTGATACGGCCATATTAAGATCGAGCAAAAACAAAAGTTTATTGTATGCGGATTCCTTTAATTTTTATAATTTGCTCTGATAGCAGGTGAGGTGAATTGTCAAAATATGTGACTAAAATATACGCCTAAGCTACGACAAAGAGATCAGAATCACCCCCCCTGGTTTATTACTTTTGGCCATTTAAGTTTATGACATATCGATTTTTTGTTTTTCTTTTTTAAATTAATTGGCACTTGGCAGTTAGAATCGGAATGCAACTTCCAATTAATTACTATTGTTTTCGCCGAGCTTCTTACTATAAAAGTAGTTGGTAAACGAAATGGTCTCGAAGAAAGTAAATTTAATCGCGGACTGGGAGACTTTGGAAACTTGTGTCGGGGATACTATGAAACTCCCAATGAAACGGTCCAACAGGGATTTGATGTACCTAATAAAGAATTACAGGAGGATAATTTGCCATTTGAAAATTGTTCTTCTACGACTGGTGTTGGAGAAGTTATTTCTATCTACGGATAGCCTACAACATTTCTTCGGCCTTGGAATAGAATAATGTTGGGAGATATGTACCTTGTTATTACTTACTGAACGAGTACAGAAGATCAGTCAGAACTTATCGAGCGAGTATTTTGCAGAATTGAAGGAGATTTAAAAAGACAACAAAAGCTTCAGAGATCGTGATTACTGTGAGCTCTGTACTCGTTACGTAAAACTCTGAAGCATGCTCTGAATCGGAAGATAGGACAAAACTTTATTGAGGTAAGCGGAATGGTGGTGTTTATAAACTTTTTTTTCTGAAGGTTAGTTAAAATTTTATGTTCATCATTTCTCTTTATTCCGTTCACAAGCTAAACTCAGTACACATTTCAAATAATCAATTCAACTTTATGTTAAATCTGAAGTGTTACTTAATAGTTCACTGTAATTATTGAATGCTCCATTCAAAACTCCTATACGGAAAGGGTTTGTATTAGAAACTGGAACATGCGGACTCAACCTCAGTTTACTCAAATCACATCCATTGCGAAATTGGAGAACGTAAAGGGGCCGGTTTAGTTCGCTGAAAGCAATTAGTTTTGCTGAGACTGTCAATTTTGGTGGAGGATTACCTTTCGCGAGGAATTCTGTTAAAAGAAGCCTGAGTCAGTATGGATGCTTTTACTCGATTAATTTGGTTACGCCTGTGTAAAAATTACTCTTTGTACGATACAGATCTATTAACAGATCTTGATTTCGACCTATTCCTTTTCGAATCATGCCCTGTGTCCAGCACATACGTTTTGCTTCTTTTCTCATTTGGCTTATTCGTTCTTTAAGCTTCCCAAGGTAATGGCGCTTTTGTAACACTGCTGCCCTCTGTTAAAGCTTGTAGCTCCGTCCAAGCTCTCCTTTTCTGTTTTATAGAATTTTGTTTTAGTCTTTGAAATATTTACTGACAGCTAGGAAACACCAGGGATAAGTGCGGTATAATATGTTGTCTTAGTAAACGCCTTATTGATGCCATGTTTTAAACTAATTCCCCACCGATAATAAGGGTCAAAAAAAAAAATACAACTTTAAAGAAATTTTTAAAATGAGAACGCGTTACATCAAGACTTTCGGAGGCAAATTAATCACTTATTTTTGCTTCGCATGAAAAATCAAAACTGTTTAATGCCTGCTTGAATGATGAGTTATTAAAATGAAAGGATCGCTATGAAAATTAAAATGACAAAGCTTAAGTCCACTACGTTCGGACTAAGTTGAAGTAAAATTAAATTTAAGTGATCTCTATCAAAGGAAACAATTAGGCTGTGAAGACGTTAGTAAAACAGGGCCCCTGAAGTTGGTTAAAATTATTCTAACAAATTGTACGGCGGGCACGCAGCTCTGTAATTCATGCAATTACATGACGGTTCTCGAGCTGAACAAAATTAAAAGACATTCCAGAGTAAAGCTATACAATAACATTCACTATTGATGCCATAAGCGTGAAGTCCTCCAGTAGTTATGATGTGACCTATTAACTAACTAACCATTCTATTGTGGAATGGCCATTGAATAGTTTTGGCGGCGTACGTTGGTGCCTGTATCACACAACAGATTCTGGTCACACTGACCTTTTAATGCGCGCGACGCCTTCTCATCACGTTCGCGGTATGGTGCTAACGTAGACTGTTCGACTTGTCTCGCCCCGGCACTTCTTAATCTTGTATACAACTTCTTTTACTAGTTCGGTTACTTTATACGTTCCGTCCCAATCGCTCTGTAGTTTCGGACAGCGACCAACAGCCCGTCGCGGAAAATACAACCATACTAGCTGCCCCGCTTTATATTTGCGGTGGCGAGATCGTAAGTCATAATACACCTTCATATGTCGACTCACGGAAATCAACATTTCGCGGTTATGTTGGTGTAAATTGTTTAGCGTATTGGTAGGTCCTTCTAAATATTCACTCATCGTGATAGGGCCCTCTGGGGGCTTCTCATAGTCATTTCGAGCAGGCGCAGCTCTCTCCCAAAGAAGTAACCTGACGGGAGTCTGTTTGGTGCTATCCTGTATACTCGCTCTGTACGAGCGAAGCAACAGAGGTGTATAATCATCCCAGTTTCATTGGTGTTTATCCACAAATTTGGCCACGTAGTCCCGTATCGTCCTATTAAACCGTTCTACTAACCTATCGGACTGTGGGTGTAAGGCCTTTGTACGTGTTTTTTCGATTCCGAACCGATTTAAAACTTCTTGGAACAGGGTGCTTTCAAAATTCCGAACTTGATCAGAGTGTAACTGGAGAGGTGCGCCAAATCGACTGAAAACTTTAGCTATTAGGGCTTCGCCGACAGTCACAGCCGTTTGATCCGGTACAGGAATCGCTTCCGGCCACTTCGTGAAGTAATCTATGCAGACGATTAGATAGCGGTTATTCCCATGGGTTTTTGGCAACGGCCCTAGAATATCCACGGCGAATCGATCAAATGGGGCACCAACTATGTATACTTGTAACGAAGCTCTGGTTCCCGGTGCTCGGTGCTTGGCACTGCAAACAAGAAGCGCACCAGTCCTTCACATCATTGCTTGATCCAATCCAGTAATATCGTTGTCGCAATTTTCCTAGGGTTTTGTCGACACCGTAGTGTCCACCCGAAGGTGAATCATGTACTTGAGTTAAAATCAATTTGCGTAACGACTTTGGTATGAGTATCTGCGTGATGGTGTAATTTCCATGATCTAAGACTCGAGAGTCGATGCCATTATTCAAACGATGAGTTGACCACATCGACCAGTAAGCTTTTATTCCTGGGCTCAGCCTCCTGATGGAGTCTGTATCAGGCCGATCACCTGCCCGTAGCCAGGCTCAGACTAGTTGGAGGTCTGGGTCCTTTTCTTGATGTTCATTCTCCTGGGCAGTCACTAATCGCACCGTTATATTGTTCTTCCCTTCTAGACGCTGGCAGTAGCGGCATTCTGAACCAGACCAAGGTCGCCTTGACATAGCATCAGCATTACTGAGTTTGGTTCCTGGTCAATGCAGAATTTCGAAATCGTAGGCTTGCATCCGCTCTATCCTTCGAGCTACCTGTCCTTCCGGGGAGCAAAAATTCATCAACCATCGCAAGAAGGCGTGCTCTGTACTCACTATCCGTACACCTCCGCCACCACCACCACCTCCACCGTTTACCTCACAGGAAGGGCTGAAAGTATGCGCATGCTTTTACAATGAGTTCTTTACTGGTTACTGTAGTATTCCACTATTTGCTCAGCTTCATCTCTTGGTTGCGACAGTACCGCTCCCCAAGCGTGGTGACTCGCTTCCCTGTCTAAAATGAAGGGAAGGTTTTCATCCGGCTGTACCAAAATAGGTGTATTAGTGAGTTTGGTTTTCAGAGAAATAAATGTCTGCTCGCATGACTCTGTCCAAAGGAATTTACGACTCTTTTCAGTCAGTTCCGTAAGCGGTTTGGCGATGACTGAAAAATCTTTTTGAAAACGACGATAACATGCACACAGTCCCAGGAATGACTGAACATCTCCCTTGCTTTGCGGTACGGACCAGTTTCGGACAGCAGCCTTCTCTGCATCTCTAGATACACCATCGGCACTTATTACGTGACCAAGAAACTTGACCTCCCGTTGGCAAAGCTGGCACTTTTTTATAGAGACTTTTAGGTTTGCTAATCTAAGGTGTTCTATGACTATGCCTAGGTTTTCCATCATTTTTTCAAAAGGTGACCCGTGGAATATAACGTCGTCTAGATATACTAAACATGCCTGTGGAGCTATCCTCTGTAGTACGACTTCCATTAACCGCTGGAAAGTAGCGGGAGCATTGGTCAAGCAAAAGGCAAAACATTAAATTGCCACTGTCCACGGCCAGTCGTGAATGCCGTCTTTTCCTATCACCTTTTTCCACTTCTACTTGCCAGTAGCCCAACTGTAAATCAAGCGTAGAGAACCATTTCGAGCCTGCTAAGGCATCAAGTGTTAAATCAATCCAAGGTAGTGGGTACGAGTCCCTTTTTGTAACTTCATTTAATCGGCGATAATCTACACAGAAGCGAGTAGAGCCGTCCTTTTTTACCACTAAAGCTACGGGAGAGGCCCAGTGGCTATTAGACGGTTAAATGAAGCCCTGTTGTCTCATTTCCTGTATTAGTTTTGAAAGTGGTATCCGGTGAGGAGGCTGCTTGATCGGTTTACTATCGTCAATATCCATGCTATGTCGCAGAATTGAGGTACGTCGCAAATCTTACTTGTACTGTGCGAAAGTGTTCCAATGTTCGAAGATCGCTGGTTTTAGTGAACTCTGCTGCTAACCGTCAAGATTAGGGGAAGACCGATGTAACAACGCGAGTTGTTCTCCGGATACATAGTTTTTTCTTATATTCCCATCAGAAGCAGGACCAATAACATCTGTGTCTAGTGCCGCTTTACATAGCGGTGTATGAGCTCTTAATTTTACAGAGTCTTGGCCCATATTGGCTACATGGGAGATAATAACGCCATTTTTGCTGTTGCACACGCCGGGTATAAGCCAAAGACTGGGTGGTATTTTTTCTGAAGGAAGTATTACGGTTTAGTTATAACCCAGTTGAGGGTTAGTCAGACGCAAAAATTGTGTAGATCCCGCCGGTATAACACAGTCGCCAATAGTTCGCATGACAAGGTTGTTCTGGCCACTTCGGAGTGGAATGCTCTCAGTTCCTACTAGCAGAGTGTGGGTTTCTAAATCAATCCTGCCTGCATTTAAGACTTACTAAAAAATCCATTCCCAGGATGCAGTTGTCGAAGATTTCTGCTACATAAAATGTGTGAGTTGTTGTGTACCGCTTGATGACTACCGGCAAGAGTACCCTTCCTTCCACTTCACTGGTTTCGCCCGTTACATTTCTTAGAGACGTTAAGCATGGCTGATGGTCTCGTCCGTGTAAGATCGAAAGTATCGCTCCTGTATCAATTATGATACTACAGGTAATCCGTCCTATTCGTCCCGTTATTTTGATGGTACATATCAGTCACCGTACCTTGGCTTACCGTAACTATGGATGGGACTGTCAAGGTTGAGCTTTCTGATTGAGATCGGGTAATCGTGGGAGAGAGCACGTTGGAGGTGGTGTAGATTCGCTACTGGGTTGCTGATGGAGTTCTTTCCTGGACAGGGGATAGTTGGTTGATTGTTAGTGGTTGGGTGGTTGTTAGGAGGGGCTTGAGGTTGGTCAAGAATATTATCTCGCCTGGATTGTGAAATCAAATCATTTTTATCGTTTAATATGGTGTTGGTTCTAGGGACTTGATCTATGGTTAGGTTGTATGAATCTAGACTTGGGGAACACATCAAGCTACGTGAGATGGTAGTATTTAACATCAATTCTGATGTACTATGATTTGAAGATGGAGTTTCGGTGGACTGAGATATCACTTGCGGGGTGCCTGAGTTAATTGATACTGCTGACTTTGAATTGGGTATTATGTCTTGTGTAATTGGACGAATTCCTGAAGCTGATGAATTTTAGGAGCGACTCCGTACACAATTCGGGGAGTTATTGGATGGTAAGCTTAACATTGGTGCTAAATTCCTTGCTGAAATATTATTGGGTATGCCGTTTTGTGTAAAAGACTGTTTCATACCTCCAGCCTGATTCGATATATTCACGTTTTTATAATTCCTCTGTAACGGTGAGCTTGTATTTGCAGGGTTAACAAATAATGAACTCATTATATTTGAATCGACTGAAGTCTTTAGATCACTATTACTTGGATCCAAATTTGGAAAAACTTGTTAACAGCCTGTTGCTTCTGGTCGGGTGCTTTCGTTCGATGTGGAGCATCTACCGTCCACACTGGTCTCTGCTCCCGAGGATCAGCGCATCGGTGTTTAACGCTTGTGGTAGCTTAGATTTTATACCTAATGTATTGCTGGGTAGAGATTTGTTCATCGCAGTGTTTTTATTTACGGCTGGTTGTGGTGGAGTATTTTGATATTCCTTCGGTTCACCCACAGAGGTTGACTCATCGTTGCGCCTGGGAATCGAAATGATGGAAACATTGACTGCTTTATTCGTAGGGTTTTCCCTCCACTAGGTCAAATCTGACTTTGGCCCCATAAGTAAATTAGTCACAGATTCCGGTCTTGGAGCCTTTAGGTGAGTTAAGTGGAAAAACGCTTCCTCCGGGTTATCGTCTCGGACAATATACCCGAATTTTCGAAGAACATTGAACCATCTGATTGTTCCTCGCAAGCTCTGCGCAATGTAAGTTTGCGTGGAAAGATTTGTTGGCTTTGTTGGGGTTCTTTTTGTAACTGGAGCTAGCTCAGACCCCGCTAAGCTAGCTCGATCTCGTTTCCCGACGGTCGGTTCACAGGCACTGGTGCACGATTCTCCACTCTCTCTGGTCGATTATTCTGTCTAGCGGAGTTGCGGTAGTGGTTTTCTACTAAAGTCACTGCCGCCTGAATATTTCTTGTCGAAGTTCTCGGAGCTTTCTGACTCACTTCGAGCTTGGTAGCCTTTTGTATTGCTTCGTTAAGTGTCAACGGCTCCGCAACTCGGACTTTTCCCTGCACCTCCAAGTCTAGAATGCCATCTAAGAACAGGTCCAGAGCGAGGCGGTCTTTCGCGCTCTCTGTATAATCTGACAAAGTGACAGAAGTCAGTCTCTGCAAATTGTTAGCAAATTCACAAAAAATTTCGCCGTTCCTCTGTACTCTTGAATACAGCTGCAGGTAAGTCACAGGTTGATGAAAATCTGCACCAAATTTAGCTGGCATTGCTTCACTTACTGTATCATAATTACCCCCCTCAGTCCGTGCTAGAGTTTCATAGTAGGCCAGGGGATGGCTGTTGTGATTAATTTGAGCGACTGCTCAACGTAATTTGCACAACACTGGATAATGTTCTTTACTTGAGTCAGTGCCAATCCGCACGGAACAATATTAAACAGTACTCAATTCACTTGACGTTATATCTCAATCGTTATCGGTTTTAACAGGTCAATGTTAAACAACACTTAATTCGCTTCACGTTATAATTTTTATCACAACTTATAAAATTTACATTAATTCCCGTTTAACTAGTAAGTATCAAAATCTTTACATGTAATATGACACTTGTCACCGCGCGAATGGTCAGGACAGAACTCACTTTTACTTCTCGCCTACCTCTGGCTCGTCGCTTTTTTTCTTCTGCTTATTTTTATTTTGTTCTAATTAAAACAATGAATTAATGTATTACTCGGGCCATTGAGTAATAATTCTTACTCACTGACTACAGGTGTACAATTTCAAAAGAGTGCCGGTTAAATTCGTGGTCACTGTGATTACATATATTTACTTTATTTCCGCAAATGCATTGCGATTACCTCATAGCTGCACAATTCATAGCGGCGGTTAATGGGTCATCATGAAATTAGTGTTATCAGATTGCATTGCGTTCGATCTACAAATATTATTTTCACAACATTCCTCCCCCTAGCGAAGACGCCGTCATCGTGACAGAGGCGTTCGAGAAGCTCTGGACCATTATAAATTGTTTTGTTTAACATGCATATTACTTATTACATATTATTATATGTTTTTTTCCCTTTTTTTTTATTTACGCTAATTTTCTAACCCTAAGAGCTAATTCGACATATTCTCTATTATTTAGTTCTTAATTATGTACATATAGTTGTTAAAAAAAATCATTATTACATAAAATTAAAACTTCTAAAATGCTATACATATATATGAAATCATTATTACTAACAAACTTCTTGTTTTTTTTTTTGCACTGGCGGTCAAATTTCTTACCTACGTCAAAAATTTCAGTCTTTCTTTATTTTTTTAACTTGACATTGTACATACTGAGTGTTATTATTACATACATACATATAACACTTTTTTTTTGTTTCTTTTGAATGTTGTTGACTAATCTTACCGGCTTTTAATTCCTTCAATTTAATGGTCGGAAAAAAATAAAAACAATTTAAAGTTGGTAGCAAAATGAAGTAATAAAACAAATTTTCATAGGCAGAGATAATTTTTTCAAACCTTGTAAAGGTATGATTCGCTTGGTTGGTTTGATGAGCTCGAATTTTCAATACTAGGATCGGGTGTTATTGTTTGATCAATGTTTGAGTTTGGCTCGTCCGTTTCTGGGATTTAATTAGAGACGGTGTGAATTTCATGTATGGGTGGCTGTTTCCCATTTTGACTTTTGACTGGGAGTTACTTTTTGCCCAGGTTATGTGTGTCAATTCAACTCATAGTGAAGGTTTGCCTGCGTTGGATTTGTATGTTGGGGGCTTGGATAGATGCTTTTTTCTGACCTTTGTATTTAATCTATCTTATAATTAGAGACAGAGTTAGAGTAATAGAAAGTGTTACCATAATTCCAGTGTTAGTATATGTTTGTATACTAAGTTTTTCACGTTCCCTTTTTTCTATAGTCTTCCGCAATTCTTGTTGTAGTTCTTGAAGATCTTTACTTGTCTTCAAGAGATCTTTATTGTGATTTCCGGAGGAATTTATTTTTAGACCTGTTTTATTTCCGAATTTTACTTGTGGGATTTCCCTATACATCTCTTCTAGGATAATTTTGAGGAAATTTTGAAGCTCAGGTTGGTGTATGGGTGTGTGATAGCTGACACTACTCTCATATGGTAACTCGTGTTCATTTAGTGTAAATATGCATGGTTGGGTTAGTGAGAGTATTCCAGAACCTTTTAGGGTCATGTGGTTGAAATGATTACTACAATTACAGGAAAGTATTTCTTCCTGCGTGGCTACAAATAGCCAAGAGTTCGGTCTAACCATTTTTGTAAGTAAATTCATATTATTTTCCATAACTCTATGGGTACAAGGAGCGGATACCGGCTAGGGATTATTGAACAAACCCATGAGACAGTTAGATTTACTGAAACGTATCCCCTTAGGTACGGTTTGAAAACAAATGTGTATCTTTCCATTAGCGGATGTCGTTTTCTTGCAGTGTTCCCAGTAATCTGCACTGGATAGCTCTACCTATCTCTGCGCTTTTGTATTATTTAAAAAGTAATTTGCTTCGATGTCTAAGATAGCTGATTTCGCCAGTGAGATCGGGTAGCAAGTAGACTTTGTTTATTGTGAAAACAGTGTCTTCTGGTAGAGGTAGTGTAATTCTGATAAAGTATTCTTTTCCCTCCTGGACGCTATCTACTTGAACTATATGACTTACCAATTTAAAATCTAGAAGAATATTTCCCATAACCTGCGCACTGATTTCTTTATAAATTTGGACTAAATCGTTTGCGGATAAATTTATAGGATGTAATGAGTGTTGGTGTAGAGCATTTATTACCATATATTCGTCTGTTAGACGTTGATGTATCTGCTGGAGTTGGTGTAGAATATATATAAGAAATCCATTTGTGTCGGCTTTAATGTGGACTGCTTTGAGTTCTGTCTTTATTTCATTCGTGGAGTTCTGTACTTGGTCTATGAAATCCTTAAAGCGTTCATCTAGGCTGTTTTGGTATATCTTGAAAAGTTTGGTCAATGGCATTAAACTTTGCCTTTTCTATGCTGACTTGTTTTTCCATTAAATTTATGTTCTCTGAATTTTGGCTGTCAAGGTCTTTTAGTTTTTTGTAAATGGTTTGAGCATCCCTATCATCCATAGTACCAAATAAGAAATTTAAAAACCTGCCTATTATATTTGCTAATGACCGCCTAGTTCGATTTAATAAATAAAAATTTGTATCTCTTAGTATATTCTTAATCTTATCTACCTGCCGATCTAAGTCTATTTTCCACGCATAACACGAGTCTCTTTCCCCGGTGCTTTTTTGTACAGAGACGTTCCACTGTGTCTTCGCAGCGGTTAATAAATTCCAACTCCTGCGTTTCTTCAGTGATTTGAAATTTGGTGTAAACAACCCAGGTCCTCGTGTATAAGTACGCCGGATTTGGTGGCTCAAATAATACGCCTGTGGGGGTGAGAGTCTCTATAGCAGCTTGAGAGTTCGCTAAATTTATTGCCGCCCACAGCCATATTAATGTTCCCTGTGCGTAATAAGGAAGTAACAATTAATTTCTGCTTATCCCCAAAATCGTAAATATAATTTATTTTTAACTAAAATAATGTTAACCTATTATTATGCACCATTCGTAGCTTCCGACCAATTTGGATCGTGCAGTTTTCATCATTATTAACCTGTTTTACTGTATACGGCCCAGTCCAAACTGGTGATAATTTATTCTTTTTAACTGCATTTTTTAGTAAGACTTGGTCTCCTACATGCAGTACTATGCTAGGGCATTTTTATCGTAATATTGCTTTGACTTTAGCTTGCTTTTAAGAAGCTCCTCCCTAACACGCTTGTGCAGTAATTGCATTTTTCTTCTACGAATTCTTACAAAATCGGCATAGTTATAGACAGGTTCAGGCTGTCGTTTTAGATTATTTGGTGGCGGGTCGTAAAATCCCCATAGATCCTCCATCGGTGTATGTTTTCCACCAATATGAGTTGAATGGTTGCGAACATGGACTGCTTCCTCGAGCCACTGGTCCCATTAGGTTACGTTTTCGTCCACCAAACTTCTCAAATACTTAATCAGGGGTCCGTGTGCTCTTTCAAGAGCGCCATTTGCCTGTGGATGGTAGGCTGTGGTCTGCAACTTCCTCACTTTGAATAGTCTGCAAAGTCGTTTAAACAAATTACTGGTGAAATTTGCTCCCTGATCAATGACGACAGCTTTGGGTATCTTTTACTTCATCATCAATTTGTAAAATCCCTCGGCTACCGTGATGGCTCCTCCATTAGTCAACGATATGCAACCGAAAACTCTAGTTGCATCATCCAGTAGGGTAAGTATGTACTTATTTCCCTTAGTGGTTTCTGGTAGCGGGCCCACTATGTCGAGATAAACCTTATCGAATGGCCTCGCTGCAATGGAACTTATTAGCATCGGCATCTTGGTGGTTCTACTATGCTCATTTTTTCTACACTTAATGCAATTTTTGATGTGCTTGTGAATGTCTTTGAGCATTCCTTTCCATTTAAAGTTTCTTCTGATACGTTTATAAGTTTTATAGACTCCCAGATGACCTCCCAAAGGTGCGTTATTGTAATCCCGAAGAGTGGTCTCGATCTCATTCCGGTTACCAAGTATTTGTACACTTTCGTCCATCTTGGACTCTTGGGAACTAACTGAATTAGTTTCTGAGTCCTCCCTTTACAACCAGATTTATTTTTGGGCAAATCATCCGCGTCATCTTGTCTTTCAAAAAATGGCCATGCATGTGGGATTGGGTTTATCTTCCTTATCATCTGTAACTCTCTGCTGGTGGACTTGTGCTTTAGTTATCATTGTCTGCGTAACTTCGTTCTTATTGCACTCCATCTCACTAGAACTCTGGATTCTGCTTAACGCGTCAGCGTT
The DNA here is from genome assembly GCA_963930735.1 of Dioctria linearis. NCBI lineage: Eukaryota > Metazoa > Arthropoda > Insecta > Diptera > Asilidae > Dioctria > Dioctria linearis. Next base: position 131,443,637 of record OZ005744.1, on the reverse strand, counting down.
ACGATTGAGCCTACCTGGCTTATACTCTATTATATAATCATACTCAGAGAGTTTATGGCGAAATCTTAGTAATCGCGAGCCAGGATCTTTGGTACTGTAGATTCCCTTGAGTGGCTTGCGATCAGTGTAAATAGTAAATTTTCTACCATACAAATAACATCGAAAATTTCATCTAGCCCAGACTATTGCCAGCATTTCTTTTTCTGTGGCGGAATAATTTCTCTCGGCTTTATTCAAACTCCTGCTTGCGTAAGCAATGGGCCGATCGTTCCCCACCCCTCCTTGGGATAACACTGCACCCAAAGCTTCTCCGCTAGCATCCGTAGTTAAGGAAAATTGTTTATCGTAATCAGGGTAAACTAAAACAGGTGGCGAGATTAGCTTGTACTTAAGGGTTTTAAAAGAATTTTCACATTGATCCGTCCATTTGAATTTTACATTTTTTCGTAGGAGTTTATTGAGGGGTTCTGCTTTTTTAGAGAACTCCGGAATAAATTTCCTACAATAATTCGCCAACCCAATGGTATGTTCTCAGGGCGTAAAATACCACAATTGTACCTCCAAATTATGTTAGGTACTTACGTGTGTGCTGTCCGGGTATTGGGTAAGTACACTGGTATTTCGTTAAATAAAACTTCACTTGATTTGTCACTATTGCTTATTTTATTTCTTCTTCATTTACTTGTTACAACCACTTGCGTATGGATAACTAATTCTACCTTAGGATAATGCAGCACAATTGACCTTCTTTATCACACGCCAACTCAAACCAACCTATTCCTTCCAATTAAAATATTTAACCTTAAACTATCATCGCTCTTTTTGGTAATTATAGTTTTTTCTTTAGGGATTAGAACCAGCAATGATCTTAACTCTGCTCGATAATTTTTTAACTCCTTTACTAACTGTTACTTTTCTAACGCGAGGTGATCCCGGCCGAACTTTTCAATCAACACTCTTTTTTGTTAATTAATTGCTTTTTGTATGATCGAGTATTTCTTTTATTATCATCATATAAACCCGCGTACCGCGATGTGTTGTCCACGACGTTTTTTAAATCAACTCTCAAAACCGACTGTGTCGAGACTTAGATTTTTCAATCGTAAGTCTCTTCGTTCAGGATAGGAAAATGCTTAATTAGCATTCCTATCCTGAGAAAATTATTTTACGCTGGGCATGTTTAGACATGCCCAGAATTATCGCGACGAACGATGGTTGAAATTGAAATTTGATATTTTCATAAATATCAGCCATCGTCTTGCTACCGTGCATACATTGTTGCGATCACAATGTATGCAGCTCGCGACAATTTGCTGATAAGAGCTTTTTTCGGTGAAGACTTGATCGTTTCAGTCTTCACCGACGTAAAATTTTCATGCGCCCGATATGAATGTATGTATATATGTACATACATATCGTATATACGACAAATTTTACTGAAGGTAAAATTTGTCGTGGGGCTTTTTTTTATCGAAACGACTTGGGTTGAAATTTAAAACTTTTATTTTTCCCAAGTCGTTTTGTGGGAAAAATATGTTGAAGGAATGTTGCGCGTAGTTGAAGAAATTGCTGATGCAACTTTCTTCGTATGCGCAAGAGATAAGCCATCCGTGCTTTTAGGCATGATTGGCTTATGAAAATTGTGATTTGTTTCCCGATGCCTTATGTATACATTTTGTATATGTAACATGCCTTCCCCTTACAAAAAAGAGAGTTATTCTTGGAAGAGGAATAACTCTCGGGGCAAGGCGGTGGTACAAGATGTTACTCTGATTTCTTTAGAAGCAAATTTTGTCATTAGATTTCTTTTGTTCCGATGTTTAGGTCCTTCTGACAGAATAAAGACGTAGATTTTTTTTTGTTTTGTGTTTTTTCGTGCCTCACATCCGACATGTTGCTAGTGGAAGCTGTCACCCACGAGGGTTTTCGTTGCCCCTCGGGGCTCACTGTCATGGTATATGGCATTTATATCCTGCGAATAACGCCTGGCTGGAGAGGCCCTTTGCGCCTGGTGCTTCGTCGGAGGGGTTACCGCCCGATCACTATTTGGGGTGCAGATGCCGTTCCCGGGCACTATTACCGCGTTTTGCTGTCGTTGTATCCCCACGGGGGACAGACGTTAATTGCTCGAGGTGAGTTTGCATCCCCTTCTTGGAAAAAAAAATGTTATTGTTTGTTTTTTTTTGTTTTTAGGCTGCGTGCTTGTTATTACCGGGGAGCACGGACTATGTGCATGCTGCCATGAGATTTTTTCCTCCCCCCTTACGGATCTAATACGGGCACTAATGGTCACCCCTCCCCTCTCTAGAGATGTCATCGAGGAGGAGTCCGACTTTGAGGACTGAATATATTCGCAGTCTTTTTTTTTAACACATTTTAATATCTCTTTTTTTTGTATCTTTCCTATTCCTCTTCTCTTTTCCCAATATATATAATAAAAAAAAAAATTTCTAATACTAATGAGATGTTGTTTGGTTCTTTTTGTTTTGGTCTACCTTACTTCCTTATTTTCAGGGATTTTTTTTTTTTTTTTTTTTGGTTGAGGTTAGCTGGTTTTGGCTGTACTTGGCATAGTTTTGGTTGGCATTATATTTTTTCCTATATTATGTTGTTAGGTTTATATTTTATGGTTTTTTTTTTTGTTACTTATATATTGTGTCCTATTCTAGGGTTAGTTGTTATTTAGTTTCTAGGGTAGGTTCGATTTGTTATTCTACTTGTAATTTTAATTCTTGTTTCATTTCTTAAATACTATTTATTATAACGATTTGGTTACAAGGGGGAAAATATTTTTGTTTGGGTACATGTTTTTGCTTTCTGCTCTTATGCCTATATTATTTATTTATGCATTTTTCCCACTACACGGATGGGCCGAGGACGCCTTTTCTGTTCCCCTTTTTTTTCTTTGTTCCTGTATTAACAAGATTTTTTGTTTTTTCTTACTTTTATGCTTTTTAATATTATTTATTTCTTCTCCCCTATTATATGTATATTCTTATTATTTATTACGGTTTGTTGAAATCACTTACATGTATTTTCTAGGTGCTTTACTACTAGTGATAGTGCTTATGACCTTTTGAAGTGGTGACACTATACCACTTGCACTGACTTAGTAGGTGGCAGGGTGCGGGTCCTTTTGAGAGGAGTAGGTTCGACTAGTTTACTTTTCTCAATGGGTTTGATTTGTTCCTTCGCCTCCGGTGTTTTTTCAGATTTCCTTAAGCGGTATTTTTTTATGCTTGGTGCTAGCCATTTGGCGACCAGGTACAGCACCATACATGTGAAGACAGCACCAGTTAAGGACACTGATGTCGTAGCTCGTACATGTGTAGGATGGTGGTTTATAGGAGTAACTATTTTAGCTAATTTTTCGTCCAGCTCTGTAAATGACTGGGTACCCTTTAGGATGAGATTATTTGTGTCATCTCCCGCATATAGGTCTGTCTTGATTTTCTCGGTCTGTACTTTGTTTTTGGTTTCATTGAGATATTTTTCTACCACTTGCTCTAATGGAGCGATATTTCGGAAGTAGTTGGGTTGTTTGAGACTCAATGACTGGATATTCTCTGCCTCATAGTGTAGGATTTGGGATCCTACATGCAATTGGCAGGGATGGTTGATAGTGATTATTCCTTGACCTTCAATCTTTGAAGTTAAAAATTGTTGGGTACACTGGAGGTGTACAATTGTAGGTTCTATCAACGAGAATATCCACGAATTGGGTTTACTTAATTTGATAAGCAGGTCTCTAGGAGGTATTTGTGCTCTGAAATGGCACTGAGGCTCTTCCTTTAATGGATTAAAGAGCAGCTTCACTACGCATTCTTTGGACAGAGTTGCCTTTGTTACGGGAATGCCTAGCTTAGCAATGTAATTGTCCTCTTTGGAATATTGAGTGATCTTTTTAAAGCTTTTAAGATCTTGTGTTTTTAATAATAGAATATCTTGTGTCTGTACCTGGTGCGCTACGTGCGAGTACTGTATATCGGGTACCAATGATTGTTTGTTGTTAATATGTATGGGAAAACTGTGTACTCTATACAACTTCATTTGTGGTAGATTGAAAATCGGAAGTTGTATTCGAATGACTAATTTGTCTTGGACTAGACGAGCCTTTGTTTCCGCTGTCTGATATTGCAGGGAGAGACAATTGTGTGCATCTGGACAAGTAGCGTGGGACTCGTGGTATATCTGTAATAGACTTTTGGGAGACACCACTAGCGGATGTAACTGGTGATTTTTACTGGCGATTATTATGTCGAGTAAGGCTTGCTGCCTGTACTCAATCTCGACAATTTGTAAGGTCAGGCTTGAAATTATTTCCTGTCTCAATTGTCTCATCAGTAAATCATCCGTTATGTTTTGCATTCTATTTACCTGGAGATTTATTTGACGTTGTCTTTCCTGCAGAGATGTCAATGGCTTTTGAATTTGCTGTAGTGTAGTTTTGACTACACTGATCTGCTGTCTTTCCAGCTCGGCTAGTGCTTTTGTATTTATTCCGAGCTCCTCGAGTCGACTGTATACTTCCTGTTCATTAGTGCTGTCCATGGTCCCGAATAGGTAGTGCATTGCATTCCCTATTCCATCAAAGATAGATCTTGTTGGTCTTGATTTTGGGAGCACTTCTCGAATGACACTTGCTCTTCTCTTGATATTTTCCAAGAGAGAATGAACGTGTTTTTGTTGAACCAGGCATAGTTCATCCGTTTGAGAGTGATTTGAACATAGTCGGTGAACTAAGTGTTCCGCCTGTTCTGCCATGAGCGTCTGGTTGTCCAGTTCTATTAGATTGATCTCTGTTAAGATGTTCCATGTACTATGGTAGACTCGTAATTTTCCTAGATCCTCATACAGTATTCCTGTATTGTTCAGGGGCCCTATTGTGTAGGGTTCCGTTTGGATTTGTCCGATTGCCAGATGGAAACTGCATAATGACACTAATATGTGCTTCATGTTCTGTAGAAAATGAAGGATAGGCTTCATTAGTCAATTGGTCATACTACATAGCATATAATATTTAAATATAGTATTGCTTAATTGAATCGTCGATAGTTGTATAGTGGGGGCTTAGTTGCTAAAAGGAAGACGAGATAGAACAGGGTAGGAGCACTGTAAGTCAGTTCATGCTAAATCTCGTCAAAGTAGGAACATTGTACTCATTTAAAAATTGAACTGGGAGGTTGTTTAATTTACTACAATGTGTAACAAGTAAATCATGAAGAGGAATACAAAACTCTCAAGGCAAGGTATGAGGGATGCAAGTCAAAGCACTCCAAACTCCATCATCTTCTCTATGAACTTTTAAGACGATGAGTTCTTAATTAGGAAAGTTTCATTTACAACCACGAGTAGATCATGAAGAGGTATACGAAACTCTCAAGGCAAGGTATGAGGGATGCAAGTCAAGGCAAGCAAGAAAAAATTTTATTGGTAGAATATTTGATGTATTCATATGTAGCTACTAAGAAGTAAGAGTGTATATATGGACACGTTTATTTAACGTATTTTTTATTGATTTAAATAAAATTTAGGTAAGGGTTGACTTCGTGAGTCATAGTAAATAATTCCGAATGCGGAACGTTTAAGTAGGTAGTGGCTAGTTTAGTTTAATTGGCGAAACTTTGTTTCAGTGTGGCTTATTTTCTAAAAGTGTATGTACCAGTATACTACTCATAATAGGGCTTTAAACGGTTGTTGTGTACTACAACCTGCCGCTTGCCTATTTTTATGGCAGTGTTTGTTGGACTGGGTACATTGATTACCAGATATGGGCCAACCCAGATTTGAGACAGTTTGTGTTTGCGGCTTTCACTTTTGAGGAGGACTTTGTTTCCTAGGTGGAAAGTGAGAGGCCTGATTGTTTTGTCGTAATATGCCTTTGAGCGTTGTTTGCTGGCTAAGAGGTTTTTACGAGCCGTGGCATATGATTTTTGTAGTCTATATTTTAGCATATGGTAATAACTTTCGTGATTGTAAACGGGTTCAGGATCCCGTTTTAAATTAGATGGGACATCCGCTGTGAAGCCGTAAAGGCAATCCATTGGGGTTAATTTCGTACCCTCGTATACACTGTTATTGTACACGAATGCAGCGGTTCGCAGGAATTGATCCCATGTTTTGGGATTTTCGTCTACGATTGTACGCAGATATTCGATTAATGGTCTATGGGCACGCTCTAGTGCGCCATTAGACTGTGGAAGGTATGCGGAAGTCTGTAACTTCTTTACCTTCTTGAATAGCTCACTCAGGAAATTGGTTCCCTGATCGGTGACTATTCTCTTTGGAATGCGATAACGCGTGACAATCTCATTGAAAAAGATTTGCGCCACCGTTACTGCTTCTCCATTAGGTATGGCATACCAATCGACAAATTTGGTAAGGTTATCTTGAAAAGTTAAGATATATTTATTACCTGATATGGTCTCTTCTAGTGGACCTACTATATCGAGGTAAACCTTGTCGAAAGGTTGTTCTGCGATGTCCGTTATTACCATGGGCATCTTGAATTGTGGGGATGCTTTCATTGTTTCGCACTTAGGGCATTTCTTTATGTACCTTTTTATATCGCTAAGCATGTGTCTCCACCAATACTTGCGTCTAATGCGTTTATAGGTTTTAATGACACCCTGATGTCCGCCGAAAGGAGAGTCGTGATAATCCTTTAGGATTGTTTGAACTTCCTTGGGGCTCGTGATTATTTCAGGTGCCTTGACTGGACATATTTCTTGTTCAAGCGTAGCCGGGGGTTGTATTTCTGCCTCTGGGGGTTCATTTTCTTTATGTTCCGCTGCCGTGGGCTGTTTTTCGGCGCTGGGGCTCGTACTGGCCTCTTGGGCTTTTTGTTTTTGAGCTCTGGTCACGGCGAAGCAGTGAGCGGGTTTCCTGGTTTTCTTTTTATTTGGGGGATTATTTTCCTCCACATCAGAGTCCATAGTGTGGTGGACTTGGGCTTGTACCGTTAAGGTATTGCCTGTATTGCCTTCGCTTAATGCTTGTGGAATGCGGCTTAATGCATCCGCATTGGTATTATACTTCCCTGGTTTATATTCGATTGTATAGTCGAACTCTGACAGTTTGTGGTGAAATCTCACCGAACGGGAAGTTGGGTCTTTAACATTAAAGACTCCTTTGAGAGGCTTGTGGTCAGTGTAGACCGTGAATTTCCTGCCTTGGAGATAGCATCGGAAATTTCTAGTTGCCCAGACTATAGCCAATAACTCCTTTTCAATAGTGGAGTAGTTTTTCTCGGCTGTGTTTAGCGTTCGGCTTGCATAGGCGATAGGCTTGTCTTTTCCCACTTGTCCTTGGGAAAGTACAGCTCCTAAAGCCTCGTTACTGGCGTCCGTTGTGAGATTAAATGGCTTTGTAAAATCTGGATAGATTAAAAGCGGTGGAGAAATTAAAGCATTTTTAACGCTTTGGAATGCCTCTTGACATTTCTCGGTCCAAGTGAATTTTACATCCTTTCGGAGCAAATTCGTTATTGGACGAACGATTTTAGAGAAGTCCGGAATGAACTTCCTATAATAATTGGCAAGTCCCAAAAAGGACTGTACTTGCCTTACTGTTCTTGGAACAGGGAATGTCTGGACGCAGGCCGTTTTGCTTGGGTCTGGTAATGCACCTCCGCTAGAGCATTTGTGCCCTAGGTAAACAACTTCTCGTCTCAAGAACTGGCACTTCTCTGGCTGCAGTTTGAGGTTGTTTTCTCTCAATTTGTTGAAGACTTTGCGAAGCTTATTATTGTGGTCATTTAGGTTCTTACCATAAATGACGATGTCGTCAAGATAAACGAAACATTCGAGGCCTTGTAGGCCTGTCAGGACGAAGTTCATGAGGCGTTGGAATGTAGCGTGAGCTCCTTTGAGTCCGAATGGCATACGCTTAAATTCGTAGTGCCCGTAATTAGTGCTAAAGGTCGTCTTATGTCGATCCTTTTTGTCGACTAAGAGTTGGTGATAGCCGTTGGCCAAATCGAGAGTGGTAAAGTACCTGGCATGACCTAGTTGGTCAAGAATATCCTCGATTCGTGGTAGCGGAAAAGCGTCGCCAATTGGCTTTTCGTTCAATTTGCGAAAATCGACAACGACGCGCCACCTTTTTTCACCATCGGGTCCCGCCTTTTTGGGGACTACTACTAAGGGTGAATTCCAAGGGCTTTTGCTAGTTTGGACTATCCCGTTGTCTAGCATTTCTCTTAATTGCTCGTTGATTACTTGTCTCTGGGTCTCTGGTAATCGATAGGCTTTTTGGTTTATTGGGGCCTGATCTTGTATTAATGGAATGTTATGGGTGATAGCGTTTGTATATGTAAGCTTATCACCTTTAAGGTAAAAGATATCATTGTACTCATAACAGAGTTCGGATATCGAAGCTTTTTCTTCCGCATTTAGATTTGGGTCTAGGCTGAGCTCTTGCTCTAGCCTGTTGACTCGCGGAGTATGTGCGGGATCTTCCTGATCCGGAAATAAGTATCTTACGTGTTGTAAGACAGCTGTGTTTTCCGAAAAGCTTACGTTTCTTTTCTCACTTTGTGTAGCTGTGTACTTACTATCTGTTTTACTTACATCACTAGATGGCAGGGAATGGGCTTCCTGCAGTTTTAATGGTGGAGTACCATGTTTTATGGGTACTTTTGATTGGTCCGAGTACTCGCACGCATTCGTATTTTGGCTTATGGGCCTTGAAAAATTGGTTTTCTTAATACTATTTGACGGTGGAGCCAACTTTGCCTTCAATGAGGTCTTACGGATCTCGCACGCGTCTTTTTATCGGGCTCATTGGCCACTTTTTATTCTTAATACTAATATTATTAAGTGGTGGAGTCGACTTTGCCTTTAAATAGGTCTTCCTGAGCTCGCACGCACGGTTGATGGGGCTCTTGGGCCACTGTTTTTCTTAACACTAACTTTGTTGGGAGGTGGAGTCGTCTTTGCCTGAGAATAGGTCTTACTGAGCTCACACGCACCTGTTGTTGGGCTTCTTATTCTTGTGGTTATCTTACATCTAGGTGTATTGTATGGAGGAGTCAGCTGCATTTTGCTTGTCGGCTTCTGGAGCTCGCTCGCATCTTTAATTTGGCTATGGGGCCATGTAAAATTTTTGTAACTTATTTTCTTGGACGGTGGAGTCATTTTTGCCTCTACTCGGGTCTTACTGAGCTCGCACGCGTTTTGTATGGGGCTCTTGGGCCTCGTTAGTAGCCTATGTCTAGGTATTCTGGAAAAAGACGTCTTGCCTAACTTCTGTTCCGCCTTGGGAAGCTCACTGATGTTCGTGTTAATCGCTTGCGATTTATTCGGCTTGAGATCGTGTTGTGTATCAGTGGCTTCTCCTATTGGGATGACGGCGTAATCATGTGTAGGGAGCAGTTTGTAACAATAAACTGTTGATGACTACGTGAAAATTGTTAATGTTGAGTATGGCAACTAGCACTGTTTCTTTCCCAGTAGGGAGTAAACTGTTGGCCAGGAAGACTCCATCGTCTATCTCTTTCGATAGACAGAGCATTTCTTCCTTCACTTGCAAGGGGCTGTGGTGATCATTTGTGACCTAGCAGGTATGCATATTGGTTCCTCTAAAGTAACCAGATGCTGCCTCATTTCGCAGGTTTCTTGATCACCCAGACAGCTCTTTTCGCATTCCGTCGGCTCTTGTTGAACCTGGCAGCCAGCATTTCTTTTTTGAGATGCCTTGGAAACACTGCGTGTAGATAGCTTAACCTGTTTAGGTTCCATCTTTTCTGCAAGTGACCTCACTTCGACTGCTTTTCTGGAATACAGCTTGTCCGTTTTGCATGACAAGGGCACAGTAAACTCTTCGGGATTTGTTTCCGTACAAGGAAACTTGAGTGCTTTATTTGGGCATTCAACATTACAATTGTTTGATAGGAAATCGTTTCCTAATAGGCCGTCATCGGAAAGGCCTGGCAGGTTTTGTACCACCTGAAACTTGCAGGGAATTTTATTTTTAAAATTGAAGTTGCCCTTGCAATTTCTCAATGTCTTTCCGGTCCAAAAGGGGTCTGTAAAGTGCATGCCTCATTGGAATTAATTATATTGAGGTCTTTAATTGCTCTTTTCTTAATAATACTAACCTCAGCGCCAGTGTCCACTACTAGTTTTGTATGGCCGTTAAGGCTTATGTCCAGTGGAAGTTTCACTGTAGGGACACCGGATTCGGGCGCTTAAGTTGACCCTTTTGATTTGCGTTGTGGGTTTAAAGTCGAGTCGGGGAGTTTTGGGTCGACTGCATGTCGTTTCCCTGACTCCGGGCTTCCCATTTTTTCTTTTGGCGGCAATCTTCGTCTGCGTGTCCTCGGCGACCACAAAAGGTGCAATTGAGTCTTATGTTGAAGACTTGAGGACTTTTTGTGTTGTATTGCTCTTGTGTAGATCTATTGGAAAGGCGTGGAGGAACAATCTGTTGCGTTTGTTGTGTTTTTCTGCAATCACGGACGTCATGTCCATAGATTTTGCAGTTTGAGCAGAAAGGGGTGTTCTTGCACTTAAGGCAATCTGAATATGTATGACCCTTTCGCTGGCAGAAATTACACGTGATGTTACGGACCAGTGCATCTGTATCCGAGTTTCTGGCATCACTGTGTGTAAATGGCCTTTGCCGTGACTGTGATGAACCTGGATTATTCACATTGCGTGAAAACTGATTTGGGTTTGGAGCTCGAGGTGATGCGAACATAGGTGTGGATGGCATTGATAGTAAGGAGCTCTGTAGTAAGCTCTCACTCGTAAATCTTGGTCTACTGGAGCCAATGGAGGAGCTTGTACCAGAGGAGTGTGGACGAATGTAGCACTTTGTTGTAGTTTCTCCATGTTGAATTAATGCTTCTAAATCACCTTCTCCCTGCGTGAGCAAATATTGACACAGGTGTGGGTTAGTTACTCCACTTTTCAAAGCGTTCTTGGCAAAATCCATCAGCTGTGTTTTCACAGCAGGGACTGCCTCAGCTCCATACTTCTGTGTCGCTGCCTCGTTGCAAATCGTCAACAACTGTTTCAATCTTGTAATGAACACAGTAAGAGATTCTAACGGGTTTTGCCTAGTAGTGATTAACTTATTCACTAACTCTTGGTATGTCTCACGGGGAAGGTATGTTCTATTTAGACGTTCCTGTACTTCACTAAATGAAGGAGGGACGTCTGAAGCGAATAATTGGTATGCGTCACCTCTGAGTCTTGTGGGAAGGACCTGAATGAAAGCCACTTTTTCTTCATTATTTAGGCACTGCATAGTTTGTTTGCAGCAGCCAATGAAGGTTTGTAGCTCTCGTCCCAATTGTGGGGTACTTTCACCCGAAAATAAGTTGAGCTGTGAGCTTAGCTACCTTTGCGTAGTCCACCATTGTGTTTAGTCTATTGACTGGAAATTTAAATTTGGGTGGACTAACTGGGCTTGTTTCTGGCCTGATTTCCGTTAAGGATTCTTCGAGCCAATCTATTAGCAGATCTTCGGGAGTTGGTTCAGCTGCTTCACCGTCACTGTCACTATCACTATTTGCACTTTCAATTAACCTAACACTCTTATTCTTCTCTAAGTCTAAATTTGGAGTTTCAGTACTCTCCTTATCTACTGGGAGGGAGCGCGTGGATTCAGCGAGCCTACTTAGTTCCTCACGGAACCGAACTGTGTTTTCCTTCAGTGTCTGTATTTGTTCGAGTCTAACTTCGCGGGTTTGACTCAGTTTTTTGCTGAGTGAATCACACTGAGTAATGGCTAGCGTACCTGGATCTCGCGCTCTCTCGTACAATTTTGTTAAAAATTTATCAAGACTTACTTGTCTATTGAGACCTGGCAGAACGGTCCCGCTTCTCAGTCGAGGTCCTGTTGGCGATAACTGTGGAGATTTATCTCCTGTAGCAGATGATGTACCTTCACCGGGATGCTGTGTATTGGCACCTAGGGTTGATCCCGCGTCAGCTAAAGATGGAGAGTTTTCCCTCGCTGCTGTTTCCGTTTCCTGCTGAGGTAGAGCAGGATTGTCGGCTGGCATATGATGCGTTGTTTGATGAAAGGGGGGCTCCTTGCCTGCTTAAGTCACTTTGCTGTGATTGAGAGGGGGGTTTCTTTAACCGCCTTCGGGTTCCCTCTGAATCTTTTGTCGGTTGATTTCGGCTTTCTTTTGCAGCTGGGGGGGCCCTTTGGGCCGTCTTAACTTCCCCTGGATCTAGTTGAAAAGGGGGGCTTATGAGCCGTCTTCGATTTCCTCTTCAACTCAGGATCGTTGACTGCTAGCGTTTTATAGACGAGCGCTGGCTGCTAAAAGTTCAGGCTGCTTGTCGGGCTGTGTCCGGGTTGATTTGTGTTCGTCCTTCTGGGGGAGTTTTCAACCTATTTCTCCTCTTCCTTCTATGGACTGTTTGATTGTATCCCTCGGTAGTGCTTTTGCACTAATTAGGGTGAACGCTTGCCCGCCTGGAGCAGAGGCGCCTAGAGATGATATCTACCGAGTGTTGGGGGTGACTTGGCCTGAGTGGCTTAGTCAATGGGACCCCTTCGGTTCGTAGGATAGCGGATTTTATAGCTCTTATACTTTTCTACTTTTGACTTTTCGAAAAGCAGGCTTCCACTATCCTACCGGCTGCGCCAATTTTGTTATGTTCTCAGGGCGTAAAATACCACAATTGTACCTCCAAATTATGTTAAGTACTTACGTGTGTGCTGTCCGGGTATTGGGTAAGTACACTGGTATTTCGTTAAATAAAACTTCACTTGATTTGTCACTATTGCATATTTTATTTCTTCTTCCTTTACTTGTTACAACCACTTGCGTATGGATAACTAATTCTACCTTAGGATAATGCAGCACAATTGACCTTCTTTATCACACACCAACTCAAACCAACCTATTCCTTCCAATTAAAATATTTAACCTTAAACTATCATCGCTCTTTTTGGTAATTATAGTTTTTTCTTTAGGGATTAGAACCAGCAATGATCTTAACTCTGCTCGATAATTTTTTAACTCCTTTACTAACTGTTACTTTTCTAACGCGAGGTGATCCCGGCCGAACTTTTCAATCAACACTCTTTTTTGTTAATTAATTGCTTTTTGTATGATCGAGTATTTCTTTTATTATCATCATATAAACCCGCGTACCGCGATGTGTTGTCCACGACGTTTTTTAAATCAACCCTCAAAACCGACTGTGTCGAGACTTAGATTTTTCAATCGTAAGTCTCTTCGTTCAGGATAGGAAAATGCTTAATTAGCATTCCTATCCTGAGAAAATTATTTTACGCTGGGCATGTTTAAACATGCCCAGATTTATCGCGACGAACGATGGTTGAAATTGAAATTTGATATTTTCATAAATATCAACCATCGTCTTGCTACCGTGCATACATTGTTGCGATCACAATGTATGCAGCTCGCGACAATTTGCTGATAAGAACTTTTTTCGGTGAAGACTTGATCGTTTGAGTCTTCACCGACGTAAAATTTTCATGCGCCCGATATGTATGTATGTATATATGTACATACATATCGTATATACGACAAATCGTACTGAAGGTAAAATTTGTCGTGGGGCTTTTTTTTATCGAAACGACTTGGGTTGAAATTTAAAACTTTTATTTTTCCCAAGTCGTTTTGTGGGAAAAATATGTTGAAGGAATGTTGCGCGTAGTTGAAGAAATTGCTGATGCAACTTTCTTCGTATGCGCAAGAGATAAGCCATCCGTGCTTTTAGGCATGATTGGCTTATGAAAATTGCGATTTGTTTCCCGATGCCTTACGTATACATTTTGTATATGTAACACCAAGGAAGGATTGTACTTGCTTTATTGTCTTGGGCTGGGGGAAACTATGAACGCAGCTTACCTTTGAGGGATCTGGCAAGGCTCCTTCTCTGATCCGATCTTATGATCCGACAAGTTCTTCCCGTAAATTACAATGTCGTCTTAATATACGAAGCACTTAAAACATTGCAAACCAGTTAGGACGTGGTTCATTAAACATTGAAATGTAGCAGGTGCGCTTTTCAGCTCAAAGGGCATCCTTTTAAATTCAAAATGACCGTGTGGAGTACTGAAAGCGGTTTTAGGTTGGTCTTTCTCCTCCACTAGCACTTAATGATAACCACTGGCCAGGTCAAGCGTGGTAAAGTACCTTGAATGCCCCAATTGATCGAAGATATCTTCAATTCTAGGTAAAGGGAAAGCATCTCCGATCGTGATTTCATTTAACCTTCTGAAATCTACCACAACACGCCATTGTTTTTCTCCATTTATTCCAGCCTTTTTGGGAACAACTAAGAGTGGTGAATTCCATGGACTAGTGCTAGGTACCACTATATCATTTTCATGCATTTCTTCAACTTGTTCATGGATGATATTTATATGCTTCTCCGGTAGTCTATACATTTTCTGATTGAGAGGGGGACAATCTTGTTTAATTGGAATCTCATGAGCCCGTATAGCTCAATTTATCTCCTTGTAGAAGAAAGACATTGATATATTCATAACATATTTCTAGTACAGCGTTATTTTTCTTCCAGATTGGCATCTGTATCCATACTGATTTGCTCTTTCAGAATTTCGATTCGTTTCCTGTCTCGATTGTTATTAAACGGATGTTTTCTGCTTTCAAAAGTGTTATTCTCTTCGTTTTTTATTTTGGGTTTTTCCCAGTTCATTTCGTTTAATGTTAGAATATCATAATTTTCTATTGGGTGCAGATCAATTTCCATGTTATCTAATTCCTTATCAGTATTATTGACATTAAGAATAGGCAACACAGCTCTACCTTTCCATGGTCTTGTTAAACAATTTCCCGAAAAAACACCTTCACTCACTTCTTTTGATAAAAAAACAAATTCGCCGTTGTCTCTAATAGGAATTGGCACTAATTTTTCTAAGCGTGCTGGAACTAGAATCTTCGTTCTAACCTTAAGTTCCTTTGTTTGCTTCCGTTCAGATTGTTCACCTTGATGTGGAATGGAACACTTTCTCTCGGAGAACTGAGTGGCGTTTTCCATTTCCATAGGTTGCGACGTGCCAAGCTTTTCCTTTTGAACTTGGACCGTAGACCTGCTAATAGGTGAATTTAAATTCGTCGTTCATATTAAGTGGCACTGAAAATGTTGCTAAATTTGTA
Organism: Dioctria linearis; assembly: GCA_963930735.1. Lineage (NCBI taxonomy): Eukaryota > Metazoa > Arthropoda > Insecta > Diptera > Asilidae > Dioctria > Dioctria linearis. Next base: position 131,428,519 of record OZ005744.1, on the reverse strand, counting down.
GGTGTCGGTGGAAATTCTAATATTCCATCTGGACCCTTTATATTACATTTATTTAATAGAAAATTATTTCCAAGTATTCCATCATATGGGACTATTTCACTATCTTTAATTACGTGAAATTTACATGTTTGAGGAGTTTCTAGTTGAAATTTTCCTGTACATGTTCCAATTGTCTGTCCCTATCCAAAAATACTGCTCAGTTGCGTTTTTTCCTGCGTATTTATTATTTTCTCACCTTGCAACATGGATTTTTTTAATATGCTCACGTCAGCTCCCGTGTCGACTAATAGTTCTACCGAGGACTTAGCTGCTATATCCAAGGGTAATTTAACTGAACATTTAGGAGCTTGGCAGGGCTGACGCCGTTTTTCTTTACTAACGTTTGGACTTCCGCGGTGTCCTCGCATGTCCTTAATTAGTTTTCCGAAAACTGGTGGTTATTTTGAGTCGACCGACTTTCCCAGTCTTGCTTTGCTCGGCACTGGTTTGTAGTGTGACCTATTCTTTGACAAAAATCACATTGTATTGCACCAATTGTGTTTCTTGGGCCACCTTCAGCAGACCTGCTATTTTGTACTAGGTTTATCTGCCGATTTTGAACACTACTATCCCTATTATTGTTTCGAGAAGCGTACGCAGAATTCTGATAACTATTACCAGAAGTCGCATTTTTCCTTTGGTAGCACTCCGAAAACGTATGATTGTTTTTATTACAATAAGTACATTTAATTCGGGGCTGATAGCTTTTGTTATTATCATACTGATTCCTTGCACTGGGGGCGAAATTATTATAATGCCTATTTTGGGATGGGTCTCTGATATTGCCTAACCTTTCCCTAGGCATCCAAGTAGTATTGACTGAATAATTATCAACTATTGGTTGGGCCAATGATATACCTAAGGGATTTTGTAAAATCGACAGTGTTTGTCTCTCGGCTTCTTCTAGTTTCTCCGTTTTTTCGACTACTGATGCTAAACTCTCACCAGAGTCCTGTAAGACAAACATTCTGTGGTTTGGGTTGATTATACCTGTCTTGAATACATATATGGCTGTTTCCTCAAAATCCCTTTTTACTGCCTCTGCTGCTGTGCCAGAGTGTCGAGCAGGGATTTTAGAAATGCAGCTTTTAAATATTGTTTTTATGCTTTGAGCATAGCTTGTCAAAGTTTCTGCTTGTAATTGGAACAACACCCTAGGTTCATTTACAAGAGCCACGTAAGTTTTTGTATTTACTAATTAATTTTGGATCTGGGGCTCCAATTGCTGGAAGTTATTGAAACCTGTACCTTCCAGAACACTTGCCGCCCTGCCTCTGAAGTGCGTTGGAAGGAGTTTAAGGAATACTGGAATTTCAGTTTCGGTTAGACAATTAATAACATGCTTACAAAAATTGACAAATATATTTATTTCTGAAACTAAGTTGGGACCTATTTCGCCCATTAAAATTGGTACACTATTAAATATTAATTGATTAATTTTAATTATATCCACTGGTAGCTCCATTTCTAAAATTGTGTTTTCCGATGATCTCTTTCCACTGGTTAACTCGCCTAGGTGTACAGAACTATCCAAAGATGGACTATGCTGTTCTTTTTGTTGTCCTTCACTGATATTTTCTTCTCGCTGTTCTGAAGATTGATTACGTAGTTCTTCTTATTCTTGGATTGATGGTAGTGCATCCAATGATTGACGATAACTCCCTCCAGATCTCAAGGACATCAATTCCGTTATTGTATCCCTGGTCTGCGTTTCCACATCCACTTTCTCAATAATGGGCCTTCTATCCTCTGTAGTTTCCGTAGCGATATACTTCTCCTCTATTGGTTTGGGGATAACTGGTTTATTCTCGTCCGGTTCTGGCAAAATTAACTCATCCTCTGCTGTTTCCGAAGTTTCACAATCAGTTCTTGAACTAGTGTCTTCTGTGCTAACAGACGGGCTGGTGTTCTCGAAAGAAAAAGAGTTGATTTTTTCCAGTATTTCTTTTGAGCAGAACTCAATACATAGAACGGATACTCGCACTGATCTCTCGTCACTGGCTTGAAATGGCTTTTTGGTGAACTGCTAAAAGTGGGGTTGGGTGATCTTGGGTCATCTGATGTTTCTTGCGACATTAAACGTCTTACCAGGAATCGTTTTTGGTCTCACACTGCACTTTTTTTTTTTTTTTTGAAAATAATGTTTGTAGATCAAACGCAATCCAATATGATGACACTCATCAGCTGCACAATTTCATGATGACCCATTAAGCGCCGCTATGAATTGTGCAGCTATGACGTAATCGCAATGCATTTGCGGAAATAAAGTAAATATATGTAATCACAGTGACCAATAATTTAAGCGGCACTGTTTTGAAATTGTACACCTGTAGTCAGTGAGTAAGAATTATTACGCAATGGCCCGGGTAATACATTAATTCATTGTTTTAATTAGAACAAAATAAAAATAAACAGAAGAAAAGAAGCGACGAGCCAGAGGTAGGCGAGAAGTAAAAGTGAGTTCTGTTCTGACCATTCGCACGGTGACAAGTGTCACATTACATGTAAAGAGAGTTGATTTTCTTCCAGTATTTCCTTTGAGCAGAACTCAATACATAGAACTCAATACATAGATACTCGCTCTGATCTCTCGTCACTGGCGTGGACTGGCATTTTGGTGAACTGCTAAAAGTGGCGTTGGGTGATCTTGGGTCATCTGATGTTTCTTGCGACATTAAACGTCTTACTTGGAATCGTTTTTGGTCTCACACAGCACTTTTTTTCTTCTATCACTAACACAATTTAACACAATATATTTAATATAATGTCACACGCAACTAATACTAATACTAATACGAGACCAAATACCGAAACGGAAATCAAACAAATGATTTCAACACGTACTTCGCGAATGGATAAAACAATTATTACCTACACTTCAGGTGGTAAGGTAAAGCTACCACGTGAAATATCTACCAATGAAACAATTAGGTATGTGTGAACCCTATGTATGTAATTCACTTAAGTTGAAAATGGACTTTTAACATTAGAAGTCTTAAGACTTTTAGAAAGGATTCAGAATTGTGTCATCGTTTATATTTTAAGCATGTTTTTTATTTGATATTTTTTTCTTAGCAATTGTGGAAGTGCTGCCAACCATTTACAACTGGGATATCGGACCGCCGTCTAGTATATAGTATGAATTAACAAAAATCAACAGAAAGATGACAACTGACTAATGTCACATTTAAAGTGACTAACTTGATCTATACTCATCAAGGTGAATTACACAATTTTTTTTTTTAATTATCACGCCTAATATCAATTCTTTCCGTTGTTAATTTAATATCACTCTTAAAACCGATCAAATTGAAGGAATTTTTCATTCATAGAAAATCTTAAATATAGACCAATTTTTTTTTCACTCTCTTTTTTTTAAGAATAGTCAGAACAGAACTCACTTTTACTTCTCGCATACCTCTGGCTCGTCGCTTCTTTTCGTCTGTTTATTTTTATTTTGTTCTAATTAAAACAATGAATTAATGCATTACCCGGGCCATTGAGTAATAATTCTTACTCACTGGCTACAGGTGTACAATTTCAAAACAGTGCCGCTTAAATTATTGGTCACTGTGATTACATATATTTACTTTATTTCCGCAAATGCATTGCGATTACCTCATAGCTGCACAATTCATAGCGGCGCTTAATGGGTCATCATGAAATTGTGCAGCTGATGAGTGTCATCACATTCCATTGCGTTCGATCTACAAATATTATTTTCACAACAGGGCCTCTTAAAATTGCTGCCACATAAAGCGCTGCAGCCTCTGGGGTCTATTCATTTGTCCGCGCAATGGCGTCAAAATGAATTTCGGACCGGCTCCCCGGCATTTTACCGTCATACTCCCCTAGTGGTACTATCTGTTTTGTTTGGATATGTAGGGGACTTGCCAAAGGCACCCCTGAGACTAGATGCATACCGTTTGACCTACTATAGTCCAACTCAACTACTGTAGCAGACTTAGAGCTTCGCGGAGTCTTGTTATGACCATCTGCTGGTTTAAGCTCTATTGCGTGAATCGTTGGCGTAGAATGAGCACTGGGTTGCTTTGACTTACTTAGATTTTCCATGTTTTGGGAGTTGGTTTCAACGGAGGTTTCGTCGAAAACCTTATTTACAAACGCGGTAGCGCCTAGCACTAAAGAGTCGTCTATTCCCCTCTGAATAGATTTCATTTCGTCACGGAGGCTACTGTTTTCATCGTGGACCTCTTTCAGACCATCTTCCAATTCCCCTATATCCTGGGCGTGTTGACGGATAGAGAGGGCCAGATACGTCAAGGCCGCTGTTTGGGTTTCTATGTTTTCTAAGAGTTTTTCTAATTTATCTAATATCATTGACAGCACTGTGGATTCGTTTTGGGTTAGAATTGGATTGTTTCACTTCCTTAAAGATACTGTGTGTTACCGAAAGAAATATCGACACAGTTGTAAATGCACTATTTCGAATGAGTGCATCAATTGTAATTAGTTTATAATGAAATTCAAACGTGTGGGGAAATTTAAACAATTTCAGTCATACGCTATCAATTTATCACGTAATTCAAAATTATCTTGAAGTTGTTTGTTCCTTTTTTCAGGTATAATTAAAGTGATCTTTAACAGACCTCTGAAATATTGTTTCCCATGAGTTGGTCTAGTATAATCGGATTTATTTCGAGGTATAACCGATGCACCTTAGGAACAGCTACCATGTTTAAGTGCTCATAGTTAAGTTCATACCTCAGTTAATGCAGATATATCTATTAATTAAATTTTCAACTGTGAATCCAATTTCGGAAATTCATTTATTTATTGGATTTAGTTTCCCTAAGTCTTGCAATCACAACACACTCAAATCACTGAGGGTTAATTAAGTTCAGTGTTTGTAAAATTCAGGGAGTAATAAAGAATATAAAAAAAATGTAAATCTGTTGTAAATGGCTTAATGTGTAGGTATCACCTAATATTCTCGTAGCAATTTGCTCGTATCAATTTTCTCGTTCGACATTTGCTCGTATCAATTTCCTCGTGAAGCCATTTTCTCGTAACAATTTCCTCGTGAAGTCCTTTTCTCGTAAAGCCATTTTCTCGTAAGTCAATTTGCTCGTATCAATTTGCTCTTAAGGCAATTTGCTTGTATACAATTATCTCTTATGCAACCTTGTTAACATTTTACTACGAGTATTTAATTGCAAACAACAAATACTAAAGCAAGGTCTTGTATAATGTTAACAGTAAATTGAATTAAAGTATAAGAAGTATTTCCTGTATTAGGGAAGTCTTGTATGTAAATAAAATGATTTGTTTCTGTTTTAAATTAAATACTCATCGAATAATCCAAAACTCGTGTGAACTTATCTTTTGAACTAAATGGTTCGCGCGCGCTAGTTTTCTCGTATTCCAATTTGCTCGCGTAAAACTATGCTTTGAATTAAATAGTTCGTGCGCGCGATACAAGAAAATGGCTTTACGACAAAGTTGATACGAGAAAATGGCTTTACTAGAAATATGATACGAGTAAATTGACTTACGAGCAAATGTTCCACGAGAAAATTGATACGAGCAAATTGATACGAGAATATTGGGGGGAGCCGTGAACAAAAATTCGATAAAGTGAGACAACGGTATTTTGCATTTAAATCACAAAACTATTAGGAAATCATTTTTGTGTAAGTCTCTTTAAAAAAAAATTTACAAATTAGCACTTTGATCTTGTATTGCACTGGTTGCAATGTTCATAATGAATGATGTTTGGCGGATTATTACCTTAGACTACATCAAGTTCCAGTCCAGTATGCAGAAATAAATATACGGCTTCCCAACTCACTTATTCACTTTCATTTTAACTCTTCATTTTTATTAATGTTATACAATTTATATATTTACGAGCAAGTGACCGCTAGACCGCGCTACCACTCCATATACATACGCCACGATGGTGGCGGACGGGTGAGAAAGAACCACGATGGAACGAAACAAAAAAAACTGCCAAGAAAATATCCCTACAATTGGCAAAAGGCAAAGTTTTTTTGACAAATTATGCAAGCCGAAAAGGAAAAAAAATAATCAAATTCGCGGCAATAGCAGATTAATATCACTCACTTACTACTTCTGTTTTTAAGAGCTGAAAAACAACTTTGTATGTAATAGGAAAGCGAGGCTGTTTCTTCCAGTTAGTTGAATGTAATACGAATAGATAGGAATATCGGAAATTGAGTGCGTTCTATCTGTGTCTAGCACAATTATGGAGGAAATATTATGGCAATTACAACCCCCCCTCAAATCACTGAGGGCTCAGTGTTCGAAATTTATTTTAGCGGAGCCAACCAATAAAGGATATAAAACAAATATAGCAAAATGTTGGAATATCTTAAACTGTAATTATGCTTGGTTATAATTCACACCACAAACTCTTGACCCGACACAGCTCGAGCGGGGGTAGACAATTTTTAATGTTATCCAAGGTAAACACTCCTCGGAGTCCACAATGATTATGCTTCTTTCAGACTTAAACTGTACTGATGGCAAAACAAAAACAAAACTTTTCGATTATGAAATATACAAAACCAGAATACTCTCGACCCAAACGGTTTAATTTTCTATCGAGGTTTGTTAACCTTAAAGCCGATTTTTACGAAGTATTATGCGTTCGATTGTCTTAACTGCTCCCTAATGATATTAAATTCGGCTAATAACTTCAAAAGCACTATTTGGAAATCGGATAGTTTTTCAGGAATGCTTACGACTATACAATTCGGATTTGGAAACTTCTCACCACTTCGTAGAAACTTCCGCCTGTACAAGCTCCTAAAATCAGATATAACGTCCGTGTCTCAAGAAGATGTTACAAAATATTAATGTATATTGCTGTGTAGTTTCATAATTTTTACTATTACTTTTGTTCAGTTTTTTTACCAAAGCTTTAAATTTATAGAAGTTTGTGTCTACATACATTATAAATGTAAATTCATTAACTTTCTCCAAATTGTGTATCTTTATTCACAAAATCTCGTAGAAAATCTCAACTACATCAGGTTAACTTTGTTCAAGTTTGGCAGTCTAAAATTGCATCCAGACCAACGAATGCGTTCTCCTTAGAGAGTACGAGCTGACTATCTACGAACACTGGCGGAACCTTTTCTTGACCTTCTACTTTTATTTTAATTATTATATTTTTTGGCTAATTTTTTATTTTTTTTTTTTTTCATAACGTTAATACTTGAACCATAAGCTCATTTGACATCCTGATGATGTAAATTTGAGCACAACCAACTATCCTGTTCAGGATTGTGGTAAGCGTAGCGCTTGTGCCTTTAAAACAAAGTAACTTATTGTCAGAAGAGAATGAATTGCTACTGAAGCTTAAGAATGAAATTATACGGTAGCACCTTAGTCGTTCCCGAAATTAGGTTGATAATTATAGCGAAAACCTCAGCACTGGGATTCAAATTATACTAGTAATGCTCTATGCTTTGGATATGTACCAGAAAAACATTCGTGGTTTAATTGTTCAACCGAGTAATTAAGTATAATGACCAAGTAAGAACACATTTACTTCTGTGGGAAGCAGTTCGTTATAGAATGATGAGCTTTCGAAGTTAACACGCGAGTTCCCCTTTAACCTGTATTGCACTAGTAATTACATTGTTCACTAGTAATTACATTGTTAGTTATAGCAATTCGATTTTATGATCCTAAAACGTATAAATGTTTATATTAGGTAATAATAAATCCAACAAGAATAATTGCTTTTCGTATGTAAAAATTACGTCAGAAAGAAAGAATAGCATTAGATTCTACTTAATACTTGCACTCGGTTAACTACAAACTAAAGGATGATTTCTTCTGTCTCATAATTCTACTATTCTTACAACCCGATTTGGAGTGCCATTGTAGAAATGGAATATCTTTTTCTGGGAACAACAACAGTCCCTCAGTACATTTATGAAATGACTGAGGGGAGTTCAGTTAAGCTAGAGGGGTTAGTAAGTCAAATCTTTCAGATCCACTCTCGATTTGTTTTCGGCCATGCTCTGATAAGGTACAGAGCAAACAAAACTAGTTTTCATTCCTGGTCTGATTTGGTAAAAGACCTAAGAGAGAAGAAGGAAAAGCCGAGACTATATGGACATACGCTACGGTCCAGTCTATCAAACTCAACTAGGTTTAACGGTAGTAGATACCATCCAAGATCTAGCAGATTTAGGGAGAAGTTTAGAAGCAATCCGTGCCTCAGTTTAGACATTTCCCCCTCCACCATTCAAACGTAATACTACCCTTTTAGAACCAGATCCCTCTTATGTTCCTTCAGGTACAGCATTGCTTGATTCACGGAATAATTCAATACCTAGTATAAAGTGTTTCAAGTAAGATCGTCAGGATCACATTGCCCGATTTTGTCGTCAAAATTTACAATTTTTCGGTTGCGGAACACCTGGCATTATCCGATCACAATGTAATAGCTGCAGCCAATCATGTAGGCACTAGTAATTCTCCTAATAATTCGGGAAGCAAGAAGCACAAGAGACGGGAAAGGAGAGAAGAGCTCGAAAATAAGCGGCGTCTTGACCGCATTTACCGGAGCCTTAGAAACCGCAGTGATTAAGAAAAATGATAGGAACGATAACAATTACACTTTCTGGTAGATTACGTTTTTACACGTGGTAAAGACGATTTTCGGCCACTCTTGGAATTGGCAATTTTTGGTATAAAACTTGTGGGATTGCAGCACCCGAGGTCAAACCATTATCGGAGAAATAGAATGGGAGGCATTAAGTAGTTTGAATCTATCTTTTCGGGATATTTGTGCGCAATCAGCTACGCTAGCGAAAGGGGGGTAGGACACACGTTGTGGGTGAAATCTGTTTAACCTTAGAATTAGGCTTGGTAGGAATCCTCATTATACCGGAACTACCTGAGAAGAGTATATTAGGTGCTTACTTGTGCATATCTATGGAAATGTCAATTTGGTAAGGGAGGCATGGGAATTTTATGATGACTAGCCTCACTTTTGAATTTCCTTCAAAATAGATCGAATTTGTCTCTGGATCAAAGAGGGAACTTGAAAGGTTAATTGAAGAAACTAAAACTAAGATGAATTCGATTCTGGGATGTACCAATATGGTTCAATACATGATATAAATGGATTCGTTGCCTATTAACCTGCGATACCAAGCATCATTAATGAGAAGTTAGATAACATGCTGTAGGAAGGTATAGTGGTGCCAACAAATAATCCCTGGGCATCACCTGTAGTCATGGTAAAGAAGAAAGATGAGAGTTAACGGTTTGGCGTCGATCTTAGAAGGCTGAACAAGGCGACAAAGAAGGACGCGTATCCATTGCAGTATGTTTCCGCCACACTGGATAAATTGTTCCCATGGCAAGTTATTCCAAGCAGTACATGCCATTTACTGTGCCAGCCCGAGAACTATTTCAATTTTAGCGAATGCCCTTTGTGTTATCAAACTCTCCAGCAACATGGCAGTGTTTAATCGTCCGAATCCTTTCTGATGTTGAGAGTCTAGTTTTTGTACATTTAGATGACATCGGTATCGTAACCAAGAATTTCGATGATCATTTACAAGTATTAAACAAGGTTTTAAGTAGATTTCACGAAGCCCGCTCAGTCATCATCTATGAAAAATGCGAGTTTTTTCGCACAGAGTTGTATTATTTAGGTTACGTCTTAGGCGAACAAAGTTTGCGAGATAACCCAGAGAAAGTAAGATGCATCCTTAGCACATCGAGTCGTAAGACAGTCTCGGAGGGGCGCAGATCTATAGGTACCGTTGCGTCGTACCGATGATTTCTGCCAAATTTTTCGTCGATGAATACACCCATTACCCAGCTTCTGTAGAAAAATATGGTTTGTTTGGTCTTCCGAACACGTGCAAGCATTTCAGTCAATTAAAGATAAACTAGTCTCCCCACCAGTACCATACCGATGCGTCAGGATACAGCTTGGGCCGGTAATGATGCAACATATTGACATAGAAGACAAAATAATCGCATATTTAAGCCGATTTCTGAGCAGCTGTGAGAGAAATTATTCCACAACATTGAGAAAGCTAGATCATATCTCGAAGTGTATAAGTTTACAGTTGCAACGGATCACGCATCTTTGGATTGGCTACATAATCTAAAGGATCCGACACGACTGGCACGTTGGGCGATGTGATTACAGCAATACAATTTTGAAATTATTCATAGAGAAGGTAAAAAGACCTCTTTTCAGACTGGCTTTCAGGTAATAGATTTTATCAACGAAAATGTAGTTTCGATTGAAGAGTGAAATTGCTAGTAATCCTTCAAAATTCCACAGGCTCGGTTATTGGGGAAGGTATTTTGTCGAAACATGTTCGCCCTCGATATTCTGCGCGATATCCGCCATAGATGCGGATAACTGGAAGCAGGTAATACCCAAGTAAGAGCGGAAAAGGTTGATTTATGAAGCTTACGATATATCTTTTGCTGTGCAAGTAAGGATTCAAAAGAATTCCGCTAAACAGTTTTATTGGCCAGTAATGAAGGGGTGTAGCTAGATATGTGAGGAAGTGACATGTCAGTCGATAAAACTAGTGTAAAAGAAACCGGTGGGAATTATGGTCACTCGCAACATTTCGGATAACAATGGGTACCCATTGGTATGGAGCTCATCGGGCCGTTGCCTCGATCGAGTAGATGGTATTCATATATATTAACCAAAGTTCATAATTTCAGGAAGTTTCCCATAAAATTTTTTTAAGGTCAGCTTCAACTCGTTCTGGCACCACATTATTGGGGGATAATGTTTTTCTTCTTCTGGGCGTCCCGCAGATTCTTATTTGTGATAAAGGACCCCAGTTTAAAAGCCAAGATATTATAAAGCTTTGCTAAAAGTGTCTTTTACCATCAACAAGCAAACCCTTTTGAAAGAACCAAGCAGGTTATAAAGTCCATGCTCGGAGTCAATCTGTCAGACAACCACCGTCATTGGGATCTATATCTAGCGAAAATTGGATGTGCAATGCGGACTTCAACGTATGATACGACGAGGTTGATTTTAGATGTGTAATGTGTACAGATGAGCGGACTCATAGAAAATTAGGTATAGATGATGTTTATGACCCAGACACGTGATCCACGGCGTTAGGCGAAGTTATTAAAGATGTGGAAGTGGAAATTATATGAAGCAACTAATTCTGCAAAGAAATCCTATAATCTGCGTCATAGATATCAAAACTACCTCATTTACGACATTATTTGGCGCAAGAATTACGTTTTATCCGAAGCTTCGAAATTCTTCAACGCAAACCTAGTACCTAAATATGTTGGCCCCTTTAACATTGTTAAAGAATTGTCGGCCTAAACATATACGCTGCAGGATGAGACAGGAAAAGATAGGGAAGTGTACCACTCGAAGGATTTAAAGCCTTATAACTGCTATCAGACAGACGAAATATAAATTCTAGTTCATTGACTCGAGGTAGCAGTTAACATTCGAAACAGATTTCAGTGTAATCTCTCATAGAAAGGGAAAGTGTATTACGGTCCTGAAGGAAGTTCACCTTTGTGAGTGTTCAGTGTAAAGAATTTAGTCGGTCCTAGCTGTGTTATGTGTAATTTTAAAACTGGTTTACTGCAGATAATTGTTTTACAGGCGATGATTTCTTCTATCCTCGGATTGATGTTTGAAATTTACTACAGTAACATCAACTGGTCATAGCCTCGAAAGTATAGGGTGGATCTAGTACCCTACGTATTATACAGGCACATTTTTATTGTTGAATTTTAATTCGCCTATTCTTGTAAACCTAATCGATTATCAGTCTAAGTCATTGCATCGCTCCAACTTTACAAAGCAGCTAATTAATTACATTATAATAACATAAAATCTGGCAGCACCGACGATTATAAATAGGATATTGATTGAAACAAAAAACACACGCACACAGAAATAGGTACAGGATACTGATACCACCCACTTGAAGGAGTTCGTAAAATTAGTTAAGATTTATAAAAATGTGTAAAATAAGCTTCCTCATATCCTCGGATAGTATAACGAAAATTTTAAATACTTGTATTTTTACTTAAGAATCCTGTAAAATAAGCCCTACTAAGTTTTTTTTTACTTGCGCATGTAGGTACTTAATTCTCAATCTTAAAGTATATAGCTTGAATTTGCATCTTTAGATTGTTAAAGTGTAATTTTAAATATACATTTTTAATCCCATTTCTCTATTTCATAGCTAAAGATAGTTAGTTAGTAGTCTTACAAAGTCATTCAGCCTCGCATATTCAAGATATTAACGTTCTGTTGTTGCTTTCTGCTTACTACTATCTAGTAGTTCCCGCTTACTCGGGAATGTGGGAAAAAAACGCAAATCTAAAATTTACTGGACCCAACCACAAGAAAAGCAAAATACGCAATAACCTTGTAGCCAATTGAATTAGCGATTCCACATACTGAAAAGCCACTATTGTTGACCGAAGTACTAAACGTACCACTCAAGTCAAAAATCTGGCAGATAGCTCTCAGTTCATGGTGAAGGATAGTTTTACCTCTCTCCTCTCGAGCCAGTGAACAGGGCAGACCTGCTCTATAAAAACAAATCCAAATAAAATAAAATTCCACACAATTAAAATAAAAGTATATTTTCTAAAAGGCTGGGATATTAAAATTATTAAATTTAAATAGAAAGAAATGATAAAAAAACAACTGGAATGGAGATGTTGAACGTAGAATGGAAAGGGGCCCTGGAGCAGTGCATATTTTTTGAATCTGCACAAGTTAATGTTAAAAGGTCAGGATGGAAGGCAGATGGCAGATATAAAAAAAATTAAATGTCAAGTAGGTACCTATTTAAAAAAAGTGATAGTGGCTGACTGCCATTGTTTAAATTAAAGTATCCATTGAAGTAGATTCCATTAACTTCTTGTGTTGGTTGTGGCCTTATATATGTATGTTACATTTATACATGGCGTAAGATTGAATTCCAAAATAAAGAAAAAACTTACCAAAAATTACTGAATTATTCGCAATACATAACTTTTTTTGATAATTTTCCTTGTGTGTGCTATTGTAGTTAGGTTATTCCGTAATAGAATCTGATGATACCGAAATCGGTTTCGTGATACACCCGTTAAAACGAAAAACATCCCGAGGCGTTGTACTTTTGACATAAATTCATTATTAAAGACCCACCCCTTCTCCTGAGCCAGCCTTCTACGCGCTGTGGAGCATGTAACAGTGTGTACTTATTACGGTTCAAGAGATACAGTCGGACGGACGGACAGTGTAGGCTTAGTAATAAGGTCCCGTTGCCAACCTTTGTGTACGTAACCCTAAAAACGGAATTTTTCATTTATTCTATCACACAATTATTTCACTCAGGACGACAGAATTCTACGTTTTGGTTCTACTCATCACGAGGTCGCACACAACAAAATTTAGTGACTCGAAAAACAAAATAAAAATGGCAAAATGGAGAAATTTTTTCCATTCTTCTATTCTCATATTTGTTGCTTCTGTTGTCTGGGACCTGTTTATTAGTCGAACTAAAACTTGAGACTTTCAGCCCTAAATAAAATAGCGTCTGATGGAATAATTAAAAAAAAATTGCGTTTCGTTTTTACCGAAGTGTCCCAAAAAGGCCTACTTGAAAAATATAAACTATACCCCGTAAAATAATTAGAACAAGTAAACAGCTAGAATTGGTCTAAGAACAGTTCTTATGAATGCCCGTATGAAATTTCGTATGATCACCCGTCTGTACAAGTTTGACTTTTGAAATGTTTTTTTGCATATATGCATTTGTAGAACGGCCTGTCGGACAGTGGACAGTAAAATGATTATAACCAATTTTGTAAGATTTTGTATTCTGAAGAAGTAAAATAAAAATGTCTAGGGCTGATCGTTTTCACAGTATACGTAAAACACGTAATTCTTATATGGGAACACCAAAAACGGGTTTCCAGAATTAGTCCATTTCTGAAATTTTATTTGCTATTACTATGAATACACCATGTCCCAATTTTCAGCTCTCTATGTAGACGTTTTCTCAGGCATTGTCCAAATATATAGTGGAAAACGAAATTTTTGTATGGCAACCCCACAAAACAGTTCCCCGATTTGTCTCATTTTCGAACATAATTTTACTTTCATTTTTCAAAATTACAGAATTTCAGCTCTCTAGCTGTACACGGTCTAGAGTTAGCGTGCGCACAGGTGTTACATACTTACCTCCACCCACAATTTTAAGTAACATATGTACATACCTACGTCAATTATCAAAGAAATGCTAGCAAACGCAAGCATACATATTTTCATCATTTTTCAATGAACATACATGACTACATCATTTTCATTGAATTATAATTCCACTCGTTACTGACCTTCTCCAATTACTTAACAAGTTGAGGAAATAACTTAGGTAGATCGAGTGACACAATTCCCTGCGCGCAAGAATTTGCACGATGTAATATGATAGCCTTGCGCCAGCGGTAGAACGCAGGTGACCAAACGATGGTTCACGATTTCTATATGAAGAAATTGATATATATGTAGGTACGTATGTAAATCATGAATGTCACGATGAACGAGCAACAAACGGTTAGCGTTTGGCAAGATTTATGTATGTACATACATATGAAACAACAAATGCGATAATGTACTGACAGAACATTCAGCACGATTCTAGTCAGAGAAAAATATATGTATTTATGTATGGAGGCGACGAGTGCCGCGATTTATTTATAAACTGAAATACATGAAATGCATATGACCTAACACTTTGTACTATTATATACAAAATGTTGGGTCGGAAGTATTTTACAGTATTTTCCGTATTAATAAGAGTCGAGAGAGTCGTGCAGTGAAAACGTTGTTTTAATTAGGAGTTATGCTTATACAAGCTACTCCATACTAATACCAGGAGTTGTGCTTTAATAAGCTACTCCACACTAATACCAGGAGTTGTGCTTTAACAAGCTACTCCACCCTAAGACCAGGAGTTGTGCTTTAACAAGCTACTCCACCATTGAGGATTCAGAAACACTTGCATGCTGTAACACCGAAACTCTTATGATCTTAAGCCATGGAGAAAAGTGGTCTCCACAAATTCAAACTATTCCTGCTTCAAAATTAACGGAATTTTTTCTTGATATGCCACCGGATAATGATACATTAAATAAAACAAAAGAATTTGATAGCACTTCTTTAAATACCACGCTTATAATGTCCAGCAGCGCGTTGTCTAGTGACAGTCCATTTGTTATTGAATCGAAAAAAATCTTCCTTTGTATATAAAAGCAAATTTAGAAAACAAAAAGAAAACTGGTACACACATAAATGATTTTATTCATTTTATTGTGAATGAATTACGACGACTTTCCATTTACATACCACTAACCATTTTTAGAAATATTGCTGAACGTATAGCAATGAAGTATCCAGATAGTTTTAACACCAAAGTTGAAAACGGAAGAATTGCGAACAACAGTTTTAGATATTTAATAAGCAAAATGGTTAATCATAATAACTACTTAAATCGTACGCAAAATAATTACATTGGCCCTCTGAATAAACGTAAAAGCACAAAAGTTTTACAGGAATCATGTAAGAATTGGCAGCCCAATCCACTTCCTGAAGAGGAAAACATAGAATCTATTATGGAGAAAAAACAATGGCTTTTGTCAGTAAATCATATAGAGCCAAATCTTATATGAGCGGTTGCTTTGGTACCATAGGATTATTTCTTAATGATCAAACAAATTCTCCCGGCCTTGCAAAAGTTAAAAAAGAATGGCCATTTTTAAATAAAAGGGAATTTTTATTTTCTCATTTCAACATGCTCATGGAAAGAAATATTTGTCTTTTCTCCGAAAACTTTAATAAACACATTGATAACATCTTAACGTACGGAAGAAACCTGAGGACAAAAAAATGTATTGTGTTTTTCGCCCTAGATGCAACAGAATAAAAGGAATTACTTCTTGTTAAATTTATATGCTTTTATTTTAATGAACCCGAAGAAAATATCTTTAAGAAATATAAGGCGGATAATGCTTTTTAATGACTTTACAATGGATAATAACTTTTCTTTTTTAAAGTTTGGAACACTTCTACCGGAAGTGGAGGCTGGAGGCTGGGGTGAACACCCCGTGGATAGCAATAATTGGTTAGTATCTACACATTATTTTTTGAGTATGTCCTTGCTTTACTATTTCGTCCGGCATCTCTCAATTATCTGCCGTAAAGGAACTTCTGACTGTTGAAGACTAATCTCAAAATGGTATTCTATGAGATAAGCTTATAAAGTACGTAGTCCCGTCTAGTCTTACTTTCTTGAGTTTTTATCCAGGTCCTCATTTGAGAGATCTGTGTTCAAGTCTTCCTTTTGAAATGTTATCTCCGCACTTCTTGCTTGACCCACCTCGACCCATAATACATATTATCAGCTTTCAATTTTACACCGATAAAATTTCTTTTCAGATATATCTCCAGATGAAAAAAGTCAGATTTTCTATTTATACATCGAAAGGCAGCTTATCAATTCTTCTTCTACCAGCTTTATCGATGCACTACAACAGCAGTTTGCAGCATACTATACATTCAATATGAAATATGATGTGAAGACATCTTTAACGATAGAATTCGTTCAGCAGTTTTTGGAGAGATTTTGCATATTAGGATAAGAGGTCGCAAAAGGCATTAATAGATTAAATAAAGTTCAATCCTTAATAAGAAAACTTAAATAAAAATTAACACTTTTTCTTTGCTAGCGTTTTGAGTTGAGGCCATAATTGAATATATTTTCTTTCATTTCATATAAAATGATGTTTACCCTAAAATTGACCACTGTATGAAAAGTACTATATGTTTATTAACAATAATAATATATATTTCAATTGATGTTTATAAATCTTTACTACTCTTAATATATGTTGGGGTCGAGATTGTAGCCATAAAGTCTAACAGGCAAAATGTTTTAGGCTCAAATCTCAGTGGGTGCTTTGGACTTTTTGTTTGACATCCTAAGATTACATGCATAGCTCTCTTAATCAGAAAAGTAGATATCTGAAACTTAGCAGATTGCAATTCTGACAACATTACTTCACTGGATTCCTTTGTCAAGAAACAGACTTCAAACTCTAATTTTTATAACCTATAACCTATGAAAAATTCAAATGTGCAAAAAGTAAATGGATTTCTTTCACACTAATTTGTGCGAATATTGAAATTAAATTTACGCAAAGGCGCAGTATTTCTGCAAAATAAATTTTAATTACAGGTATAGTATGAACAAAATAAAGCAGAATACCATCGCATTAATAAGTATAGCTTAATAATCATAAAACATGTAAAGAAATGTTAATAGTTCAAATCAAAACCGTTGTAAAAAGAAAAAACATTTTTTGGTACGAAGTATTTTTATAATTAATTTTACTCAAATAAACTCAATAATAGAAATACTGCATACCAACAAATATTTATTGATTTTTAAAATGATGATTTCTTATGTAGCTGTTAGCATCGAAACTAGTATTACTTTTTTTACATGTTGATTGTTAATCTATACTTATTAGTGCCATGAATTGGTCCTAGACCAGTTCTAGCTTTTTTTACTTGTTTTTCTATGTAATTTATTAATTTCCGTACGTAACATTACATAACTATATTGGGAATTAAAATAAATTACATAACTATTGGTGAATTTACATATTGTGTACGTTACATATGGAATTAAGGAATTCAGAAATAATGTAAAATTACATACAACTTATGTAACTTAGTTCCACAGCATGATGTAAATTTACATATCGCATTTTACATCGGAAATTGAAAAATGCGTTAACATTGTAAAATTACATACAACTTATGTAACTTAGTTCCACAGCATGATGTAAATTTACATATCGCATTTTACATCGGAAATTGAAAAATGCGTTATCATTGTAAAATTACATACAACTTATGTAACTTAGTTCCACAGCATGATGTAAATTTACATATCGCATTCTACATCGGAAATTGAAAAATGCATAAGCAATGTAAAATTACATACAGTGCGAAATTGATTTACATAAGATTATACAGTGCACATAAAGTTGTGTAAATTTCCGCTACCATTGTTGGCAATTTGTTGCCTATTATAGTAGCGGAATTTTCAATAGATATTTTTTACGGTGCAGGAGTTGTGCTTTAACAAGCTACTCCCTACTAGGACCAGGAGTTATGCTTCAATAGCTACTACACGCAACTATTATCACACTAAGGCTACTACAATTGCTACCTGGAGGAATTAAAGCAGTACGGCAGAAATAACAACAAATTAAGTCAAACGGTTTCTTCGCAAAGAAATCACAACAAGTTTCTGTAGGAAATATCCTGACATAACAAATTGGCGCAGCCGGTACGATCAAGAAAGTTAATTCAATATTCGAAAAACCTTGATCCTCGAACTCACATAGAAGTAAAACTGAAACTAACGTCAAAAGTATGACGTTGGGCAACTTCTGACTTAATTTGTTTGTTTCTGATTTAATTCAACCAGTCAACAACTACAACAAAAATAAGGGAATATACTTCTAAGGAAATTTATCGGCTCAGTTCCTAAGAAGACGTCAAATCCACACCTTGGACAGAGTAAGTAAGTTTCAATCCAAATTCAGCGATTGGCAGAGCTTCACTATTAAATCAATAAACTACTATACTACAATACACATTAAATAACATCAGTGTAAAAACATCTTAAATCAATTTTTTTTTCTCCTTTTAACAAATATTCAAGTATATATATATATATATATATGTACATAAAGTAAATTAAACTACCTCTTTTTCGAGAAAATTCTTTCATGCTTTCATGCACAAATCTGATCAAAGCCCTGCTTGCTCAGATTTTGAAGCAACAATAAACTCACTTTCATTCGACAACGTAAGCCCTCAGAATAGCCCAAGAGCAGAGCAAAGTTCACCCCAAAGAAGAGTAAATTGGTATCGTGAACATCGGTCAGGTAAACGTTTTGGAAGACACAGTTTAGTTAACTTCCTCATTAGAACTCACAGTCTAGACGTTATAATACCCGAAAAATTGTTGACCGCTCCAAATTTAGATATAAATACAC
This sequence comes from Dioctria linearis, assembly GCA_963930735.1. Lineage (NCBI taxonomy): Eukaryota > Metazoa > Arthropoda > Insecta > Diptera > Asilidae > Dioctria > Dioctria linearis. The sequence continues at coordinate 131,409,385 of OZ005744.1, read as the reverse complement.
AAAAATACTTCCCAGGCTGAGCATCCACAAAAGACAAACAAAATGCCTGTAATATGAGAAAGTAGTTAAACTTACTGCACAAATGGTGCCTTTGTTCTCAGGAGAAATTAATTCTCAAACCCTCACAGAATTGCAAACTTTCATAGGCTGTTGTAAGCAAGTACAAGACTGTCTAGCGGAGGAGGAAAAGGCAGCCTTCATGCAAATTTTCCCAACAAGATTGAGACGAAATGCATATCAATTAATAGCATCCAGTACACTCACGAGATTTGAAGAAGTTGAGCAGTTGCTATATCGGACTTACTTACCTCGTGAGACATATCATAAGTTAATTAACAAACTAATCACTTGGCGTCAATATCCCCAAGAATCGTTTAATTCATTTACTACTAGACTAAAAAGACTTTTAGTACAATGTAACGAGGGAGCACAAAGCAAAAACGGTGCTGAAAATTTTAATGGGGTAAAGCAACAGATACAGGACTTTGCAATGGTCCTCCGTAAAGAGTGGTGCAACTAATCCCCATCTAAGCGCCTATTTACTTACAATAAATGAAAGGTCGTTGGAGGCTCTGATTCAAAAGGCATTAGATATGGAAAGGTTGCGACAGGGTCTTTTTTTCATTCCACAACCAATAAACAACTTACCTCAACCTACAAACTCTTTTCAAATGGACCATTTCTTTAGACCAAATACCTTGCTAATGCTTATGGTTATCCCATAGACGAAAGAATAAACTCCTCTATATATCCCTACACAACTGATACAGCAAAGCCTAATATAAGAACTGAGTGTGGTATTCCTCCAAATCTGGAGTCGTTAAAGGTACCTTCAGTATCCTTTAATACTGATAAAAATGAAACAAATAATTGGTGCTCTACTCAAGCCAGTATGGCAAGAGAATCCTTAAAAAGTCCACCTCCATTCCAGAACTCTTCTTCTCAATATCCAGACAAGAAACCATACGGAGATCAAAAATTACTTTTAGGTAGGACGACCTGCAGTTATTGCAAATACAAGGGACATACTTATGATGATTGTTTAAAACATAAAAATACTTCCTTCTGTATTCACCGCACAACAAAGGGCCATGACGTCCAATATTGTAAACAAAATGTCAAAGCACCACGGAATCACCTAAATAGTAACAATAACATTCAGTGGGGCAATCCAAATCACGAACACAAATTTACCGGTCAAGAGATGTGTAAGTTTTGTGGAATAAGAGGTCATATAGTGCCCATCTGTCAACAGAAGCAACGATGGGAGGCTACAAAATCGGGAAACGGCACACTGTCGACCGAAAAAGCCCCGGCTCGACTTTAAATAAAATATCGCAAAATACTTTAGGGTCCTCCCAGCTGAAAAACCCGCAGATTAAGGAAAAAGTATCAGTGGTAGAGTTACCATTACATATAAGCCGAAATACAGCCGTTCGGCTGGTAGTAGACACTGGAGCTGAAGTAAGCATAATCAAACATGAAGCACTAGATACGCCAAAACGTATACAACAAAGTCAAAAGGTCACTTTGAAAACTCCATTTGGAAAAGAACAAACATTGCGTAACTGCCAAGGCAACTTTTTACTAAACCGCAGTATCCCGTGAAATCTACAGGTTGTAGAAGATAACCCCCAAATCTCTCATGATGGCCTAACAAATTGCTCCGGTTTCCTCGCACGGAAACCAACCCTATCGAATTCACGGCACCTCTCAAAACATCCACAGATGATGGAGAGGAACTACCGACGGATCAAATAGAGGAACAATTTAAATCTACTACCGTTTCACGGGCACCCGATAATAAAAACTCCTTATCCCAAATGGGAAACATTTCAAGCACCTTGAATGAAGATAAAGGTAGGCAATACGAAGTAGAACTTCAGCGATCCAATAAAATACCTCCTCGATTTCAAATTTTACTGAGGATACCATTACAATTGAACCAAGAAATGATCTGTATGTCTCAAGAGTATCTGTCGCAAATTGCTTAGTTAGTCCTCACAAAAGTTTTATACCATAAACACGGAACCCGTATTCCTAAGATAATTAAAGCTTTCTCTAGTTCCAAGTAGTCATTATAATTTTAGACCTCTCAATATACCTTTGGACGATATAAATACCCAAAGTAATCAGAAAGAAGGTGATCCACCTTCCCCTCGTGCACATAACAAAACAGAATACCACTTCAAAAGTGATAAGACATATTTCAACTCCAATCCATATTCAATAAACGTAAACTATGTATATTAAAACCTATAACCCAGAAAGACTTGTGGCTTTACGTAAAGAAATACTGTTGGATGAAAATTTAAACCACGAAGAAGAAAAATCAATTCTGGAACTATGTTATGACTATAATGACCTTTTCCATCTAAAGGGAGATAAACTAACATGCCACTAATACCATAAAGCATACCATCCCCATTTTGCACAATCAGCCACCCATAAACCAAAAGATGTATAGACTTCCAGAAACGCACCGGGCTGTAATAAATGAGCAAATCAAGGATATGTTAGAGAATGACATAATCCAAATAAGTGAAAGCCCGTGGAATTCTCCGTTGCTGGTAGTCCCGCAGAAAGCCGGGCCTGATAGCAATAGACGCTGGCGAGTAGTAGTAGATTTCCGAAAAGTTAACGAGAAATCGATAGGGAATGCCTTTCCATTACCCAGGATAGAGGATATACTGGATCAGCTTGGGCATTCACGGTATTTTACTACACTTGGCCTTGCAAGCGGATACCACCAAGTACTGGTTGACCCAAGCGATAGACCATTACCCAGGATAGAGGATATGCTGGATCAGCTTGGGCATTCACGGTATTTTACTACACTTGATCTTGCAAGCGGATACCACCAAGTACTAGTTGACCCAAGGGATAGACCAAAAACTGCGTTTAGTACCGCTTACGAGCACTATGAATTCAAGAGAATGCCATTTGGGCTGAAAGGCGCATTAATTGTAATATATGGAAAAAATGTACAAGATCATAACGAGAAACTAGCTAAAGTATTCGACAGACTTCGAGCCCATACTCTTAAATTACAACCCGAAAAAAGCCAATTCCTTCGCCGAGAAGTAATATACCTCGGACACAAATGCTCAAATGAGGGAGCACGCCCAGATCCCAGTAAGACAATCTATGTGCAAAATTTTCCGCAACCCCGAACTGTGAGACAAACTCAATCGTTTCTTGGATTGGCATACTACTATCGCAAGTTCATCCCTAATTTCTCAAAGACAGTCAGGCCAATAACAAATCTATTACGGAAAGACGTCAAATTTAATTGGACACAAAAGTACCAAGACTCTTTCAATGAGATTAAAAGTTCCCTTATAAATCCGCCTCTACTCAAGTATCCAGATTTTACCCAACCTTGTAATCTAACAACAGATGCTAGCAATGAGGCATTGGGAGCTGTTTTATCACAAGGGACAATAGGTAACGACAGGCCTATAGCGTATGCAAGTAGAAGTTTAAATAAGGCGGAACAAAGATACTCCACAATAGAAAAAGAGTTGCTCACTATTGTGTGGGCCGCCAGGAACTTCATGTGTTACTTACAAGGTAGAGCTTTACGGTTTATACAGACCACAAGCCTCTGAAAGGCGTATTCAATGTGAAAGACCCGACATCGAGTTTAGTCAGGTTTCACCATAAACTCTCAGAGTTTGACTATAAAACTGAATATAAGCCTGGAAAATATAACACTAATGCAGACGCGCTTAGTCGAATACCTGCCGAGCTAAACCAGGCAAACACCAATTCGTTCATTGTGGAAGCTCAAGTACATCACCGAGCCGGTTCCGACATAAACGAAAATGATTCTAGTTCTCCACCACCCTCAAAGCCTAAACAAGCACATTGCCATGCTGTTACGAGAGCTCAAATAAGGGAGGCACAAAATAATATTGAAGAGGAAAATCAAAACACAGAAACTTCCCATAAAGTTCAAAAATATCCACGGAACCTCCAAAATGAATTAGTCGAAATTGACTCAACTGATAGCAGTAAATCCGAAAGCAGTGCATCTGAACACGGCGAATTACTCTGGAACCAAAATCTAATAAATTCTCGGTATACATTACCGGAAAATATCTCAGACCCTGAGGAAATCGAGACAATTTTAAAAGACTAACATGACTTCGCATTTGGTGGTCACCAAGAAGTAATGAAAACTTATAAAAAAATCAAGAAAAATATAAGTGGAGAAATATGCTCAGTTCTATCAGGAAATATATTTGAAAGTGCCCTAAATGTCAGAAAATGAAGGCTAGCCCAGAATATCGTATGCAAATGGTCATAACAGATACTGCCCTAATGCCATTCGAAGAAGTATATTTGGATATCGCCCGTCCTCTTGAAGAAACCCATTCGGGAAAAAAGTACATTTTGACATTCCAGGATAATCTAACGAAATTCGTAGATTGTTATGCCTTGCCAAATGGCGAAGCGGAAACTGTAGCAGGAATATTTTTCGATGAAATAATTACTCGCTACCGCATTCCTAAAAAATGTATAACTGATCAGGGCTCCAATTTCTTAAGCGATCTTTTTAAACGTGTCTGTAAGCTCCTAAAAGTGAAAAAATGCACACTTCCGCTTATCATCCGCAATCCACCGGCGCACTGGAATGAACACACAGACCCCTAGTAGAGTACTTAACAGCTATTGTGTCTGAAAATCCAAACGCTTGGGATCGATTCCTGAGAACCGCAGCTTTTGTATACAATAACAGCCCACATGATGGCACTAAGCTTACGCCAATGGACTGTCTGATTGGACTCACAGCAGATGTTCCCTCTAACCTTAAAAGAGAGCCTGACGCCATTTACAACCACGAGAGTTACTACCACCTTCTTAGGTACAAAATACAAAAGCATATGCTATCGCCCGAAAAAATCTGCTGAAAGCCAAGGAAAAGTCAAAAGTGTACTATGATAGGCACTCACGTCCGGTAAAATTCAAAGCAGGAGATAAAGTATTATTAAAAAATCCCGCTAAAAAACACAAGCTTTCCCAGATATAGCTAGGACCATACCTCGTGGTACAAGCTTTTACGCCTGTTAACACAGTCATACAAATCGGTAAAGGAAGAGTAACCGTACATAATAAAAGGGATTACAATTGCATTTACTACAAAAAAAATAATAAGGGTAAAATTTTAACAAATAGAGTGAATAATTAAACAAACCATTTTATTTTTGTAATAATACAGAAAATGAATTTTTATTTGTCTTTATTTATTTTTCCTTTTGTCGGACCAATTTAGGTAGATCCAAACTTCTTACGCTACCGCCGCTGCCGCCGCTACTGCCAACTTTCTTCTTATAATCCTCCAGTGACAATTTTCGTGGCCCTGGTGTATATTCCGGAACATCCTGTGCTAGTCCAGAAAATGCCTTAGGCACATATGGCTCTATCGGCCTGTCCACTGGATATAAGGTCAGACCACTAGTCTGCCTCTCGGGAACGTTTAACGATTAAGCCTTGGCGATTAACTTACCAAGCGCCTTACTAATTTTGTGGGCCATTTGAAAAATATAAACAGACTACTTAAACAGAACACTTGATACCAATAAGTGAGACTGAATTATTTGTTCACGATATTTATAACTAAACTTTTTGCTTACCTCCAAATAATTAAAAAATTCCGGTCAATTAAATAATCCCGGACACCACTTACAACACTACTAAATGTAGGTTATACAAAAAAAAACATAACACTCGTGAAATTATTAGCGAAGAATGCATTGCAAGCAAAGAACAATTAGTAGATTACAAAGTCAGTACATTATTAAGTTCATTACAATAATTTCTCTTGCAGCAGCAATGATCGTAAATATTGAGGGTTTTGCGCAATCTATATTTACTGTGTCATTTATGATATGATTTTATAAGATTCTTTTTCCTCCAGATATGCAACTAATCTTATTGGGTACCTTTTTTCCGATCTTCATGATAATAACAAATGTTGCTGCGGATCCATACGAGACCCAGACTCTAAACAATACGGGTATAATGTTCGAGGAAATAGGTCAAATCTTATTATTCCACGACACATGGAACCTATTCACGCAGATAAATGTTAGTGATCTGGAAGCGGAAAGCACAATAATGGAGCACACCGGATTTCTTCTCAATAGATTATGCGAAATACATAATACCACCACTAGTGCATGTATGGAACAAAATGCGTACATACCCAGTCTGATAGCAGCCATTAAAAAACGAAAAACGATCATTAGAGAAAAGATTACCCCTCGACATCGAAGATCTTTGTTCGATGGAATAGGTAGGGGCTTACATTATTTGTTTGGGACGATGAACGCTACTAACGAGAAACAAATGTATAGCAAAATTGCTAATTTAGAAACAGATACACAGGCGCTATTAGAATTAGAGAAACATCAGATAACGTTATTCAAATCATCATTTCAGACAGCGCATACAAGAAGTAGTGGCTATAATTAGTTTGCAAGTGTTGGATATATAACTTTTATTCAAATTCTAACAGCACTAAAGAATAATCTAGTACACCCCTTGTTACTGTCCCCTTCCACATTATTAGAAACATACTGTAGGGCACATCCTAAAAAATATAATAAATTTCAAGATCTGGCTATCTTAACACATGCACTTGAAGTAAAGTCTGGACTACTGAATGAGCTCCTAGTGATTAGGATTATTTTTGCAGTACTGAACAAACTTCATCAAATACATTTATTCCCTTTTAAAACCCCAGATAACCATTCCTTGGGGCTGGATATTAAACATACCTATATTGCAAGTCATATAGCAACACAAGAATTCGTGTTATTCAAACAATCTGAGCTCCAGGTGTATAAAAAGTTATCAAGTAATCTCAATAAAAGCACTTACATTGGTCCACTACTAAACCCTATACCTCAAGGGCATTATATAAAAGAGTGTCCTATAAATTTCTTATTCAATCCTTATAATGAGACTGGTAACTGCGAATACCTAGTACAAATTCAGGCAACGCAGCTACTAATCAAATTAACTAGAAAAAATTCATGGCTCTTTTCGTTCCCCACAATGCAGAAAATGACGATTTCATGCAGGAAAAACCTACATAGTTCTAACCTATTCGGCAGCGGAGTACTAATGTTGAACGAACCTTGTCACTTTCAAATATCTGATCAAATTATATATTTCGAAGATGAAGATCATCAGAATATTAGAATATCTCAACCAGAATACGCACACCCGTTAAAATCTAATATGCATGAAACTATTCAGAACTTCATTAAAAGCATGAATCACACCAATCAAAGACATGTAGTGATGCTAAAAGCGGAAGATGCAAATTATATTCTGAATGAAAATTCATACACTTTAGATCAGCTGGAAGAACAAATAAGTACATTGGAAAAACAGAGCAAAGAGCGTAATAAAACTCAAATCGTTCAGATAAGCTCCCTATCTCTAAGTTGCTTGGTGATATTATTACTCAGCTCAATAGGGATACTGAAACTCTGTTAGGTTATAAGGAAGAAGAAAAGGAATGTCATAGTCAAAACACCTAAAATAGTAACAATCAATAACCAAAAAGTCCAATTAGACACTGAGACACACCCTCAAATTTGTATTGAAACCTCGGAAGTCTCAAATCAAGTGCCCATAATAGATGTAAAGAATGGCAATCTACCAATTTCAACCCCACTACAAGAAACGCCTTCGACAAACAAAGTCAGGCAAATCTCACAATCTTTCCAATCGGAAATCGTAAGATCAAACAAATCCCGAATTTCCTCACTAGCGCCTACCCAAGAACTAACAACAGCAAACAAAACTACCTCACAAATAAATAGTTCGGAATTAAAAGATGCAATCAAACACCGTGCTACGCAGGGTATACAGGCAAGTAACAAACTAAGTTTAACAGCAAGAACACCACCTCCACCCCCTCCTCTTCCAAAATCATTAATTCATGTTGAACAGATTCCAATTACACGTACACGTCATCTACAGGTAGTTTAACAGCTTTGAAAATAATAGAAATATGTAAACAAGATTGAAGATGTAAATTGTAAAAAAAAAAAAAAAAACATTTAGGTAATAGAAATAAAAATACCATACCTATTTATAGATAAATCTAAGCTTTAGCATATAAAAAATGTTTAAACGAATGAAAACATATGTATAAACACATATAAAAAATGTTTGAATGAATGAAAACATATGTATAAACACATATAAAGAAATTTTTTTAAGTAAAAGAAAACATATGTATAAACACATATAAAGAATTTTTAAGTAAATAAATGAAAACATATTTATAAACACATATAAAAGAAAAAATATGTATAATCACAAGAAAATTTTTTTTTTTTTTTAAAGTATGTATAAACACATACAAAATTTTTTAAGTAAAAATAAATTATGTATGCACATATATATAAAAACTCAAACAACCATAATTATAAATGTATATATGTAGGAATTATAAAAAAGAAATATATATATAGTATGCACATATAATAGGAATGAACATAACATAGCAGTAATACTATTAATCTAGAAAAATAACAGATATAAATTTGTAAACCATGAGATAGGTCAATTATTGTAGTATTACTTATACCGGCACTCGACATTATGTATATGCATACATATAAAATCACTAAAATCTTATTTCTCGAACCATGTCCCAATGCATTATTCCTCTTCCAAGAATAATACACTTTTTTTAAAAAGGGGAAAATTTGTTACATACATACCTCCACCGACAATTTTGAGTAAGCATAGTAACCTATGTACATACCTACGTCAATTATCAAAGAAATGCTAGCAAACGCAAGCATAGATATTTACATCATTTTTCAATGAACATACATGCCAACATCATTTTCATTGAATCATAATTCCACTCGATACTGACCTTCCCCGATTACTTAAAAAGTTGAGGAAATAACTTAGGTAGATCGAGTGACACAATTCCCTGCGCGAAAGAATTTGCACGTTGTAATATGATAACGTTGCGCCAGCGGTAGAACGCAGGTGACCAAACGATGCGATGGTTCAAGATTTCTATATGAAGAAATTGATATATATGTAGGTACGTATGTAAATCATGAATGTCACGATGAACGAGCAACAAACGGTTAGCGTTTGGCAAGATTTATGTATGTACATACATATGAAACAACAAATGCGATAATGTACTGACAGAACATTCAGCACGATTCTAGTCAGAGAAAAATATATGTATTTATGTATGAGGCGACGAGTGCCGCGATTTATTTATAAACAGAAATACATAAAATGCATATGACCTAACACTTTGTACTATTATATACAAAATGTTGGGTCGGAAGTATTTTTACAGTATTTTCCGTATTAATACGATTACTCTTGAATAAATAAGGGAGGAAATTGAAAAATAAAGTGCAGTCGAATTGAGTCGAGAGAGTGGTGCAGTGAAAAGTTTGTTTTAATTAGGAGTTATGCTTATACAAGCTACTCCATACTAATACCAGGAGTTGTGCTTTAACAAGCTACTCCACACTAAGACCAGGAGTTGTGCTATAACAAGGTACTCCACACTAAGACCAGGAGTTGTGCTTTAAAAAGCTACTCCCTACTAAGACCAGGAGTTGTGCTTCAATAGCTACTCCACGCAACTATTATCACACTAAAGCTACTACAGTCGCTACCTGAGGAATTAAAGCAGTACGGCAGAATAACAACAAATTAAGTCAAACGGTTTCTTCGCAAAGAAACCACAACAAGTTTCTGTAGGAAATATCCTTACATCATACCACAGGTAGACAAACGAACGGACGGACGGACATAAAAATCAAAATAACTTTTAAGGGTGTCCAACCGATTTTGTTCTACCATCATTATTTCTATGTATTACAAACGGAATGACAAACTTAGTGTGCCCTATAGATTTCAACTAGGATATAAAATTATATTTGTGAATGAAGACATGTAGTTTTGTTAAGAAAAAACATAAAAATATTCAAGGCTAAATAAAGGTGTTGAAGTAATAAAATATTTGTTTTAACTTTATTAGTAAATTGCTTTGCCCCATATAATAAAAGAAATATAATATTTAGAAATCTAGTTTTGCCCCGTTAAGAACATTGGTTCAAACTAATTAAATGTTAAAGGAAATATTCTTCTATTGAAACAAAAATAATTCAAGAAATCTATAGGCGGGAAGCAACCGAGTTTTTATGTACATTTTTGCATATGGAGCAAAATATTATTCAGGTGGCGATATGTATACCAGCCTTTATCGATCAGACCTCTGCATAGCACGTTATTGTAACTTTTAAGCTAATTAAGTTTATTAATTTCTAGGTTACTAATTGCTTAAAATAATATGCAAAATAAATATGGCACATTGCCAGATCTCGGTAACGACCTTTTTCATAATTCAATCCAGAAATGGTTCTAATAAAATTTCCAACTTTAACGTGCTGACATGCCGCGGCGACTCATCAAGAACAACGAGCTTCGCCGAACATAATTTTGTTAATGTTTTCCGAAACATAATTATCTCTCGTGAAATGAGCTTAACCCATTAAAAATTACGCATGAAAGTGAACGATTTTTCTTCAGCGTTACAGAGGGAAAGTATGTGCTCAGGGGGATGGAACATGCTGCTTTAATGAAAAACGCTAAGTAAGGGATGAAAAGAATAAACTGAAAGTCAACAGAAGAAATTTATTGGAAACTTTTAAATAGGGAAAGTGCATTGACTTTATCGAGATAGGTGTAATTATTTTGTACAACATTATTCTTACATTTTTTACATGTTTGCAGAGTATATCGATTCAATCAAAAAGCTGTTCTCGATAAGAGGTCCCTCCCTGCTCTTCAGAGATATAACGATTTTTCCTACATAGCCTCCAAGAAAGAAAGGCTTGCTTATCTGCTAATAACTCGCGAAGTATATAATCTAAGTCAACGCAGATTTTTCATTTCATAGGTCACACTAGACCTTTCGCTCGTATTCATGCAGTTTATCAATATGCTGCCATAAGTAATACCGTTCGCCCAAATTTCTATCTAAGAAGTGAATATCCAAGAAATCTAGGATTGTTATACAATTTTTGTGTGTTTACATTTATGGAAAAAAAAACAACTGTGCATCATTGTGTCGCATATACCATTGTAAAGTGTAGAGCGTGGACTATAAAATAATAAAAAAAACTGCACTGATTTAGCTTATCTATTTCAGTAGTTAAAGCAGATAAGCAAGAGCCCTCCCTTTTTTTATAACCAGTAAATATTTCTGGCCAAACGTTAACAAAGATGTAAACCGCTGGGCTAAGACCTGCATCGCATGTCAAAAAAGCAAAACTACTAGGCACACGAACTCACCTCATGGTATTTTCGACGTTCCTAGTGGACGATTTGATCATGTGCACATCGATATTGTAGGACCACTTCCACAATCAAATGGTCATACCTATATATGAACCATGAAAAACCGTTTCTCTTTCTGGCCAGAGGCCATTCCATTAAGACACATTTCCGCTTCCGTAGTAGCTTTCGCTTTTTTACAGCACTGGATATCTCGGTATGGTATATCCAAAACAATTACGACGGACCAAGGCACTCAATTTGAGGCAAACCATTTTGGAGAAATCACGGACTTGCTCGGGGTGCACAGAATACGTACGACAACGTATCACCCGCAAGCAAACGGATTCGTCGAAAGGTTCCACAGACAACTAAAATCCGCGATAAAAGCAACAATCGACCCAAAAAAATGGTACTACACTTTACCTTGGATTCTACTTGGTATCCGTTCAGCAATTAAGGAAGATCTCGAAGTATCTCCAGCTCAATTGCTATACGGTCAAACACTACGTTTGCCGGCCGAATTCATAGTATCAGATCACGAAGAACCAAGACTATTAACAAGTGAGTTAGGCAAACAGATTCAAGAAAGCATCGCAAAAATTAAACCCAAATCTACAAGAACGAGAAAACAAAATTTAATTTTCGTACCCCAACAATTACAAACATATTCTCATGTTTTTGTAAAAGAAGAAGTCAACATGGGATCACTAAAACAACCTTATAATGGACCATTTAAAGTGGTTTCGAAGCAAGCCACAACTTTTCATATTCTTATAAATGGAAAAAAAGCAAATATATCAATTCATAAAATTAAACCCGCATTCATAGCAAATTCTGACACGCTTACGACCGAAGAAGCAACCAAAAAAACATCAAAATTTAAGGTTAGATTCAATTTGTAAAAAATAAACACATATAGGCACGTCTTTTCTATAAGGGGGAGAGATGTGGCGTATGCTTTAACATAAATTTTATAACAGCGGTAACACCGCAAGCCAAATGTCAAATATAAACATGAAACAGAATTGTTGTAATAGATTTATTCTAGTTCTATATTCACCACTTGCTATCAATCGCTCTTTGAGTAAAGACAGTTCGGTAACCTTTTTGTCAACCAAGAATATTATCATTTATAATAAATCGGTTAAATAAGTAATAAGTAATTATTGTGTGTTCTTCTTTATACTTCATCCCGACAACAATAATCTACGAAACAACCCAACAGTTATGTCAACATGTCGTTATATCGCTATAGTGTTTCAGAAAGATCTGCTCATCTAGATCAACTTTTTTGCTTAAATTGAGGTGTACAATGTAAGAGCTTACGTCATTGGAGAAGGACACCCTGTATATACAAATTGGGGAATTTACACTGTTTAAAATCGTTATTAAAATTCTTGACATTAGATGGCCTTAAATAGTTGTGTAGTTTTTCTGTAGCCGACGCTCTTTTCTCGATTTCAAGTGATATTGAATATAATTTTTATTATTATAAGCTGCTAAGAAAAAACAAATAAAAGTGAGCACATCTTAACGCCGAGTTAATGTTAAGTTGTGAATAGTTTGATCAGCTTTTAAAGTTACCTGGTTTTCTATACATTCTGAAGTTAATGTAATTCTCTAATAAATTCAATTACCATTAGTCATTATACTTGAAATATTTGTGCTTTTGTTATATTATTTTATTCCGAACCTGCAAATCATTCAAGTCTGCTACCTCATTAATAACCCTTTAAAATTCTCTAATAAGAAGTCATCTAGAATACGCATGTACTATATTGAACCTTTCTATGCTGTATATATACAGCAAATTGAATCGGTACAGACAAAATTCACCAGACTTGTTTTGTATAAAACTATTTCACTCGCGTCGACAAATTTGGTATTCCTTCTTTGAAAAGCGTCGTCTTTTCTTGAAATATTTTTAGTCAAATTAATACACAATTTTATTAATTTTTCTGAAATATTCTATAATATTAACTACCTTGTTTCATCTAGGATAAAAAAAAATCACAACGACTTGTTCAATGAACTTGATATCCTCAGTCTTAGTCCCTGTGCCTTTAAAAGAATTATTAGAAATGAGATTCAGACTCCCCTCTGTGAATAACGGTTGAATTTTGACCAGTTGAATACTTTTTTCTCCTCTTTTCTTCTCTCATCCTTTATAATTTTAATTATTTTTCTTTTTTTCACAACTTTAATTTAATTTTGTCCCCTTTTCGTAATTTTTTGAATTTTTTTTGTTTTTTTTTTGTAATTGTTATCGTGCTTAAATTTTTGTTTTTTGTTTTCATATCTATGTTTAGTAGTTTAATTTATGAACTTTTTATCTGTAAAATTGTAACATTTTAGTCTTCTTTTTCTTGATGAAATATGTTAACAAAAAATTCTTGGATTTAATAATTTAACCGGTAGCTTTTAATTGTGACTTTAGTCTGTAAACTATCGCTGTAAACTCATAAATAAATAAGTAAATTACGTGCAGCTGTTTTGGCAAATACACTGTAAAAGTGTGCACAATTATCACCACAAAGCTTAGGTAATTTCCCTAAACTGTAGGAAATATTCCTTAAAATATAGGGAATATTCCCAAATATGTAGAGAATATTCACTACATTTTAGGGAATACTCCCTACATCTTAGGGAAAAATACCAAAGCTTTGTGGCAACAATTGTGCACTTTTTTTACAGTGTACTTCTTAAATAGGAACACTGAGTATAAACCTGATTCAATATGTCAAGATCAGCATTAGCATTGTGTATCATCTCCAGCGTACTACTAGAAAGTCAGCTAGCACAATGGCGACATTATACGAGTATATACTGTTATCAATAACAATTTCAGCATTTTTGGGGTTCGGAGGGCGGGCTGGTAGCACAATAAGGTGCAATGCTCAACCTAGAAGAAAATCCTATTATATTCATATGTAGATGGATATGAGATGAATGGTCTGAAACTAAAGGAAGTTTGAATTGCACCGAGCTTCCGAACAAAGGTCGCTATTAGGACCATTGTTCGTCCTCATATTTTAAGACATTCCGCTCATAAATCCCAGCCAAAACTTCTTATAAAATAAAAAATGGGCTCCACGCTATTTATGCCTAATTTATTTATCATAAAGAAAGTCTATGACTGTTTCGATTTCCTCCCCATATCCTTTGGATTCTGGGTTGACAAATCGTTCAATTAGATTGCGTTGGTGGCCTTTAAAATAGGAGTGTTCGGAAAGAATAGATAACAGGGGTCCTATGCATGAATCATTTAGACTAATTTAGAAAGGTCGTCCGTTGGGTAATCGAACCAAAAAGGTGATTGTGTAACGAATCGACCCAAGCCACAATAAGTAATAAAACTTTAGTATTTTGGTCAGTCCCGATTGCGAAGAAGATAGTCCCCCAGTTTGCATGCAGACGTAAAAATCTATCTGGCTTTTATTTTTGATATTAATGTGACCTGGTAGCCATATGCAGAGTACTTCATTACATCGTTAGATTGAAGTGGGTTTGATGAAGGCTTTGATAAAAGCTTGGTTATTTGAGCAAATGGGAATTAATCTCGTTGTTTCTTGTTTCAAAACTGAGTAGATGCTTTCACGCATCTGCGATGACCTTCACTTTACTGTGGAAGACGGTGACATGGTTTTCAGCGCGAATGTATGTATATTTTTACACCAAGGTCCATGCAGAAAACTCCTATTCCAGTATTTTCTGCATTTTAGATTCATCCAAGTAAAAATCTTATGCTTACCATAGTGGACGGAAATCTGTGCCACTTTTCCAGTTTTTACTTACAAGTAAAAAAAGATACATACAGCAGCCAGGTTGCTTAGCATTTACAACATTCACTATAAAGATGTAAGGTGTTCCAGGTCTTACTATAATTTTCAATATAGTAGCATGCATAAATGCGCCAGTCTTATTGAATTTCTGCATTTTATATAACAACTTGTTTTTGTATGAGTGCTCCATGTATAAACAAAAACATGGTCTGGCCATGGGTAGCAGTCTATCAGGTACGTTGGCTGAATTTGTACTGGATGATTTTTTTGATGACGTATATACGGACTTACCTTGTGAACCACTATTTATAAAGAAATACGTAGATGATATTATCATGGTATTGCCAGAACATTCAATTGATAGCACGTTACACATCCTCAACAACAGGCACCCCCGTATTAAATTTACAATAGGAAAAGAGCATCAAGGTTTAAATAATATACCATTTCTCGACATGTTGTTACACAGAAAAAACAACAAAATTCAAACTGACTGGTATATGAAACCCATGGCGTCGGGGAGATTGCTAACTTACAACTCATCGCACCCTCCAAACATCAGATTTAATGTTGCCCTAGCGTTCGCAAGAAGGGTTATAAATCTAAGTGACCATAAGTTTCACTATGCCAGTTATGAACGCATAAATAAAATATTAACATCAAATGACTACCCGGAAAAATGGATAAAAACGATACTAAAAAAAGTAAGATACATGCCAACATACTATGCCTCAGATACACAAAACAATAGTACAGCTACTACACATAACAATAATGCTCTCAATGCACAACCGACGCAATATAGAAAAATGACATACATACCAGACCTAACGAGCAAAATCATGCCAATCTTAAAATATAATAATAACACTAACTTAAACTTTGGACTAAAACCACAGAATAAATTAAAACAACTTATCTTCTCTGACACAAAAACAAAAATAAGCAAACCTAACCTGGGAGCAATATACAAGGTACAATGCAAAACCGACAATTGTGACAAGATGTATATTGGGGAAACGGGGAGAGACATAAAAACGCGAATGAAGGAATACACCAATGATTATAAAAGGGCAATGAAGGCTACAATAAATGATACACCAACAGAGAAAAATGAACGTAACTACAACACAGCGGCCTTAGCCCATGCAATTAAAATGGGCCATAATTTTGATTATGAGGACCCGAAGATACTACACACAGAACAAAATTGGAGGAGAAGGAAAAATATAGAAGCACTCTATATACACCTTAATAAACCAAGGTCAATCAATTTCAAAATAGACACTCAATACATTAACACACAATACAAACACACACTGGATACATTAAAAACATGCAATCGCAGCTGATGATCTCTTACTAATTCTGTTTTTAGCTAATTAGCCATATTACGTGTAGCATTAAGATGTCCTAGACGAGGAGCTCATAAGTAAAATCTAGTTTAAACCAATTATTGTTTTATGTTAGTTATTTATTTATTTATTTAAACTAGTCTCAGTGTCAAAGTGATGTGTTTCAATTATTGTGAATCATTAAAATAGATTATGTGTTCTTTAAATTAAGTTTTAAAATATTGACATAAGGAGATTTAAATCCGGATATTCAAAGTAATTGTGTAGGATTTCAAGTTTTCATAACGTAGGCTCAAATATGGATGTATATTATATTTTTAGGCATTGAAGATGGTCTAAATAAGAGACCGAAATATCTGCAAAATAAATTATAGAACTACAGAAATCATCCTGTAATTTTTAATTCATTTTCTACGAAACTAGGGTCACTAACCCCATATATATCTGCAAGTTGAATGTATCTTTCCAGCTAGTGAGTAAATATATTCAGTTCTGTGCTTACCAGGACCAGAACACAATTTCGCAAATGCAGCTAAAAGTAAAAGCGAACAAAGTCACAATCACAGCAGTTTTTATAAAAACTTTTAAACCACTTATCTTTTCATCTCCAATATCCAGCGCAGGGTGTTTTTGCAGGACGTATATGTCCTCACAAATAAATAATCATAATTTTTCATAAAGTTTATTTATAATTTATTTATATTTTTCACAATAAATATAAACTTTCACTATAAAAAACAAAACCACAAGATTAATTGACATAAACTTAATGACAAACGTCAAACCACAACATTAAATAGTGGCACCCCCGTCATCTCAAAAACATAAAAATTTCAGCGCCGTGCTGAACTTACGCAAAGTCGAGAACAATAGATAGATCACTTATTACTCGGTATTTCACCAGTAATGGTCAGCCAGCTGGGCCATTGCCACTAGCATTTGTTTCTGTTCCACTTTATTCTCAATTGTTTGTCGGGTTATTCCCACAATCAGTCTTCCTCACACACAGGTAATAACATATGAATTTTTTTTGTTATATTACCAGAGAATTTTCTATTAACTGAAGTATCACTGAGATATAGAATAAATTCAAGGTTTTGGGATATTACCAAATTAAGAATAGACTTCTATAATTTCAGACACCCAGTTCGTCATATAAAAAAGGGAAAATATTCTGGGATATTACCAGAAAATTTAACACTTAAATTTTTTATATTGAGATTATAGTTTTGGGATTTTATCAAGCTAAGAATAAAATTTTGTAGTCTCAAGTTTTTGTTGTCTCCTTTTTTTGCTACTAATAACTATTCGACAAAGTTAATTTGGGAGATATCCAATTGAAGTACGGGTTCACCTAACATTTCATTTCGGGGCATATCCAAGTGAATGTGGTGGAGAACTATGTTCCAACAGATTAATAGGGAAGTAATAGTATTGGGTGATTTCCCATACTATATAGAAATCCCGGTTGACATCTAGGCTAGATCAGTAGTGAAACCTTTTGAGATATTTTCAGGGGTTTTTGTTGCTGATTTGGGTTTAGAACCAGGAATAGGGTAGGAACACAAATTAGTATTGAACCTTTTGGGGGATTTCCAGGGGTTCAACCCATAGTCCAGATTTAGGTTAGACACAGGCACAGGGATCAACTGCATCAACCATCAAGGTTGAGTAGGTATACCACAGGGAGTGTTGATAAGTGTAGAATTTACTAACCCATTTAAAGTATCGAAATTTGAATTGCTAGCTCTTTTTTGCTTTATTAATTTTTTCTCTCTTCTCGTATTGCAGACTATTAGTAATAAGTAGAACTTAAGAGAATTTAATAGTTAAGATTTTTTCTTGAATTATTTTTTATTTTGTTAACTTTATAGTTTTTGAATTTAATTATTATTTATTTGTAGAATTATTGTTAGGTTTGTAAGAATACGCAATAAAAGTATTAAAAGCAGGTTGATCTTTTGAATCAGTTAACACTACCTGTTTTACATTTCAGATTCACATTCATTTTTAATTAATTTTTTATGTACAGCCATCAGCTGTGACACTGGGATACAGGATTATCTATGAGGTTTTGATCTAATTTTAAAAATCTTGTGGCATATTGAGCAGGCTGTAGTTATTTGCTTCAATTTTGTCGATTCAGATTGAAAAAAATCGGTTCTATTATCTCATTTTACCAATTGTAATGCTCCAAACAAAGACTCGATTTGCAATGTTAATGAAAGCGCATATGTAGTTATTGCGTTAGTCTAATGAAATAAATATGTAGGATTACATCTAAAATTATGCTCCTAGTTAAGTGTATGCTAGGAAATTATTGATAATACAAAAGAATAGAAGGGAAGAGATCTGAACCTCGCGTCCAATATTAAGTAACAGTAAGAAAGTAAGCTCTCAATTCATTCTAAGGGCCGCGTCTTCAGAACTAGTTCCTGAATAATAGCTCAACGAGCAAAATCCTATATTTTGTCGAAGCATTTCGAAATACTTGACGACTTGAGTTCTAACAAAATTACGACTGACATGAAAGCCATACTAGCGATCGCTGATAATGAATCTATATGAGTGTTCCAAAAGCATTATAGAGAATTAAGGACAATTGATCTATAGTTTCAGAGATTTAAGCTTCTCAATTTGTGGATATTGGCTTAACATAAATAATACGGTATCCGAATTGAAAAACCCCTGTAACACAATTTGTGTTTTAGACAAAATGTGTGTGGCCGAACGGTAGAGGGGGAACAGTTCTATTTCAAAACGTAGAATCTTTCTCCGATTATAGTTGTAGACCGATAATTATTTGCATTAAAGAGCTTTGATTTGTTCATAGGGAATAGATCAGATATACGGAGAGGTACGAGAGTCCAATCTGGGAAAAAACAAATGGACCCAAAGGCACTCCAATTTCGCGCAGCTTAGCTTCTGTACTCACCACGGATGAATTGAAACTTTGCTAATCGCCAAGTTATTTACAGACTTCGCGTAGAATTGTTGCGAGCAAAAGTCAACAGCAGCTATCGTTGATTTAACAACTACAAGTGAGCCTACTGGCCCCTAGAGGGTACTCAAAAACAATTGCTTTGGAATCAACATATAATTGTCGTAGATGAACAGGAGCTCGCAGATGATAAGCCTGTGAGGAAGTTGGCCCCGGGGTCCCCCTTCTGTATAACCATAGATAGCATAAGAACCAGATGTCGCATGCAGTACCAAAAAGGTATACAAAATTTATTTGTCTGGGTGGTCCATTCCGGAATGGACCACATTTGAAGTGAAGTATACGTCGAGCAATTTTTTTTTTCAAATCTGAAGTGTTGAGGAAGTCAATCAAATGTATACAAAATTGCTAAACATTTGCTTTTGGCACGATCTAAAACATGTTATGGTCCAGGATGCACTACTCATTTCACAATCTCTTTTTCTGCCATCTGTGGTTTAACGCATCTAATTAATTTGGGTTATCGGAAGAGATTTCACAGGAACACTTCTGTAGTAGACAACAGGGGTGTATCTCGAAAGGCTCAGAGAATCTATCGTGTTTCTTACAACGCGTTTCTTGTATTTTCTTGTTTTTCTTCATTTTTTTCAAGATACGATTTTGCCGTCGGAATTTAACTGCCCGCAAGACTCTGGTACTTTGGCTTAATCGAAATCGAGACCGGATTGGGGCCACTTATCTTGAATACAGGAAATCTTGTATATAGCAAATCTTGGATTTCTATTTTGCAATGGACAAAATATTGGAAATTATTTGTTGGAATTCACTGATCGTTGGTATAGCAACTCTTTAATAAAGCCCCACTTAATGAAAATATTCGAAAATCATTTGTTGTAATCGTTTTTTACACGGTACCTCTTTAGTGGATGAAAACTTCAAAATGTTGGAAAATTATTTCTTGTAAGCACAAATTTGTTAGAGAGCAACCCCTTAGCATAGGTAATCTTTAATATGTAGGTAAATTACTTAGTGTAATCACTTATCTGTTAGAGAGCAATTCTTTAGAGTAGAAAATATTTAAAATATGGAAAAATTGTTTTATTGCTGTTCTTGTTGACATACGCACAGACAGACGGAGGAACAGACGGACGGACAGACGGAGATGAAAAATTCATAATAAATTTTAATATTATATATATATGACTTGACCTGCCCTCTATTGGCTCTACAAGTCTGGATCTAAAGAATGGACTAAAATACTTAGGCATTTATACTAGAGACAAAATTGAACTTTAAATCACACCTCGAAAACAGACCAAACAAAGATTTTATGGCCTTCGTATTGTGTATTGGGGATTAAAACGCAGATGCTCCTATGTATATGCAATACGGTGTAGTGGAAAGCAATGGATTTTGTGAATCATCGTAAGATATTGGAAAAGGCTCAAAGACTTCCAACCATAGTTTAAGTGGCGCACTAAATTTAACTAGCACTAGGCCGCTTGAGACCATCTTTAACATATACCCAGAGGAAATTGAATGGGAGTCACACCCTGTGCTTCAACCATTGACACACCTTTATTACTTATCTACACAGATGGCTCCAAATCCGAAGAAAGCACCTAAAAAGACATTTTCTGCGAAGACCCTCATGAGGAAATGGCAATACGCCTTGAAAATCACGCCACGGGTTTCCAGGCGAAAGTCAAGACCATCTTTGAAGCGGGAAGGTACATCCAGAACTCAGATTCTGCTCGGATAATAATAATATATTTAGTTGTGGAATATGTACATGAGATTACAATCTTTTACTAGTACAGCTATATTAAGGTATGAATTCAAATTATATTAAGCGCAAAGGAAAAAAGCAGAAACAAAGAAATTACTAAGTTGAAATTTAACCTTAAAACACATTTAAACTAATAAAAGAAACTAAAAAACTAAAAACTAAAAATCAAAACAAATCATAAGTAGCTAAATAACAATAATTTACAAGATTTTACTCACCGCTGGACAGAATATCATCCATGGGATTTTAAATGTGAGCTTTAATGAGAGTTTCAAGTGCATTGACAGTTTGCGCACTCTGTACGCTAACGGGTAGACTATTCCAAAGACGGGTAGCCTGAACAGGGGACGAAGATTCCATAACCAATTTACTGAATCGCGTAATTACAATATTGTGAGTACGTGGCCAAGAAGAGAGCTGGAAAAATTCTCTAAAATATGCCGGCCGGTTGTTCTTCAATAACCTGAAGAGAAGGAGATGGTTCTTCGCTTAAGGTACGTACTCAAAGAACAACCAAGTAACGTGTTAACAACCGGGGAAACATGATCGAATGTTCGTAGGCCATAAACGAATCGCTCGCAATGATTGAAAGCTAGTTCCATCCTACACCTACACTCACTATCCAAAATAGCAAACATATGACTTCCAAATGGGAAATAGGGCAACATCAGTGTAATTACTAATTTCAACCTCATATTTGTTCCCAGAATATTCGCCGAGAGCCATAACCTTCTCAACTCCGCAGAAACCTTATTGAGAATCATACTAACGTTGTCGCAGCACTTCATGATTGAGTTTAGAATAATTGCCAAATTTGTACCCCTTCTGGTCACCTGGATAGCCAAACCATTTAAGATTACCGGAGGTATATCGATGGCGTTTAAAGCGCTGTTGTTGACAGTTATACACTAAGCTTTTGCAGGATTAAGTCCATTGAGAATCGACCAACTGTTAATTCGACATAAATTAGTGTTAAGTCGCTCAATACAATCCTCAAGTAGACCAATAGCCCTGCTTAAACAGATCTGCACTTCGTCAGAAAATCATTAATACAGAGGCTAAATAATAATGGGCCTATCACGGAGACCTGTGGAACACCACACAATACAGGCAAAGCATATGAAAATTCATCACCAACCTTAACCTGCTGGAAACAACCACTGATAAACGCTCTAACGAAGGAGATAGCTGATGCACTAAATATGTAACCGGTTGCTAATTTATAAAGAAGAAGGCTATGGTCAACAGTATCCAAGGCCTTAGAGAAGTCCAAGAGTACTAAAATGCCAAAATCATTATTAATCAAGGCCGGCCTGATGTCTGTTGGATCTCATTATAGTTTTTCGAGCACCTTCGATAGAACGGATACGATGCTTCTGGGGCGAAAGTAACTACAATAGCCAAGCAGCTGTCAAGGAATTGTCCTAACCCTTCACAGCCTCTAAACTATTATTGGAGTGTGAAACCATCCCGATTTCTCTTTCTCGGTGTAACGGGGTGCTCGTCCAGTTGGTACAAGGCCACAGCATTATTTGCGGAAATTAAAAGGCGTGCAAGGTTGCTCGTTTTGGTGAAGCCTCTGAGGCATCCCTCTGGACAATCGGGATTACACCAAAAGACCTTACCTCTAACATTTTGGCTTGGCCCAATTGTGGGATAAATCTGTCCCAAACTCAACGAAAAAGGTACTAGAGTTCACAAGCGTAGTCGACAAGCACGAGCAGTGCTAATTATTACTGAACACTCTTCTTTCAGTGGTTACCCACACAGGATAAAACTTGTTGACAATCACTTTCTTTGTGACTCTGTGGCTCTCTCCTCCAGTAAGCGTTATAATGCTTCCTTGATTTGCTGAACTACACGAAGTGGTTAGGTAACCAATACTAAATTTTGTAAAAGTAGCAGCTCGGAATTTTTGAGCAATTGCCAATGAATCTGGAAGATGAAGAGTTGTTTTGGCCTAGGCTCTAAGAATCCTTAGGTTTCTCAACCTCTCTTCATTCCATCGATCCAATAGTTCGTGACTGTTATTGCATGGAAATATAAAAGGATGAAAACTAATTGACCATATCCAATTATTTATTGGCATATGCAATTCGTAATTTCATATGTAATTCGTAAAGAATTGTTCCAACATGTGCCAATCGATTCCTTACAGTGTTTTTATCAGGGTTCCCGATGAGCAATTTTTTCGTAAAACTTCTCCGTCGTCCCTCTTTAACGGCTAAAATATGTTTGCATGTTCAAAATGCAATGTCTGCCATTAATCTTTCCAATTGAGTATTCTAGTGACTCCACAAAAATGTTAATAAGTTTTTACGGACAAAAGATATTGACATCGTCCTTTTTTTATTGGAAAGATACCTTAAGGGTGAATTTTTGTTTTTCAAACCACACCCTTATCAAGGAAATTTTTAAGGACAAAGGTAAAACGTACAGTTTTAACCAGAATTTAAAAAAAAAATTGAGTGTTAACGTTCACACCTTCCACATTTGCCAATAGATCGAGACAATTGAGGTAGGTACTGTTAAAAAGCTCATATGCGTACTTTTTATATAAACCATAATTGTAGTCCTACTGTATTTCGAACAGAAATTATTATTATGACCATATCATTCTCCCTGACGACGCGAAAATATTTCAGCCGTTAAAAGAGGGGTGAAGGAAGGACTTTACGATAAAATTGCTCGTGAGCGCTGATCACAACACTGTAAGGAATCAATTAGCACATGTTGAAACACTTCTTTACGAATCACCCTGTATACTTTTGACGAATAGGAACTTAGCTCTCCAATTAGTGGACGAGCAAGAGTTATATGGCACGTTTGTATATTTGAAAAGCGGCTTTTTTTGTTAACTTTGTACTTTTATAGCCAAAACTGTTAAACTTGCTTAAACTGTCAGGTTGAATGCTTTTTGAACTAGACGGAATGAATATGCACATTCCAAATATCTATCAATAGCCAAATTGAATGTAGTTGCTTATAAATAAGTGTTTTTTTTCTGATTAACTTCATATTCGAAGGTCGTAATTTGAAACCCAACCGTTCGCAATTTTTGAAACGGTTAAATACTTCATGTATGTATTTCACTCCTATGTATGTTTTTATGTATTCTAATGACATTGTTTTCATGCTGACATGAGTTTTAATTAATTCATGGAACTCCAACACAAATATTGCCAGAAGTAACAGTACTTTTATTCCAAGACATATTTCGCCTTCTTGAACTCAAATCATATCATGTCTGAATTCTGCTCCCCCGTCTACCTGCATCACCAATTCTACAATACTCTCAGGCACATGAAAACCTGTAAACGTTATTTTCCTTCCAAAACTAAGTACAAAAATTTCAACTATGAAGAATTGGCTGCAATGACTTTTCACCTTAACATCTCCATTTCGACCCTTCTTGCAAATCTATTCGGTATAAACGCTCAGGCACAATCGCTTCTAACAACATTTGTATGATACACGTATTCCTGGCAAGCAATTTCTTTCACCTTTACATGTCATTGCAACCTCTTTACGGCTAGCTAGTGCTCAACACAGCTAACTGCAGCAGCAGCAGCAAAATTTATCCAGAGATTCCATGATGTTCTCCTTCTTCTATTGAGGCGTGAATAGATTGCGAAACGTGAAGAATTACTCTTGCTTTTGGGAGTATGTATGTATGTGGTAATCCTATATCCAAACAAAAAACCGATTGAAGGAATATACTACGCTCTGGCAACACCATGAAAACAATATAAGCAACGCCAGATCACACAGTAGCTTATCTGAAAATATTAGTTATCTATCCGTGGACGTGGACATACGTAAAAAGAACAGTGATTAATCGGTAGCCGGTAGAACATTTTAGCCTTAGTGTGATCGGAATTGTAATCTATATTTAAAAACCCTTTTGCTATTTATATTCCGTAATTTTGAATTCGCGTAAATCGTTTATAACCCTCGAATTTTCTTTCGTTTAATAAATGAATTATTTCAATTAAATCTGGCGTTCTTAACCAAAATCCCACATGTATATACATATATAGCTAGTAGCTGGGAAAGGACTATCAACATAATGTAGGTCCCTGCTAACAAAACCAAATAGTTGAATTTAAATTTTCTAAAAATCAGGGAACATTAGTGAATAAAAGACGCTCATCACCTCAGCATCTATTGAGTCCGTAACTCCCGGCCTTATATACTGAAAAGATGCTTAGACTTGGGAAGAAATTTGCAAACACATGCAAACTAGATGAAGGGAAATCATGTTTCTCGGCTTAAAATTATATCCTGGAAGAGATAAATATCTTTTGTTTTGAGAGTGACATTAAAAGTAATCCCCCGTAACCTTTTGCATTAACTGGAACGAAAGAAACCCCGATAGCATGAAGGTTTCACTAAAAACAAGGAATCGACTTTATCAAGGGATGATTGTATTCATGTCAGCCTGAAGGCTTAAATAGATGGTGATCTACATAAAGTACAGAGAGAACCTGATTTGTACGCCCGCAAGCCCAGAAACCTGCCCGAACCGCCCGCCCAATAACCCTGTGTAGAATGAAAAGGAGCACTTAGTTTTCTTTCGGTGTTGACTTTAAGAACGGTGTGTGTGTTTTCGCTTTTGCTTTTTGGGAGATGAGATATGTTTTTTGACATGGTCGTTGTCGCTACTTTCCACAGTTTGAAAACATGTTTTCATTTTAGTGGACGCGGAATTTAGTACCCACCGTTATTATGTGAGATAACGATATACGACGAAGTTTGTATTAAGGAAACTGAAAAGGAAGAAGATTTCTCGTCTAACAGGCTGAAATTTATTGAAAATAATTTCAATAAATTTACAAAATGCATTTCAGTGCAAAAAAATGTTTGAACTGAAAACTCTCATTTGCTAAGGACATTCAAAAAGAATTCAGGTAAACCAGTTCTTTATAAAATCATCTTCATAAAAATTGTATTTTTCCTTCCGTTTTATGCATTCTCATAATTTTTCATACAATGCAAGGAGAATGACATTTATCCATTTTGCTCTGATGACCTCTTGTCTTTGAAGTAGGGTTTTGTTAGTTAATATTTCATTTTACAAGGGTTTAAGAGAGAATTCATGACAAATGGCATGCAAGGCAACATGAATTCCGCTTTCTGCATAATGTATGCACTCTAAAATCTTTGATCATGGAGACAGTCGTCGCACTATATTCCGCTTGGACAATATAAACAATATAAAATAGTCAACGCTACTTATCTTAGAGGATTTCCGATAAGCCTTCGTTTCTTGAAGCTGCTTAAATAAAGACGCCAAATTCTCTCCTGAAAGTCTGAAAGAAAATTAAACATATAATTAGCAAGTAATCACATAATTATTGTATTGTACCTTTTTCTGCTACTGGCCGAGAGTGTACCAGATTTGCGAAACAAGTTAAGTAACCCAGCTTAAGATTCGCTGGAAGGTTGGCTGCCGCCGCTGCAAATATGGCCGCTATAATTGTAGAGTACGAATGTCTACTTGACAGCTGCCCTTATTGATTTTCTTTTCGTAAATTGAATACGAGCTCGCGTATTAAATTCGATTATTTAGTTCACCTGGGCGATTTTGTCGCGCTTTGGATATACTCAGTGTAGTGTATCCAATTTCGCTATTATGTTGTGTTGTTGTGCCTGTTTTTCTCCGCGGCTCTATGGGCAGAAGTTTGTGTGGTCTTGTTTATGTTTGTGCGGTTTTTATGTTGAGTGTAACGTTGGGGAAGGACGACAACGTTGATTATTTACTTAGTGTAATATAAAATTGTTATCTGCACGGAAGGTTAGGTTGTGCTGCTTATTGTATGTGCTTAGTTTGTGTGGTTCTATTTAACTAGGAGTGTTGTAGGTGCAGTAAACTTTCCCCAGGAATGTGTCTTTGAAACAGGTGAAGTGGCTCCTCTGGTCAGGGCTTCTCCGTGGGCTAGAATCATGTTCAGTTCTGGAGAATTTCTTCTCAGCGGGGCCGAAATCAACAATTGTGCAATTGTGGTGACGTTAAAGTAAATTTACACTAACTTTGTGATGTTTTCTTAGATTTTTATTTGCGTTTAATCTTTGACAAAATTTCTGATATCCGTAAATAACTCTTCAAATCCTTAGTGCTTTTTCTAACAGTGCGTGCCTAGTTCTGATAGTATTTCTTTTTTTCGAAAAAAAACAAGTTCTAGAAGATTCCTTTCCAATATTCCAATTTTTTGACATTTTCCTTTTTGATTCTTCCTCCTAATCTAACGAAACGACATCTAGTTTAGTAATTAATTTATTTATCTTTTTTAATTATAATTACTAATTCTTTTTAAATTTGGAAGTTCATGCTTAAGTATAACTACAAAAATTTTGCTGACTAGGGCTGGATGTTGCCTTATATTAAAAATCTTACAAATTATATTTCTAGGTTATGTGCAAAGATTGTTTACAATTTTTATCTATAATTTCATGTTTTCTTAACTATTACTTTCTTTTCAGGACCAAGAAAGCCAGTGGAGGTATTGGGGTACAGCAGCGTCATGGGAATATGGATTCTTAGTGTACCTAGGTCGGCTTCTTCAAGTAATGATTAGCCTATCAACTGGCCCGGCGTTGAGACTTCATCTCCAGGAACAGGTAAGACTGAGGTTGGTGGTGGAAAGGGGTGTTTGTAGAGTGATGTCGTGTGTTGTGATGCTTTTGAATTGTTTTCATACAAAGTTCTAAGTCTTCTTTCCGATTTTAGCGGAGGAAATGGGAAAAGCTTCCCATGCATTGATATTCCGGCTTATGGACTGGGATACGCATGATACGTTGGTGTTGATGGAACAACGAGGGATTACCAAATGCCTTGCAGGTACGTTAATTTGTTACAGTATTTATATCAAAACTCACATAATTTGTAAATGAATTACACGGCGATCACCGAACACTGGAGAACTATAGACATATTGAAATAGTACCACACATAACTAATATCGTTAACATTATTACGTATGCAATACCTGGATGACTGTCAACATGACAATATATTAGAACAGTCCTTCCTCAAGTCTCCAGGCGAAGTTCAGCTAGCGCGAAAGAAATTTGACATCGTTAGAAAGAAGCAGATTTAGGCGTTCGGTGATCAGCTATGCCATGAGGGTCAATGCACTCAATATTGTAAGATTAAAAAGGGTGGTACGGTAAATAGAAGATAGATAGCACTAGAACTTTGGAGATCATTGTGTACAGTAGAATCTTGGAAATCAATTGGAATTGTTATTAAATGAATTTTTTGTTAAAGAGAAATTTCAGTAGTTTTTTTTATATCTCACCGTCCGAACATCTTTATTAAATTGGAGTTCTTGGATTTATCAGTCGTATAGATCGTCTTTCCCTAATAATATTGAAAGATTGAATGCGAATATTTGTGACGAAATTCGCTTACAACAACCGAGGTAGCTTACAGTGTGGAGCAAACGCCTGTTTGAATATTTAATGAAGAACTTTTCTAAGTGCCGATTAGCCGGGAACAAAGAAGCTCTAACGAAAAGTGCCTCAACTAGGTGTGGAACTTGTCCCAATAGCTTTGATCTGCGGAGAAAATATCTATTTGCAAGCGACTCGGCTTAGTATCGAAACTTCGTTGGGCGAATCCCCTTGGCTAAAGTTGCTGCCTTTCTGGGAAAAGCGAAATGTTGTCTTCTCCACTCTGGCAGAAGCCGATTCATGGGAACTTACTTGATTCATGAAATAAATCTTTACTCGCAGACTGAGTTGCTTATTTACTTTCATTTCCCGGTTTCTATCTCGAAATTACTGTTGTCATGCTCTGATATTTGGAGGTGTCCATGAAGGTCGAAATAATATGCGAGCTGATTGGCGGTAGAGAATTGTTTAAAAAAGAATCGTCAGGTGCCGTCGGCCTTCAGTGATCTGCACATAATCTACAAACAATCATTGATTCGCCGCCGGCATTTGTTGGACTAGAATGAGATAATTTCCTCGATTTGCCGTCGGCTTTCCGATTCTTAAACAATTGAACTCTTCAATTCGCCGTCTGCATTTGATGATCTGAAAATCTTCCAACTGCAAGCGGACACCTGGACTTGGAGATGGACATTTTAACTCAAAATTATTGATTATCGCTTTCCGAATGTCTTTGGCAAACGATATAATTGGATTATGCATAAAAATGATTTACGCCGACATAGCTTGCTTTTAAAATTTCACTTGATTTCACAAGAACTGGATGGAAATAGTTTCTATCCACTAAAATAAAATACGTATGTCATTCACCACAATAACGAAGTTGCCCCAGAAATTTTCTACAATTTGTTTATTCTTATCTATTCCTATTCAATAAAAAAAGAAAAGCTAATTAATTACCAGGTAACGTGAACATGTAGGTTCCGTTCAGATGATGTTTCAAGCAAGAAATTTCTCAGAAATCTTTTGTCAAATTTAATTCGTTGGATTTTCTTTTGTCCTTCTGCCACTAGAACAAAGGCAGCGGTTGATCCGTTAATCTGAGAGGGTTTTCATTTTGTTTTTGTTTTTTTTTATTTCACTCCTTTAACAGGCGTACACAAATTAACTGTGAGGGGAACTTTCGTTAATTTTAAATATCCAATTTTCCGTAAGTATAGTGAGTTAAGAATCGCTCATTCTGTAAGAACGCGATGTGTTCAAACAAATAATAAATGATTAAAAGTGCAATGTAAAAATTAAATTGGAGTAAAAATGGTACTGCGAATTAATAGAAAGCACAAATCTTCAATTACATCAACTTCAATTTGTTAATTTTTGCACTTTTACCACTTTTCAAAATTGAAAACATTAAATATCAAGATAATAACTCAAACGGAATGTGATATATATTTAGGCTGAAAGTATCAATTTTTTGTAACTAAACCTCAGTCTCGTTTAATTTCGTGAAGTTGTTTACTTCTATTGTAGTTCAGCCTTATCTTGACTACTTCAGTGCTTGCCGACTAAAAATTGATTTTTTTCTCTCCCGCTGACTCCATTTCGGTCTCTCGAGGCTCCTAGTCGTCCCACTATTTGTCGTTGTCAGTTCGATACTAATTTCTTAGCATGCTTCTGCTGCCATCATTTGCGATTTATAGGCCCTCGCTCAGATGTACAGCTTCGCTTTCCTCACTAGCGTAGGATTTGGGCAGCTTTGTCTTCATCGCGACGGAAACCTAAAGATTTTTAGACAAGTGAATGTATTTAAACTTCTGAATGAACTTCTGTTGAATAATCGTCCATGTCGTCATGAGATAAAACCCAACAAAACAAATTGTTCGAAATTTGAACGTAATCATGCAGACACTCTTGATGCTCTGCGTTAATTGCGATGATGATTCTTATTAAAGCCTGCAAAAAATCTGTAGAATGTCGCAAGAAAAGTTCTAGCAATACTGGAAAAATATTTCCTGGACAGGGATGATTTCAAACGAAAATCATAATGTTTTTCCAATATCAAATGTTTGCTTTAATAAAAATTTACTGATTTTTACAACAAATACAGAAAATGAAAGCCAACTCAAACCACTATTTATTTATTTGTATTTTTGTTTATAAACATGTCACTGTTTTTATTTTATTTATTTCATTATTCGCAAAAATCTATCACACAATTTTCCATATATGGCATGGCGTACAATTTACATCATAAAAACAATTAGAATTTAGTTAACTAAGCTTACGTCGTAAATTCCACTTGTCTTCGCTGTCCACACAAGTGAAATCTGATATGCAGCTTGTGGGCGAATCTCGTTGATAAAATATTTTCAGTTCGCAAAGACTGCAATTTCCGCGGAAAAAATACGACGTTGGAATTTGCGAGTGCAGCTCTGATATTTGAACTTAATATTAAGGTAGTGGTAGGTATTTTTGTGTTTTAGCTGAATAAGTAATAATTTATTATAAATTACGATATCATAGAAGAATAAATTGTTAGTTGAGCAGAAGAGTTCTTTTAATCAACTGTGGCTACTATGAAGTTCTTTTGCCCACCACCAGTGATAAGGCAGTATTGAACAGTAAATATCAAAGAAATTTATCAATTCTACATTTGACGCGACAATTAATTCTGTAGTTCTGGTATAAAGAACCAGTAGCTCTCACAACAAGGTCCATGTAAATTTGGCGCCCGAGCAGGGACCTGCGAGATAGCCCCGACTTGTCACACAGACAGTATTTCGAGTGTAAGCACTCCCTGTGTAGACTAACTAACTTAACTAGAGGTAGATTAGAATAGGACAGCTCTATTTAGAGTGATCTGCGAGACTTGTCAGACAGACAGTTTTCGAGTGTTAGCACTCACCGTGTATACTCGTTAGATTTATTAGTGTTAGAACGCAATAGGATAGCTATACCAAAAGAGACGTTCATAGCGTATATAAGTTAGCACGCACCGTATAAATCTTTAGATTTGTTAATGCTAGAAACACCGCAGGGGTACCAGTAACAACGGCGAATCGGACACCCCAGCAAAATTACTAGAGACCCCCCACACCAGTTCAAAAGCTACTAGCAACAGTAACGTATCACGATACTTTCTCGACGTCGAGATTTTAGGAAAACCTCTCTTCGCTCTAATAGATACCGGCTCAGAGAAATCTTTTATAGGAGATGAACTGAGGAGCATGATAGAGAGTCTCAAAATCCCCAGCCATACATGCAACTTTAAAACCTCCGTTGCCAATGGTTCTAAAGTGCCGATCACTACCGGCTATGAGCTGGACATCCGATTGAGAGAAAACGTCACGCCACATTTGTTCTACTACCTGCCCGGTTTACATGAAGTTGTTATTCTGGGCATTGATCTACTACATAAATACCACATTAGACTACAACTCCTGGGAAAATAAATTCACCCAAATGAGGAGAACCTCAGTTACATTGCCCAGAGCAGTAGTCTAGCCATAGACAACTCCAAAGGATTACCGTCAGAAGATAAACAACTTGTCTCTGAGTCTCTCCCCGAACAGCTATCCCGTTCTGAAAGTGTCACGAAATTAACACAGATAACCGAGCACCGAATCCCTATGATACCCGATCGTCCGATTAAAGAACAGAAGTGTCAAAAACTCAGAGAGACTTTTGAAATGGTTAGGATTAATTTAGGGAAAGCATTTACAAAACAGAGACATTATTATAACCTGAGACGGAGACCCTGGTGTCCCAACTTTGGAGACTCTGTGTTACGGAAGGAGCAAAAGACTCTCTTCTGCCATAAAACACTACTCCGCTAAGCTAGGAGCCAAATACCAAGGCCCTTTTACCGTTACAAAAATTATCTCTCCTGTAATTGTCGAAATCACCGACGAGCGAGGCCGTATGACCAGAAAAGTACACGTTAAAGACCTGAAAGCGTATTACCACCGAGACGATCCAGTTCAGTCAGTGTATAAAAGACTGAGCACTGTAAAGGGAGAAGTCGTTCCAAGTACAACCGTTTCCGAGACCAGTCAACCCACAACCAGTACCATGTGTGATCCTACAAACAGAGCCAGAAGTGACCCCACTGCTAGGAACCCGACTCGACTTGCGAAGATGACATCAATAGCAGCTATCAGGACGCTGACACTATGCCAATCAACCGCCGCAAAGAAGAAAAAGCCAGAAATCGATGCCTTTCGTGGAGATATTACCAAAGAAGACCGATGCCGAACAAAACATTCAGCCGAAGCCCATTATCGTGCTCAACCGAGAAGATGCTCCAGTCCCCCGTCAAGCTGAGCAACAAGGAAGAAGACAATGAAGACCGTGCCGTTCCTACCAAGCTTCCCGCACCGAAAGAACACCGCTAGTAAAAAGAAGATGCATAACTCAGATCAACAAGCAAACCCGTCGGCTAGTAAGCTGAAACAGCTCGCAACCAAAATGAAGAAGACGCACCCGAAGAATACCCTCACGTCAACTATGAGCTCAGCGATTCCAAGGAGACATAAAAGTGGTGGCGAGACCAAGCCACCCCACGTAACGCTCAAGACACAGAACTACACCCTATCCAAGCCGGGAATAGTTTTCGCAGCCGCCCGCCGCCGACTCCAGATCTGTCCGGGCCCGACGTCTAGCGGTCGGGAAATGGATACTCCGATTGCGAGGACTTGTACGAGACGCCTAAATCAAGATACCCGGAGCCAAAGTCCAGCCATGAAGTATCCGATGTAATTAAGTAGTTTTTTTTTGTAAGTTTTATGTTCTTGATTTATTAAATTTAGTATTAATGTAGGCATACGCAGAATCTTATAGTGTAGAATTTACATTTATTTTGTTTAATTGTTCCAATTTTGAATAAATATTGAAGTGTTAGAATCGACGAATTGTGATATTTCTAAAAGTGTTAGATTTATCTTTACCTATTTGATTTGTCGAATCCACGCTGAACTCCCGAGTCTGACAGACTGAACTTCTCAGACGGATGATTTCTTAGTCTTTATAAATAAAGTCCGACAGGATAAGATCTTTTTACTAATCGTTATCCGCCCTGCTGTTAATGGTATAGAATCTCTGATTCTTTTCACTTTGAAGAAAGAAGGGGATGTAACGAAGTCACAAATTTCAAACCGAATTAAATTATTTTTGTCCGCCTATGGGTTATTTAATTATAACTTGAACTTAAGTTCAAGTAACCACCCCACTGGGGCATGCCAACAAGTGCCATAGTCACAGGCTGCATGATCAGCACGCCAGCACATGTACTCGTGAAGTACAAAAAAAGCTTTTCAAAAGAGCTTGCAAGCTCTTTTCTACTTACGCCAGTAGAAGCATCAGGCACTCAGCCACTGAGAAGCTATGACCCCCGGCTATATAAAGCGCGCCATTTGCCCACAGAAATCAGTCTGGTCAGCAAGCTCGACGAGTTAGGTGATCAGACATTTTACTGGGTGACTAGTGGAGCGCGAACTTCCCACACTAGTAAACCCTTGCACGTCGTGTGAATAATCCCCGTGCATTTCCTTAAATATCCGTTCCCATCCGTTGTGTTAAGGTTAGCGTGAACCATCCCGCCTTAACACTTCCCTGGTACGTCCTGTGATTTTTCCCCGTGCCATCCGTCCTCATCCGTGGTGTTAAGGTTAGCGTGAACCATGCCGCCTTAACATTTACTTGGTATGTCGTGTGACTTTCCCCGTACCATCCATCCTCATCCCAATCCGTTGTGTTAAGGTTAGCGTGATCCATCCCGCCTTAACACATCCCTGGTACGTCGTGTGATTTTTCCCCGTGCCATCCGTTCTCATCCGTGGTGTTAAGGTTAGCGTGAACCATCCCGCCTTAACATTTCTGAATGAACTTCTGTTGAATAATCGTCCATGTCGTCATGAGATAAAACCCAACAAAACAAATTGTTCGAAATTTGAACGTAATCATGCAGACACTCTTGATGCTCTGCGTTAATTGCGATGATGATTCTTATTAAAGCCTGCAAAAAATCTGTAGAATGTCGCAAGAAAAGTTCTAGCAATACTGGAAAAATATTTCCTGGACAGGGATGATTTCAAACGAAAATCATAATGTTTTTCCAATATCAAATGTTTGCTTTAATAAAAATTTACTGATTTTTACAACAAACACAGAAAATGAAAGCCAACTCAAACCACTATTTATTTATTTGTATTTTTGTTTATAAACATGTCACTGTTTTTATTTTATTTATTTCATTATTCGCAAAAATCTATCACACAATTTTCCATGTATGGCATGGCGTACAATTTACATCATAAAAACAATTAGAATTTAGTTAACTAAGCTTACGTCGTAAATTCCACTTGTCTTCGCTGTCCACACAAGTGAAATCTGATATGCAGCTTGTGGGCGAATCTCGTTGATAAAATATTTTCAGTTCGCAAAGACTGCAATTTCCGCGGAAAAAATACGACGTTGGAATTTGCGAGTGCAGCTCTGATATTTGAACTTAATATTAAGGTAGTGGTAGGTATTTTTGTGTTTTAGCTGAATAAGTAATAATTTATTATAAATTACGATATCATAGAAGAATAAATTGTTAGTTGAGCAGAAGAGTTCTTTTAATCAACTGTGGCTACTATGAAGTTCTTTTGCCCACCACCAGTGATAAGGCAGTATTGAACAGTAAATATCAAAGAAATTTATCAATTCTACATTTGACGCGACAATTAATTCTGTAGTTCTGGTATAAAGAACCAGTAGCTCTCACAACAAGGTCCATGTAAATTTGGCGCCCGAGCAGGGACCTGCGAGATAGCCCCGACTTGTCACACAGACAGTATTTCGAGTGTAAGCACTCCCTGTGTAGACTAACTAACTTAACTAGAGGTAGATTAGAATAGGACAGCTCTATTTAGAGTGATCTGCGAGACTTGTCAGACAGACAGTTTTCGAGTGTTAGCACTCACCGTGTATACTCGTTAGATTTATTAGTGTTAGAACGCAATAGGATAGCTATACCAAAAGAGACGTTCATAGCGTATATAAGTTAGCACGCACCGTATAAATCTTTAGATTTGTTAATGCTAGAAACACCGCAGGGGTACCAGTAACAACGGCGAATCGGACACCCCAGCAAAATTACTAGAGACCCCCCACACCAGCTCAAAAGCTACTAGCAACAGTAACGTATCACGATACTTTCTCGACGTCGAGATTTTAGGAAAACCTCTCTTCGCTCTAATAGATACCGGCTCAGAGAAATCTTTTATAGGAGATGAACTGAGGAGCATGATAGAGAGTCTCAAAATCCCCAGCCATACATGCAACTTTAAAACCTCCGTTGCCAATGGTTCTAAAGTGCCGATCACTACCGGCTATGAGCTGGACATCCGATTGAGAGAAAACGTCACGCCACATTTGTTCTACTACCTGCCCGGTTTACATGAAGTTGTTATTCTGGGCATTGATCTACTACATAAATACCACATTAGACTACAACTCCTGGGAAAATAAATTCACCCAAATGAGGAGAACCTCAGTTACATTGCCCAGAGCAGTAGTCTAGCCATAGACAACTCCAAAGGATTACCGTCAGAAGATAAACAACTTGTCTCTGAGTCTCTCCCCGAACAGCTATCCCGTTCTGAAAGTGTCACGAAATTAACACAGATAACCGAGCACCGAATCCCTATGATACCCGATCGTCCGATTAAAGAACAGAAGTGTCAAAAACTCAGAGAGACTTTTGAAATGGTTAGGATTAATTTAGGGAAAGCATTTACAAAACAGAGACATTATTATAACCTGAGACGGAGACCCTGGTGTCCCAACTTTGGAGACTCTGTGTTACGGAAGGAGCAAAAGACTCTCTTCTGCCATAAAACACTACTCCGCTAAGCTAGGAGCCAAATACCAAGGCCCTTTTACCGTTACAAAAATTATCTCTCCTGTAATTGTCGAAATCACCGACGAGCGAGGCCGTATGACCAGAAAAGTACACGTTAAAGACCTGAAAGCGTATTACCACCGAGACGATCCAGTTCAGTCAGTGTATAAAAGACTGAGCACTGTAAAGGGAGAAGTCGTTCCAAGTACAACCGTTTCCGAGACCAGTCAACCCACAACCAGTACCATGTGTGATCCTACAAACAGAGCCAGAAGTGACCCCACTGCTAGGAACCCGACTCGACTTGCGAAGATGACATCAATAGCAGCTATCAGGACGCTGACACTATGCCAATCAACCGCCGCAAAGAAGAAAAAGCCAGAAATCGATGCCTTTCGTGGAGATATTACCAAAGAAGACCGATGCCGAACAAAACATTCAGCCGAAGCCCATTATCGTGCTCAACCGAGAAGATGCTCCAGTCCCCCGTCAAGCTGAGCAACAAGGAAGAAGACAATGAAGACCGTGCCGTTCCTACCAAGCTTCCCGCACCGAAAGAACACCGCTAGTAAAAAGAAGATGCATAACTCAGATCAACAAGCAAACCCGTCGGCTAGTAAGCTGAAACAGCTCGCAACCAAAATGAAGAAGACGCACCCGAAGAATACCCTCACGTCAACTATGAGCTCAGCGATTCCAAGGAGACATAAAAGTGGTGGCGAGACCAAGCCACCCCACGTAACGCTCAAGACACAGAACTACACCCTATCCAAGCCGGGAATAGTTTTCGCAGCCGCCCGCCGCCGACTCCAGATCTGTCCGGGCCCGACATCTAGCGGTCGGGAAATGGATACTCCGATTGCGAGGACTTGTACGAGACGCCTAAATCAAGATACCCGGAGCCAAAGTCCAGCCATGAAGTATCCGATGTAATTAAGTAGTTTTTTTTTGTAAGTTTTATGTTCTTGATTTATTAAATTTAGTATTAATGTAGGCATACGCAGAATCTTATAGTGTAGAATTTACATTTATTTTGTTTAATTGTTCCAATTTTGAATAAATATTGAAGTGTTAGAATCGACGAATTGTGATATTTCTAAAAGTGTTAGATTTATCTTTACCTATTTGATTTGTCGAATCCACGCTGAACTCCCGAGTCTGACAGACTGAACTTCTCAGACGGATGATTTCTTAGTCTTTATAAATAAAGTCCGACAGGATAAGATCTTTTTACTAATCGTTATACGCCCTGCTGTTAATGGTATAGAATCTCTGATTCTTTTCACTTTGAAGAAAGAGGGGGATGTAACGAAGTCACAAATTTCAAACCGAATTAAATTATTTTTGTCCGCCTATGGGTTATTTAATTATAACTTGAACTTAAGTTCAAGTAACCACCCCACTGGGGCATGCCAACAAGTGCCATAGTCACAGGCTGCATGATCAGCACGCCAGCACATGTACTCGTGAAGTACAAAAAAAGCTTTTCAAAAGAGCTTGCAAGCTCTTTTCTACTTACGCCAGTAGAAGCATCAGGCACTCAGCCACTGAGAAGCTATGACCCCCGGCTATATAAAGCGCGCCATTTGCCCACAGAAATCAGTCTGGTCAGCAAGCTCGACGAGTTAGGTGATCAGACATTTTACTGGGTGACTAGTGGAGCGCGAACTTCCCACACTAGTAAACCCTTGCACGTCGTGTGAATAATCCCCGTGCATTTCCTTAAATATCCGTTCCCATCCGTTGTGTTAAGGTTAGCGTGAACCATCCCGCCTTAACACTTCCCTGGTACGTCCTGTGATTTTTCCCCGTGCCATCCGTCCTCATCCGTGGTGTTAAGGTTAGCGTGAACCATGCCGCCTTAACATTTACTTGGTATGTCGTGTGACTTTCCCCGTACCATCCATCCTCATCCCAATCCGTTGTGTTAAGGTTAGCGTGATCCATCCCGCCTTAACACATCCCTGGTACGTCGTGTGATTTTTCCCCGTGCCATCCGTTCTCATCCGTGGTGTTAAGGTTAGCGTGAACCATCCCGCCTTAACATTTCCTTGGTACGTCGTGTGACTTCCCCCGTACCATCCGTCCTCATCCCCACCCGTTGTGTTAAGGTTAGCGTGAACCATCCCGCCTTAACAGCTCCTTGGTACGTCGTGTGATTATTCCCCGTACTATCTTTTTTTCATCAAATATTCTCTTGATACGTCACCGTCTCCATCTCAGGTTATCATCTTGTTAAATTCAGAATTATTATAGTGGTAAGTCGTGTGAAGTTCCCCTTACCACTACCCAGTTTCAGTATAGAATATATACATATATATTGAATTTTTAAGAACTAGTCTCTTTAGTATTAAGTTCAGAATTATTCTAGTAGTGGTAAGCCGTGTGAAGTTCTCCTTACCACTACAT
Source organism: Dioctria linearis (assembly GCA_963930735.1). Classification (NCBI taxonomy): domain Eukaryota; kingdom Metazoa; phylum Arthropoda; class Insecta; order Diptera; family Asilidae; genus Dioctria; species Dioctria linearis. The sequence continues at coordinate 131,370,477 of OZ005744.1, read as the reverse complement.
AGTCTCTAGTATAGGTGATAAATAGAACTAGATTAAGTTAGCTGTGTAACTGGTAGGCTACTTTTTTTCCAATAAAGAAATATTTTATTTATATTGTAACTGAACGAGTTTCATTTTTTTTAGAAACCCTGGTCCGACGAGCTATCCGCAGCCATCCAACCGAAACTCCGTTACAAATTTGGCGCCCGAGCAGGGACCTGCGATATAGCCCCGACTTGTCACACAGACATTTTTTTTTCGAGTGTAAGCACTGCCTGTGTAGACTAACTATCTTAACTGAAGGTATATTAGAATATGATAGCTCTATTTAGAGTGACCTGCGAGATAGCCCCGACGTGTCACATAGACAGTTTTTCAAGTGCTAGCACTCACCGTATATACTCGTTAGATTTATTAGTGTTAGAACATAGTAGAATAGCTATACCAAAAGGGACGCTCATAGCGTAAAAAGGTTAGCACGCACCGTGTAAATCTTTAGATTTGTTAGTATTAGAATAGGATAGTTAGATTGACAGTGAAGCACAACCGAGAATTATTGTGTGACGTTCACTGAGTAGACTCAATAAAAGTAGTTATAGAATATAATAGAATAGTGGTAGTAAAATGCCTGCCTCAGATCCTACCGCGACGGCAGTATATTCACTCCGGAAGGAGGAACTTATTCAAGAGCTAGAAGCTCGTAACTTGGATACCCAAGTTACCGTAGATGAGCTGAGGAAGCGCCTCAGCGACTTTATTAAAGAGAAACGGACATTTGAGTCTTCCCAAGAGCTGATCATAATTCCTTCTCATTCTGTGACAGGGACAGCAAGTACCGAAACCCAAATTCAGACCATGTCAAAAGAGTCTCGTACGAATTTCAGTACTCAAACTGACTCCGATATAAGCACGCAGCATCATGCTGACTCGCTCAAATATACACCGAGTAACAAAGAAGTCCGTCTTTCCGATGCCGACATTATGGACAAAGTTCGTAAATGGGCAGTGAAATTTGACCAAGGTCAAGACCCCCTCGCCATCCTCGAACGAATTGAGGAATTGGCCGATTGCTACGAAATACCCATCAACCGACTCTTTAAAACGCTCCCAGAGTTACTAACTAAGAATGCCTTAGCTTGGTATAGGAGCAACCGAGAGAGATGGTCAGGATGGACAGAGTTCGTTGAAGAATTTAAAGCATTCTTTCTCCCACCCCGTTTTCACGACCGATTAGCCGAGAATGTCCGTAGCCGGACACAAAAACCTGGAGAAAAGGCGAAAGATTTCATTATCGCCATACAATCGCTAATGCGATGGCAGACTGGTCTATCACCAAACCAGAAGTTAGAGAGAATCTACGAAAATCTACGACCCGAGTACAAGTTGTACATCCGCCGAAGAGATTTTTCTGATCTAATAGAACTCTGTCAGCTCACCGAAGAGTTCGAACAGATCAAACTAGAGGAGCAGAAAGTCCAGAAACCCACTACTAGCCGTACAATGCCAGCCCCCCGCGTCTTATCAATCAGGCAAGCATACTCTCGAGAAGAGCGTTGCTGGCGATGTGGCGGGAGAGGACACCGCTCTCGGGAATGTCTCAGTTCCCGCCGATTATTCTGCTCACGTTGCGGCCGAGAAAATATTATGTCTCGAGACTGTACGTGTCCAAAAGAGGCCAGGAAGAAGGTCAGGAAACACCGCAGGGGTACCAGTAACAACGGGGAATCGGACACCCCAGCAAAAGTACTAGAGACCCCCCACACCAGCTCAAAAGCTACTAGCAACAGTAACGTAGCACGATACTTTCTCAACGTCGAGATTTTAGGAAAACCTCTCTTCGCTTTAACAGATACCGGCTCAGAGAAATCTTTTATAGGAGATGAACTGAGGAGCATGATAGAGAGTCTCAAAATCCCCAGCCATACATGCAACTTTAAAACCTCCGTTGCCAATGGTTCTGAAGTGCCGATCACTACCGGCTATGAGCTGGACGTCCGATTGAGAGAAAACGTCACGCCACATTTGTTCTACTACCTGCCGGGTCTACATGAAGTCGTTAATCTGGGCATAGATCTACTACAAATTTGGCGCCCGAGCAGGGACCTGTGAGATAGCCCCGATTGTCACACAGACAGTATTTCGACTGTAAGCACTCTCTGTGTAGACTAACTATCTTAACTAGAGGTAGATTAGAATAGGACAGCTCTATTTAGAGTGACCTGCGAGATAGCCCAGATTTGTCAGACAGACAATTTTTTTTCGAGTGTTACCACTCGCCGCGCCGTGTGGAATCGTAAGATTTGTTATTATTAGAATAGAATAGGATTGAAGCACACCCGTGAGTTATTGTGTGACGTTCACTGAGTAGGTTTAATAGGGGTAGTAAGTAAGGATAAAATAGGATAAAAATGCCTGTCTCAGATCTCACCGCGACGGCAGTATATTCACTCCGGAAGGAGGAACTTATTCAAGAGCTAGAAGCTCGTGACTTGGATATCCAAGGTACCGTAGATGAGCTGAGGAAGCGCCTCTGCGACTTTATTAAAGAGAAGCGGACATTTCAGTCTTCCCAAGAGCTGATCATTTTTCATTCTCATTCTGTGACAGGGACAACAAACACCGAAACCCAAACTCAGACCATGTCAAAAGAGTCCCGTGCGAATTTCAGTACTCAAACTGACTCCGATATAAGCGCGCAGCATCATGCTGACTTGCTCAAATATACACCGAGTAATAAAGAAGTCCGGCTTTCCGATGCCGACATTATGGACAAAGTTCGTAAATGGGCAGTGAAATTTGACCAAGGTCAAGACCCCCTCGCCTTCCTCGAACGAATTGAGGAATTGGCTGACTGCTACGAAATACCCATCAACCGACTCTTTAAACGCTCCCAGAGTTACTTACTAAGAATGCCTTAGCTTGGTATAGAAGCAACCGAGAGAGATGGTCAGAATGGACAGAGTTCGTTGAAGAATTTAAAGCATTCTTCCTCCCACCTTGTTTTCACGATAGACTAGCCGAGAATATCCGAAGCCGCGTACAAAAGGCCGGAGAAAAGGCAAAACATTTTGTTATAGCCATCCAGTCGTTAATGCGATGGCAGAGCGATTTATCACCTAATCAGGAATTAGAGAGGGTGTATGAAAATTTACGACCAGAGTACAAGCTGTACATCCGCAGAAGAGACTTCTCTAATCTAGTAGAACTCTGTCAGCTCACAGAAGAGTTCGAACAGATCAAGCTAGAGGAACTTAAAACCCAGAAATCCTCCACTAGCTGCACAACCTCCTCTCCTCGTGTCTTACCGATTAGACAGACATACTCTCGAGAAGAATGTTGTTGGCGATGTGGAGAGAGAGGACACCGTTCACGGGAATGTCGCAATCCCCGCCGATTATTCTGCTCACGCTGCGGCCAAGAAAATATTCTGTCTCGAGACTGCAAGTGCCCAAAAGAGACCAGAAGACTGGGAAACGCCACCGGGGTGCCAGTAACACAGGGGGCCCGGCACCCCAACACAAACACTAGAGACCCCCAACATCAGTCCAAAAACTACTAGCAGCAGTAGCGAATCACGATACTTTCTCAACATCGAGATCTTAGGAAAACCTCTCTTCGCTCTAATAGATACCGGCTCAGGGAAATCTTTTATAGGAGATGAACTGAAGAGCAGGATAGAGAGTCTCAAAATTCCCAGCCATAGGTGCAACGTGAAAACATCAGTTGCCAATGGATGCGAAGTACCGATCACTACCTACTATAAACTTGACATTCGATGGAGAGAAAGCGTCATGTCACATGCATTCTACTACATGCCCGGTCTCGATGAAATCGTCATCGTCGATCTATTACAGAGATACCACATTAAACTACACCTATTAGGGAAGAAATGTTCCCGAATGAGGAGGACCTTAGTTATGGTACCGAGAGCAGTAGTCTAGCTATAGACACTCCCAAGGGACTATCACCAGAGGATGAGCAAGTTATTTCTAAATTTCTCACCGAACAGCTCTCCCGATTTGATAGTATTCCAGGGTTAACACAAATAACCGAACACCGAATCCGTATGAAACACGACCGTCCGATTAAGCAACGCTATTTTCCCCGTAACCCTGCAATGCAAGAAATAATATATAAAGAGATTGATGAGTTGCTCGAGAGCGACCGAATTGAACCGTCTACTAGTCCCTATAGTTCTCCCATTGTGCTCGTAAGAAAGAAACAGGGAGGATGGAGACTTTGCATTGACTATCGTCAATTAACTGAGCATTCCATTAAGGACGCATATCCATTACCACAGATTCATGCCATTCTCGATAAATTGAGAGGTGCGCATTATATATCTTCCATTGATCTAAAGCATGGGTATTGGCAGGTTCCATTCGCGAGTGATAGCCGACAATATACCGTCTTTACCGTGCCAGGTCGTGGTCTATTTCAGTGGAAAGTAATGCCATTCGGACACCATTCAGCCCCCGCTACTTTCCAAAGGGCGTTAGACCAAGTCATTGGACCAGAAATGGAACCTTTCGCTTTCGCCTATCTCGATGATATAGTGATTATCGGCCGAACTCTTCACGAACATCTCGAAAAATTGAAGAATGTGTTCGACAGACTCCTACAGGCGAACCTAAAAATAAATCCGGAGAAGTGTGAATTTCTCCGTGAGAGCATAAAATATTTAGGCCATGTCATCTGTCGCGAAGGTATACAGACAGATCCCGATAAGGTAAGAGCTATCCGAGAGCTAAATCCCCCAAGAAATCCGAGAGAACTACGCCGCTTTATTGGCATTGCCTCTTGGTACAGACGATTTGTCCCTGAATTCTCTACCACCGCCGCACCCCTCACTAAACTATTGCGGAAAAATTCGAAGTGGAAGTGGGAGGAAATTCAAGAGCAAGCATTCCATGAGCTTAAGAGAAAGCTCACCGAGGCACCCGTGCTCACATGCCCCGACTTCACACAACCATTTGTGCTATAAACCGACGCTAGCCAAGATGGGCTGGGCGCTGTACTCTACCAGGAAATAGAAGGCAGAGAAGGTGTCATAGCTTATGCTAGCCGCACAATGAATGAAACTGAAAAGAGATACTCTGTAACAGAGAAAGAATGTCTCGCCATCCTATGGGGTATCAGGAAAATGAGACCCTACCTGGAAGGGTATCATTTTACTATCATAACCGATCACCAGTCACTCAAATGGCTCAACTCTATAGAGAGTCCGTCTGGCAGATTAGCCCGCTGGGCTCTTGAGTTACAGCAGTATGACTATGAAATCCGCTACCGTAAAGGAAAGAGTTTTCTACTCCTCGCTTTTAATGGCATAAAATCTATGACTCTATTCACTTTGAAGAAAGAGGGCGATGTAACGAAGTTACAAATTTGAACCGAATTAAATTATCTTTGCCCGCTTATGGGCTATTTAATTAAAACTTGAACGTAAGTTCAAGTAACCACGCCACTGGAGCATGCCAACAAGCTGCCATAGTCACAGGCTGCCTGATCAGCTCGCCAGCACATGTACTAGTCAAGTACAAGAAAAGCTTTTTCAAAAGAGCTTGCAAGCTCTTTTATACTTACGCCAGTGGAAGCATCAGGCACTCAGCCACTGAGAAGCTCTGACCCCCGGCTATATAAAGCGCGCCATTTGCCCACAGAAATCAGTCTGGTCAGCAAGCTCAACGAGTTAGGTGATCAGACATTTTACTGGGTGACTAGTGGAGCGCGAACTTCCCACACTAGTAAACCCTTGCACGTCGTGTGAATTATCCCCGTGCATTTTCTTAAATATCCGTTCCCATCCGTTGTGTTAAGGTTAGCATGAACCATCCCGCCTTAACACTTCCCTGGTACGTCGTGTGATTTTTCCCCGTACCATCCGTCTTCATCCGTGGTGTTAAGGTTAGCGTGAACCATCCCGCCTTAACACTTCCCTGGTACGTCGTGTGATTTTTAAACCGTACCATCCGTCCTCATCCGTGGTGTTAAGGTTAGCGTGAACCATCCCGCCTTAACATTTCCTTGGTACGTCGTGTGACTTTTCCCCGTACCATCCGTCCTCATCCCAATCCGTTGTGTTAAGGTTAGCGTGAACCATCCCGCCTTAACATCTCCTTGGTACGTCGTGTGATTATTCCCCGTACTATCTTTTGTTTTCATCAAATATTCTCTCGATACGTCACCGTCTCCCTCTCAGGTTATCATCTTGTCAAATTCAGAATTATTATAGTGGTAAGTCGTGTGAAGTTCCCCTTACCACTACCCAGTTTCAGTATAGAATACCTTAGATCTAGGATATATATATATATATATATATATATATTAAATTTGTAAGAACTAGTCTCTTTAGTATTAAGTTCAGAATTATTCTAGTAGTGATAAGCCGTGTGAAGTTCCCCTTACCACTACATAGTCTCTAGTATAGATGATAAATAGAACTAGATTAAGTTAGCTGTGTAACTGGTAGGCTATTTTTCAAATAAAGAAATATTTTATTTATATTGTAACTGAAGGAGTTTCATTTTTAAGAAACCCTGGTCCGACGAGCTATCCGCAGCCATCCCACCGAAACTGCGTTACAAATTTGGCCATCGTTTTAGATTAAGTTACCATCGTTGGTAGCATGCATCTACATGCACAAACTAGCTACGTGTTGGAATCGATCGCAGAGAAGAGGGAAGACAGCCAAGGTAGATCTCCTTAGGAAGGACGTCAAAGAGCTGAACTCTTATATGGGAAGTAGATGCAGCTAGTACCTACAAGACACCAAATCATATACTTGAGTATGATAACACGACTTCGTTTATTGTTTATTTTGCCGGCTTATTTATACATTGACTGATAAACTTACTTATGAATCTTCAGTTTAATATTCAATATTGCAAGATGTGCTGTAACTTCCTTGCCCGCTTTAAGCATGTCAGCTAGCAGTCACTTCTTATGGGTAACGTAATAACTTAAGTGTGACCAGCATTTGGTTAAACGATTATTTTGCTTAGAAATTGTATTAAGTTACATTTAATGTGATTGATTTGTTAATTAATTAATTGTTTCTGGTTTTGGTTAGTTACACCACGCATGCAGGGAAATAGTCTACCAGTAATTTCAGCCTAGGATCCATACCATACCATAAACAACACATACTGTATATTTTAGGACTTATATAGACACCATAGTTTTTGCACCTAGCGCTCGAAAACGATCAGAGAGGTTGGTGCACGGAGAAAGCGGAGGTAGTGCACAATTTTGGTTCTGAACCCGAGAATCGTGTAGGAATATAGAGTTTTTCTCATGTCTTTGAATTTTTCTCTATTCATTCTGATGACATTGAGAAAGATGCTCCGGTTAAGGCTGTGCTCAGCCTGAAGAGGCATGAAGCGGATCGGATGCGCGCGTTAGCTGGGCAATACTTAAGTAATAAAAGATTTAAGTACTACTTAAAGTACATCTTCGTTACTTAAGACTTATTACTCAATACTTTTGAAATGCCCTACTTAGTACTTGAACATAAGTACTTGCTTCTATTTAGTTGTACTTAAGACTTAGTTTTGTACTTAAGTACCAAGATCTTTACTTAAGTGTTTCGGAGTCTATTAAATATCTACATATATCTAACTCTTCGTAGAAGAGCAAAAACAATCTCTAGCGCAACTCTTTTTTGGTTGAGTTTTAATGCACGCAAAGAACGGTCAAAGCATGTGCCGCACTCACGGGTCAAGGCAGAGCCTTAGACAAACTAATAACATACAAACAAGACTGGGCAGGTAGAACAAAATGCAGTAGCGTCTCGCTCGAATATAAAATCTACGATACCTGGATTTAATGACATAACCACTGACATGTATAATATGGACTAAGTACGTTAACAAAAATACACTCCAGAAAGTTGGCTTAATTCTATATTGCTGACTCTTGCGGTATAAGCACCAAGTACCAACTGAGAGAGAACTTAAAAAAACAAATAAATTTGTAGATTCGTCGAAATACATGATTTTGAATTAACCATTTAGGGTTATTACTGATTAAAATTATTTTACCAAAGACAGAAAGCTTTCATGGTTTTACGTGAGCACCTGCCATTATGGCTTAATCTCACGGCACTCTTAATCTACGGATTGAAGACAAGAGACAATCAACGCCCTTGAGAGACAGAATATAATTTATATTCTGTCTCAGCAAGTACCAGTTACCACTTACTGGTCGAAGCGAGACTTACCCAAGATCTCTTCCGATCTTTGGGTCATGGCACCCAATGTTCGCATAAGTCATCCAAACTCAGATAATACCAAATAATAATTACCAAAGACAATATATTCATTAGATACGCTTAAATATTACTTCAACCTGATGACCTAAAAAAACTACTACATTATTTTCTACATTAAACAATATGTTTTGAATACTAATAGCATGAAATGTATTTGCAGAAATGACACTGGTGAAAACAATCATATCTTGAGCATAAAATATGCCTGTTATTTTAATTTTATCAGTTGTATGGAATGTGGAAAAATGTACAATGTTAGTTTTAACATAATGGTATCTATCTTCAAGTAAACATATTAAAGAATTATTTTTTTCTATATACGGCTTATTATTAAAGAACCCACTTTGATTATAGTATGCTTGTAACAACTGGTGCCGTTGAGAGCAAGTTTTTTCAATATTTTTGTAATTGCTTAGTTTCTTACAAATACTTTTGAAATATTTATGCTTAGATTCAAACCTTAGTGTCCATACTCTAATTAGAGGTCCATATTTTCGCAAAAGTTTTCCATAGTGTATTAAATAGTGATGTTTAGGTTTTAGTGGAATAACAGGAAATTCCTCTTTACGTAATGTCAAATAATCTCTCACTAAGTCATCTAAATAAACTGTTTGATTTACTGATAGCTTAGGAGCCATAACAAGTTCTACTATTTTGTGAAGTGCTACTAGCATTTTCCAACAGGGTGAATCTATATCCAGTACGTATTGTGACAATATAAATGGCAAATATTGCAACAGGAATCGATTTTGTATCGCATGACCAAAAGTCTTGCCATTACTATAAAAAAATTCCGGACTAAAATTTTGATTTAATTTGTCGAGCTCTAAATGTTTAAATTCATAATTGAGTACACATTCTGATACCCATTTGTACCCTTTTATAAATCGATTGAGAATTAATGGTATATCGTATTGTAGAACACCTTCAAATATATCGTGACCTATACATGGTGGCAATCCTTCAGTGACATGAAAAAATGATAACTCATTAAAAATGGAATTTCCTTTAACACCCCTGTACATGTTCTCCTCTGATCCAGAGAGAATATTGACATCTTGTTCATGGGAACGTTTCTTACGCCATTCTCCAGTTTTCAAATAATCTTCCGTAAACTCTTTTCTGCTAATATAACAATACCTACAAAAAAATTGCGAAGTACTGAAGTTTTCCGTAAAACCTCCAATTGCATGGCTACCAAGATTATCTCCACAAATAAAAACAATGGAGCCACGCACGTACTTTTGTATTTGTTCAATAAATATTCCTTCAGTTTCCAATTTTTTTACATCATGAACTATTACCTGAAATATTTTCTTAAATGTAAATTCTTCAATTAAGCTCTCTTTGCATAGTAAAACCAACTGCATTTGGTCTATTGATGACCGATTGTAGGAAGGAATATTCCCTAATGTCATATAGACGCCAATTAAGGAATGTTTTTTTTTTGCGGAACCTAATGGGTTGCAAATTAAATTTCGAATACATCTTGGTAGAGTATTATGTCAAATATTATATCATTACTCGCAAAAAATTCATTATCTTTGTAGTAATCACCGCTGTAATAATCGCTTAAAATTAATTTGTTGCTTTCTTTTCCTGAAAATTGTTTTAAAAATACACTTTTAAATAATACTTTTAAGGATTCTAGAATTGGTATGTAATAAAAAAATCTTTCGTTGTGAATGTTGTCCTTTCCTAAACTAGTTTTTTGAGGTTGGATTAATTCGAAATTATCTGAATAAAATTGATTTCTCTTAAATGGTGTAGAAAAGCGATTTAATTCATTACTAAAGCTTTCCATGCTATCATCTAATTTCTTAATAATTTGTCTTAAGGTAGTCAGAGGATCATTTTCATTTAATGTGGAAAAAATATCACGTTTCAACGTTATTGTTAGATGTTCTTTATATTTTGTCATTATCTCCAAAAAATATTCAATTACAGAAGAAGTGATTAAGAATTTTGATTCCAATTTAAGAAAATATACTCCCAAATCTTTAGTATATTCACTTGAATCTAACGATAAGATGTCATAATTAATTGACGTACTTTTAACTTCGCAAGTATTATGCGGTAAGTTGATAACATTATCCTCCAAAGTATGAATAAAAAAGTTCTTATGCTCCCTATACATATGGCATTTAAAAGAAGAGAAATTGTGATAGTTTTTGGTACAATTTTCCATCACACAAGAAACATTTATTTGATTTTCGAAATGTCTTTTAGTATGTTTAAAAAGGTTCTTTTTAGGCTGAAACTGTGAACATGTGATACAAAAAAAAAAATCTTCTTGATTAAGTGCAGATTCTTCTTCGTTGGAATGAAATCTCTTATTATGACAAATAAAAGAAAAGTATTTTCGAAAAGATTTCAAACAAGATTTGCATTCAAATATTGCATTATGCATATGTTTATGACTATGAAGGTGTGTAATGTATTGCCTTTTCTTAACAAAATTTTTACCACAGTTAATGCATTGTAACTGTCCCATTTTACTTAATTTCTTTTACTTTATTTATTGTAGATATTACCTTATTACAAATAGTATTTGTTTTTGCTCTTGACACTTTTCCGGTATTGCTAGATGTAATTTTTGCTGCAGTAATTTGTAAAAACTCAAGACTAAGTGAAGCTTCTTTGGGATAGCAAATATTTATATTGAAATAAGTGGCAAAAAGTCCTGATATTGCCTCTTCAAAGGAATCCACGTTTGTAACGATGACCCCCTCCCTCAGCACTTATGTAGTAAAGAGTTCCGTAACAATCTTCATTTCCTCCTGTAATAAAAATGTTTTGCATAAAAAAATTTAGGATTCTGTGCTTAATCTTACCTAAACACAAAATAACTGGAAACTGGAACCCTTTACAGGAAGAGAGCATGCCACTTTTGGTTTCGTGATTCTGTAAATAAATGCTCTATAATATAAATAAAAAAAAATAAACTAACAATTGTACCTTAAAATAACGAATTATTGAACTCGAATCCTCTTTGAAGTAAGATGTTGTTTGGTGTAGAATGTTGTGAAGGCATTCGTTATTGTTTGCTAATCTCGTCAAAAGCTGAATTTTACTCCCAATCACCGGCAAATGCTCTCTAATATTTTTTAGAAGATCTGTTTTTAGTAATAGCTGGAAATGCATAAGCATATATTCAAAGTGAAATAAAATAGGCCATTTCTCAATTATATCTGTGATTGCTCTTGGCCCATTAATATTTAAATATTCTATTTGGTCAGGGAACGTTAACTTAAAAATTTCTTCTATTCTACAGTAATTCTTGTCTTCTTTCACCAGCTCATTTTTTAAAAATAATCTATTAATTTCTGTCTCAGCAGAAACACTTTCAGGGACAATTTTTCTTTTTCTTCTAATTATATTTGTTTGTGATGTTGTTGGATTTTTTCTTTTCAAATATTTTATATGTTCTTCAATTTTCTTTAAAAGAATTATGTTTCCCTCTCCAATCTTTTGTCCTGTATCATCGTCAATGTCACAGAATGTTCCAGGAAATTTTTCACATATATTGTTTTCATGTCTTTTCAATATTTCTTTGGAAACTTAAGATATGAAAGTAGAATATTCTTTGCGATATAGTTTTTCACCCTTAAATATCTTATCACAAACAGTGACTGAAAGCGATTCAAAAGGTATTTTGAAACCATACTGATCCTGTTCTGGAATAGCGAGTATTCCAGTAATCACAGAATCTAGAGTAGAAACAGTGTCTGTTCTTGTTGGCGTCAGATCTACACTAACTCTTTTAACGCTCGATTTGATAATAAAAACTTCTTGAATAAAATGCTGAAGTATCTCATTTTCTTCAATCTCAGTACCATCTAATAGAGATAACTTATCTCCAAATATACCTTTATCGCTTGCTATATAACGTTTTAGAAAATTAGAGAATATTAATTTATTTGAAGGAACAGATATCCTCTAAGGAAATTTAAAATTTAGACAAATTTATAATCGGAGTGAAAAATGTCACTTTAAGAGTTATTTTTTATGTAATCTTAATAAACTGGATAAAATAAATGCAAAATTTCAATATATGAATGTTTCCTAAAAGCTTTCTAAAATTTTTAAGAATCGATTAATGCATATAAAGGATGACATTATTATTAAAGTAAACAACTATTACATAGCCATCTCAGAATTGAAGCATACATACATAATGTATATTCATAATAATATTTAGAAAAATGTTATAAACCATTAAGGAATTTATTTCCTCCGTTTTAATATTTACGTTTAAAACTCTTCGTTACATAAATATTGGCAATTTAGAAGATAGTTTCCGGATAAGAATAAAACTACAAATGTAAAACTTATAGCTTGCACTCCATAGGTCAAATATACGGCGAGAAGCTTTAGTCCACGGAGAATTTTTTTTCGGTCTCCAGCGACTAAAAAAATCACATTAAATACACTTCAGAAGAATGGCAAAAAATTAACAGTTCAAAAATATGCCGATATCTCACTTTAATATTGTACCAAATCAAACCTTTTTGAGTTAGTCGCGAAATATATTAAAAATTCAGTTCAATAGTATTCACCGTTATATGATATAACTTACTGTACATGCTCTATTATCTTACAGTGATGAATTGATTTATAAAAGTATTAAGAATTTAATAAAATATAATTAAAATCAGCATAAAATAGATGTTTCAATTGACTTACCTTTCTGTAGAATTGTTGCTACATTTAATTCATCCTCAATGATAGAAATAACTTTTTTTACACTGGAAGTTTCATCCCACACTTTAACAAAAAACATTTTAGTTTTAACTTCAAGAACACCATCCGTTAACTTGAACTATATGACCGAAACTGATCTCTGCGAAATGCATTCAGTGAAACACGCAGCTGTTTTGCTACTTTGGTTAAGTACTAACGTGAAAATTATTTTGTAACACAAATACAATACAAATTAAACACGAAATTCAAGAAAGGCTTTCCCTGAAGTGACGATTGCATTCGATTGCATGTATAATTCCCTTCGAATTTACGTTCCATTCCCTTTTTCGGATGGAAAACTTATAGCAAACACTTGTAAGTGAAATTTGATTTTATATATATACATCCATATAAAGGAGGGAAAATATATGCTGGAGTAAATCTTTTCTAAGAAATTCGTTATTCTATTAAACAAAACATGCAATGAATGGAAATTCAGCAGAAATAATTCCATAGTTTCGATGTAGAGATACATTATAAAATAAATTTCACTTCTTTAAACAGAAATTTCTATGCATGTAAGGCAATACTAACTTACTTCAGTTCATAATTCCATAGTAAATGTAGAGTTGTATTTCAGAAGTGTTTCGTGGCCTTATTTAAGAGATTATTCAATAATTTTGATGGAATATTTGTGTTCTAAACAGATGGAGACGTGCACCATTTTTTACTGTGTACCAGAAATCTCATGAGCGACTTGCTGACCCATATCTATTCAGGGACATATATTCACTACAGCATGCATACCTACATATATGTATAGTACAAGCATAAAACTCAACTAGTTCTAATTAATACCAACATAATTAATTATTCTGGAGATCTCTGAACTGCTCCTGACTGACTTACTTATATTTACAGATGGAGCAAAGCAGAGAGCTGCTAACAAATAATTCAAAGCTTAACATCCTCCAGAAGGTTAATGGCCACATCCGAAAAAAGGAGAATTTCCTTGAAAATTGAAAACCACTGCGAAACTTAATTTTAAAAGCAGAGATATACTTCATACACACATGCATGGGCAATAAAACGATATACCGTCGTCCCAACGTATATATAGGGCTGCACTTGTATGTATGAATGCGCATAAATATGGCATACATAAATGGCTCAGATTTTCAGAATACTATAATTCCTACAGTGTTAAACTTCTTCCATGGAGTAGCGGTCTGTCATGCTTTAAAATTAGAGCTGGATTTGCAGCAAAGGGGGCATTAGTTTATGTTCAAGACTTACATTTTGAGCGAGGTATTGATGTGAAGCCAAAACTTAATCCAAAGAAATGGGAAACTGATGATTTTTAGTAAACGGAGGATTTTCGAAATAATGTACATTCATAGGCTCTAATCGCTGACGCAATGTATCTCGTGTAAATGTCGAAGTTATAGTAAAACATTTATATTTTTAAATTAAGACAGTTTTTATATTTACGATGTTATTTAGGGAGACAACTGAACTAAAAAAGACTCTCTCTAGAAAGTTTGAAATTTGTATTGATGTATTGATGCAACTTACCTAATCTTATGCTAATGACAGACATGCGGTATCAAGATTTTGATATTCATATCGCGATATTCCGAATATTTAGATATTAAGATAGCCTTGACAGACATAACAAGGGTATTGAGTCTTCTTTCTAAAGTGGAAAATTTATAGTTTTGGGAAAAGAAAGTACCGCGGTTCGATGCGGAAAAATTATAAAGTTATTCTCGCATTAACATGAATATATTTAAATTCCTATCCAAATTGTCCCTCGACTAAGAGCTGCAGTCCGTAGGTTTTAGTTAATTAATCTTGCATAGAATTATAAGGGTGTTTCCTCCGAGGTGATCAATAGAGCAGAAGGTGATAGTATTCACCTAAGAAAGCAAAAAATTGTACGGCGTCGTGGCATATCAACCGTTTCGGATATAAAAGCTGATTAAGAAAAAATGCTTGCTTTTCACAAAACACCCTGTATCTTAAGAAGTACAGGGCACACGATCACAGTGATGAGCTCTCATTGTATGGAGAACTTCATGGCCTTTCCAAAGAGTGCCCATGAAGCCCCGTACACCTGTCCTTTTAGGAGTTATTGTGGTCTGAACTAAACCTTTCGGATTTTATTTTTTTTTTAC
Source organism: Dioctria linearis (assembly GCA_963930735.1). Taxonomy (NCBI): domain Eukaryota; kingdom Metazoa; phylum Arthropoda; class Insecta; order Diptera; family Asilidae; genus Dioctria; species Dioctria linearis. Next base: position 131,355,369 of record OZ005744.1, on the reverse strand, counting down.
TTTGCCATCTATTTTTCTTGCAAAAAGCTGATTAAGATTAACACATTTTTTTATAAATAATTATAAATTGTGGGTACTCCTATTTAATTTGACCTATTACGGTAGCCATTATGGAGTTATTAGTTCACAACCTATTAAGGTCATACCGAAATTAAACAATATTATTTTTTAATCACGTGTTTCCAAGTCCAAGAACTTGTACTCTAGCGGAGAACAAACCAAATTCATCATGAATAAACAGGAACATCGTAGAACAAGCATATCACAGCTATTTTAGTGGTAAAGGAACTTCAACCAAATTTATCTAAGCCAGAGGTTGATTTGCCAATTCATTAATATAACACAATTTCAAGAACAGGATGTATTTGTGTGGAAACTGAAATCAAAATGCAGCAGCGAGGTGAATAATTGGACTTTTCTGCGCTATTATCATGTTTCTCAAGAAAATGATGAGTTGTGTAAAAAGTAAATGGAATTGAAATTGTTATTGGTGTGTAATTTTTAGAAAATAAAGAAATAAAAGTTATATTTATTTAAGACTGAATTTAAAAACAAGACATTTTTTTGCTTTTATCAGTTTTCTTTTTTTTAAATAGAACTAAATACATGTAAAATTGTCAAATACATTATTTGACGTCTGACTAATTTTCGCAATTGACAATTTGCTGAGGCGCTGCCAATTTTCTCCTCGCTCTGAAAAGGGAGAGAAGATCAGAATTACTATCTGTCAACAAAGAGAAAGGGGAAAATATTGTTGCTGCTAGTGCGTGAGGGCACAAGAGCAGTAAAATGCTTCTGTCAGTACAACTAGTCAGATTAGTCTCTGACAGTATTCTGAGCGTGCGCAGAAGAGTAGCAATATGCTACTATGAAGAAGAAGATGTAGCAGATTATTCTCTGCAGCAGAATTATTCTTCTGCGTAAATGTGAGCAGCAGATTATTCTCTGCAGCAGAACTATTCTTCTGCGTAAATGTGAGCAGCAGATTATTCTCTGCAGCACAATTATTCTTCTGCTTAGGTGTGGGCAGGAGATTGGCAAATGATGGAATTTTCAGATTATTCTCTGAAATATTGAATTATTCTTCTATTTTGGAGGTTGGGAATGATATTCTTGTTAATCGGATTATTCTCCGAATCAGATGAGCTCTGAACCAAGAATGATTTTCTGCTGCGGCTCGTCGGCTTTATATAGCCGCTGCATCCAGCTATGCGTTCTCGCCTTTTGGCGTTGCCCTAGCAACGATTGATGCACTATCTGAATGTACCTCAGACAGCTGACTGACGTAATGTCATTTTCTGTCACTGAGAAATTGTAATATACGAGATGGTGGTATACTTTTGAGGTAAGCTAAAAGTTTTGTACAATTTTTGTTATGAATAATAAAATTCTTATATGTTTCAGGTATTACACTTATTTGTTGGAATGTTTGGACATCGCTGGATGAACGGAAGGAAGTTCCCAACTATTAGATAAGTAGTTTTTTGTTAATTTCATTTAGATTTTAGTTCTTTGTGTTTCCTTTTTTCCCTTTTCTATAGGAGAAAATATTTCATCATGGGAAGAATTAGAAATATGGATGGAATTGTATGTGTGGCCTAAACACCACTGTAAAAATCAAAATTGTTCAAATGGGTGCCCATACAAAATTTCATACGGGCATTCATCTAGGGTATGATAAGAACTGGTCTTAGACCAATTATAGCTTTTGTTACTTGTTCATTATAGATTTGATTCTTTGTGAATTTTTTCTTGTTTATTTCCAGGATATCAATCGAGGGAACTATGGTTCGGTGGTGGACCGAACAGTATGTATATTAATTCGCATCTATACACGTTCCATTGCGAACGGCGTGGTGTATTTTTTTCGTTTACGGTAAGCAGTTTAGAAGTTTATCGCATTTTAATGTAAGGACCGAAAGAGTTATAAGAAATATTTTAAGTCTGGTTTTTTAATGAAGTAGTACATTTAAAAAAGGCTACACGAAAAATCTGGATAAATATATATATCACATGAAAACCCATAAAATTAAATTTTAGTATTCACACCAAATATGTCTAACATTATTAGTTGTAGGACGGAAGTGAACGTTTCTTATAGCACAAAATTTCGATTTGTATCTAGTGTCGCCAGAGGAGTCAAATGTATGAATTTTCTACATTTTTTCTTGAAATGTTCTGAGAATATTTTAATGCGAAGTGATTTGTTTTTATATTTGGATTTTTCCAATTTTTCATGGGTGGTAAAACTTCCAGAATTTAAAGTACTATCACAAGGTAATAATAAAATCGTTCGAAATGGTAGCGAGGCGCCACATTTCGAATCCGGAAAGTACCGCTCCCGCTACTGGCTGAACGCAGGACCTACTTACCATTTTCTGTGAATTTCTGTATCGCTTACTTCGCAAAGCTGTGTTGATGGAGATGTTGGAGTGAAGCTATAAGGGGGATTAAACGCGTCGGTAGAACTTACTTTCAATACTGACTTCAACTGTCAATATTACTGACTACAAATGTTTTGTGCTCGATCAACTGACTAGTCAGTTCATTTTTGGTCAAACGGTGCACATATTGCAGTGATAGGTTTATTGTTGAGTGGAATTTTGGAAATATTTAAAGGAGACCGGAGAAAATGGAAATGCTAGACCAATAATTTCCCACTCAAGAGAAAATCAGAGATATAAACAAAAATTTCCACTTTCACCTTATCTTTTAGTTACAGTTTTCTCAATTTTAATTTTACATTTGACAGCTTACTGACTAGTCAGTAAAAAAATGTCGGTAGAATTTTTCAGTGTCTGTGTCAGCGACAGTATCAGTTCTACTTAGACGTGTAACCCACTGTTGGTTGGTGGCGGTAACAGCACAGCTGACAGGGGCTGATTGCTAGTGGCTATCTATACGGGTCCTCAGACGCACAATTAGTTAAAATGATAACATAGTGGGAACATGCCCAACCAAAGTGAACGATGTTTGGTAATTAAAAGACTGTTTCGAAAATCATTACATGCACTCCTTGAAGCGTATGTGCGAAATAGGTGGTAGAGACATTAAAAACAGACAGAACGACTTCCGTGATTGGTGTGTTCTGTGGTCGCTAGCATTGCCCTGCACAAAAGTCGGTGTGAAACAATAACAGAAGAAGAAGTGGGACGAAACAAGTAGTATAGATGGGGACTTTCCGCGAGGTTTTCTTGAACAGGACTTTGATAGCTGATTTTTCGCGAGATTTGGGCAAAATAAGTTGGGTTGCTGTTGAGTTTTTGGGTAGGAAGCGAACTGTGAGTGCTGCTGAATTTCTTTTTATCTTGAGATCGTCACAAAAAGAGGGAGAAAGAAATACGATTTGAACGGAGACATTGAAGCCCGAGGAGTTATTATTCGTGCACCTCAGCAGTATCTTATATTAATTGAATAAGCGGCAGAGTTTTCGTATTTTTGGTGCATCCGCGGCCATATTACATATAGCCACATTTCCGTGCTTCATCGCTAGTATCAGGGATACATTATGCTCATTTAAGACTGCATCGGAATTTTTGACAATAAAGGGTGCAACGTATAAAGTACACCCATTGGAAAACAGCAATAATTGGTTTAATTTTTTGTGTATCTGCACCCATAGTATATATAGGCACAGTTCCCTGAATCATCAGCAATACCAGAGATAAATTCATGCGTATCCAGACCCATATCATGGTTTATGTGACGAAAAGGTATGCGTCGCACAATGACATCCAGTGCCGAAGCAGCTAATTTTAATTTTAAGGCATTCACGCTCATATTAAGGTCCAGTTCATTCTAGGCAGCATTAGACATACGCTTAAGTATACTTCCTAGAGTCGCTGTGGAAATTTTCGATAGTCATGTAATCAATCCTTCGACGCAGGGATTCCACTAGGCAACAATGTAAACATATGTATATGTATATAAGTCTTCTATTAAGAGTGATGGAGCTGAACTTCCATGGATGGGCTTCTGCCAGAGAACCCCAGCACATTGATACTATAAGTGATTTAAAAAAAAAAAATTTATTATGATTATTTCTTTGAATATTTCGGATGCCTAAATGAATGATAGGTAAAAGTTCCGACCGGATAAGCATCTATCCGTTTTATCATTAGAGGCAGTCTCTTTTAAGACATTTTCACAATTCTTTATTATTTTTTTCATATATCTACTTAATATATTAATGCTTCTACTTAAATACGGTCGATGCGTATCATTAGATACATTAAACATCCGATAAGATTTCCACAAGGTGCATCTTATTGCTGATCAGAATTTAAGATTTCATAGTCTAATTTAGTTTTAAGACGTGTACTAACAGGCTTAGAATAAATTGTTTCAAGATTGTTTTTATATATTCGCTTTGATCCAAAATTATTCCATCAGTATTTTGTGTGATTTTAGTTCCTAGAAAAGTTTAATTGGTTTTAAATCTACCATACAGAATTTATTCAATAAACAGTTGATATCAATACTGTAAGTAACAATGATAACATCATCGACATAAAGTACGACATAAATATTATAAGATCTTTTTCTTTTATCTAACATATAAATTCAAAGATCAACTGATGAATTTTGAAAACCTTTATATATATATATATATATATAGATTTTCTTTTTAACCCCTTTTCTTTTGTAACCCCTAGAAATAATGATGGTAGAGCAAAATGGATTACACACCCAAGCTTAAAATTAAAAGTTATTCTCGTCTTTACATGTCCGTCTGTCCATCCGTTTGTCCGTCCGCCAGGATAACTCGAGAGCGCGTATACCAAGAGAGCTAAAATTTTGCCTATGGCCTTTTAAAAAATGGTAAAATTAAGTTCGAAAATGGGAGAAATCGGCTAATTCTTTCGTAGGGTTGCCACACAAAAACCTCGTTTTTCACTACATATTTGGACACTACCTCAAAGTCTAGATCTGAAATTTTGTACACAGTATTTGCATAAAAATAGTATAAAAATAATTTAAAATTGGACTAAACCGCGCAACCCATTTTTGGTGTTGTCATATAGAAATTTAGAATTTTTTACGTATACTGGTAAAAACGATAAGTTATGTACGGTTTTGAGGCCGATTCACACCCCCGCGATAGCGATAATTCATAGTGATAAACTAGCGACACAATTCCATTCACACCAACGCGATAGATCACAGCGATAATGGTCATCACTGCTTAACAGGTTGGTACGGTGAAACAATTGGCGTGATAAACAAAAAGATATGTGTTTAGAAATTGAAGATGAAGTTCATCTATTATTAGCATTAGATGGAGATGAAAATAATGGAAGGTAAGAAAACGTTAACGAATTTTAAGCGATTAACCGTAATTTAAAATATGCCACAGGAATCGAGTTTGGGGAGATGACTTCAACCTTGAACGAACCAACAAAGGAGAATTTTTCACCCATTTTAAAGATCTTCGCACAGACAAAGTGCGATTTTATAAATATTTTAGAATGACAAAAGAGTGTTTTGATGAGTTACTGTCGTTGATTGAAGATGATATTCGTAAAGAAGATACAAATTATCGGCGTGCCATTTCTGCAATTGAACGCCTTGCAATAACTTTAAGGTAAAGTAAAACATCAAAGAAAAAGTACATTTATAATTAGGAATTTATTGTTCTTGAACTCAAGTAAATATCAATAATAGGAACAAAGTAAAGTTTATATTTAAAAGCGTAGCTCAAAAGCTTATTGATTGTTCAAAACATTACCAAATTCGTTGTACCATTCAGAAGCAGAACTTGTAGTAGCCTCATATTCTGCATTCGGCGTTGCATTTGTAGAAATGCTGCAGATTTCATATAATGAACTTGCTTCTTGTGTGTGTGGACGATGAACTGTCATCTTCATCTTTTTGCTCCAATTCGCTCTCCAAGATATTGCGATATTTTCATTTTGGTAAGCATTTGTCTCCTTTGTGAAAAGTTTTTAACGGTTTTTGCAAACGCAAAAAACCACTGATCGATGGAAGAAAACTTCAACCCATGTATATTCCTGAATCAATAAAGATATTTGGGAAAATCTGAACTCGGATTACGGAAGAAATGGGAGTTTCCCGATTGGTATTGGTAGCCTCGATGGTAAACATGTTACCATTAAATGTTCATTCAATACTGGCTCGACTTTTCCTATTTAAAAAAGTTTTCCATTATTCTATTGGCCATCGTTGATGCCGAATAAAAGTTTTATGTGTTGACGTTGGAGCCTATGGAAAAAGTAGTGTTGCTGGCGTTTTAAATGTTTCGGCCTATCGGACAGAGATTTGAACGCGGCTTGTTCGAAGTATTTACCACAGGAGAAATGTTTGCCTGGTCAAAATCAGAAAACACCCAATGTCTTGTTGGCGACAAAGGCTTCCCTTTAAAATCTTACTTGATGCGTCCTTTCCCAGCGAGACAAGCTCGACAAGACCTTCAAAAAGATAACTACAATACCTATCTTTGTACAGCACGGGGAGTTTAATAAATTTTGAAGTAAATGGGAAGACGACCAACGGAAGAAGTTTTCCAAATTCGACAACGTTTCTGTACTTACTATAATAATATCTAAACAATAAATTAAAATTCATTTATGTTGATTTGTTTATCACTTACCACTTATGTTCATCTCCTTGGAAATATCATCCCACACTTTATCCTTTTTTTAATATTTTTGTAATCTTTTAAATTAAGATTATATAAAATTGGATATTCTTTTATAATTTCTATTAATTTTTCACATCAGTAATGACTTCACTTGAATTTTCCATTTTGTTTTCACAAATCACACAGCTTGCTATTGACGACTAAAATTGTGCATGCTGCGATATATATTTTCAATCGTTGGTCAAACGCTGCAGAAGTTTTTTGTATCCCTGTGATCTCTCGCGTTGGTGTGAGCGTTTCCATTGAAAACTATGTGTAGCGATCTATCGCTGTCGCTTCGTTATCGCTATCGCTACGTTATTGCAATCGCTATCGCGGCGGTGTGAATCGTCCTTTAATGTGCTGACACGTTCTTCAGAATATGAAATCCTGGGAAAATTGGTTCTAATCATTTTTTCTGTCCGACGAACGTTCTAGAAATATATGCGAGAAACCAATGCAAAAAATCAAAATTGCATAGATCAAAAATCATCTAGGTCTTAGACCAATTCTGGCATTTTTACTTGTTTTTGCTCTGTCGTGCATGTCATTTCATCCTGTGATTGGTTTATGTTTTTTTAGTAATAATAACACCGACTAGGTGAAATAACACCGATTGCGTGATGAAAAGTATGTATTATTTCCCGTTTATTTATTAAATGTCTGACTACAGCGAGCTTGTGTTAAACTGGTTTTGATAGTCAATTGTGAGAACTTTGTATCTGCATTATAATTATCAGATTTATTAGGTATATTTTATTACTGATTTTGACGGTGCGGCTAAACCTTCAGTTTTGTCACATTTTCAAATTCAGTTTTATCTGATTTATTATTACTGTCAAATTTCTAAGGGTTTTGGCTGCACATCAGTTTCTGATTTAGAGTTTTCAGAACTAACTACGTCAGGCTTTATTATAGGCCTGGATACCAGAAAATTTATTTCATCTATAACATCCCTAACGACAACATATTTTCGGTTCCTATTCCTACATCCTACACTTTATATCCATTTATTATCACAATACAAATTAACTACTTTTAATTTAAAATGAGCCGCACTTTTTGCGACATAATCTCGAAAAGTTGAAAAGACGGTTGACTTATATGTAATTAAATATGTAACATAATATGGAGTGTTACAAAAAAAAATAGTTTTTATTATTCTTTTATTTTATTTTTATTATTTAGGAGTTGAAAAATCTTCCTCACCAAGACCTGATGCACTTCAATAAGAGAATAGTTGATTGCAGAAGGTGTTATAGGGACCGAAAACATCAGAATGCATAATAAATAATGGTCGTTTGATATGATTTTCAATCTTAACTCCATTAAATGTCAATCGCGCTTGTTTACCTTTTTATACATGCTTCACAACATATTATATTAGGTATTATTTGATGTATTTGTCCCAATATGATATTCCATGTTTTTATTCTTTAATTCTAAAAACTTATACTTTCCTTTAATTTCGTATGTGACCTATAAACGTTGATACCAAAGTATTTGTATTACTATCTACTTGAGCAATGGAGTTTATTGTATTTATATTTAGTACTAAAAGGAAAGCAATTAAATTATTATGATCTGACCATCTCTCCTTATTTCCACTCCTTTTTGATTAAAATAACAGATAAGTAAGTTGTATGGGACATCAGGACTATAACGTTACATCAATCTAGGTGTTCTTTGGATACCCATGTTGCTATTTACATACATTAAGTATGTCCCTTTTTGTTGTAGTTATGTAAATCCCAGTCTTTCCTACCGAAATTCTTAATAAGTCTCTGAAGTTCTGTGTAGATTTAATCAATCCTTTCTATTAAGAAGAATCCAGAATCTAAATAAATTTAATTTAATTTTATCTTTTTCATCACACTGATTATCCCCCCCCCCCTCCCCCCCCCCCTCCCCTCCCCCCCCCATAAAAGCAAATCCTGAGATGTCGTTATTTGATACTGATGCTTGATGATTTAGTTGCGCACTTTTAACTGTTCTATTTTGTCATTCTTTTGATGTTGTAAGTTTTTTTTTAAATAATTGTAATTTTTCTTTATTTGACCTTTTCTACCAAAATGATGGCGCTTTACACCAGCTGACCTTTTCTTGAATTTGAACTTTTTGCGTACTTGACGATGTTTTCACAGTGTCAACATTATGTTTCTTTGTAGTATCATTCCTTATTTTAGCCTGAAGCACTTTACTACTTGTGTCACGACATTCATTTTTCAATTTTACTTCATGATCTAGAAGTTTTGTCTTCACAAAAGCTAAACTTAAGTTATCTTCGGATAGTGTTTCAATTGCCGTTATCATACCGTCATAAGATGCTGGTAGAGAAAATATTTAGCTAAATATTGAAAAATAACACTTTTGGCAACTCGTTCAGCTTAATTCAATTCTTCAGTCTTATTTTCTGGAATCTCATTATCAATAATTTTAATTACATCTATACTTGTTTTGTTTAGACAATCTTTGGTGCCTAAAAATACAGTATATCCATTACAGCCTAGCTTGAAAAAACCTTTATCATAATTATTTACCTTGTAAAAAATTTTTCAAAAAGTAGGATTTTATTTCCTTATGTCACTATTTTAAAACTTAAGCTAAGAGAACGTGAAACATTTTATATCAACATAATTAGAACAAAACGAAAGCTAATGTTAAAATAAACAATCAAATAACCAAATAAATAAGAATTTAATTTAAAACACGACGTTGGAACATCTTAAGACATACGCGTAGTACTACTAACTCAAGCGATTAGTAGGGGATCATCTGCTTCGACCATATGTTTTTAATATGTCAATTGTAAGTTTATATTGTGTGTCTATTTTGAAATTAATCGACTGTGGTTTGTTGAGGTGTATGTGGAGTGGTTCAATATTTTTTCTTCTCCTCCAATTGTTATCCGTGTTAAAGATCTTCGGATTCTTATAGTCGAAGCAAGCTTTATTGTAGTTGCGTTTATTTTTCTCCATTTCTTTTTCATTTTTTGTAAGTTTCATTGTTCTTTTGTAGTTTTTGGTGTGTTGTTTTATACGCATTTTGATGTCTCTGCCTTATCGCCATTGTTTGTTTTTCATGGTACTTTATATATTGCACCTAGATTAGGTTTACTTATTTTTGTTTTGTGTCAGTCAAAATGATATGCTTTAATTTATTCAGTTGTTGCAAAATCCAAACTCTAAGTTGGTGCTGTTGTTGCGTTTTAAAATGGATTTATATTGTCTATTGGGCTCTGCATGTGCTGTACTACCACTATATGTAGTAGCTGCATTATTATTTTGCGTAGTAGTGGCATAATAGCATTAATATTTTTTTATATTTTTTACTATCTGTTCAGCGAACCTGAAAAAGGAAGATAAACTCAGTAAAGATTTTAAGATAAATATACATAAAAAAATTACCTCCACTTGGAGCCTCACCAAGTGGATAGATTCCAGAAAGAATATCTAAAATGACATAAAAGAAATGAATTACAAAACGAAATAAAACATTTATTTTATTTAATTATAATCAAAGGTCCATTGACTTGAACTAAGAACATTGCTGTGTGTTACATATGTACAAAACAATGCCATGAAAAATTGTAGACATGGAAAACACTAATAATTCATGTTCCCCATGAAGCACACCACACAAAACATTAATATAAGTTACAAACTACGTAATTATTATAATTTGTTAAATATTTGTGGACATAACATAACATTTGCCACAAATTTACAAACTTAGCAAACTTACAAGCTAAATTTAATAAAGTAAATAAAAAAAATTGCTTACCTGCTTATAAAGAATATCCCTGGTGAAAGAAAACACCTGAAAAACACCACTAAAAAACACTAAAAAACACAAATAAAACAACATGACACTCGCGCGCGACAGTGTCAAAAACATGTAAGCTTCATAATTTCGCGGACGTTTGACATATCGAAATCACATAGAATTGAACCGTGATTTCGATGACCACGTTTCGTTTCGCGATATTCTACGCGAGAAACGTGATATTCGCGATTTTTTACTAATACATTTGCCACAATGAGTGCGGAAGGGACTCACAGTGGGAAGAAGACAGCAAATACTACGATATGACATAAAAATCTACTACATTGAAATGAGACGTAGCGAATCGAGATTTTTATAGCAAATGTTCCAAAATTTACTAAAATTGATTAAAAACATCGAATTTACAATCAATTTCAAGAGAAAATCATCAAAATGTAGATTAATGAAAAGATTTATAATAATCTTAATCTATATTAATGATCTACCAGGTTATATTACCGTTACTAGAAAGTTGAATGTTATGCACCGGATTTATCACCTTGATGGTATTTCTATTTCTGAGGCTACCGAAATTTCTGATCTTGGTGGGATGTTTGATAACATTTTCTGTTTGACATATCAGTCTTACAAATGCTTGATTTTCTTTTAAGATTGTTCGAAGTTTTATACACTAACTCACTCGTTCAAAGTGTTTTACATTAACCATGTTAGAAGTATTTCAAAGAATATAAGCAATCCTTTTTATGCAACGTATAAAATTGAAGGGCGTTCAGAAAACCTTTTACTCGGTTTACATTTTTCAAATTTGATCAGTCTAATTATGTATGTAACAATACAATAAGTAGACTGTCTATGACAATTTTACTTAATCGACGTTCCTATCTTGGTGGACTCTTTTTATTTAAGTTGCTCCTTATGTCCTATCAAAAATTTGGCCCTACACTTCAACTACCAATATTTAATCCTGAATCACACTTCACAAATATAAGACTAAAGTCTACTATCATTGATGATTATGATCATTTTAACAGGCCTCGAAAAAAACTATTTCTTTATAATTTTCAAACCAAGAAGTCACATGCAGAAATATATTTATTTTAGTGTATTTTTGAATGCATTTTCAAGTCATGTCATGACCATGATAAATATAACCTTTTTTTTAAAAGTATGAAAATATAATTAAAAATATATTTCTACAATAAGTGTTTCTAGAAACTCGTAATTTTTAACATATATTTTTTAGTCAAATAATAAAAGTAACAAATAACTTTTATTTTTCAGCCAAATATTTAAAGTTTGTTAAAATATTTTTAATTTTGGAGTATTCAAAGTTGAGATACTCACAGTAAAATTCAAATCGAAGCATTATCAAAAAAGTTTTATTTCCGAAAATTAAAAACGTATTGCTTCATGCTGAAAATAATCAGTATTCAAACCTTTAAATAACACAACACTTTTCGAAGTGAAATTCCCTTGTTTTCAGTGTCTATTCGCTACATATTTTCAGGACGAATCAATTCAGACACATCACTTTCTTGCTATGTTTCTACCATATTTAAAAATATCGCATGACTGCACTATTTCGTAAGCTAGTGCAACACAGAATAGCTGATTCTTCTTTTAGTATTTCAAATGAATAAAATGGCTTATTACTACAGAGTCATACCACAGACGACCGATCCCACGGATCGCGATTTAAGGGAAGATTACCATCGAGAGGCATAAAAAATGCATGAACTTTGGCAATTTGTTTTTTTTTTACATAAAGTAAATAGTTTTGGAAATGGGTTTCAACGTATTTTATTCTTCTATCAATGGAAAGTAAAATCCAGTTATATTTATAAAAAAACAATCAAAATCGTGGCTCCAGCATGTCGTGTTTTGGTCTACGCGGGGCGCTCCACAACTCTGCCAGTTCATCCGTAACAAATACGGTTGAAAATGATTAAACTAGATAAAATGTGGGACCTTACTGGCTTTCGTTATCAAATAACCTTTGAATAACAAAATGCCACCCATTTGAAAAAAAACATCATTTCCCTGTTTATGTTTTGTTTCAACGGACGAAAAACTTATTTCTAAATCTATTTTTGACAAAAATCCCTTCCTGATGGGCCGGTAAATTGAATTTCCTCTCCATTGTGCATGTAAATTGGTTCATCCGTTGAAGTTCATGAGCGCCCTGCGCGCCGAATAATATTGCTTCCAGAAAAGTCAAATAAAGTTTACCGTTATAAAAAATCTTTGACAATTTACTTCAGCTATTCTAGCACCATACGGAGGCTCTTTTTCTTCCTCCAAGAACTGATTGTGCTCAGATTCAACATGTTAACGGTTTCCCGTAATTTATGAGAGTACCTCAGGCAGCGAGAAAAAGTCTCCCCAGCAAGCGTGCCTCGACCGCTTCAGCTACCTGTTTCCAGCTAGCGGACGGTTCAGCTATCAACAGGCTGTGAATTCTAAAATACTTTAGATATGGAAATATCCTTTTACCCACGTTGCCTAAACACCTCAGGGATGAAAATTAACCTTCCCTTAAATTCTAATAAGAATGAACAAGTAAAAATACTAGAATTGGTCTAGGACTAATTCATATTCTACCTTAGAAGAATGCGCGTATATAATTTCATATGGGCATCGATGGTTTTTCGCATAAATTTGTAGAACGCTTCGTCGGACAGAAAAAAACATTATTGTTATCCTAGTCCACACCGCGCTCCATTAGGGACTGTGGACCCTCGTTCCCTTTAATGTAAATTGAAACACAATTGTAGATTTTAACAATAACCTTTGCTTATTATCGCACAATTATCAAAATTTAAGACAAATTTCTTATAGTTGTATTCGATTTTCACAAAATAGAAGGGACTCCAATTTTTTTTTTTAAATAATCACAAAATTATAATCTTTTCAAGGTTAAAGTAAAAATCCGTGTTATATTCACAACTGGTAAAAAAGATAACTTCCCGAGGATTGGGCTAGCTGCGCCCAGGTATGTACCCATGAAAAAACTTGAAAAGGCTTTTTTAATTCTTTTTACTTTCCCACGACGTTGAAAAATCGTACATGGGAAGATACAAAAAGTTAAGACGCACTGCATACGCATGAAATCTGATATGCACCTGTGTCTTGAAAAAAATAATATTTTAAAGGGATGAGAATAATTGTGTGTATGTATGAACTTAGTACTGCATGTAGGCATACTTGCCGTGTGAACGGAATGTATGACTGATAACAAAATGCAATTTATGCTAAATTCCATTTTGTTGCAGGATGGAAATGGGTTTTTAAATCCAAATGAATTTTTTAACTAATCAATTTTACTTTTTCAGGGTCAAATTGGTAGCACATTGATATATTGCATAGGGCGACATATCGATGTGCTTTTACATATTATGGTTATGATTTGGGTCATAGGCACCTGGGACACAACATTATGACCAATTTTTTAGAAAGAAGTTTTTAGTACAATCAAAATGTCTAGGAATGATCGTTTTCACCCAAATTTTTATGTGGCAACATCAAGAAAGGGTTACCCAATTTAGTTCAATTTTTAATTCAAAATTGCTATTACTATAAAAACACCATGTACCCAATTTCAGCTCTCTGCGTAGACGCGTTCTCTGGAAGTGTCCAAATATATATAGGAAAACGAAAGTTTTGTATGGCAACTTCACGAAGGCGTTGCTCGATTTGTCTCATTTTCGAACTAAGTTTTACTTTTTTTCTTAAAGTCCGTGGGACAAAATATCAACTTTTCTAAGTGAATTCGAATATTGAAATTTAAATATGTTTTATTACCAAATGGGAGCTAAAAATTATAATTCATTTAATTGGTTTTGTGGGTAGAGAGCTAAAAAGTAGGAAGCTACTGCAAAAGTAAGAGCTGAATAGCTTTCTTTGGAAATGATATAAGATATAAAATGAATTAGACTTTAAGCGGTCGCGCAGCCCCAAGGTCTGTTTTTAATGGTAAATTAAATCTGCAATGGCCAATGGGGAAACTTGTGCCAGCTATTTGGTGAAATCAATTTTAGAAAGACAACGATTTTTAAAGTGAAGGAAACTTATTTCGATATATGTACATACACTGAGAAAAAGTCGTTGTATATATGGCAAAAATATGTTCAATTTTCCTATTTTTGTATATAAAATGGCGCCATATAGGTCTTTGTACGATTTGACAGTGACCAAAGTAAGCTTTTTGGAATTGTAATTCCATTATGTTATATTTATAGAACAACAATGACGTTATAGAAACGGCCGAAAATAAGGTAAAATCAAGATTATTCCTCTATAATTTAAAAAAAAAAAAATCGGGAAAATGTAGAAATAACAAAGTGAAAATATGAAACAACATACTAGATTTGAAAATGATAAGTATTCCCCTTAATTTTAGCAATGGTAGTAGTAAAATTATAAGAATGGGGTTGTAAATAACATTTCATATTATTATGAAAATGTAATAAAAAATTGTAAATTTCACAGTACGGTTTGATGTTATATTTCAAAATTCCTTATATTAAAATTTAGATTATTTATTAATAGTGACATAAACATTTTTTGTTTTTATATATACAAGATATCTTTCTATGCAAATGAAATCTTTTCTTAAGTGCTGAAATATAAAAATTCATGTTTATGCTGTAGAATATATTCAGGTGAAACTAAAAGAAATAAACACCAAACATATTTCTTAAAAATAATTTTTTTATTAAAAAAATACATTTTTGGAATTGAGCATATTTATATTATTAATGGAAATTTCATTCTTTTGTCATTTTCAGTGAAATTTTTGAATATTTCACTTTATAAATGTCGAAATTGGAACAAATTTCTCTATAAAAAGGGGGTATTTCGTCAATCGTCCTTCTTTTTCATCGACTTGTCAAGAGAAATACAGCTACCGAAAGGTCACAGTGTTTCAAATTTGCAAAGTTTTAAAAGGTCTCAGTGATTAATTAATTAAAAAATAGTTCATCTTCGTTTTTAAAAGTAAAGTTCATTTATCAACATTAATAATTATTTTTTTTTCGTTTTTTTGTGCATAATAATTTTCTGTTTAATTCTCCTGTTCAATTCGCTTCAATTTTATTTTCATTTTCGTTGCTTCAATTAGTTCGATTTTTCCTTAATACATTCTACAAATTTTTTTGGTAAATTTTTCAACACGCGTATTTCGCATTTGTTACAACAAATTACAAGGTAATTAGTCTCAGCTAGATAAATCATTGGAAACTGTGATTGTCCGTAAAGTGTGAAGGCATGCTATTTTGGATGTTGGTTACACTAAATAGGAATCACAAAACAATTTAGATCTAAGAATAATACATTTTATACGGAAAATAGTCAAATAATTAACCTATACACAGTGTCAAAATCTGCCTTTTCTAAGGTCAGCTTCACACTACGTGTTAGTTTAATTCACAATGGACGTCTTAATTAATATTTCTCTTTCAGCAATAGTTTGTAGGACGAACTAGTAAGGAAGATAAAGAATTAAGGCATAATTTGAATTATTTATTAGCAGTAAGAAATTTGAGCAGATCTATAATCATTAACTTAGATATAGATTTAAATGAATTAAAGAATTGCAGTTTTTTTGATTAGTTTGAAATAATTTATTTAGTAATTAATTTTTATAGAGCAAAAAAAATCGTTTAGAGAATAAAGTCAGTGATAAATGAGCAACCAAACGATATTTTTTTTCATTTCCGCTACACTACCGTGCATTTTAGTTTCTACGTTGATTGACAGCGGGCAGCAGGCATCAGTGTAGTGACAGCGTATTGAAAGCTCATTTTGTTGTGCCCACACGTGGCAGGTTTCAGTTTCTTTCAGTTGATATTCCGTAAGAGAGAGGTTAACACTAGTAGTAGCTTATAGGAAGTTGCACTAGTGCTTAAACTGAAGAAGATTAACTCGTTTTTATATTTACAGGTGACAAATAAAGATTTCGCAGCACGGAGCTAATTTTGAATGCGCACAATTTCTGTTCTACAAGAGGAACGAAGAAATTGGGCAGTCCAGACATTTTTGTTTTGGTTATATCAGCTGTTAGTCAAATTGGTAGTAGCACAAGTTTTTCTACGATTCAGACACTATCGTTACAATCTGTTTATCCGGATAGTCATTAGATGCCAATATTTTCCTAACGCGTACATAATTGGCATGGTGAATCTCATGATCACTTAAGCTTATGACCCTTCATGCGAACGCTAGTACAACGTTAAATCTCATTTTCCGTGGATGCGATAAGTTGTAATTAAGTAATCTCCCCGACGCCATGGGCTTCATATACCAATCGGTTAGAATATTATTGTTACGTGCAATAGAAAGGGACAACTGGTGACATCTACTGGCAATAAACAACTTCAGGTTCGGAGAGTAAATGACTTCAGGTTCGGAGAATCGATTATGAAAGTTCAGGAATAGAACAAATAGAATAGTCTAGAAGCTTTTGGAATAGAACACTCCAGATTTATCCGGAGTGTTTCTAGGGTATAAATATAACAGTTGTCATCGCCAGAGAAAGAGTCTTGTTTTAGACGTTGCAGTGTTAAGAAGCGAAAGTAATAAAGAAGCGATAGTGTGTAATTAGATTGCGATAATTGAAAGTACA
>OZ005744.1:131207000-131338121 GCA_963930735.1 Dioctria linearis | reverse complement strand
ATTACGAGCGTGGCCTTAGTTCGTTATTTAAAACACAATATTTCAGATATAATTCAAAAGTTCTTTCTTTATTTAACTTTACCGTTTACTCTCACAAATTCACAAATAATTATCAAATCAACTCTTTATTTATCGCTAGTACTGTACTTCTAATTATCGCAATCCAAATAGTTTACTTCGTTCACTTCGCTGTCTGAAATAATACTCGCCTCCTGGACGTGAGCAGCGCCGTATTTATACTCTACGAATTATCCTAGAACCTTCCTGAATATTCCATTCTCCAAACCCAGTTTACTAGGATGTCACTAATCTAAAGTTGTTTCCATTTCCAATAGATGTCGCTTGTATCACTTTGTGGCGCGTAACACTGCCCCCTTCTTAAAATTGTTCGTCCCGAACAACAGGTGATCCACGGTCTTGATGCTCGCAGTATTGACATAAACGATCTAGATGAACGATTTTCCGTTTGCCTCTTGTACCCCGCTGAATCCTATATACTACGTCATTTATTCTAGTCACTACTGAATACGGTCCTTCCCAGTGTTGTTGTAATTTGGGAGAACGTCCCTTACGTCGTTTCGGGTTGTACAGCCAAACAAGGTCACCTTCATTAAATCCTGCTGAGTTAGCACGTAAGTCATATCGGGTCTTCATCCGATCGGTATTTATTGCTAATTTTGCTCTCGTGACTTCGTGTACATCAGCTAATCGTTGTCTAAGTTCCGATACATAATCGTCTGGTAACTTTTGTTCACCTCTGGGTGTATCAAACTTGAGATCGCTAGGTAAACGCATCTCCTTTCCGAATATCACTTTTGCTGGAGTTTGTCCGGTCGTGTTGTGTACAGCTAATCGATAGGCCATTAAGAACATGGGAATATGTCGATCCCAATCGCGTTGGTGATAGTCGACTACTTTCTTTAGATGCTCGACCAATGTTCTGTTGAAGCGCTCTACCATGCCATCAGATTGTGGATGCAGAGGAGTTGTTCTGGTTTTTCTTATTCCCAGAATTTTACACATCTCTTGGAAAGTCCGTGATTCGAAGTTCCGTCCTTGGTCCGAATGAAGTTCATGAGGAACACCAAATCTACTGACCCAATTCATTACTACTTGATCCGCTACTGTGGTAGACTCTTGATTAGGGATTGCATAAGCTTCGGGCCATTTACTGAAATAGTCAATAGCAACTAATATATAACGGTTACCGTTATCTGTTTCTGGAAAAGGTCCAGCGATGTCTACGGCTATCCTTTCAAATGGGGCTCCTACATTATACTTATGCATTTCTCCTCTACTTCTGTGTGGTGGTCCTTTGCAAAAAGCACAGATAGTGCATCTGCGGCACCATTCCTCAACAGCCTCTCGCATATGTAACCAATAAAACCTTTCACGTATTTTGGAAATTGTTTTATTCACCCCCAAATGTCCTCCAGATAATCCACTGTGCATTTCTTCTAGGACATCTTTGACCTGGGATGCTGGCACGACTATTTGCATTCGGAATGACTCACCGTTAGTTGATTCCCACTTGCGCTTTAATATACCACATTCAACGTGAAGAGAGTTCCATTGAGCCCAGTAGCTCTTCAGTTTCTCACTCCTCTCCGAGATATCTTGCCATTGTGGTCTTTCCATGTCTTCTTTCCAAGCAAGAATAGGTGCTATGTCTGGGTCTTCCCGTTGAGCTGTTCGCAAGCTCTCGTTGTTCCAACCTGTCGATGGTTCCACCGTCATCAGCTGTATTGTTGCTTTTGTTTCTTTTTCTTCCAGCCGAACGCAATGTTTGCATTCAACTTTGCATGGACGTCGTGAAAGGGCGTCTGCACTTCCATGGATACGTCCTTTTCGGTGTTGGATTTCAAAGTCATAAGCTTGGAGTCGCTCTATCCATCTCGCCACTTGCCCCTCAGGGTTCTTAAACTGCAAAAGCCATTTAAGCGCTGCATGGTCAGTGTGGAGGATAAATTTCTGCCCGTAGAGATATTTATGGAAATGCTTGGTTGAGTTTACAATGGCAAGTAGCTCTTTCCTTGTAGCACAATAATTTCTCTCTGATTTTGAGAGTGCTTTGCTAAAATAAGCTACTGGCACCTCTTGACCATCCTCCTCCTGTGATAGCACTGCACCAATACCTACATTGCTGGCATCCGTGTCCAATATAAAAGTTTTTCCCAGCTTTGGATAGTGAAGCACTGGAGTTCCACAGAGCTGTTGCTTCAAATGTGCAAAACTCTCGTTACATTTATCTGACCATATGGACGGCTTTCCTTTTTCTATAAGTTGATGTAGGCTCCTTGCTATATCTGCAAAACCTTTTACGAATCGCCTGTAGTAGGTAGCTAATCCAAGAAAACTCCTTAATTGATGTTTGTCCTTTGGAACAGGCCAATTTTTCACAGCTCTTATCTTCTCTGGATCAGTTTTTACTCCTTGTGATGAAACTATGTGCCCCAAATATTTTACTTCATTCTTGAATAGAGCACATTTATTCGTACTGAGCTTCAGTTTCGCATCTCTCAGTCTTTGAAGTACGTCCCGTAAGTTGTTTTTATGTTCCTCGAATGTCCTTCCGATCACAATTATGTCATCTAAGTAGACAAGACATGTTTTCCAGGTTAATCCTCGTAAAACACATTCCATGAGTCGTTCGAATGTGGCTGGAGCATTACATAATCCAAATGGCATAACTTTGAATTGCCATAAGCCACTTCCAACTGAGAAAGCAGTTTTTTCTCGGTCCTCGGGATGTATTTCCACTTGCCAGTAACCGCTCTTCAAATCCAATGTGGAAAACCATTGCGCTCCGGAAAGGGTGTCCAATGTGTCATCAATCCTTGGTAACGGATAGCTATCCTTTCTTGTTACATTATTTAGTTGGCGGTAGTCCACACAGAATCGGGTGCTGCCATCCTTTTTCCTGACCAAAACAACTGGCGATGTCCAAGGGCTGTTAGATTCCTCAATTATGCCTTGTTCTTTCATGGAATTTATCATATCTGCAACTTCTGGTTGTTTGGCTAATGGTAGTCTTCGTGGTGGTTGCCGAATGGGCCTAGAATCTCCTGTATTGATCCGATGCTGGACAAGATTTGTTTTGCCGAAATCATCATCATTCATTGCAAATAATTCCGAAAATTCATCGATCATATCTTTGGCATCGTTGTATTGCTGTTCACTTAAGGCACCAGATGAAAGAAGTTTCTGAACCTGTTGAGTAGTAGCTGGTATACGTATTGCCTCCTTAATATTACTACCATTTTCCAAATTAACAATCTGATAAACAGGCTCACAATTTCCAATTATAGCACCTTCTTTTAGTTGTACCTCATTTTCGGATGTCTTGAGCACTCTGACTGGAATTAATGTTGCGCCTTCTACCTTCACTAAAGTCTTACCAACGATGATGTTCGATGTTACTTTTGTAGGGTTAGGCTCCACCAGATAGAATCGGCAGGTCCCGATGTCATCAGTAAGCTTTGTCCATACTAGCGTCTCCGAGAATGCAGAGAGAGTCATATTCTCACAGACCATCGTCCTTAATTTTGCAGGATAATCTGTTCCTCCTACTAGTCTCATAGGAATTTCTAT
Organism: Dioctria linearis; assembly: GCA_963930735.1. Lineage (NCBI taxonomy): Eukaryota > Metazoa > Arthropoda > Insecta > Diptera > Asilidae > Dioctria > Dioctria linearis. Next base: position 131,334,530 of record OZ005744.1, on the reverse strand, counting down.
GTTGCCATATTTGAGTATTCGTTCTCCGACATCTAAATTTATTTTATATGTGGTCATAAAATCTACTCCAAGGATGCATTCATCCATTATGTCTGAAACTAGGAAATTGTGAGGAAATAGTAGTTCACCTAGTTGAATATCCAAAGTTATTTCTCCAAAAACTTGTGCTGCGGCTCCAGTTGCTGTTCTTAGTAAATATTTGGTGGTATTGTGAAGCCATTTGTTCTTAACAAGATCCGCTCTAATAATTGATCTCGAAGCTCCAGTGTCGATAGTGACAACGCAGTCATTTTTCCCTACACTTCCATATATAACAAGACTGCTATTATTTCTCTTCAACTGGGCTATCTGTATGATGACTTCGGGGCTGTCGACTCTACCAACCAACTTCTGCCCCCCGAAGTTGGTTTTTACATGTTTTCCGACTGCTGAACAGGGGAGCTGATGCGAGTAGTCGGTGTTTGATTTCTAGGCTCTCCCCGAATAGCTTGCTCCCTGGCTCGACATCTTTGGCATTCTGTTCTGTCCTCCTCTTCTGGTGATTCTGTTCGACGGCGTTTTCTGCAGTCCCTTTGGAGGTGTCCTGGTCTATTACAATTCCAGCATCGCAGAATACCACGTGAAGAATTGCTCTGTGATGGTTGAATTCTATTACAAGTACATTCCTCCATCGAAATTTCTCTCACTCGTACTGCACTTCGAGAAGCTTGCCTGGCAGATTCATACGCTAGTGCATAGGCTAGTGCTTCTGCTGTTGATTTCTTTCCTGCTAGCCTCAACGCTTGTTGTAAATTTTGATCTGCAATAGCGTTCACAAATGCTTCTGTTGCCACTTCATTAAGGAAATCCGCATTTACGCTAGAGTATGAGAGATAAGCTAATCTTTCCACATCAGCCTGCAGTTGTTGTTGCTTTTGAATCCTGTTGCGTAGCTGTAGGCGATATACTTGCTGCATGTGTTCATCTCCATAACGTAACTCTATCGCCTGTACTAATGAAGTATAATCACGTTGCCTTTCTATCGGTACAGTTTGTAAAAGCTCTGATGCAGAACCTCGAAGTGCTAATACCAGAGCTGTAGCTTTGTCTGCATCATTCCATCCGTTTACTTCGGAAGCAGCCTCGAATTGTTTCTTGAAAATATGCCACGAATTTTGTTCATCAAATATTGGAGGTTTCATTCTGCCTGCATTGGATATTTCAATTCCTTCGTGCCGTGGTTGTCGATGCTTCATCATCTCCAAATCTGCTTTAAAGTTGTCAAGCTTCTCCGTAACATTTTGTTGTACTTCCGACACTTGTTGTTGAACTTCTAGCACTTCCTGCTGGATTCCTTCAATTTTTACATTTTGCTCGTCTAATGAATTCTTAAGAAAAGTCTTCTGTTCCTCCAAACAAGTTTCTAGGACAATTCTGCAAAGAATTCTTTTGTTCGTCCAAACGGGCTTCTAGAGAATTCTTTTGTTCATCTAGACGGGATTCCAGAGAATTCTTTTGTTCCTCAAAAAGCATTCTTTTGTTCCTCAAAAGCATTCTTTTGTTCGTCCAAACGGGCTTCTAGAGAATTCTTTTGTTCATCTAGACGGGATTCCAGAGAATTCTTTTGTTCCTCGAAAGCATTCTTTTGTTCGTCTAATCGGGCTTCTAGAGAATTCTTTTGTTCCTCAAAAGCATTCTTTTGTTCCTCAAGAGCATTCTTCACCTGCAGGGTTGAAAGCTCCATTTTGGTCATTAAAGTACCCAAAAGCTGTTCTATGTTCATCGCAGGCTCTTCTTCAGTTTCTGATTCTTCCTCGAAAATGTATGTCTCAGGATTCTTTTCTTCCTCTATCAAAGCTTGTCTATAAGTCGCTCGAGTAGAACATTCTTTAGACCTGTCGTTTGCAATGACCGCTTCCCCAACTCCACTTTCAATTCCTGTATGCGAAGCTCCTCTAGTTTGCGTCCCATTACTTTGATAATTCACTCACAGTTTAATATAAAATTATCTTTCGGAATTTTCACTTAAAGCAGGAAAGTTTCACACGATTTCACCAAATTAATCACTCTTTGAATTTCAAAGTCAAATGCCACCACTTTATTTCGCGATTTTATTTTACTTCTGACACCAGTTATTACGAGCGTGGCCTTAGTTCGTTATTTAAAACACAATATTTCAGATATAATTCAAAAGTTCTTTCTTTATTTAACTTTACCGTTTACTCTCACAAATTCACAAATAATTATCAAATCAACTCTTTATTTATCGCTAGTACTGTACTTCTAATTATCGCAATCCAAATAGTTTACTTCGTTCACTTCGCTGTCTGAAATAATACTCGCCTCCTGGACGTGAGCAGCGCCGTATTTATACTCTACGAATTATCCTAGAACCTTCCTGAATATTCCATTCTCCAAACCCAGTTTACTAGGATGTCACTAATCTAAAGTTGTTTCCATTTCCAATAGATGTCGCTTGTATCACTTTGTGGCGCGTAACAATATTATTTTTGAATGTGTGAAGACATAGTGCACATTTTGCAGTTTATAAATGTTAGCAAAAGAACAATCTTATAGATTAAATGCAGTTTGTAAGGAAGATCAGATGGGCGGATACTTTTGTGACTAATTGTATATATAAGTCAAAACGTGACTATACAGGTGCCGATAAATCCACATACATGTATGTAAGTGTAAACTCTCCATTTCGACCGACTGATAATAAATCCATTAAATCCATTAATGTCAACTCAACATTTTTCTATTCTAAAGCGTTGGTTTCCGACAGAATGCGGCGGCGCAGTTGCAATTGCGCCTCATTCTCTTGAAAACCAAGGCTTTAGCATAATGCCACAACGCACTACACTGTTTACGTAGAAACAAACCCCTCAATACACTGATTCTGGCTATGTAGTGGCACTGGGCTATCCCTGACTTACCATATAGCCAGTGTATGCTTGTTTTAATCATATGTGATGAAATATGCGCAATGTGCCTAATGTTTGACCTACAAATTGGGCTCTGTATATTGCTTTTCGTTCTTTCCTATTTTCGATTGCTTTGCTCGTATATAGAAAATACTATGCGCAATATGTATGTATATGATCTTTTTAGTTATTGGTCATGCTAGCCAATAGCCTTCGTTTAATTTTCTTATGCGTAGGGGAAAATGTTCCATTTCGCTTGTATAAGCGAATTAGACTATTTCCAATATTCAATTAATATATAAATCGGAAGACGTACCCAAAATTATATACTTACGGTAATTTATAAATATTCGCCCCTTTACTAAATCTTGCTGGATCACCAATTATCGAAGAAAATCGATTGTTGATCTTAAGTAAAAAGCCGGTGTGTCGCTTTAACTTAGGCAGTAGTTTTTAAAACTAAATCAAAAACGAATCAAGAGACCCCCGACCCACGGTAATGTCTCTTGTTCCCCTAATAAAGAACAAAAAGGAAAATTAAGAAGTAACTAAACAATAAGTCAAAAATAAAAAACCATAATATGAAAAACTTAAGTGCTACACTTGTTAGAATCGGTCAATGATGAAGAAACAAGAATTTTAAGAACTTTTATTTTAACGATTCTAAATCAAATTTATAAATACAAGAAGAAAAAGCAACCGCCTCGTCCGAGGTTTGAAACCGGGACCTTCCGCTTGCCGGGCGACTGCTCTTAACTTTGAGCTAAGGAGACAGATGATTTTCCTTCTTGCAAATAAATAAAAAATTTATTTACAATTTATTTGTGCGCTTTCATCGTTACTGGTTAATGCCAGCTGAAAGCAAAAACGTGGCTTAGTAGGATAGTTACAAATTTGATACATCCAAGAAGGAAAACCAGCTGTCTCGTTAGCTCATTGGAACTTCTTGCATAAAAGCACCCCCAGTCCTTGCTGTAATAGGAAAACGTAGCCTCACAGCAGCTTTAACAACTGGAAAAAATTAGTAATTTCTTGAAAATTCCTTAATTTTCTTGTAAATGTGATGACAAATTTCTTAAATTCATCAATAAAAAATCTTAAAAATTGATACAGCCTTGGAAGCTGAAGCTGCTTAAATTAAAAAATTATGAGATAAATGCTGCAAATTTGGGGAAAAATTTTAAAGAAGAGTATAAAGATAAACTTTCTAAAGCGGCAATATGTGTGAGAAGAAGTTTTTCTGCTATGAGGCGGATTAAAACGTTACTTAGGCACAATGCTTCAAGAACGATTCCCTCGAATGTCACACATGTTACTGCTCAACACAGAGAATACCATTGTTAAAAAAAAATTACAGCTGAAAAAGGTATTGAGCCGATTTGTAGAAAAAATAGTAAACTAAGGCTTATTTAATTGGTTTTTGGCGGTTTCTGTTATGATTATGACGATATTAATTTAGAAGGTAGTGATGAATGGTGACAAGACACAGCGAAATGTCATAAACGAGGAACTCATGGAAATACTGTTCAACCACAAAGTCCAGCCCATCTAAAGCCCATGGAACTTACCACTGCTAGTCGCATATAAAAGACCAATATTGAATATTTTATAAAATTTTCATTCAAAAAGTTCGAATATTCAGCTGTGGGCCATGGTTTCCCGAGACATATAAAAAAATAGTGTCCTCGTGAATTCATTATAGCCATATCTCAAATTAAAATACAATATTTTTCTGTTAGTAGATAAGTATAGTTCGTGACTGAACGAAAGATTTAAAAAAAAATTAAATTTTTGAATTTTTGGCAGAGTTCTAAGCAAAAAAGTACAGTTTTTGGTACAATTTACACTACGTATAGTCTTGTAAAATTAATTGTAATTAAAAACAACAAAAAAATCGTTCAGTCACTAGTCAATCCTATTTTCAAGCAGTGTGCAAAATTTCAATAAAATTCATGCATTAGCTTTGAGAAATCGTATCCACCGAGTCCAAAAATAGCGATTTTAGAAAAAACTGATTAAAGTTTGTTTTTAATTTACATAGAATCGTGGATTCCAGCTCCACAAAGCAAAGATCCTGTTGTAGACGCAATGTCCAGGGCATACTAAAATTAAATATTTAAAGCAGATGACCCTTAGAAAGTGAGAGAAGCGAGCGAGAGAGACAGACAAACAACAGTTAAGCAGTTGCCTCAATATACTTGTGTCGCTCATGGCCGGTCTAACCTAATAAGAATAATTTGCAAAGCACCTATTTCCTAGAATTTTACTTCCATTGACTTGAAACTGTGGGAAAATATTCTACTGATATTTTAATATTTTATAAAAATAAAGTTGGGTGTTTTTTTTTCACACCTTCGAAACACAAGTCGCACTTGGTCCCGAACAGTGTCATATCTCGAAATGTGTGATTTCGAGAAAATTGTATAGTATATTCAATAATATTCACCATAATTTCATATGCAGCATGCAGTGAGGAATAGTGGAAATTTCTCGATAACTGCTGTATTAAGGGGACGAGAGATTTTCAATAATGTTTTGGTCAAAATAATTTCAAAAGCGACAATCATTCCCGAGTCACTAAAAATATGAGCCAACTATAATCAAACGCACAGTTGGAATCTGACGATCTCTGCCACAAGTAGCCCCAACTATGGAATCATATAAAAAACGTTGTCAGCTGTGACATCTACACATAAATATTTTAATCAAGTTCTTCTTCATTATTTTTTTACCTAGCCCGTTTTTGCTGCTAACGGTACGGGCGTAGAAAATCAGACGATAGATACATCCCTTACCAAAAGGCCTAAAGTACTATAAAATACAAGAAATAACGCAAAACCAAAACTACAGACAACCGGAGAACTTGTGGCTTTCCCATAGTCAAACAAGATAAACCAGTACCGAAACAACGACATAATCCTCAGCAGAAAAATTATGTCCCCTTTATGGCTTGAAATGCAACTTAATGAGTTCATTTTATCTAAATGCCACAAACAATCTTTGCAAGGAAGCTAAATCTCTTTATCTAAACTGACGTTGTTATATGCGGAGAATGGGCTATCCACCTGTTTCGCCTCACCCAAGAAGAGTAGTTCATCTTGGTTTTGGGGGTGGCTAACAGCCATCCTTACTCCACTATCGTCACCGCATGCACACCTCAAAAAATTGCGGTTACAGTCGAAGCTCCCGTAGTAAGGCTTCCATCAGCATGGTGGCGTGGGGGAAAGCTGTGCTCCGTGTAACTGCAAGGAAATTTTTGAACGTCATAAAACTTCGTTTTTTTCCAGTTCCTATTTTTAACGAAAATTCAGATTTCAGACATAATTGCATAAATGTTTGCTTTAACCCAAACCCCTGAGAGTGCAGCTAATAGTCTGGGAACTTGGGATAACTTAAAAAAATGCATTTAGCCGGACTGGAAGAACCAAAGCATTGTGGAGCGGTAACGGAGATATGAATCTTTTCGTGGAGTTGTAGGAAGGTGCAGCGAAAAAGCTCATAAATTTTAATTTCGTACCGTGCAATTTGCATCTCCACCTGGAATAATTAGAAGAAATATGTTCATGTACAGGCACATGTAGTCCGAAAAGAGTTTCTAGAAAGCGACGACGATATCTATATCCGAAGAAAAGGTGTATCAAGGTGCAGGTGTGAAAGGCATGAAAGGTATGAATATGCCACCTTTTTACCTCACACAGTGTGCATTTGACAGGACACTTTCATGCTTGTTTGCCATGCACTTTCTTCATTATTTAATTACACAGTACTAGCAGTCCCCCTCTGTATACACTCGTATCCTTCTTCGGATCCTAATGCAGCGGACCGTTACATATATACGTGCGAAAATGGTTTCTAACATTGATTTGAAAACTTAAGTAATGGTGCCTTTTGATATGCAGTGCTGCTAAAAATAGTTGCAGTTAATGCCGAGCATATATGTATAAAATAAACAGTCTCTCCTCGGATATGCATGTAATCAATTAAAGCAGCATTGAGCAGTTGAGAGATTTTAATTCCTAGTATGCCAGCAGCGGGTGAGACTTATTAAGACATTTCCAAAAGTTCTTGAAAATTTTCGTAATCCAATTTAGCTGTTATAAAAATACGAGATGTATTGTAGTCACTGGTCAATTTCTTAATTGGGTGCTGATGTCTATATTCTAAGTATATATTTTGGGTATAAAATTTGAGTCAAATAGGTCAATGATAAATGTTCAGTCCACCTAGATGCATATGATCCTTCGTTGAATATCCCTGTCAGATCACCAACAAAACAGCATTGCTATTAGTTGTGGTATTGTCTATAAAAGCTACGATAAAAAGATCCCTATGGAATTATGGAGCAATATAGCTAAGATATTTGAAAAATGTATTAAAAATTGCATAAATATATATTGAATTTGATAATATTATTTCAAAAAATCAACAGAACTGCTTCAAAAGGCACTTTAGATGCAATTTCTGAAGTGACTGGGTCAATAAGTTCTGCAATTGATATTATCACTTATATATACAAGCTAAACTCTAAGCACCTGTGCTTCATAAACATTGCTGACTCAGTTTATGTTACGTCTGGCGATCGGTTCGATGATTATGTGATGTAACTTTAGTAGTGAATTTGAGAATAAATTCTAAATTTTACATATAAAAAAATTCGGCATGTTTAATGCAATCATGCGATTTTATAGATTCCTCCCGCCTTGAGTTCTGGCTCAAAACAACAATCTTATGAAATTTGTATGTACTGTTTTAGTGTATGCATGTATAAATTGACGCCAAATAAACTAGCTTAGATTGTTACTTTAGCCTCTACGAAAACTTCAAATATTGGTTGCGATATCGCTCTGGATAGCGGATTACGTCCTGACTGCTGGGTGAGTAGCGTTCTCGTCCTGGGTACAGGAATTCGTGTAACTACCATCCAGTAAGACATTAGCCATTAGCACGAAATGAACCAATATCTCAAAATTGTACGACAATGGCTCAGTCAAGGACAGGCACCATCTCGAGAGGAATAGGCCCTGTAGATCCAGCCCTTAAAGCTATTGCACTCTGTATTCATCGCTTATTCGCATGGGACGCACTGTAAAATACTACTTCCAGTATCCTTAAGGGAAGAAGTATTAAAGTTACTACACGACAGCCCGGCACAGGGTCACTTGGTAATTCGAAAGAACCCTGGCTAAAATCAAGGCAAGATATTATTCGATGGGCTGTTTAGATGATATTCGAGATTGGTGAGAGCGTTGTGAGGGCTGTCAACAAAGAAAAGGACCGAATAGAAATACGAGAGCTAAACTGCAGCTATACACCGTTGGTGCTCCGTTTGAAAGATTGGCAGTCGATATACTTGGGCCACTTCCTTTAACGACACGGAAAAACAAATACATCATCGTAGTAATGGATTATTATACTAAATGGCCTGAAAGCATCCCAGTTCCAGATCAAACAACCGGAAAAGTAGCTGATGAATTTATTCAGTATGTTTTCTCTCGCTTCGGAATGCCAATACAACTTCACTCCGACCAGGACAGGAATTTTGAATCAAACGTCTTCCGAGAAGTCCTGAAAATATTAGGTATAGAGAAGACAAAAGCTACAGCATTACAACCACAATCCGATGGCCTGGTGGAAAGGTTCAACCGAACGCTACTGAACTACCAAGATAAACTTGTGGACGATCATTAACGAGATTGGGATGATTACTTGCCTATGCTATTACTTTCCTATCGCTCAGCTGTAAACGAAAGTATCCGTCAGACACCTTCTATGATGACATTGGGACGAGATCTGCGATAAACAAATAAGAGGATGTCTATATACAAGTGCGCGATAATCTAAAAATTTGCACCAGACGAATGAAGGATAGATATGACTATCAGCTCGAACTAACCCACTCATGCAAGATAATAAATATAATGACTATCAGAACCAGCTTAACACAAGCTCGCTGCATGGACACGTTTAATAAATAAACGGTCAACAATACATGCGTTTCATCACTTAGTCGATGTTAGTATTAGTATGTTACCCTAAACATGGACCAAACACCAGATGAAATGTCATGCAATGCGACATAGAACAAAAAGTTAAAAAACTAAATTAAATTTAACAAAAGATTAAATATTATATAGACGTTTTTTAAGACCTGCTTAGAGTCGTCAACAACAAAATACTCAGCTAAATTATTAACACTAATGCACATGCGATTAATAGGTTCATACATACCAAAGTTAGACCTTGAGGAGTTGACATACAACGGAGGTAGCCTTCTCAAATTGTGCCCATTATCACGGAAAGAGATTTTGTCAAGTAATAACGGGGAAGCAGTATTCGCGTTTAAGAGTTGCGACGTTTCTCAAGCGAGTGCATATTCAAGAGCTGCAAGCGATCCTCATAGGGTGGAAGAATCAATGAGTTATTCCAGGGTAGGTCCCGATACGAACGATGTGTGTACTGTAAAAAGGAGACCAGACCTGGCTAGCGTATTCAAGAAGTGGTCTCACAAAACAAGTATATAAACGTAATGTTATGGAGGGATTCCAGAAATCTCGGGACCAACGTTTTATAAAGCCCAGCATAGAACTACTCTTAGATACCATGTGGTTTATGTGGGAGTTAAAATTCAATCTATGGTCACATTTGACACCCAAGTCACAGACAGGACTAACGCGGCGAATCGAGGAAGCCGAGAACCCATAGACATAAGAGATAGGATTCAGATTCCTGTGGAAAGTCATCACCTCACATTTGTCGATATTGAGTACCAAATTATTGCTTTTGCACCAATCATAAAATTTGTGGAGGTCATCCTGTATCAGTTGACAATCATTAAAATATTTAATATGAGCGAAAAGTTTAATGTCATCAGCGTAAATTAAGACTTTGCAGTGTTTCACTACGGATACAATGTCGTCAATAGATAGAATAAATAGCAACGGGCCCAAATGACTCCTTGAGGTACGCCAGACGAAGCTTTCAAGACTCTAGAAATGAAATGGCGGAAATAGATTTGGTATGTTCTGTTATCTAGATATGACTCTGTCCATTTTAGGAACGTTGTGGGAAACCCATACTTTTCCATTTTGAACGGTATCTCGGAGTGAGATAGCTTGTCGAAAGCTTTACTAAAGTCTGTATAAATACAATCTGTCTGCTTATCTTTTACAAACCCGTGAATGGTATCAGAGACTAATTCCAATAAGTTAGTGGTTGTGGACCGACCCGAAACAAACCCATTATGGTTTCAAGATAGCAAATTCTTGCAGATTATTGATAACGGAGAGTAGATGATAGCTTGAGATTTGTTTTTTACTGCCTTTTTTGTAGACAGCTATAATAAAAGAATTTTTCCATAGCTGAGGAAAACAACCACTATCAAACGATTTTTGGAAAATAATTCTCAGCGAGGTTGCCAGGGAGAGGCAACATGACTTAAAAAAAGCTGGAAGGATCCCATCAGGACCCGTTGTAAAGTCATTTGGAAGCCCATTAATATGATCAAGTATATCCCTCTGCTGAAATTGGAGGGATAGTGAATGAAACGTTATGAGAGTCGTTCATATGACTGAAGTTGCTACTTTGAAGTTGAAAATTTGACGAGACAAAGGCATTGTCAAAAAAAAAGCAAACATGTCGCAAATCTGAGACGAATCATCACTAGCATAATCCTTGTACCTCATGGTATTGGGGTAGTTGTCCGTTTTTTTCTTCATGTTAATAAACTTAAAAAAGTTACGTGGGTCACTAATTTCGCACGCATACTTTGAATATACTCGTCTTAGAGTGAAGAGGAAAGATCTTTGAACTCATTATATGATGTGAGGAAGTTGTTGTGATTATAATGTCCTTGTCCCTCATACAATAATAATAATAATTTATTTATTTGGCAATGTACCCAAGATTAAAATATCTTATTACAGTACTAATATAAAGAGGAGGAGAACAAAAGAAAGAAGCTAAAAGCATATAATAATAATAATAAAACTAAAAACTTAAAAATATACAAACTAAGTATAGAAAATGATGGGGATAGTAGCCCGATTAATTTGTTTAGTAGATGCGTGTACCATTCACCCTCAAAATATTAAATTATTAATTAACCTTGAAAAAGCTTTACGGGAGCCTTCACTTTGAATATTACTTGGAAGAGAATTCCACTTACGAGCAGCCTGGACAAAGTAAGAATGCTCACCATACTGTGAGTTGTGCCTTGGGATAAGGATTTCTGGTAGAATTCAAGAACTGCAGTTTCTCATAAGCTGGGTTTTTATGAATTATTAATTTTTGTAAGAAAATAAGTTGACGTCTAGCTAGATATGTCTCAAGGGATGTGCCCAGAATCGATGATACATACGCTGATACGTGAGAGCTACGAGAGAGTTTGTAAATGTATCGAGTAACATCATTGAACGCAACTTTCAATTTCCTTTGACAAACAGAATCAAGTTTGCCGAATATTAAACTATCATATTTAAAATGTGGTACAATTACTGACTTAGTCAACTTCAGTTTAAAATCCACTGACATGGAGCTTGAGCTAATCCACAATTGCCGCAGAACTCCATATACCTTTCTCATCGTTTCCGCAATGAAGGTGCAGCACCTGAACTTGGAATTAAATTTGATTCCCAAATTTTTGACTGAGTCAACATACTCCAAGACTGTTTTTTTCAAGACCACATGGGGAAGCTCCGATTTCTCTAATGCACGCCTATAAATTGCTGAGCAGTTTGATTTGGACGGATTCAGTGACAGCTCATTTATTGCAGACCACTTATGTAGGTGCTGTAGATCCTCATTGATCCGATAGACACAATCCTCTATTATTTGCCTATGGTCTATAGGTCTACTAAAGTACATCTGTACATCATCAGCGTATAAATGAATAGAGCAACTTTTAATAGCACTTGGTAGATCGTTTATGTACAGACTAAATAAAAGTGGACCAAGGATTGATCCTTGAGGAACACCTGAGGACAAATACGCCGGATTAGAGAGAGTTTCTCCTACCTTCACCATTTGACTGCGATTCATTAGGAAACAGGCAATCAGCTTAACAGCTGTAGATGAGAAGTTAAGCCCATTACCAAGTCTCGAGAGTAGTTTTAAATGATTAACAGAGTCAAATGCTTTACTATAGTCAAGCAAAACCAATATTGTCACATGATCACTATCAAGAGCAACTTAAATATCTGTGGCAACTTTAAAAAGAGCAGTCTCACAGCTGTGCCCTGGTCGAAAGCCAGACTGCCATTCTGACAATATTTTATTTACCTCTACATAATCTATAATTTGCTTATATAAGATCTTTTCCAATCCCTTGGCCAGAAAATTAACCAGACTAATGGGACGATAATCGCTAGCTAGAGACCGAGACACTTTCTTAGGAATAGGGACAACTGTAGCTTGTTTCCATTGGGTAGGAAACTGAGATCTGGTGAGACAGCAATTGTAGATATGGACCAGGGGACAAGATATATATGGCATTATGAGTTTGAGGAATTTCGAATTTGGCAAATCAGGCCCACAATTCCAACAATTCCACAATTTATTCTTCTTATTTTGTAACGCTTCAGTTCTTTATTGAACCATAGTGGAGACGTTTTAGAGAGCCGCTGATGCTCATGGGGAACGTGAGAGGAAAACAAATCGAAAAGAATTACGTAAAATTTAGAAACGTCTTCGTCAACATTATTGCTAGCCAGTAATGTGTTAATGTCAATAGATGTAAGTGTACTGGGAAGTTCCGAAAAGTTAGCCTTTCTAAAATTGAAAAAGTATTCTGTTTCGTCACAATTTGTAAAGTTTTCGGTTTCATAGCAATATGTAATTAGTAGTGGGGGTGATATTTGTCAAGAGTAGACATTATAACTGGGCTAGGTTCAACTAATAAGTTACCCGTGTCAGTAGAAAATACTAGGTCTAACGGCCTACTCATGTCATGCTTAACATTACTGATTTGGCTGAGACCAAGAGATGAAATAGTGTCCAGAAAGAGTGATTCTCTTATTGTCAAGTTATTAAGTTGGGAGAAAGTCTTCGATATCATCGTTTAATACCCCTAGTATGTTGGGTAAGTTAAAGTCACCAATAAGTAGTAATTCGTCAAGAGGCTCCATCTTACCATGGATAAAATTAGAAGTTGAAATGAGCAGGTCGTATAAATTTTGACCTTTGTCATCAGCAATATTTATACAATCTGGAGGAATATAACAACAAAGTATATATAAGTCGTGTCTTAAAAGAGACAGCTTAATAACTGTAAGTTCGGTGTCAAGAGAGTTGGAAAAACTGGGAACCACAATTTGGGTGCAATTGAAATTGTTTCTACATGCGAGGAGTACGCCACCTCCGCGAGCTTCAGAGTTAATATATGTATCTATATTTCCTAAAAATTTGGTAAGAATTGTCTAAGATTTCGGCATCGCGAAAGCGATGATGGAACCAAGTTTCAGTGAAAGCAACTATATCAAAACAAGTTGCAGTAGAGGATTTGAAGATATTAACAGTTTTTGTCCGAATCCCCCTTACATTTTGATAGTAAGGGAAAAGCGACTTCAGTTTTTTGGAATAATATTGCTTGTCTTGGATGTATTTCTGGGATGGCACTCAGAAGATGTAACGCATGCCTTGGAATGCGTCCATGATTTCATAATAAACATTTCATTATTAATTAAAAGTCATGTAACTTGCTCCATATCACTCGTACCTAAGTACCTAAACGTTATAGTCAAAAATCGTTGTAAATGGGAGGCTGGAAATCTGTAAATCTGTGAAATAATTGTGCCCCTTAAAAATCAGACTAAAATCTAAACCCAATAAATAATTAAACAAAATTACGAATGAATAAATGTATACATAATTATCCTGCTAAATACTCCCTGTATAAATATTGCTCAAAATAAAATATCCCAAAACTAAAATGAATCATATCCTAAGGCAATGAAGTTGTCTCCGATTAAAATTGTTCACGAAGTAATGTCACCTCAGCTTAATTCCCAGTAATTATGGATTCGGCCCATTCCTGTGGAAGGCGGAGACAGCTGCAAGATTTCCGGCGAGCAGCTTTTTTTGGTCTTTTTCGGTGTGGCTGCGGAGAGGTTCGAACAAAAGGAAGACTAGGCACGAGGCAACACGAAATGGTCGTAAAAAGAAGTTTTTTTAAATAACAGAGAACACAAGCCAAAAGGTCATTAGGAGAAAAATCAGCGAGAAAAATCGAAACGCGCTAAGGAGCAAAAGGAATACCTATCTATTGATGTAGAAGAAGGAGCCTCAAAGGGAATATCATCAAGCAAGTAAAGTAAAGAAATAAAGAATAAAAACCTTAATTAAATAATTCTTAACATAACTAATAAAAATTTTGAAACCACAATAAAAACCTAAGTACTAACATCATAGCTAGAGTGAATTGGAAGCAGGACGGCCGTGTCAGGGACAAGTAGGCGAATTAAAAGTGTAAGATTTCCACCCGCCAATAAAATGAAAAATATTCTTATTGAATTAAAATCAGAGTTATCATTCAAATTAAATCCCTCCTTAATGTAAACTAAACAAAGCTAAACCCCTAGACAATTGGGTTTACATTTGGGGGCTCAACCGGGATAATTTGGTACTGTACATTTCTTTACCGTTTATACAAATTAATTCTACCGCTTAACGGAGAAGTTAAAGGAAAAATAATTAATACTCAATTTATTAACTTGGTTACATGACGAAATTGAATTATTGTGTCGAAAGTCAATAAATTTTGACAGTGAGTATACCGCAAACTGGGAAATATTCCGAAGGCATTAATTACGAAACAAAATAAAAAAAACATTTTTCGAACTGTCAATATCATTGCCATTGTCATTTGTAATCCTCCTCAACTTGTGTTCGATATTGATAAGAACGCATATACAAAACAAAAGTGAGACCGAGGCTGACGCTGGCAAATTGCCAGGGTTTAACCAGTTCTCTTCCAGTCATTAATTGTGCAGCATAAATTCGTTAAAAAGTCTATAACTGTTGGAGCGTAGTGCTTAGTACGTCTAGTATTGTATCCCAATATTGGAAGTTATACATTGATTGTGTAAACGCAATCTCGAAAAGAATATTTAGTAGAAGTATCCTTAGCTAGAAGATACGAAACTGGGCGATCAACATGAAGAATTACCCTGAAATTTAGTTGCGCTAGAAATTTATGAGTACAGGATGAGCACATATCGGTGATCGGAAGTTAAAACAGAACCAAGAGAACCAAGAGCGAAATAGTTATTTAAGGGTGCTTAAGACCCTATAGGAAATTGATCCACAAATTTCTTAAGGATATGTGATTAAGTTAGTAAGTTACAGGTTAGTTTTAGTAAGTACATGGGTAGATACATACATGAAGAATAAATATCACTCTCACAATAGCACTACAATCAAGCAAGACCCAATAAGTAAGCTTGTAAAATGAATAGTTAATCATCGTCCGTGAGTGCAAGTCGCAAGGTGTACTCAACGTAGTTATTTTATACGGAAAGCTGGGAAGTTCCAGATTATAAATAAATTCCGAAGTATTCGATTCCCTAGTTAGTTAAATTAATCACTTCGGTATCACAATTAGGAGGCACCTTTTGGATTACCTTGAACATTTATAAATTGAGATAATTTGATGTTTGTGTGGCGAGAAAGTAAAACTTCGATAGTGAAGGAATGAATTGAGTGTTATATATATAGGTATGTCTATAAAAAAAAAAAAAAAAAAAAAAACCAAAAAATAATAATATTGTATTTGAGACTTCCATTGAACCAAAACCATTCATAAACAGTTAAAGATTCAAGTGATCACGAATTTCTAAATTTATCTTTGCCATATTGCATATGCTAGTTTTATTATTGCTGCTGCATTTTATACACGTATGCTAGTGCATACAACGTCAAGATTAACTGCCAAATTCCATATTTTTATCAGTCTGGATCTCTTATCAGTATTCCTTATTACGAGTTCAAGTCGTAAACAAATAGCACAGCCATCCGTAATTGCCTTGGTAAACATTGTTGGTATTTTCTGGAAGTCATTGTGATGAGTTCCCTATCCTGAGTGACCAGGACTATAAAAAAAAATAAAATAAAAGAAGCCTTTAATTATTGGTATGGAGTTGAGGCACGAAATTTAACTAAGTGTTGTCCTCATTGATATGAAACGGAGGTATTGTACATGTAGTTGCCTATGAGATTAGTTCTATTATAAGCTTCCTATTACATTGGAAAAATATATAGTAATTAATTCGAAGTAAAATTCAGTTGATCGTTATAGTTAAATGTTAGTTTCTTTGTATTGTGTTACATGCATATCAAATAGTCACGGGAAAGGATCAGTGAAATAAGACTGTAGGTACACACAGTGATAGGTGGCCTTTGTGAAGTGCCATACCTGAAATCGTGTTCAGCTGGATGTGGAATTAAAAATAACAAGTTACCCGGTGTTCTTACTTGTCTTAAGGAATTCCTAATTTTATGAAACTGTTGAGATCTGGCTGTTTGGTTAAGGTTAAGTTATCTTTCGTGGAACATTGTTGCAATTAGAGCTGGAGGATCGACTTTTTTGAATTCAGACACTTATCATATTATCTAGTCATAAGCGCTGTTAGGTCTTCAGTTTCTACGGTCTTGTAGTTTAGGTAATGTTGCCTTAATTCGATTTTTTTGTTCGCAGTGTTGCCGTATTCGAACTATCCTCTCCGGTAATTGTTGCCTTTAGGCTAATCTTATCTACTTCCAATGCTCCCATGTGACAATTCGAACGTTGGTTGTTTGCATTAAATCATTGAATACATTTAAGATAAATAACTGAGAGTTAATTGTTCAATACATTAAATTAGGTGTTGTGTTTTTATCAATTGAGTTTCCAAAATTTGGATTTCATCAAGTATTTATTGCGTTCAAATTCGATTTTTGTAAGGTGTGTATCTTTGTATTTGAATCATTGCCTATTATAAATCTTCAAATTTTTTTTGCCGAAGTGCTCCAAGTTCTAAACCATATTCCCAAGAAGTTTTTTTTTACTAATTTCATTATTTTTATATCAAGTCCAGACCTTAATTTTCCATCGCTCTCACTTCTAGTGGCAGCAGTTGATGGACTAGTTGCGTTTCCTTTATTTTAAGCGAAGAAATTGAGATTGCAGGTTATTGCATTAAACTAAATAAAGGGTTGTTGTCATTCCTAAGTAAGTCAAATACAAAGAATATTTACGCCTAGAGTTTAGTTGATACAAAAAGTACAAAAGTAAATATTAAAAATGGCACGTACAAAGCAGACAGCTCGTAAATCGACTGGAGGTAAAGCTCCCCGTAGGCAGCTTGCAACAGAGGCAGCTCGTAAAAGTGCGCCCTCTACTGGGAGTGTAAAGAAACCTCATCGTTATCGTCCCGGTACTGTAGCTCTCAGAGAAATTCGTCGAAACCAAAAATCTACTGAATTGTTGATTTGTAAACTACCCTTCCAGCGGTTGGTTCGTGAAATCGCACAAGATTTCAAAACAGATTTACGTTTCCAATCGGCAGCTATTGGAGCCCTACAAGAAGCCAGTGAAGCATACCTTGTCGGTCTCTTTGAAGATACCAACTTGTGCGCTATCCACGCCAAGCGAGTAACAATTATGCCAAAAGATATTCAACTTGCCAGACGTATTCGTGGTGAAGTGCTTAAAATAGTCCGCTTCATATTTGCAAATTTTATCATAATTTTTGTATATTTAGACTTAAGAGTGTTACATTTAACTGTAATTTTTTCTATATCATAATTTCTAGAGTTAAGTTATTTACGCTGCTTACACACAGTACGTATTGCATGTTAAATTGAGACATTTTTCAAATTTAAAAACATTATTGATAATTTTAGTTTAGTGAGCGATGTCGTGCCTGCGTGGGTACCTTAATACTAATTTTTAGATTAGATCTGTTCCACAATTTAAGGAATTACATGTAATCATTTCTTGAAAATGCAGTTCCAGTACTTATTCTGATAGCAAGTTTTTTTTCTTAAATTTTTCCTTACTGCTAAAATTAAAATATAAATTTATTAAAAATCCTGGTGCAAGGCTACATTAATTACAATGTTGAGTAGGTTGGGTACATCGAATATATATTCAGTACACTAACAAAACAGTAGTCTTCGCATTAGACTGCAAAGATGAAAAGAAATTGAAAAAAAAAGTGAACTAGTACTAGTAAAATAGAATAAACTTAATTTGTGAATATAATCTCTTGTGTGCAATGTTAAATATTGTCCATTTGATTCAATTCAATTCAATTCAAAACCCATTTATTTACGGAGGCCTGCTTAAAGCTGTACGTAACGTTGGGCACCTCGAAAGTGGAAGAGTAGGATTTTAGAGTTTCATTTTATGTATGATCACCGTGAGGAATTATTTCGTCAATATTGTTGATGGTGGTGGCTATGCATATATGTTCATAGTGTTGCTCGTAGCGCGTTATCCCTAATCAGTCCTAAGGAACCCCCGCAACCCAATAAGTTCTACTTGGAGTACTATCACGGTTATCAGTAGGCCATGTTCTAATATTTCGTAGTTTCCGTCACTCGTTGGTCGTACAAATTGGGCTTGTTCAACGATACCCAATTAGCTTAAGGAAGATGTGTCACATGAATTCTATATAAAGAATTGTAGTATGGGAAATAGATAAGTTAACAGTCTCCCACAACAAATTAATTTTTTTTCCTCTCTATTCCTACCCTTAAATTACATTACCAATTTTGAATTTCGTGAATTTTATTGAATATGCCAAGGTTCATGAATTTATTCATCACTTGGACGAAGTTGAATTTCGTGAATTTTATTGAATATGCCAAGGTTCATGAATTTATTCATCACTTGGACGAAGTTGGTAACCCAAGTATCGACGACCTTAAGAGTCAGCACCTACAGTGTTCACTTGAGGAAGTACGAAGACACTGGAAGACAAGCTAAGCTTTCCTTAAAATATTACGCATTAAATAAAACGTTACTCAATGATGAAGATTCAGTCAAAAATTACATAGATTATCGAAGTTATTACATTAGGCCCAACAATTGGATTCCCTATATGCACTTATATCGAAGTTGTTCATCACCTGTTGATGAAGTTGTTCCAAAGGAATCTGAGTTCCGATACTCGCAGATTCAGCCATTAGGCTCACTGCATGAGTCCCTTGTAGGATATTCAGGAGATTTTAGTTAGTATATATAAAATAGTAGGTTATTACATATAACTATCGTGAATAGATAAAAGGAAAGGTAATTGTTTACAAATATAGGTTATGTAAGTACATGAAGTATATCGTAGTGGTTATTCTAAACAAAATAGAGCTAAGTATGTCCAGTGCTGTCCACCACCAGTAATGATTGGAAGTTTATTGCTATGAGCACTGATATCACTATTCATGAGTGGTCACCATTATCGGACCTTCCCTAAATGTGACAGAACTACTAGATCAATTTGGTTACTTAATAAAAAGAAAAAAAAATTTATTGTAAATATGATAAATTTTTTTTTCCCCCAAGAAGGAGGAGAATGTAACGCATGCCTTGGAATGCGTCCAAGATTTCATAATAAACATTTCATTATTAATTAAAAGTCATGTAACTTGCTCCGTATCACTCGTACCTAAGTACCTAAACGTTATAGTCAAAAATCGTTGTAAATGGGAGGTTGGAAATCTGTAAATCTGTGAAATAATTGTGCCCCTTAAAAATCATACTAAAATCTAAACCCAATAAATAATTAAACAAAATTACGAATGAATAAATGTATACATAATTATCCTGCTAAATACTCCCTGTATAAATATTGCTCAAAATAAAATATCCCAAAACTAAAATGAATCATATCCTAAGGCAATGAAGTTGTCTCCGATTAAAATTGTTCACGAAGTCATGTCACCTCAGCTTAATTCCCAGTAATTATGGATTCGGCCCATTCCTGTGGAAGGCGGAGACAGCTGCAAGATTTCCGGCGAGCATCTTTTTTTGGTCTTTTTCGGTGTGGCTGCGGAGAGGTTCGAACAAAAGGAAGACTAGGCACGAGGCAACACGAAATGGTCGTAAAAAGAAGTTTTTTTTTAAATAACAGAGAGAACACAAGCCAAAAGGTCATTAGGAGAAAAATCAGCAAGAAAAATCGAAACGCGCTAAGGAGCAAAAGGAATACCTATCTATTGATGAAGAAGAAGGAGCCTCAAAGGGAATATCATCAAGCAAGTAAAGTAAAGAAATAAAGAATAAAAACCTTAATTAAATAATTCTTAACATAACTAATAAAAATTTTGAAACCACAATAAAAACCTAAGTACTAACATCATAGCTAGAGTGAATTGGAAGCAGGACGGCCGTGTCAGGGACAAGTAGGCGAATTAAAAGTGTAAGATTTCCACCCGCCAATAAAATGAAAAATATTCTTATTGAATTAAAATCAGAGTTAACATTCAAATTAATTCCCTCCTTAATGTAAACTAAACAAAGCTAAACCCCTAGACAATTGGGTTTACAAAGACACAAATAATTTAGTAAAGGCCAAAATAAGGGATCCAATAACCGGTCCCGCAGATCCGCTGAAACAGTTAGGACAAAGGATGTAACCGTTTTAGAGGATTTACTAATCTTACGACACATTTCTGGACCTTAGATATTTCAATATGTCCTCACACAACATTTCAGGAGAGAAATGGGTGACGAAAATACTCGAAGGTTTTGGTACAGTTCTCAAAGAGGGACCAATACCACTTCCAGACGAGGACACAGGTGAAGCAACAGTCATAGCTGTGGAACTAGATGCAGGTGCATGCGAGAATTGACGCACAGCGTTTCCTGAGGCGACATCAGTCGAGGTACTCGGACTGATATTGGTAGCGGAAAGGTGCAAATTAGGTCGCATTCCATGGCGCGACTGGCGCTTGTGACGAGGCTTAGAAGCAGGTGGGATAGGTGGCACATCAGTTCCACTATTTGGAACAGAAGTCCTTATATCGGAGGCCTTATTCTTTAACAATTCAGCATTATTAATTAGAGCATTATTATCATTAACATTATTAAGAGAGGTAGACGGCGAGTTATCATTAAGCACAATTATATCGTTAAGGGGCGAAACCGGCGAGTTACCAATAGTCCCATTATTTGGAGTAAGCACTGCATTGAGTTCACTGCGTAAATCAGAGCAGCAAGTGGTGGGAGGCGGTAGATTATATTGGGTAGCGGGCCGCACCTTTTTTTCATCAGCTATGTCCCCAATTAAAGTTTTTGCAACAGATACCTCATCAGCAAGCTTTACAAGAATGGAATTGTACTCGGATTTAGAAGCTGTATCCCGAACGATGTTTTCAATCAAATGTGGAATATCGTTGATGTATGTTTTTAAATCCGACAGATGATTATTTAATGACGACGAGATCGTCTCATAATGTTTCAAATGTGTAGCACCATCTGTGTATTTGCACGCAAGGGAATTGAAGATCTTGCATATCTTCTCGACAAGGGTTTGAGCATTTTGTGAAAAGCTGCCCTTGAGTTTATTGCTGAGGAAGTCAAGTTTGATCTCAATGCCTTCAAGCTCCTTACTGAGGGCGTCGATGTTGTTTACCTTCGCAGCGACGGAAGTAATCAACTCAGCTTTAGAAGACAGAACGTCAAAAGCAGACGGCATGGATGCAACATTTGAGGTCAGTTCAGTTTGTGTAGATCTAATAGAACTAAGGTCAGTGCTCAGATTGTCAGAGTTGCTGGCCAAGTCCTTCAATTGATCATTGTTACATTTGATGGCAAGCAATACATGTGGAAGGGTAATTTCCTTGCACTCAGTACAATAAAAGGAGAAAGCGTTGGTGATCTCCTGAACAAGCTTTATGGATAAACGACCGAAATTGGAGAGTGCACCACAGGATGGATAGAACGATCTGCCACACAATCCACAACAATCAATCAGGGAAGAGCTGTTGTCGGAGATGGAACAATTAGCATAACCACAGGGAGTCATTATGTCGTGAGGAAATAATCCCAAAATAAAAACAAAACAAAAACAGTGTCCTGGGTTACCGGATAGATTCAAGTTAATGCGGTTGGAGCAATTAATTCAAATTAATGTGATTAAACCCTGAATCACAACCAATGCGGTTGGAGCAATTGACTCAAAATAAATGTGTCTAATCATGTGTCACTACTTGAGGTTGAAGCAATTGAAAGTTTGTTCCGAAAACTGGTATCCTCGATTTCCTTATAAATTGGGGATTGTATCACAGCTAATGTGTCTCGGAAATTAGAAATGGTATGTGTATTAGGATAAAAATTAAAAATTATACCAAAAGAGGAGAACAAATGCCCAGTGGGGCTGCGATGGCATACAAATAAATTTAATCACATAGGCAAAATCTCCGCAGGTGCTCCGTGAAAAAGGTGTGAACAGGTGTTAGTGGTGTCAGAGTGAGGAAAGAAAATCTTTTTGTTTCTACACCAAGGCAGCCTTGGTACAATCAATCAGCGTCAGCACAAACTCTCAGGCAGTGAGGTGATGTAGCGCTCCGTAAACATATAATTTAAGATTTTCAGAAAAATTAAGAGCTTCAGCAGAGTATATGCTCCCAGAAGAATATAAAGTTTTTTACCTTTCCGAAATATGATTCTAGAAGAGATTTCGAATTGTTGATGAAAAAGATGATGAGGAATCGACGTCTGACAGAATTGTCAGACAGAAGCAGGTGAAAAGAGTCAAAACCCTTAATGCAGGCAATTTCCCGTGTGAACTTTAACAAATTAGCTGATATTAAACACTGAGGAGACTAACTTTAGCGTACGATCACAACAAAAATAAAAATAACTCGGAAAACTCAAAAAATTAGAAGACAGAAACAAACATCGACACTTCTTCTTCTTCTTCCTCAAAATAAAGTGTGGATACATGCTCCAAAAAGGAGAAAAGGCAAATGTCCTAAACTACACAGGGATTGCGAAGACCCCTATATAATCACTGAGGTTCTAAGTGATGTGGTATACAGAATCAGAAAGGACAAATCTACTAAATCTCTAGTTGTACACAGAAATAGATTAGCTGAATACAAAGAACCGATCCCAATCCATGGAACGTCGCTAAGACTTGAAGTGCTGGAAATTTGGAATTTTTCCTATATAGCTCATATATAAATCTCGATCAACATTTAAGTTCTCACATAGATCTTGTAGTTCTCAAAGAAATAACTAGAGTGTTATATCTACATTTGCTGTTTTATATTAATCTAAGGAGTATAAGTCGTATATGAAGAATCCACTAGTTGAACATTAGTGGTATAAACGAGGGGCTATAATTCCCAGAGAATCGTAATCCTATAAAATATTCCTATATCAGTATTGGGAATTTATATATGGGAGTACAGTTCTTAAGAAATATGTTCATATTTCAAGTTTCATATCAAAAATCAATCTTCAATCTACCCTTATATAAGAGTACAGGGAAAAAGTAGTTTCAGTGAGAATTCGTTTTCGATGTCAACGCTCAAGCAATCAGAGCTTAGGGAACTCTTATATAGGATCATGGGGTCCACTTGGAAAATTTGTTCCTATATCAAAGCTCATAGGAGGTGCTAAAGTGTCGTACTGTGGCATGTACTTCCCTTGAATACGATATATGATTTTATAGTTGCAGAGCCTCTGCATTTGACGGAATCAGGCATATCGAAAAGACGTCTAGTGTGGTATAGGGACGAACATTTTTGTAATTCATACAATGTGGTCATCTCGAGATATAGTATATTTCCAAACGGTTGCTCAAGTTTAAAATTCCTTCCAAATGGATCGTGCATATTAAAGACTTTAAAAGCACACCACGCTGGCCGATCGGAATTTTCATATAGTAATTCTCGCCACGAAATACGAACTTAGGTGGTATATGAATGTTTTTGTTTCGATCTTTTCTACTATGCTTAAATAGCACTACAAATGCTATATAGAAATATCTATTCCTAACATAGCAATTTACATCTTTATACAGGAATTTATTACCTACCTATTTAAGCGTTTATTGCTGCTTATATAGGTGTTGAATTCATGATGTGAAAATTTGTCTGTCATATGAAGATTTTTATGTTCCCGTTTCCAGTAGCCATATTTGCTGAATATTTGGACGGCCATTTGTAATAAAAAAGACCCATTTTTTTATGGTTAAATATTTAGGTACAAATTAGCTTAGAAACATGAAAATAACTACATATTGATAAATTTATTGAAAAATAAATAAATACACATTACTTCCATTTATTTGGAAAGCCAAATGAACATAACTGTTTTTAAACATAGCTAATTAAACTTTCTATTTATTTATTTATTTTGAGGCGCTTTGTTTTTTTTCGATCTAGCGTGTTAGATACTAACAGTAAATATCGTTGTTAAATTCTATCATATGCCTTATGAAAAATCAATTTTAATATTAAGAAATATATATATAATGCGGTATAATCTAATCGCGCATGTATAACAATTTCCATATGAATATCAAATACTCAAATAGGATATATTTCCCTTTAATAATTTTGCGTTAGGACCACTTTTTCTATATAGGATATTTTAGGAACAAATTAGTTATCAAAAAGAGATATATTTAATTCCTATATAAGTGAAGTAGACCAATTTAGGAAATCCTACAAGAACGTCATATCACTAAATTTCTCCAATAAGGAATATATAAAGTCTTATAAATGCACTAAGTAGAAATATGAGATTAAGATATAAATACATTATAGGAATTATTATTCCTACATCAACACTAAATTTTATTCCCGAAGCATGATATGTGTTTCTACACTTCATCGGTATAAGAGTGTAGTACAATTCCCTGATTATTCGGTGAGACAATAATTTGGCCTCTTATGAACCCTTAAGCTAGCAAGATTTATTCCATAGCAGAGATCCGAGATTTAGGTTAACACCATAAGCAGCATTCGCCGTAATTTGATGCGACAACAACTTCTCCGTCAACTCGGAAAATACATTTCGGTTCCCAGGAAATTTCTGCTGACCACGCGTCTGGTAATTTTAAGTTAGAAATATTTTACTTTTAGAGAAACTTGTAATTTTTAGTCTTAATTCTATATCCGAAAAATAAAGTTGCAGGTAACCTGCCTGGCTAGAAAAATATTTTTTTTTAAGTTTTCCTAAAAAAATTCATTAACTGGCGCCCGACAAGGACCCCTCAAGCAAATCGTGAATTAGTATTTTCCGCGATCATAATTAATTAATCAATTAAAAACGATGTGCTAACCATCGCCGCGTTTTGATCATAAACGGAAAAAATATTTGTTGTGCAAAATTAAGTTCTTCTGGGCTCACTATCAATTAATTAATTTCGCGCTTACCATTGTCTCTCTGTGATTATAAACATAAAAATGTGAAAACTTAAATTATAATTACGACTAAATAATTAATTTATGAAAGTGCTAACCATTGCGACTAGTGCAAGGGAATGCGTTCGAAAAATCACCATTTCAAAAAAATATTCGACGTTTGCTACTGAGGCAAACAGAAGCGATAAAAGCCTTTGAAGTCATCTTTAACGAAAAGACCAGGAAACGAGGCCCCGGAGTCACCAAAGCAAACCAGCTTAGGAAAAAACGGAGTCGACGAGTAATCATTTGGATAACCATAACCAAAGATATAATTACCCGCCGACCGCTTCCTGATCTGTTCAAGAAGAAATACCACAAGCGGTCCTAGACGTATAGAATAAGGACAAAAAGCACTGGTGATTGTATACGTTACACAAAAACTCAAAAATCTTAAGACTCATCCAGATGTACGTCCTTAATCTGTTAATTGTAATGTAAGTAATTCATTTTTGCAGTCCATTGAATCAAGAAATTATTACTTAAGAAGCGAACTATTTTAAATATCGAAGAAGTTATTGAACAAAAAAAAGGAATCAAGTGAAAAGTCATGAAAACTGAGAATTTAAATATAAATTAATTGATTATATTTTGAAATTTAATTTCTCCTTATTCAATCTTAATGCTCAATTGAAATAGAAAACAATCTAAAACTTTCATAATTTCTAGGAAAAGAAGCTTAGTACTTTAGTATTTAGTTTTTAAAGCATAAAATATTATTTTTTTTTCAATTTCTCCAAATCAAATATTTAGAGAAGCTTTAAAAATATAAAAATTTAAAACAAACATCATTACGGTACAAAATTTCTACAAAATATATTTGTTTATCTTTTCGTGCAAAAGTAAATTAAAAGAAATTACATAATTCATAATATAATCAGAGCACATAGATTAGTAGCTGGAGATGAAGATGCTGAAAATCCTCCAACTAATACCCCCGTACAGAATCCTCATGTACAGAATCTTCCTGTACAGAATCCTCCTGTACAGAATATTACTGTAGCTGATCGAACAGCCCTTATATCTGAAATTGTAAGAACTGTAGCTCAATTCACAGTCCAGGTGTAGACATAAACAATGATATCGACCAAAATATTGAAGTTGGGCAAGACGCGAATTTGCCTACCATGGACAAGATTCTTGCTGTTTTGAAAAGCTTGAGGGAATTTTCTGGCCAACCAGGAGAACTTAATTGCAGGAATACATGTGTAGATCGTATTTTAATAAGTTATGAACGAAGGAACGCCAAAATATTACGGCATCCTCAGTGTCATTCGGAACAAAATTACGGGTTGTGAAGATGTTGCACTCGAATCTTACAATACTCCTTTGAATTGGGAGAAAATTTCCAAATGTCTCACACTTCATTACACAGATAAAAGAGATTTGGGTACCAGTACCAGATGACTACGATAGTTCAAGGGAATAACACATTTCATGAATTTTATCAAACAGTGTATCATCATCTTTTATTAATTTTATATAAACTTTCTTCCAAGGAAATAATCCATGAATCCCTCAACATACTGACCCAATCGTATCGTGATAAAGCACTAGATAGATTTGTTAAGGGACTCAAGGGAGATCTACCCATCTTACTCAGCATGAGGAAACCAGTGGACTTATCACAAGCCCTTCATTTTTGTCTTAAATTACAAAATTTTGATTATCGAGTTCCCCATAGTCACGGAACCTTTCGAACAGTACAACACCAGACATCATCTCCTCCAGTTCCACCCAGAAGAAATAAATTTTTATACAAATTGTTAACCTAATTCCAGCACCCAGAATGAATTTCTATCCAGAACTAGTCCACAATCCTCAGAGACCTGTTGTAACTACTTTCTCTAAGCCAGCCCAGTATATTCACCACCAAGACAGCCATTTATTAATCAGCATCCTCCTTTTCATAAACCTGTTCCAAAACCAGAACCAATGGAAGTCGATCACTCAATACAATCACGAGCAGTCAATTATCAGAATCGACCTACAATGCGACAATTTAGTGCGAAGAGACCTCCTTCATATCAAACTAAGCAAAATGAAAAATTTCAACGCATTTACCATACGGATCAAGTCCAAGCCAAAGAGCAAAATGAGCGATTACGATAAAAACTTAAATTACGAAGATGAGCGTCTTAACCATACAATCGTTAACTACATCGATTCTCATGATAAGCCAAGCTTAGGACAACCGGAAGAATTAGATGATATTTATCTTTTTACTTTCATCACTTAGCGAAGAGCGGCGTAATTTTCAAATTTTTAATCGACACAGGTTCAAACAAAAATTATATTCATATAAAAAACTCTATTCCAAATGAACAGGCCTTTTATGCCAACTCTGTAGGAGGCAACATTCTGATCACCCATCACGCCATGTGTAACTCAATGCAAACAACATTTCTTATAAATGAATCATATGTCAATTCCCATAATTGGCATGTGATGCACTACGTTCGTAAATTGTATGTCCATTCATATAATTGACATACCCTAAGCTGCGTTTCCAAATGGCAACTTGCTGCGTGCTGAAATAAAATGGTGGAAGGTAGTGTAGCGATTTAAAGATATCATTTGGTTATTCATCCATTTTCTTTAATTCCTCAACTTCAAGATTCTTACAATTGAAAGTAGTTTCTACAAATTTTAAATCTATTTAACACAATTAATTATATATCAATCTCAATAAAATTCTAATTTATCAATTTGCTCAAATATCATACGAAATTTCATGAACTAGATATAGTCCTACGCGTTTTTTACTTCATTCTGTTTCTACGTTAATTCTTATCTGTTGAAAACTATATACATACTTCAAAATTTCTTAATTAATAAACATGTAAATGTTCAAATGCATTTATTCTACGTTAAATTTGTATTGGTTTAGCATGGTTTGCAAAATATGCCATATAGGCATGTTTTTTACAAAATGTCAAAACACAATAAAAATTTTACAAATTCATTTTTTATTTAAACAAAAATTTCTGAAAGGGAATAAATTTGATTAATGGTTAGTGAACAATTTGTTTAGGTTAATTTGTGACTAGTAATTATACCTTCGTGGCATGCAATCACGTTTGTCCCTTAACCTCAAATTGTTTTAAAAATGCAAAAAATTAATTACAGTTGTTTTTAATAAAAACTGACAAGTAAGTTCTTTCTAAACTTCTACTTGTAGAAACCTTGATGCGAATTTGTACAATTCCAACAAAAAATATGGCCACGCAATTTGGTGCTAAATTTGTATTCCAACAAAAAAAAAATTCCCAAGTGAAGCCGATGAACAATTTAATGAATAAAAATTCTAAGTCCAAAAATCGAAATTAACTTAAGAGAAACTTGCATGAAAAGTATACTATGACCACTGGCATGTGTAGACTTTATGACAACTCGAATGAAGGAATGACACGCCTTTTGTAGACAGATTTGTTTCAATTTCACTATCCATAAAGTGAAATTATCAAATATTGGCTTCTTGTGAATAAATTAAGAATTTTAATTATTATTGGTATATGCCAAAATGAATTTTACATTTTTTGGCCTATTTACTATAAAGATTTAATATTAAATTTCTTGATTTTAATTGATTTTTACGAATTTTTGATCTATATTATCGACGCGCCATTTTTAGTTCATTCTAAATAATTCCTCTCTCGATTTTGACTGTTTTGTCTTGCTCGCACAGTGTTTCTCTTTCGCACTCGTTACTGCAAATTGAAATTGTAAATATCGCGAATTACGTGAATCCCGCGAAAAATACCGCGAAACGAACGGCAAAATTAAAATCGCACGACGATTTTACCCCAATTTGACGTATCGCATGTCATGGGAGTATGAAGTTCACCGTGAAATTTTTAATCCGAACTGTCAAACGCGCGCGATTTGTTTTATAGTTTTCTTTGTAATTTAATAGTGTTTTTGTGTGGTGTATGCTAGTTTTTCATCGCTGGATACTATAATCTTCAGGTAATATAAAATATTTATTGACTTTATTGTGGTTTATTGTTGTTTTTAAGGTTGGTGTACACCTGTACAGGTGAGTTTGTTTTGGGTGTTTTCTCACCTGAAATATCCACTAACCTTCAGCATGCACCTTGTAATATCCTTATTAATTGTAGTTTATGTATTTGTTATGGTGTAGCAAGGAAATTATTGTTAAATTCCTATGTTCTATGTTGTTTACTAGGTTATGGTATTATACGTAGTAAAACTCGTATTTGTTTAATTAGTTTGAAAATTTGCTTGTTTTATTCGTTTATTTGTTAATGTTTGTTTACTTCATTTGTTTTTAATTCATTTTCTTCTTTTCTTTTCATGTCATCGAGGGACCTTTGCACCTGTCGTACGCTCCAGGTGCAGGTAAGATGCTTTGAAAATATTTTTATTTTGATCTAGATACATTGTTGTTCTTCTCTTTTAGGTTCGTCGAACACGCCATAATAAACTTTTTTGGACATAATGTAAAAAACTGAAATTCTTCATCTTACCCAGTCTCATTTCTTTTCACGGTATTATCGGCAATGATAGTTTAAAAGATTTAGAAGCTGCAATTTATACAAACAGAAGCTATATGACCATTCAATCCGATATTCCAATTTACTTGAAACAGCATATTTCCGATTAAGTAAACACCATTAATATCAGAACATCCCACATGAATGCTGAACAAAAACAGGAATTAAAAAATGTTATAAACAAATATCCTAACATATTTTTCGACCCGGACGAGAAATTGACCTACACAATAACTGTCAAAAGAGAAATCCGTACCACCACTAGTGAACCTATTTACTCCAAACCCTATCCATATCCTATGGCTCTAAAAGGTGAAGTCGAAAGTCAAATAAAAAGGTTGCTCGAAGCACCGATATCACCATACAATTGGCCTGTGTGGATTGACCCCAAAAAGTGGATGCATCCAGAGAGAAAAAGTATAGAATGGTTATGGACTACCGAAAATGAAATACAGTTACTGTTGCAATTAGCAACCGAAATAAGATTATATATATAATATAATAATAAAAAATATACAAATATATATAAAAAAAAATACAAACAATATAGTTTGTAAAAATATAAACAAATATATAAAAATATATAAATTTAAAAAAAAGGGCGGTATATATATAAAATACCAGAATGCATATACATACCTCCAGTGGACCAATCTGTGCCACTTTTCGAATTTTTACTTACAAGTAAAAAAGTATATATACGCAGCAGCCAGGCTGTTAAACATTCCTAACATTTACCATAAAGCTGTGAGGTGTTCCAGGTCTTACTATATTTAAACATAGCAGCATGTATACATATACACCAGTCTAATTGAAATCTCATGTAAGATTTCGAAAAAAAGACGACCTTTTAAGGAACACCTTGGTAAATTTGAATGTAAACATTCAGCCACTCAAAGATTTAAATTTCTGTCCACGCAAGGACTAGAATATGCTGTAAACACCAGCAAACATAGCTAAAAATTAAAAATTAAAACAAAATCACTAGTTTGACCAAACCAAAAGAAAACAACTTTTAAAAAAAGGAATCACTTAGCTTTTCATCTGCAATATCCAGTGCAGGGTTTTGTTGCAGGACGTATATGTCCTCACGAATAACCACAATACAATTTACTTGTACTTTTTATATGATAAAAACAATAAATATAAACTTCAACGAAAACAAAACACATCACGAACAGAAATAAATTTTCATTCAATGACAAATGTCAAAACCACAACATTTAAATTGTGGCGCCCCCGTCATCTCAAAATCGTAAAACTCCCACAGCGCCGTGGTGAGCTTGCGCAAAGTTGGAAACAATAGCCAGCAACTAAGCGAAGCCACAGAACAATGGGCGGCAGCTGGCCCCAACCATATAACAAGGGGGCGATTTCAGAGGAAAAATCACTTGTTGCTCGGTATTTCACCAGTAGAGTCAGCTAGCTGGATCATTACCACTAGCATTTTTTCTGCCCACTTGTCCTCAAATTTTTTTTAGGGTTATTCCCACAACCATCTTCACACACAGGTAATAAAAATAGGAATTTTTTTGGGATATTACCAGAAATTTTCTATTTAGTGAAAAACACCACTGAAATATAGAATAAATTCAAGATTTTGGGATATTACCAAATTAAGAATAGACTTCTACCATTTCAGATATTTTTTCGTCATAAAAAAGGGAAAATATTCTGGGCTATTACCAGAGAATTTCTCATTTAAATTTTTTTATATTCTGAGATTGGAGAGTTAATTCGCAGTTTTGGGATATTACCAAGCTAAGAATAAAATTCTGCAATCTAAGTTATTTTTGTCTCATCTTTTTTTGTAACTAACTATTCAACAAAGTTGATTTGGGAAATATCCAATTGACTAAGGTTAACGTACAAGGTTTCACAAAACATTTCATTTCGGGATATATCCAAGTGAAGTGTGGCAGGAAACTCAAGTCAATCGGGAAATCATTAGTATTGGGCGATTTCCATACTAATTAGAAATCCCGGTCAATATCTAGGCTAAGTCGGCGGCAAAATCCTTGGGATATTTCCAGGGATTTTTTTTGCTGATTTGGTTGCGGATTCAGGAAAGGGACAATATCTTGGTATTGAACCTTTTGGGAGATTTTCAAGGGTTCAATCCAGAAACCAGAATTAGGTCAAAAACAGGTACAGGGATTAGCTACACCATTCAGGGTTGAGTATACCACAGAAAATAAATAAGTATAAAACTTACTAACCTTTTTTTGTTTTAAGAGGATATTAATTAACTCCTTTTTTATATATTGAATTTTCTGAAAGAATTTGAATTACTATTCTTTTTTTTGCGCTTTATTAATTTGTTCATTTCTCTCATTGCAGATAATTAGCAATAAGTAGAAATTAAGAGTAAAGTTAACAATTAAGATTTTTTGAATTACTTTATTTTTGTTAATTTTATTGCTTTTTATTTTCCTTGAATTTAATTATTTATTTGTTAAAATATTGTTAGGTTTAAGATTACGCAATAACCGTATTAAGAGCAGGTTAATCTTTCAATCAGCAATTTACCTAGTTTATTACTTCCATTTTTTTTATTTTACATTTAATTTTTTTTATGTACAGCCATAGGAGCTGTAACAGTTACAATAGCCGATCGATATCCCATTCCCAAATTCAACGAAGTTCTAGCAAATCTATGAAAAAATAAATGGTTCACAATTGCAGACTTGAAAAGCGGATTTCATCAAATTCCATTAAAGGAATCTGACGTCGAAAAAACTACCTTTTCCGTGAACAATGGGAAATATGAGTTCAGGCACTTACCATTTGGGCTCAAGAACGTCCGTTCATATTCCAAACGACTCTAGATGACATTCTTAAAGACCATATTGGAATAAGATGTTACGTCTGCATAGACGATTCCATCATTTTTGGTAAGCATGAAAGCAAACATTTCAGAAACCTCGAAATAATCTTTAAAACCCTATAGGCAGCGTATATGAAAACAATATGAAAATTCAACTGGATAAGTGCCAGTTTTTACAAAACGCTGTTGAATTTCTAGGCTTCATTGTTTCAAGAGACGGTATTAAAACCAATCTGAAAAAGGTACAAGCAATAGTAGACTTCCCAATTCCTAAAACATTAAAAGACCTTCGGTCATTTCCTTGGCATGTCAGGCTACTATCGCCGCTTTATAAAAGATTACGCAAAATTAGCGAAACCCCTGACAGCCCTTTTAAGAACAGAAGATGGACGAGTGTCCAAAAATATCTCTAAAACCAAAACTATTGACCTAAATGACGAAGTAATCGATGCATTTAATAAAATTGACAGCTCACTAATTTCCAAAGAACTCTCATCCAAATTTTGAAAAAGATTTTGAACTTACAACTGATGCCTCTGACTACGCCATTGGCGCAGTATTGTCTCAAGATAATAGATCAATATCCTTTCTATCTAGAACCTTAACCAAAACAGAAGAGTGTTATGCCACAAATGAGAAGGATATGCTTGGCATTATTTCGTCGTTAATTTCTCTAAGAAACTTCCTATATGGATTGAGAAAAGTTAAGATATTCACTGACTATCAACTTCTATCATATGCCTTAAGTAACAAGAATACTAACGCTAAAATGAAACGATGGAAGGCCTTACTTGAAGAATATAACTACGAGCTTAAACATAATCCGGGAAGAACAGCCGACACTATATCTCCCCAAACAACTTTCGTAAATCCAATGACTACGACCCAGCATACCGACGAAAAATCTTCGCATAATTTAATTCCTTCAGTAGAAGCTCCCGTAAATGTCTTTCGAAATCAGTTGATAGTAAAAAGAGATGACGGAGCTAGTTATCAATTACAAAATCCCTTTCCAAACTACGAAAGACGTACGATAATTCAACCCCAATAACAGAAAGCGATCTAATTAATATATTTCAAAGTTATATCAATTCAAATACTATAAATGGCTTAATGTCTGAAGAGGCAATAATGGGTAAAATTCAAGAAATATATCCCATTCACTAGTAACATACGTGACTGATGAAACACAGCAGATCCCATCGTAACCCACAGGAAAACAGACAACAAGTCTGAGAGAAATTCTACTTTTCAAGAATGAGTAAAAAAAGTTAATCATTTAGTGAAGCGTTGCATAATCTGTAAAGAAAAAAAGTATGAAACGCATCCCAAATTATCCAGGTCATACCTTCCATATGGACATATACTCAACAGAAAAAAAATTAGTATTAACGACAATAGTCAAATTCACCAAACTTGCACAAGCCAAGGTAATTAAATCTAGATCGATTGAAGATATGAGACGACCCCTAAGGGACCTGTTGTTTTTCTTTGGCATACCTGAAATTGTAGTTATCGTTAATGAAAAAGCGTTAAACTCCACATCAACAACTTCCATGATGGAATATTAATTGAGTATCACAATTTTAAAATCACCACCATACACGAGCGAAGTTAACGGTCAAATTTAGCGTTTTCATTCCAACCTGTCGGAAATCATGCGATGCCTGAAGACAGGAGGAATGCCTCGTAAATTCGAAGAACTCTTAGAACGTTCCATGAACGAATATAATTTTACTATCCACTCCAGTACAGTAAGAAACACGTCGAATTATGTTTCGGAAGAAATCGAAACGATAGTCCCGAACAATTTGAAAGAACGCGTTTAGGTAATATTGAGAAATTGAAACAGCAGAAAGATATTAAATACCATAATAAGAAAAGAAACCAATAAAAAATTACGAGCCACGGCAAACCGTTTATGTCAAGCATAATAAAGGAATAGGATCTAAACTTACAGTTAGGTATAAAGAAGAAATAGTTAGAGAAAGTAAGAATACAGTAGTTATAACAGAATCAGGGAAAACCATACACAAAAGTAACATTAGGAATTGAACGAGTCTTTTATTTCAGATGTGTTATTCGCGCTGCTACAAGTGGAATTAAAATCCTGGATTACTCCAACTCTCATATAGTAGCCATTAGTATTGGAAAAGCAAAGATACAAAACGGTAATTTCAAATTAATCCATGTCATTGAGCTCGATACATACCAGAAACTAGTAACCGAGTTAAATCCAATCATTGAGAATGAAATCACTAAATCACATCCATTATTCCCTTACCTTAATTATGAGCTACTTCAAAATCAGGATTTGTTAGACAACTTAAAGAAACATAAAATTAAAAGATCCATCTATTTGATAGGTACAGCGTGGAAATGGATAGCTGGAAATCCAGGCCGAAACTCGCCGAAATCATAACCAGCAGCGAAGAAACTCTATCACTTGCACAGGAAAAGTGCGAAACACCTTCAAAGGCAACTTAAGCCTCAGAGACACAACCTTCTCTTTTGAAGTAGAAAGGTGTGGTAGCACTTTTCTCAGTTCTAACGAATCCATACTTCTAACCTTTTTCGCTGTGGACAACCCAGCAATCTACCCAGTAGATCAAGACACCGTCACAAACCCCCTTCAGCCCTACGTCTTAGCTAAGACAATAAATAACAAAAAATCGAGCTGTCCTGATAAAATTTCAAATTTAATTATCAAAAAGCTACCTCCATAGCACTTGATTTCCTTCCAAGCATTTTTAACAATTGTTTAAATAATTGTTACATCCCGGAAAAATTGATAATCTCACGAATTTTCCCAATCCCGAAAAAATCTTCGTCTAAAGACATCAAGGAATTTACACCAATCTCCCTCATATCTAATTTGGAAGACAATTATTACACATCCACCAAGATTGTCAATTCAGCTTCAAGCCTAAATATTATACATTCCACCCTTTATTAAAATTCCTTACGGATGCTACCAGAGCTTTAAACAGAAACGAATGCACGGTCGGGTGCTTCTTCGACGTTGAAAAGCTTTCGATTCAGTTTGGACGAATGGCAGGACTAATATTCAAATTAAACCAATTCGGTTTTCAACCACACCTAAACATACTCATCCACAGTTTCCAATCTTCTAGAAAATTCTATGTAGAGCTCGATGATCACAAATCTCCGCTCAAAACAATTGTACTGGGCGTCCCCCAGGCTCCATATTGCGCCCAATACTCTTCAATTTCTACAACTCAGACCAACCTCAAAGAGCTTCTCTTCGCCGATGACGCCTTCGCATACGCTCAACCTCGTTGGCGCCTATTGGCGCTAAGTAAAGATCACCTACACATCTCAACAGGTTCGACTCCTATCACAAAAAGTGGGGGATCGAAATTAACGTCCAAAAGTCCGAAGTTATCTGTATTCGGTAACCTAGCAACAGGCGAAACCGCCAAGTCGCTAAATCCAAAAGAACCACGGCTGTCTACAGGTATAATAAATTCCACATAAACAACAAAATATCTAGCCGTAAATTTCCATGAACTCCTGCGATTCAATAACCATCCTAAAATGACCAAGCAAAGCCAATTTTGCATACAACCTTATAGACCCTATAATCAAAGTCAGAAACGGATTCACAACCCAGACAATGCTACTAATGTACAAGCAACTAATAAGGCCTGTCACAACTTATTGCTTTCCCATATGGCCCACAATTTCCCCCACTTAAATGGACCGCCTTAGCAAGCTAGAAAGAAAGGTTCTTAGAGCTTGCACAGGACTATTGAAGAGCTAACGGAAAATACTACCGCAACGAAGTATTGTACGAGGCAACTCCTATCAAGGAATATCTGTTCGGTCCAACCGAAAAACAAGTCGAGAAAATCTCTGTCCATTCAAACCCACTCATAATCAACTTGCCGGACCTTCTAATACCGGCATATTTCAAATACCTGTCACCCTTTCTCTTGGCTAAATCTGATGCTAGAAGCAACTACCTCCACGAAGATAGAATAAGTTTCTATGACACCAAAAGAGATTACTGCAGGGGATAATTCCAAATAAAAAATCTAACCCAGCGATAATACCGAAAAGGTAACGCAGCAACGTGGAGCAACACAGGTGTAAGGCACTCATCAGCTATAAATTGAAATAAATAACAGAAGAATTTATAAACTTAAATATTAGAAGACTAACATCAAGTATAACTTTTGGTAGCAGGACGGCCGTACTTAGGACCCCGTAGGCGCTAATGTAATGATTCCCAATCCTTATAAAAAAATTAAAAAGAATTATCTTGTTCTTAGAGGCTCGAATATCAAGGAATTATTTCCAGAGAGTGTAAGCTAAAATCCCCTAGACTATTTTAGCTTACAAACGTATAAAGGAGGAGCAGATCTAAAACTTAAAATAATATATATTTTTTAAATTTGTAATGCAAAGGGTCATTTTAGCTCATTCTGTGTCATGTCAGACTTCTTTGCTAAATAAAAGCACAAAAGACCCAGAAAAAAAAGTTCGTTTGAGTTTTTTCGTATCTAATGTTGTGCAATTTGAGATGCATTAACAGGAACGGGGAACATTCATCTGCCCCTGTATGTTTAATACTAGTTGGTATGCATATTTTAATTGTGTTGCTCTAATTTTTTGACTAAAGATTTCAACAAAATACTGCTTACTTATGTTATAAAACAGGCCAAGGTTTATTGTTTACAACCGGTTTAATGCTTTGATTATAAATCCACCTACCATGTCATCACCCAAAATTCCACCAAAAATTCTTCCCATTTGAATTCACATGCATCCATTTCATAGTGATATAGTGCTGCCTGAGGAGAAGAACGTTTCAAGACTTGGCATAAATTCCATTAATAATTTATAGAGTTACAAGTCTGCACTTAAATTTTCTGTATTCGGCTAAGTGTTAGTGTTGTGTACAGATTCACCGGAGAAACGTTTGTTATAAATGGGCCTCTTATCCTGCATGTAGTCCTCCGAAAACAATTTCAGAAATTTGTAGGTCATAAACTCATTTTATATTGATCATAACAGCAACAGCCATAGGCAGTGGCGTCGGCGGTGGGAACTGAAGCTAGTTGGAGGTACACAGCATGGCCCTTAAGCCATTCACCCATTTATAAACATAGATATCCTATGAACACATGTACATATCCGTACACAATAGTTACAACGTAGAAAGCTAACAATCGATATACCGGGGAATATTTTAAACATGGACGAAGCAATTCTGTAGAGAATACGTTTTAATTGTTCACCCAGATGGCCAGTGTATATTGTATAGTCGCTGAGATTATTCATGTTCCCAGGACTTCCCCTAAAAGGTCAACAGCTCCCTAAAGATGATCCAACCCGATAAGTGTTTTGCATACCAATATCAAAATTTTAATTGCAGTTGACAAATGTCATTCCCTGGGGAACCTAAAAAAGTTGCACAAGCCTTAAATATAAAATATAAAGGATGTATAGAACTGACCTTCTTAATATCAAATGCCAGTCAATTTTTATTTATTTTATTTATTATTAAGAATTTCATCAAAGATCTGATTACTGAGCTTACATACAGTATAAGAGTATACATAACAATGTAATGACGAAGGTGTACATAACAAAATAATAAAAAGAAAAGTAGCTCTAACTAAGCTGATCTCTTATTTGACGTTTTGAGAGATGAAAGTAAATGAAATCAAAGACCGTTAAAGAGACGAGACATTGATGAAATCGGCTTGTTCATGCCATAGTTTGTACTATGCTGGGGAACATCGAAGAAGTCGTAGTTCCTCAAGGAGCGCACAGGAACAGATATATTAAGAGTATTTAAGAGCTCAGGGGAATTTATCGCTCCCTGTATACACTGAAACGCAAAAACAACTCTGGAAGTTTTTCGTCTATTCTCGAGAGAATCCAAAGGAAAGAGTTTAAGCCTGTCATCATATGGAGGTAGAATAAAAGTCAGCAAAGAGATTAGCAGTTGCCAAGGAATCAATCAACACTGTCTATGTTTCCGAGTCGCAACGATGAAGGGTATCCATTGCGCTTAGAGTTCACAAACTTCCAAAACTGTTTAGGTTCAGTACACAAGGACGACCTCATTATACACACATATTCGTTGTATGTTTCAGTTAAACACGAAGTATACTGAGCACGCAAATTAGAATAACTTACGTTCAGCATCACTCCTTGAGGAACAGAACCGTCTCCAAGCTTTATTTTTCACATTTTTAAGAGGCTTCACAGAGCCACTGAACCACGGTTGACAATTCGAAGTACGATTCGTAGTATGTCATGAAACGAGTTCACAGCTTTATCAATGTCACGTTCACTCAGAACACTTGTCCAGTTACAAGCGGATAGCCATTCATTCATTTTATTAACATCAGCTTTTTAAAGTTATAACAATACTCGTAGTTACTAGAAGCATTAGATGATGAAGTAACAGGATCAAAAAACAAAACTATTTGTAATGCTGGATGATGACATGTTTCAGGAACCAAAGGAGTTAAACAACGCTTGACGAGAGTTCCATTGGAATCGGAAGAAAATACCAGGTCAAGAGATCTGCCAGAGTCGTTAGTCACGCCGCTAGACTGCATTAGGCCTGCAGAAATAATGTTCTCAATAAAAGAAATGGCATGTTGAGTAGTTGCCGAAAAAGAAGGTAGCAAGCCCTCATCATCCTGCGAGTGCAGCCGGTCAACATTAGGCAAATTAAAATCACCAAAAAGCAGCAATTCATCTGCAGGTAATAAAACTTCAGTAAGCCTATCGATACAAGAAGCCAGCAAGTCAAATATCGCAGCTGATGGGCATGGAGGGATATAAACTGTAGCAATATTTACATTTTTGTGTGAAAGCCTGAGAGCCACACATATAAACTCCTGATCGCCGGACTCAACAAAGTCGATCAGCATGCATGGAATGTCGCAACGAACGGCGCAAAGCACAACCCCAACTGGAGCATCCACAGACAGACGATGGCGGTCACGGCGAAACACCAAGAACTCGGGACCAAAAAGTTCTCCATCTGCAATCTTTCCACGGAGCCAAGTACAGACAGGAATTAGTCGAACTTGTAAAAAGCCGAGTCGTCTTGGAGCGAAGACCAGTTACATTGGCATAGTAGACGGAGATTTCGCTAACAAGTTTTTTGCACAATAGAAGATCCAGAACGTCTCTTTGGAATAAATTCACGAACGATGAACGAAAATGAGCGTTTCTCATGATCATGTCGAGCAGATATTTTCTTACAGGCAATCAAAGCGCTCGGAGTGCCGACACGTGAAGAAATGTGTTTAAAAATCTCCTCCTCGGTGGATGTACTCTAGATACGAAAACACATTTAGGAAGCCTGGCTGGCCGCAACGTTACAACATCTCCAACTACAGGCGAAGTATCATTAGCGGAAGCACAATTCGCAACCGAAGCAGACTGCAGAGCACTGATATCCGAAACAGAAGCCTTCGTCCCCTCGTTAAACACCCTGTCCATATTTGGCGATACCACAGTATCCACGCCAGAAGAATCAATTCCGTCAATAGAGGCCCCATCAGTATCCAGAGAAATTCCCTATCGAGCCACAGATAAACTCGAGGCAGTAGTAATGTTGTTTGGACGGTTGCTATGGTTCCTTTGTCTCTAGCGACGACCAAATTTCGCTGTGGAAATATTCTCTGAGGAGGGAGAAGATGACCTGCTTAATAGCGCGCCTGATATCCTCTATGATAGCTAAAGCTAGCCCGTTGTTAGCGCTATATATTAGAGGCGCATAACATGATATTACCACAGAGTGAAGATCGTCTAAAGTGCTCGATACAAGTGAAAGTTCGCATCCGAATTGGAATTCAGCGTGTCAGTCAAGCTGAGAAGACTCTCCATCTTAGAGTTGAAGGGGTGAACGTCATCATAAAATTGTTGGAGGTTAGACAGACTAGCTGAAAACTGACTAGTTTTATCAAGAATAAGAGACGGCTTCCCAGAGATTGTTTCCGAACAATTTTTCATGAGTCGTAAGACATGACAGGTAATGTGTCCAGAAGACGAAGGTGAAATGTTTCGCTTTAATCATGTAGCAAATATTGCCGCAAATTCCGTCACATGCTACCTCTCTGCTACTGATTTTAGTGGAGCACATCTTGCAAAATGCCATTACAAATGAATTAATTATTTTTTTCCAACTTGCAGTACAATTCGAGGAAACTAATGTCAAATATGGTTGATGAAATTGATAATTCACAACTGTCCCAAGAATTTGCCGGTTTTCGTATGTGATAAATTTCTCTTATCGTAAATATCTGTTATCGACAATGAAAGTCCAGCTCAAGTAATGGGTCGAGTATGCGATGAAATGGGATCCGCGTCTTCGGTTAATTGAGCTTTAAGGCTTAAAGATATTGTTTAAAAGGCGCAAAGAAAAATAACCTCGAAATCCAGCAAATACTTTAAAAAATTTGTGGAATTTAACTATATACTTATTAGCTGGTCAAGTCAGTCACAATAAAATGATCGGGTCAGTTGATAATTAATCCACAGGCAAATCCAAGGTCCCATGAAGTATCAATGATACAGAAACTCCAACGAAAAGGCAATGTCATCAGATTATAGTCACAAATTTACTTCTAATCACTGCAGGAAAAACTAAATAACTTTATACATTAAAATGAAACAATAAACGACGATTTTCACAAAAAATAATAACAAAAACAAAGAACCGACTACTGTCATTCAATTCTTCTACTTCTCAAATAGGTTTCTTGGAGAAAATCAGAATGGAAAAGAACTTAATTTGATAGTACTGAAAAACATGGACGTGGATATCAATCGGCAAGTTACTCTAGCTTTTTTTTACAGAAATCTGGTTTGGCGAATACGAAAGCATCTTACCGAAATTTCATGTCGAGCAGGAAAGCATTAAGATAACATAGAAATGGGCGTTAACGTACATATTTAGAAATCATCTGCCTACAGATTTCAGATATGTATAAGTCCACATTACCACTACGTCTGGCTACGATGCTTAATTTATTGCAGCCAAGATGGTTATTTTTAAATGGGCAATTTCAAACTTTAGACACAGTACAAGAAATAGAAGTAGTAAAGTTCGAACTATTTTACAGAAAAATTTGGTTCGTTTTTTGTAAATATAACATTTTTGAAAAATTTTCGCGTGAGCGAATTCTTGTAGCACACGACCGCAAGATGTCGTATCCCCATGCAATCAACACACTCTGATTTCACTTTTAACTACTTTTGTTATTATTTGGCTAATCTAACTGAACTTTAAACCAATAAAAAGATATGCCTTGCTATAATTTATGGTAAATGTTACGTCAATGACCCGTAAGCATCGTCTGGTGACAAAAGTTGCTTTTATGTCATGATACCAGAAGACCAGTTCTGTGGAAGCAGTAAACTTGTTGCCCACCTGGACGGAGGTAGCATACATCACAGCATTAGCAACATATTGGGCAAAATACCAAGTTAACGTAGTACTCACAGTCCCCATCATTTGCCATAGACTCCAAGTCTAAGGATGGGGAACAGAAACAGGGGAGTACGTTAATAGACTAGAACACCCAAGGAGTACAAGAGCGCAACAGGAATTCTTTCCTCACAATCACGCACGGTCTTGGGATGTGTAGTACCCGATTTGGAGTCCATAAGTCTGAAAACGGTATCATATCCTGTCCTTTCGAACCGACGTTTGAGGCCTGAAATGCGGCAGCTAAAGAATGATAAGGTAAATGTAAGTTTGTTTTATGAATCAGGTTCCAACTAATTGCTACCATTTTTGCGTATGTTCATCAGAGGATAAAAAAAGCAGTAGGTAACGAGTTATTGTGTTCGTGTTGGAAACTGAATCTCTAGAGAAGTCTCTGTTGAAGAGCTTTTCTGGCATTTTCTGGTTATTGGTACCAAGTTGTTGATTGGTACTTTTGGTATAAGATACTCATATTCCATAACTATTTTTAATTCGATTAAAAGAATTTATTCTACTGCTTGCCAATGCATGCGTGTATTTGTGTATATTTTCTGCAAAGTCAATCCTTTGCGACATTGAGTACTCTCCGTTGCAATAATAGCAGTAGAGCTGTCTTGTATGAGCTAGCATATCTTAATATCCTCGTACTACACTGACAAAATTCTGTAGTTTCAAGTGGTGAATGTAGTTTGGATCAAAAGATAAAATAGTGCTGACCTTCTTTGAAATTGTATTCATGTATAAAGGCATGAATCTCATTTTCCTGGTTTTCCTTTATTTTTAAGCAAAATTTTTCGTTTCGAGATTCATTAGAATTTTTCGAGGATAGATTTCCATGACTCACTGTCTTTGTGTTTCTTGATTTCAAAACTTGTCAGGAACACTCGCTGCTTCATGAATAAATAAATCATCGAGCACGAGAAAAACATCTCACAACGTTATCCAAAATATTCATGTGCATATAAGCAGCACAATAGAACTAGCAGGAAATAACAAGGATTCTTAATTAATTTTCCTGCGATTGATTATTGGAAATCTCTCCTTAAATTCTGATTTAGTAGCATTTTTGTATAGCGAGTAATATTGATGAAGTGTATCTTAAAGTTGAGCGTTGGTTTTCCGAATATAAATTTCTGAGATTTGTTCAAATTCTTGTTGCTTTGTTATGCTCCACAGACATTTATCTCTGTTTACTAAGATAGATATTTCCTCTTCCTCCTATTCAAATATACGCCAAGCTCCGTAGCTTAATTTTAATTTACGTTCTTTTTAAAATT
The DNA here is from genome assembly GCA_963930735.1 of Dioctria linearis. Taxonomy (NCBI): domain Eukaryota; kingdom Metazoa; phylum Arthropoda; class Insecta; order Diptera; family Asilidae; genus Dioctria; species Dioctria linearis. Next base: position 131,291,130 of record OZ005744.1, on the reverse strand, counting down.
ACCCGATTTCTAGGTGTTCATTTAGTCTATGTTCTAGCCTGTTGCATGATAGAAGTGATTTTGTTCGTGATAAATTTCTTCCCCAATCTTAGCTCGAGCACCCACTATTAAGATTTGATGATTATGTTCTTCCAGAGCATAAATTGGTCAAAAAGATTGCCTTTGAATGACATTAGAAGGGCTCAGGATGGGCCAAATACATATCTCGGTCATTTCTTTCTTTGCAAATCTATTCATAATCTCGTTGCTCGGACTACCTGCATGTTTTGGCAATGAACTCAGCTAACTGCTTTCAGTAAATAGTTGTTTGTCGACAGTGAAACAGCCCAAACTAACTTAAGCCTTGGTTTCCAAGAGAATGCGGCGGCGCAATTGTGCAACAGAAATGCGTTTGCGCTGTTCTCGCCGCAATTGCGCTTAAGCGAATAAAGAAACTAGTAGAGATAGTTTCCAAGGAACAGCGTGACGGAATTGCGCTCGGGCTTACGGCCGCAATTCAGTCGGGGCAAAGTAATAGATTGGTGTTAAAGGTGTGCGATTTATTTGTTCAGGATGGCAAATCGAGTGTTTTTTACTAAAGAGGAGGACGATAAATTGATTGATTTAGTTAAAATGAATCCTCTTCTATATAACATTAAATTGAAAAGCTACAAAGACTTAAATATTAAAGAAAAAATATGGAAGGAAATTAGGATAAACATGAATAAAAGAGGTAAGTAGCATATTTCTTTCATTTGTTTAATTACTTAAGCCTTGTTGCACATTTTTCTTGCCAAGATAGAGAGCCTTTCTTACTATTGAAATAAATTTTAAGAACGGCACGAATTTTTGCAGAACAATAACTTGTTCTTCGATGCTGAGTTGGTTTTAATGTTTTTAAATTTTGTTGCGGTAAACCCGGTCTTGTTTTATTAAATATTTTTTCGCCAGGAAATGGAATTTTGAGTCTCTCATCATATTGTGCAGGATACAGGCTGACGTAATTAGCTTATCAATTATTTCGGGTCGCAGGGAAATAGGTGTAAAAAAACACGGAAATATTGAGACATAATTCCAAAGGCGTTCTCTGTAGTTCGCCTTGCTCTTGAATGCCTATAGCTATAGCTTTTTAGTATCGCAGAATGATTGACTCTTTGGGAATGGTTTCATTATAGTTTCTGTTAATGGAAATGTTTCATCTCCTATTAAAACATGATTCAATATAATTGACGTGCCTCGAATAGCAACTGGAGCCGAAGTGGGAATTCATTATTTGCAATAAGTTTTCCCATATCGGATTTCATATAAATTCCTGCATCGCCTTCTCGACCATATGAACCAATGTCGACTGCGATAAATCGGTAATGTGGATCTGTAATCGCAAGAAAAACGATAGAATAAAATCCCTTATAGTTAAAAAAGACTGATCCGGAATTTTTGGGGCACTTTATTCTTACGTGCTTTCCATCAATAGCACCACAACAATTAGGATAATCCCATATTTTAAGGTAATCACTGGCTACTGTCTTTAAGTCTTCTTCAGTTGGCATTGGAATATATTGTTTTAGCATCCTGTTGCAAATACTTATCAAAACCTCACGTATAATCGTGCTGATCCATGAATGAGATATTCTGAATTGGAAAGCAAATGATCGTAATGATTCGCCAGTTGCCATATATCTAGAAAAAAATATCTTATCTTAATAATTTATCAGTAATGCTGTAGAAAGTCTAGTGACTAAAAAACATGCACACAAGACCCCCTTTAAAATACGGTATTGGAGAAAGAAAGGCAAATAATACATCAAAGATGTTACAAATATTTATTTAAAGGTATACGGATCACAAATGATTTATAAAGTACAAGCTGCCTTACTACAGTAATTTATCCGAAATTAACTTTAACTTTAACACAATATTTATATTTTTTATTATTTCTATTTTCGTTCATAATTTACAGTATCTGAATGTAAAATTAGGTGGAGAACGTTACGAGACTACTTTCAGCGAAAAAAGAGAAATTCGAAAAAAACTACAGGCTCTGCAGCCTCTCCCTCCAAATTAGATCCTCGGTATGGGAGCTTGATGTTTTTGCATGCTATGTCGCTGGAGAGAAAGAACAATTATTTCGCGTTTAATTTATATACGCAATTAACTATGTTTTATTTTAGAACAATTAGTAGTACTGCGGTTGAACCAAATATATCTCTTGAAGAAGAAACAAGGGAACAATGTCGAAGTCCCATTAGAAATGAAAGTTTAGAAGCTAATGAAAATTTTCCTACAAAATGTCAGGGTCACCCAATTGAGGAAGAGTTAGACTTTGACAAAGAATTAAATATTGAATCGGAAGTGACGAAAATCAAAAAATCTGTAAAATCATTGTCCAAACAAGACATAGTACTTAAAGAAGTAATGAGAGGAAGAGAACAAAGATTGGAACTAATGAAAAAAATATTGGAAAACAAAAAAACGGTAGAAAAAGATGGTACTGATCTATTTTTTGAAAGCATAGCATCGACCGTAAAAACATTTCCACCAACACTGATTCCCAAGGCCAAATTAGAAGTAATGAATATTATTACTAAAATTGAATTAGATGCGTTAAATTACAGCTCTACATGCACACCAACACCCTCAACCTTTTCAGATTTCCAGAATGCTAAAACACAGGACGAAAGTACTCCATACTATTGCATTTCTCTTCCGCCCGATACATTTTAAGATATCTATATTGTTTATATAAATTTTTTCAGTTATTTTATGAAGAAGTCTTATTTTGTTTAACTAATTTTTTTATTACCTTATTATTAAATGTACATACCTTAAAGTTATGCTCAGTGTTTCTGCTGGAGATATAGGTTTTTTGTTTCTATGACATGGCACTTTCTCGATGTCATTTCTTATAAATCTTAGAACAGTTTCAAACAGCTCACGAGACAGACGAAAATATTCGCCGAACTTTGTGTCATTGTCCATTAAATATCTTTCAATTAGAATCTTAAATTCTCCTTCTTCAATTGTTGTTTGAAACATGTTACTAACAGAACTCCTTGGACATGAAGTTAACAACAAAGTGTCTTCTTCTTCGTATCTTCGTCTTGTAATAAACAAAATAAATCCTCCAAACTCATTATTATGCTTGAAGCACTTCACTTTACTACTTGAATTTCGTTTTTACGATTGCACGTAACGCAAGTGTAGGAAACCACACTAAAAGTATACTAGTTGCTTTGGCAAACCACCTGCTTGTCTGGTATCACACTTTTTTCCCTTACACATTTTTTATAGTCATATATGCGCAGAATTTTATGTTAAGAATATCTACCTGAAAAATTGTAGATGTGAGTCAAAATGCTTTAATGATTAGAAAATTTTGTTTATACATATACGTCCACACTTCCTCTGTCTTTCATTATGTATAAATCAATGCATCATTTAAAATACCCTTTTTCAAAGGTTACCAAGTTACATCACCCTTAGTGCCATTGCTGACTAACTCCTTAGATCACCTTGTATTGGTGTCTCAGAATTTTATCGTTTCGACACAACGTCCAGATATTCTAGAAATTGTCTTATATTAGTAGATTTCTCATATGCAGCTTCAAAGTATCCTCCATGTTTATATAGAGACGTAACGTAACAGAAGCAGGTGTAGTATAACATCTAGCAATGTGGACGGAAAGCACCTGTTACTCCCAGTTGAACAAACTATAGCAATCATATAGCCATCAGAATTTGTGCTCCAACAACAATTGATACCTCCAATTTTTTACAAGATAACTCTGAATCGATTGAAAGCACTGAAGCAGGAAAGTATTTTTTTCAACTCTGGAAAAGAATACGGAGAGATTCTGATCAGCTGGGAGAGTTATGCTGCTGTCAAAGTCTTTATTTAATCCTGCGCAAACTTCAAATTCAATTTACCTATAATATCCACCATGAACTCCATTTAATGGTGTAATGAAGTTCTTGTTCTATGGTAAACTTACTCGCTCGTCTAGGAGTAATCTACGCGGGATTTGCACAATCAGATTTGCAATTGTGGGGAAATCCAATCCAACTCAACTCTTGAGACTAAAAAAATAATAATTAAAAACCTGATATTAATACTAACTATGCATACTACTTTCAGGGGCACTTCCGCAGGATGACACTAATTTAAAAACGCTAACGCAGAGAACGAGGGGAGGAGTTCAAAAATGTTAGTCACTTTCTCTGTTGTTCTCCATTAGAATATAGAGGTAACAAGAAGCGTGAAAAGCCAAATTAAGCGTAGTCTAATTCTGGTTGTGTTAGAAGCTATTACAACTGCAGTTGGGAGCTTATAACGCTGGATGAAATCATACTCTCATACCAAATTTGATGACGCTAACTAATAAAATCACACACACTTTCCCGAATAAAGTTTACACTATCGGCCTGGAAATCGAGATTGAAAAAGCATTCGAATCAGTATGGTACAAAAACTGTTAGTACCTGATTCAGTGAACATAAAGATCTTCTAAGTCCGCTAAAGCTAACCCGGTTTCGGGTCTTTCATAACATTTAAGAGAAACAGATCTGAGTTGCTCTAAAAATGATATTTTTTTTAAGGCTGTGGGGTAGGAAATCCGATCCCAAGCACGGAGGCCAGAATGGCCCACTGTGCTATTCTGCTAGAGTCCCTTTCACCAAGGCGTTCTGTCTTCCTTATGAAGGGCATCAGGTCTTGGTGAGGAAGCTTTTCAGCTCATCTATAGATAGAAGGGCAGACTCCAGGGTATCCAGCCGACTCCAGGCGAAGGTCAGACACGAACAAAAAAAATGTTCGATTGTATCAGGCGCTCCTTCTAGGCAGGACAGATACTCAGGGCTGTCGACAACACCCATCCTTGTTAGATGAGCGTGAGGTGAGCTGTGGCCGTTGATGATGCCAACCACAGTTCTACATTGTTTCCTTCCGAACCCCATAAGAAGATCAGAGCAATTTCTATTGGGCCCATCAAGAAAGAGTTTTGTGCACTTACAAGTACTCAGGGACTCCTAGCTCTGCTGACGCTTCCTAAGAACATCCGTTTTGATGAGAGACCCGATATTCAAGGCGGCAACGCCTACGGCAAGTGCCGGTCCCAGGAACAGAGAGTCAGAGCCACATCTAGCAAAAGGTCAGACCTTTCATTCTCCATGATCCCGATTTGAATAAAGACTCACTGAAGGGACGCCTTGCTGTGGATACGGAACTTATCCACAGATCATATGCAATCCCTCAGTACTTAAAAGTTAGCTGAGGGTCACTCAGAGCTACCAAGGCTGCCTTACTATCCGATAGCAATGTTCTTTCCCTTGTCCTCTATATATTCGCTGCCTTTGCGATGGCGAAGACTTCAGCCTGGCAGACATTGGTGTGTCTTCCAACTGAGTATTCCATACGGGGTCAGGTTCTGAGAAGTAGACGCCCTCTCTGGGTTCCCCGTCAGTGCGAGAGCCGTCGGTAGAAATTTTTACAGAGGACCGGGAAAGACCCGATAAGGTACATCCCTCAGTCCACGATTACAGGAAAGCTCACAGAGAAGCGACCACCAAAGCGAAGCTCTGGTACCATCATATCAAATGGCATGCTGGCCAAAGGGTTTCCAGATCTAGCCCACACGCAAAAGAGTAATTACAAGAGTTTGTTCAGACGTCCTCCTAACATCCCCATGAGCGCAATCTGCATACGGCCCTTTTGTTATCTACCTGAATGACAAGATACATGGTTTGCACGTTAAGCAAGACATCAAGAGCAGCAGGGGCCGTAGATCTCATGGAGCCCGTAGTTCCCAAGCAGAGAAGCCTGCAGACCTGTCAGCTTCCAGATCACAGTCCCCACAAGCGTTCTGGGCCATCATACACAGGAAGCATGTGTGAGAGTGAGTCGAACCATCGACATATAAATCCAGTGCACAATCCTTGGTCTTATGCCCCATGTACAGCCAAAGGTTCTCCTGCATTAAACGTAGTGCCTCATAGCCACATTTCCTTCAAGTCGAGAAGAGCACCAAGCTGGCCTGTGTAGGGTTTACTGCATCGTAACGGGAGCACCAGTCCTCCACAATATTGGGGCCTCGATGCATAAAGGCAGCTATGTTGTGCATGGAGTGTACAGAGGGATGTCATCCGCATACTCTTCACATGAAAATCCAACGTTCTGCAGCACCATAATTAGTGAATCAACCAACATACATCAGTGTACTAGAGAAAGCACGCCACCCTGCGAGCAGCCTCTATTCACTAGCACACTGAGAGAGGTTCGGCCACCACCTGCACAGTTAAGTATCGTTGTCTCAACATTTTGGCGCTCCACCGCACTACAGTGCGGTCAGCACCATGTCGACGAGCTGTCTCATATGTGACCCTGTCAAAGACCCCCGCGATGTTCAGAAATTCTCCTGAGGTAAACAGTCCATGATCCAGTCCTCGCGCAAGGAGAGTAACCATTGAGTGGAGAGCCGTCTCAGTGGATCTGCTATGAGGTATTTAAAAAGGAAGCCTTTAGCATCTCCAGGAATTTCAAAAGGAATTAAGAGAGGCGTATTGTTCGAAAACTCTTCGAGTCCATGTATGATGGCTTACCAGGCTTTGGAGCGAATCCAACCCTCACCTCACCTTCCTCCATATCTCAGGGACTTATCTAATGGTGATACATGCCCTGAAAATGGAGTCGATGAATGGAGCAGGGCAGAATACAGCCTGCACCCGGGGCTTTAAAAGCCGAGTAAGTTGAAATTGACCATTTCACATTCTCGACATAAACTACCTTGGAAGCAGTGGACCAGTCACCACCAATACAGAGAGGTAGGGGATGCTTTTCGCGCAACTGCGGATCCTCTTCAAGCCTGTACTCTGGAAAATGTTTCCTACTTCGATGCCGTATATATAAATGGTATTAAAATTCTGCATAAATTAATTCTGATCCAACTTTAGATAAATACAAACTCCTAGAAATTAGAAAAAAAAAAAGATTATGGTTGTGTATTAGTTAATGACCAAATAAATTTCACTGATAGAAGCCCTCTCTGTAAGCCTCAATTTATATGTAGTGTTTCTTTTTTATTGATTATTCTTCCTCTATAAATTAATTATCTCAGAATACTTTTGTGTGTATGTAAGCCGTTATGATCAGTGTAGCCTTAGATAATGTATTAGTCAATCGAAACGCGGCGCCCTCTTTGAAAAAATTTATATTTAATTTTATTAATTCTCATAAAAGAGCCTGACTATTATACACCTAATCTTCTACATCGTCATTAGACTTAAAAATTCTTTTTGCTTTGTAAGAGGGTAGAAAATTGTTTTATATTGTTTCATGTTGTAGGAGCCTATCTGATACATTAACGAGTGAATCCAAATACCTGGCCGGTAATACGTTTCAGAATTTTCTGCGGGCACATTACTTCACCTTGCTTGTTTCTTTCCAAGCCTAGGTAAGCTTATCGACATTACGAAAGAATTTGACTTTTTTGTGCTTTTTCACAAAATTGGGTGAATTTTTGTTCTCCTTAGCTTTTAATGTTAGATAAAATAGAAATAAATTTCATAGCATGCTGGACAGCTGCACATAAATCAGAATCACTAGTGATAAATCGTGCTTAATGCTAACGTATAGCTAAAGAGCTATTGAGAGCACAATAATGAGATAATATACTGTGACTGGAGAATCAATTGTAAAAGAAGAGACACATCAGATGAGCATGCTCTATCATCCCATAATCGTATTTGATCTAAGGGTACAGCTATATGAGTTAAAAATTGGCACATTCATAGAAGATCGTTATGCTCTTCTACTCACCTTGTTGAACAAACCTGATTAGGGTCCAACGGTTCCATATCGGACTTTAAGATGAGCTGATACCTCGGGGTGTTAAAAAAATTAAAAATCTTTCCAATAGTAGCAAACGCATTTCTGTTGAAAGGTATCTTTACAACATTTAAAATGGCCAGATTTAAGCTATGTAAAATGCGACACGCAATGCACCTAAGGAGGAGTAAGTTATTTTTCGCTGATGTAGCCTTGAGCGCCTTTAAACTTTCCGCTGCACCATCCTATCCCTGGCCTCGCAGATACTTTTATCAATTTTGCACTCTTTCAACCCTGATGAAATTGAATCAGACAAATTTTTTTTCAGTCATTAATTCTAAAGCCATAAACTGTAAAAAGTATTTGCAAGGCTTATCCTGCCTTGATCGTATAGTTCGAATACGTAAGAGATAGAAACAATTGGATTGGAAATCCGCGAATAAAATTAAAACTCATTTTGAATTTTCCATATCCATATCAGTTTTTTTTCTTTCTGCTTTGATTGCCTAGCCACCTCCTGTGATGCCCACTTGTCCGCAGAGGAATAAACACTTTTGGATGGACATATGTCCTTACCTATACATAGTTACAGTAAACGAAACAAGGCATCCTTTTACTTCTGTGGTTGACATCATTACTTAAATTCAATTTATCGACGATGGATCATGCTGAGAACAGGAAATGTCTGGCTTGTCTGGAACAAGTTCCTGCGAGGGTACTCCATCGCAATTTATTGTGTTTCGTCTTTTCATGTGATCAGTGTGATCTAAATATAATTACAATACCTCACCACATCTTTTATTAACCCACTCTGGATTCATCGTATAACAATCTTTAAAATGTCTAGCTAAAATATTTGAATTTCCGATGCGAATGCAATTTTCCTCATCCAAAAACATATTAAATATCATAAATATTCAGCTTAAAGTTCATACATGTGCATGCCACGCCAGTGGGTGCACCGCTTCAATAACAAAAGAGAGTGTTGTATCCACAGGAAACATAGAAAATATTTACCTCTAAAACAAATTTTCCATAAAGCAATGAAATCTACCAGAAATCTGTTACCGCAATCGAAATTGATCTAATCAATATGTTTTCTTCTTCCTCTTACTCTCCCCCTTTTACACAATACAATGCTTGGACCCTCATAAATGAACTCAAGAGCATCATGGCCATTTGGGACGTAGCTTTGAAATTGGTAAGTCCAAAGGCATAAAATAAAGTTTTGTTGAAACTTCCTTTTTTCGAGCTTATATTCCAACCACCACAACGCTGGAGCTAGTTCGTTCCAGATTCAGCCGATTCATTGTATTTCTAATCGACGAGTTCAGGCCATCAACAAGTTCCGAAGCATCTGTTAATTTTCTATGCAAACATCAATTACCCACTCAGATATATAACAGTTTTCTAGATTCTGTCCAAGGGTAAAATTCGGCAAAGGATGTGTATAAAACCATACTTGAAGCCCTTTATCAGGACGCAGGAGTGTATCATGATGCCCCTTCTATATGTGCATTCTCATATGTATACCTATAACAACTGCCCTTATGTGTATTTCTACTTGTACTTTACACTGCTCCAAGTCTTTATTGAACTGTGAAGGGGCCTGGGATGGGGTACTCTGGGAACTGATAATTTTTTGACTCAATTTCTCTGAAACTCGTTTTTATTTGTGGAGGAATGCACTCATCCCAGTTTATCGTTCATCCAATCCATTCAATTCCACCGTGTACTTCACAATCCAGGAAAGGAAATTTATTGCTGTGAAACGAGATTTTAGGAGATCTCTAATCGTAGCACGTTACTTTTGTTCAATCGCTTACTAGCGCCGCCTGGCTTTTTTTCGCTGGTGATTTTTTTATGAAATTGAAGTTGTTGATTGCTATATGTTGAAATGTGCAGGGGTTGTAAAAATTATTTCATATAATATGTTCTGAAACTTTGGAGTAAAATGTGTTATAAGAGATTTGTTCTCTTTCAACAGGACGTTCTAGAAAATTAACAATAAAGGAGATTGGCACAAAGAGTTTCTTGATGGCAACTATGTTGATATGTAACTGAAAATGGATTTTCTTTCTAATTTAGGCTTTTTATATGGTAAAAGATTATATCACACAACAATACAATAATTCGGAATATATACAGGGTGTTCCGTAAATGTCTTTAATCCTTTAAGGGGATAAAAGTAGAGGTCATTTGGGTCAAAAAAGTCTTGATACTTTTATATCGAACTCCGCTTGGTTTTCGAGTAAATCGATAATATCGATTTTCGAGATTTTGCATACCTTTTCAGAGTAATTTCGTTATAAGTTCAATTGTAATTAATGGATTGTGACGTTCAAACCTTTATTTAAAAGACCACACATTGGCCTTTCTAGGAATGCATAATTAGTTATAATTGTGCCGATTATTTAAAAAAAAAAACAATTTTCTCTAGAATTTTTTATTTCACCAAAATGTTTGTCGCGCTTCAGTGTACATTTAATCCAAATATCACCATTGCAAGAACTTGGCAAAACTATGAGAAAATTTGCGCATTATGTCCCCTTTCCAAAATGACCCCCTAAGTGCTATCAACAATAACAATCAATAGTTATGAGCAAACATTTGGAATATGAGCCCATCGAGGTAATCTTCAGTTTTTTTGTAGGATTCTATCTCCTCCTACAGTTTTTAACCTACGACAACCATTTATATGTCATTGTACGGGAATCTGAACTGGCTATTAGATAGGGTACTTTTCGATTTCGAATTTCGAAAATGGAGGGTGTAATTTCGAAAAAACACTTTTTTACCTTTAACTTGATATTTACGTAGATTTCGGTATTCTGCATCTTCATTTTGTCGGGAGGGGCCAGCTCTGGGAGGGGCAGGAGTTCAAAGTTTCAACTTTAATATAGGGTGTCCCAGACGAACCGCATTTCCTTTATACCCCGGATTCGTCACTCAATTTTGAGAAATAAATTGTATGGGAGGAGAGCCAGAAAATGCACGGTGTGGGCGGTAGGGGGGGTTTACTATTTTTAGTACTGTTTACACTTTACACCCTGTAAATTACTTGATATACACCCTATCAAGACGAAATGTATCTCAGGTGATAGCAAACCGTCTATGCTTTGCAATGAATGCCTAACCAGCCCTACTCTCATCTTCAATCTTAAGTTGTAGTACGTCAAAGTCCAAAAATTGGAAAAAAAATCTTATTTTTTTTATAATTTTAACAATTTTTCCGCCAAAATGTACGATAACTATACAGTTTATTTACATGATTTAGAAACCCCGGAATGTAACCTTTAATTTAACTATGCACATGTACCTACATAAATGCAACCGTTTTTCCAATATTCCCGTTTCTATGATTCATAATTTCATGAATTTTGCGAATTTGCGTGGAATTGCATAAAGTTAGGCGCGATATTTATTGTTATTAGCAAAATATTGAAACATTTTAGAAAACAGTATTTCTTTGTTAACGAGTGTATCTGTGAATACACATAATGCATTTTACAGATTACGGGAAATAAAATATTGTACTTAGCAGAAATCTGCAGAAAATGATTGGAACGCCGTGTACAAAATTTTAGCTCTCCATGTCGAAGCGTTCTCAGAAAGTTACCAAATATATATTGACAAGTCAATGTTATGTATGGCAACACCTCGAATGGGTTACCCGATTTAGTTCATTTTTGAAGTTGTATTGACAATTTTTATGGAAACGCCGTGTACAAAATTAATTTGCGCTTTCCACGTGCTCGCTTTTTCAGGCAGTGTCCAAATATATAGTGAAAAACCAAAGTCTTGTATAGCAACAATAACAACTATTATAAGCACTAAAAAAAATTAGTCAAATCGGTCGGGCCATTCTCAAGTGAAGCGATTACCAACGAACTGGATATACACATAACAGCGTTAAAATCAGAAAAGGTGATAGCATTTTTAAGTCACAATGCTTTGCCGAAAAAAGCAGAGAATTGGAAACTGAAAATCGGTAAAGCTCTCTGAATTTGATTCAGTAAAACTGAATTTTAGGAAACGTTAACATGACCGATCAATCAGTATACTGAAATTATGGAAAGGGTGACACTTGCCTAGTCTGGAAATTGGAAAAGATTTTGGATTTTGGTTTCACGTTATAAAGCGTAATCCGTAATCCGTAATCCGGACATAATTAACCATTCCTAAAAACCGCTGGAAGGTTCTTCTTGTACTTAGGATCTGGTACTTCGAGCATATGTGGCCCAATTACTTTACTTTTTGACACACTATTAAATTTCTTAAGGATTAAGTCTAACATTAATTTCCTTTGCAGTGTCTAAAACTCGTTTTAGATTTTCATCATGCTTTATTTTATTTTTCCCGAAAACTAAAATATCGTATATATATACGGATGTACCATTCAAATGTCCAATATACTTTTAATTTAGGTTTTGAAATATTTCAGGTGCTGAGTTTAAGTCAAACGATAGTCGATTAAACCTGTAACAGCCACAATGTGTTACGAAGATACATAAATCTTAACTCGCTTTTTCTAATTTGATTTGCCAGAAGCCATCTTTCAAGCCTAATACCGTATAGTACTCCATTCTCGATAATGTAGAAACAAATTCCGCTAACAAATGAATTCTTTCAAAAGCATCTTTTAGTAAGCGTGCATTTATTTCCCGTGGATCTAAACATAACCGAGGTGACTTGCCTTGTTTTTATGTAATTATTCCGTTTTTAACCCCCATTTAGTTGTCTACTTTATCTATAATTTTAGCGTTTTCGAATTAATTTAGTTTCTTTAGTCCCTTTTCTTTTGAAGTTAATGGAATTCGTCGTGAAGATTTTACTACCGCATCTACATTCTCATTTATCTTTATTTGACATTTGTCGGGAAAACAACCTAACCAACTGGATGGATCGATGGATTGAATATAGGTGGAGTCACCCAAGGGGAGGGGTACTCCAGAACGTAGGTCACAGCAAGCCCATTTTTCACCCTACGAACCCATGACTAATGATCACAGGTCCCAACCAGACGCCCTTATAAACCATAACAATGGCTCCCAACCCTCCCTACCGGCTTCGTGCAGTTCAGCCAGGAGGGGTGAGCCAAGGAATTAATAGCGATTACTGGAGAGAGCCGGACAGTGACAAAGAAAGTGAGTCACTGTTTCGGATTCCTCTCCGCATTCTCTACATATCGGACTATCGGCAAGTCTTAACCTATGTAGGTGACCCGTAAGAGAGGAATGTCCCGTAAAAATAGACACCCGAATTCTCTAGGTACGCTTGCTCAGTCTTAGCAACTTTTTGGTGATACTTGGGTTAGGTTTGCCCCACAGTTCCTTTGTTGTTCTACCCGAAGGGTCGTCTAACGAAAGACAACTGTGTTGGCAACCGGCCCGAGTCGCAATTGTAGACACAATGTAATCCCTATTGTGGAGGATGGTGTCTCCGGCGTTACCAAGACACGCAAGCTCGACCGCTTTTTCGTTTGCACCGATATCACTGTAACCAGGCACCCATATAACAAGTACCCTGTTACACTGGGAGAGGGAGTTCAGAGTAGTATTACACTCCAGTACTAAGTTGGATGTTGTAAAGGGCTTTGACAAGGCCTTGACAGCCGCTTGGCTACCCGAGTAGATGGCAGTATCCTTATTCTCAGTATTTGAACCAAGAGTGTCCCTTCCCGCTTCAAGAATGGCCTTGAGGTCCGCCTGGAAAACCGTAACATGGCCTTCCAGGTGTATCGCAAGTTCCAAGTGCGGCTCCTCACAGAAGTCGCCTGCTCAGGTATTGTCTTTCAATTTGGAGCCGTCCGTGTAGATTGTGATGTCTGTCAACGGGTGAATCATGGAGTGTGATGCCCATTCTTCCCTGGCCCTCCCTTCCAACCCGATTGCTGGTAGTCTGGAATGCGCCGCTTACACTACGTAGGCACAATCTTTTAATCGTTTCCAATATCTTTCGCTAATTGGCATACTACATTGCTTTCCACCACACCACGGAGCCATAGGCCAACATGGGTCGGGTGACGCTAGTGTATATCCACACGATCATCCGAGGTTTGAGTACCCACTTTTCCCTATGGCTCTGCGGCATATTTCGAAAGTTCTAAGAGCCTTATTCGCTTTGTCCTCAAGGTGTGGCTTCCAGTTCAAATTTTTATCCAGTATTATGCCCAGATATTTAACCCTGTCCTTAAGCTCTAACCGTGTAGAGCCGATTGAGGGCAGGTTCAATATTGGGATGTTCCCTTTTTTTGTAAAAAGGCATAGGTCAGTTTTCGAAGGTTTGATGCACAGTCCGATATCTATAGCCTAGTCTACGACTAGTAGGATCGCGTTATGCACCAGTCCACAAAGCTCCGATTCAAAACTTTCGATGACTAAATCACCAGGTCATCTGCGTAACATACCGTTTTGTGCCCCATCCGGGTGAGAGTTAGCAACAGATCGTCCATGATGAGCACACACCTTGTGGGGTCCCCTGTGGACCTGTTTTACATTACTTGCCCAACCCAGACAGGCGAAGACAGTTCTATTGTTCAACATGTGTGCAATACAGTATTTTAGGGATTGGTTCACGCCATGTCACCTAAGTCATTAAATAAACCCTTATAATGTTTAATTGTGTTTTCTTTTTATGTGACTTCGCTCTTGTTGTACTTGGCGCTGTTATCGATTTTAAATGTTTCTAGTTTTCCATTGACCAGAAGTTCCACAAACCAAAGTCTCTATCTGGACGCTGAATACTTGCAATTGTCATGGAATTCGAGTTCATAAACACTATTTTTTCTACATAATTTGGAAAAGTGATTTTTATTATTACATTTAAAGCATAACTTACCAAACGCCCGACATTTATTAATTTGTATGTAAAATAGCAGTTAACAGTAACCGCACGTCTTGTACTTTTTAAGATACAGGGTGATTTGTGAAAAGCTAGAAAATTGTCTCAATCATCCTGCAACTTCGAAACGGTTGATATGCCACACCCTGCCATACACTTTTTTTGTCTAGGTTAGTATTATCACCACCTCTTCTTTTGATGACTTAGACGGAAACACAATGTATATAGACCAGACTAGAACACTTACCATTCATTTAGGCATCCGAAATACTCTTAGAAATATTCATATTAAATAAAAAAAATAAAAAAATGGCTTACAGTATCAATGTGCTTGGGTTCCCCCACAGTGGCGCCTCCTTGGAAGTTTAGCTCCTTCAAGAAAATTTAAATACCTATATGTCTACACTGTTGCCCGGTCGAAACACTGTTTCGGATGATTGGTTACATTACTTCCGAACGTTTCTACAACGACTCAAGGAAGAATAATTAAGCGTGTGTCTAATGCTGACCTGAATGAACTGGACTGGACTATAGCAGTTAACAGTAACCGTGATTTGTGAAAAGCTAGAAAATTGTCTCAATCATCCTGTAACTTCGAAACGGTTGATATGCCACACCCTGCCATACACTTTTTTTGTCTAGATTAGTATTATCACCACCTGCTCTTTTGATGACCTAGACGGAAACACAATGTATATAGACGAGATTCGAACACTTACCATACATTTAAGCATCCGAAATACTCAAAGAAATATTCATATTAAATAAAAAAAATAAAAAAAATGGCTTACAGTATCAATGTGCTGGGGTTCCCCCACAGAGGCGCCTCCTTGGAAGTTTAGCTCCTTCAAGAAGATTTAAATACCTATATGTCTACACTGTTGCCCGGTCGAAATACTGCTTCGGATGATTGGTTACATTACTTCCGAACGTTTCTACAACGACTCAAGGAAGAATAATTAAGCGTGTGTCTAATGCTGACCTGAATGAACTGGACTATCTTTACCTAGTTCCCTTTCTTTCAATAGGTTTTAGGAATACTGAATTAAAATGTGTGTCTTTAATTTCCTTCACCGTTTTAAATTTTTCACACTAACTGACAACAAGATCTTTATTCAATGCCGAACTGAAGGGAAGCTTCTAGACCTAAGTGACTAATCTAATACATCAAGGAAAATGAATTTATTACCTGCAGATTTTATTCAGAAATTAAATTATTATTGACTGTACAAATGATTTAAATTATGATTACTACATATTTATATTTCAGAAAAAAATAAGATAAAATATAATTGAAATGTAACTACACTAATTATAATTCAAAATGAACTTAATGAAATGTTCATATGTATAATATGGGCGCGTATGTACCAAAATGAAATAAACAAGAAGAACCAAATTTATTTTGTCGGGAGGAGTAAAAGCCCACTTCCCGGGAAAACTAATAAAAAAAAACGGAAAATACTAAACTCCGGGGAAACAATTTTTATTATGGAAATATAGAGCAACAATGATAATGACCATCGGGCTAATAACAGGAATAGATCCGTATACAAGGTGATTTAAAGGGCTTGTTGCTGACCCTGAATGAAAGGGATGCGGAGAGGAATCCCAGACAGTGACTCACTTCCTCGGGAAAGTGTTACAGATTCCTTGATTCACACCTCCTCGATGAGCTGCGCGAAGCTGGCAATGAAGGCTGGGAGCCAATACTCAAATTCGTTAGAGCGTCCGGTTGAGAGCTATAAGTTATTACTCATAAGTCTGGAGGGTGAAAAATGGGCCTTTTAGGGCCTACGTTGCAGGGGCCCTGTTCAGTCAATCAAATACAGGGTGATTTCTCTGTGGTGGTCAGTAGAGGCAGCTAGGCAAACAAAAAATTGAATAGCATGGCGGCATATCAACCCTTTCGGAGTTCCAGATTAAGAAGGAAAGATAGTTTGTGCACAAAACACCCGGTATCTTAAAAAATACAGGGCATAAGGTCGCAGTAAAAACACATAGCCTTTCCTGCTTATTCAGCCCAGTACGCCTCTCCTCTAAGGAATTATGATGGTCTAAACTAAAAATTTCGGATTTTCTTAGCTTTCCCTTGATTTTGACTTATATTTTTTTTTGCTCAAAGGTCGTTAAGAGATCTCTTTTTATAAAAATTGTAAACAGTAGACTTTCCTTAATTTGACCTACTACACCCTATGAACTATCTGTAGCCGTTAAATGGTTATTAGATCTTAACCTATTCTCAAAGCTAATTTGTTCCCTTGGTGACTGCAAACATCTCATTTAAAAAAAAACGTCATCTAATTTCGGTATGAACTGAATATGTTGTGAACTTATAACTCCTTAACGGCTGCAGTTAGCACATAGGGTGTACGAGATTAAATTAAAGAGGAGTGTCCACAGTTTCGAGTTTTATGTAAAAAAAGTTATGTTAATCAACTTTTTGCAAGAAAAAGTGAGGTTAGAATAAAAAAGGTAGGCTAATCAGAAATTTTTAGTTTAGACCACAATAACTCCTGAGATAAGAGGACTACCAGGCTGATTGCGCAGTTGTTGGAAGAGCCATGACGCTCTGCATACAATGAGTTCTTAATTGAGGCAATACGCCCAGTTATTTTTTAGATACTGGGGATTTTGTGAAAAACGAGGTTTTTTTCTTAATCACCCTATAATCCCGAAACCATTGCCATACAGTTTTTTTATTTTTCTAGGTGAGTACTATCACCTCCTGCTCCATTGACCACCTTGGAGTAAATACCCTGCAAAATTCTATGCTAGATGAATTAAATAAAACCTAGGGACTGCAGCTATCTGTCGAGGGTCAGTTTCGAAAGAAATTTAAATGTATACCTGTTACCGCGAAAATATGTTTTTAATTTTTCCTCATCGAACCGCGGTACTTTCTCTACCCAAAACTGAACTTTCCACCTTAAAAGGAAAATTCAGATAATAAATTATTTCATTCCAATTTTGTTATATTTAAACAAATCTTCGACCTCGCTTTTTTCGTTTCAAACAAAATTGTGAATTGATATATCACATCCGCCGATATATTTTGCACCTCAACATTGGAAAATTGCAAAATAACGAATAATTTTCTTTTTTCGGACCAAGTCTTGAATTTGTCGTTTATTGAAAATTAATTGTTGACGTGTAGCCTATATTAAGGCAAATATATTTGTTACTAATATTTCCAAATTGTTTAAGCTCGAAATTTTGTCCACTGAATTGAAATGTCGGTACAGTACAGTTTGGCCCATAAATACCCCTTTTTATGTCTGGCAGAGTACTTTAACATCCTGGTATTAAGAATATCCCGATATGAGTATCTAGATATCGATAGCCCATGTCTGTCATAAGCATAAGATGAGGTAAGTTGCATCAGAATATAAATAGAGAATACAAGCTTTCTAGAGAGAGTCTTTTTAGTTCAGTTTTCTTCCCAAATACCAGTGTAAATTAAAAAACTGTTTTAATTTAAAACAAATAAAATTGCTAGCTCTGGTCTAAAATCAATACTTATGATACCCTAGATGAATGCCCGTATGTAAATTCGTAGGGTCAACCATCTGTGCTAGTTTGTTTTTGAAGTGGTTTTGCGAATATATATTTAGAACGGTTCGTCGGACAGTAAAAATGACTATATCCAACATCGTAGGATTTCATACTCTGAAGTACAACAAATACCCCTAGAACTAATCATTTTCACAAGTAAAAAACCTGAACTTTTATATGGCAATACCAAGAATCCAGTAACCCCGGATTTAGTCCACTTTTGACATTATATTTAGAATATTTATGTAATCGCCGTGTACAAAATTACAGATTTCAACGTCGGTGCGTTGTCAGGCAGTGTCAAAATATATAGTAAAAAACAAAATTTTTGTATGGCAGTCCAACGAAGGAGTTACCCAATTTGTCCCATTTTCGAACTTAAATTTACACTTTTTCTAAGTAGGCCAACTTTCGGATTTCTCTAGGTGAATGTGTTCTCGAGATATCGAGAGGACGGAGAGACAGACGAACGGGAGGACAGACTATTACTATTATGTGAGGGTATCCAAACCATTTTGCTCTACCAGCATTATTTCTGTGCGTGACAAACGGAATGACAAACGTAGTATGCTCTATGATTTCATCTCGTGTGTAAATAACTTATTGTTTGAATATAACTTAGACATTTATATGAGAGACATAGCGTCAGCGATTAGAACCTATGTTAGTGCATTATTCCGATTCGAATCAATTCGCATGTACTAAAAATCGTGAGTTTCTGCATCTCTTAATATTAAGTTTTGGTTTCCCATCAATATCTCGTTCAAAATGTATGTAAGTCTTGAACATAAACTGGTTCCCCCTTTACGCCAGCTCCAACTTTAAAGAATGACTGACCGCTACACCATGGAAGAAGGATAAAACTGTGGAAATAGTACTATTCTGAAAATCCGAACCATTTAAGCATACCATACTTATGCGCATACATACATACAAGTGTATTCCTAAATATATTTTGGGACGTATGTATTTAATTTTACTACCCATGTATGTGTGTATGAAGTATATCTCCGCTTTAAAAATTAAGTTTCGCAGTGTTTTTCAATTTTCAAGGAAATTCTTCTTTTTGCGGATGTGGTCATTAACCTGCTGCCGAATGTTAAGCTTTGAATTATTTGTTAGCAGCTTTTCTGTTTTGCCCCACCTATGAAGCTAAGTAAGGCAGTCAGGAGTCGTTCAAAGATCTCCAGAATAATTAATTATGTTGGTATTAATTAGAACGGGGTTGAGTTTTACGCTTGTTCTATATACGTAGGTATGCGTACTGTAGTGAATACATATATGTCCCTGAATAGATATGGGTCAGGAAGTCGCTTATGAAATTTCCGGTACTGTTGAATTATACACAACGTCCATTGTTAACAGGATATCTGGGAAAACATTATCAAAAGTTGACGAAAAGTTGGGAAAAGTAAATCCCTTTACTCTCGTTCTTAGGCTTCAAGCGATGAAATTATGAGAATATAGAGGTTTTTTGTGTACCTACCTACCTGGAGAAAGTTTAGTGTTAGAAGTTTTAAAAGCTGGTGAATAATTAACAACAGGAAGGATTACCAGCATACTTCTACACATACATGCAAGACTTTCACATTTTTAATTAAATTTATTAAAGCTATTGCATGCATTTAGCGTCATCTGTAGTCAGAAGTAGGAGAGAATAATTTTCGTAATTGTTTAGGGAATATTTGAAATTGGTTTCAAATTTAGTTCCGATTTGAAAAAATTTTGATTAATTTATTTCTATTTTGCGTAAATTGTAGAGGAGCGCAATTGTTAAGTTGGGTACAAAAAAAGCGCAAATTGAAGGCAGTCATATAACAGGAATAAGTCCATAATGAAATGATACGAAAAAAATTTCCCAACCATCTTGCAAACTAACAACAATGTGGAAAACGTACGTGTATTTATTTCGTGTATGAATATTTTGAGGTTGTTTAACAAACAAATTGTCTTGGACGAAAAAAAAATATGTACAGATTCTGTCAGATGATGGTTCCCATTCTGTTTATTACGAAAATTTGAAGAATTGACGTAGTTTATGATTCGTATCGGTGATTTGAATATCCGAGGGAGAATGGCGAATGCCGCGAGTAAATAATATAGGATTCCCTTCGGTGATTCTATATAAACCTGAAACCATGAGGGCATTATTCTGAATTGACGGAAATATTTATTGCCTACATATTATAAATGTAGAGTCTTTTTTGTAACCGATCCACAAAATACCAAAACTGTAACTGTACCGAGTATGATAATAACATACATCATCATCATCATTGAAAGGCAGCTGCAGGCATTTGATAAGTGATAAGCGAGCGAATCGGTCATATAACATTCAACTACACTCGGGTTATTTTTGTTACGACCAAGATTATTTTAATTAGGAAAATTTTAAATTCACATTTACGTAATCGAGTTAAGGATCTACCAATTGAATTAAATATCTACCAATAGTATAATATCGTTAATAAATTATAATTTTTATCAAAGAAAATGGAACTGAGTTTTCATTTTATTTAAAGAGGAAAAGTAATCCCACATAAATGAATGAAAACTTTTGTAGGAGCGTTACTTTTATCTCATATCTTTTCTCGCTACCACTCTTCGGGTTGATTTAGACGTACCTTTTACTTGGAATTTGGAGGATCTATTATCGCAAATTGCTCTGTTGTTTGCGATCCTATTTTAACGCCTTGTTCGCGTTGGCTTAATTCGCATATGTAAATCCTAAAAGTATTTTCTACGAATATGAAATCGGCGTTCGGGTGACAAATTTTGGAATAGATTCGTTCTAGCTTTTCCTCAGCGTACTATACTTATCTGACTAAAACTATACCAATTAGACCACAAGAACTAACTTTAGATTTATACTTATTCTTACTCCCCTCTTGAATATACTCCTAAAGGGAATATTTTATATTCCAATTACGAATTTTGTTTTGATTGTCGAGCAATAAAGTTAGAAAATTAAAAAAATTTAATTCGGGGAGCACAGTTATCACAATTTATGCGTGTTTGTATGGAAAATTTTGTATATGCCACATAGCTTTGCTTGTTCGTATTTCCGTTTTCATTTTTGATTCTGTTTCCGTTCTCGTTCGTGCATGTGTTTGTGTTTTTAGTTTAGTCTTATGCGCATTGTGTTCTGCCAAAACCCTTGGGAATACTTCCCAAGCCATGAAAGAGAAATCTGTATGCTGTGAGTGCTGAGTCCGTTTTCTTAAATGTTCTATATTGATACTTATGGAAAAGTGCTCAACATTGGCTTTATATATGCCATAGAGCCTAAACTACTATCCATAAAGGAAAATAGTCACGTAATAATTTAAAGCTTGGTTCCTTACCTTCCGAAAGGCTACACTTCCTATATACCTTACTTAACAAAATAATAAAATAGTTTTGATTACAAAGTAACCTTACCATTTTACGCTCAATACCTCTCAGCAGAGTGATAATTGCATGTGAGTATGAGCAGCCGTAGTCCGAATCTGTAGGCAGCTACATTCGATATCATCAGCCCACGGCATGCCATGACGGCACAGCGACATTACAATGATTACTCAGCGGAGAATTTTCGTTTGCGGAATCGTAGTCATTTGGTTAAGATAATTTTTTTAAATAATTTTGTTAGGAAAGGTATGGAAATTTCATTACGGTTCGGAAGATAAGAAAGCATGCTTAAGATTAACAGAACGCCATTTTTCTGTATGAATAGTAGTTTAGGGTGGACAAGCTATTCAAATCAAACTTTTGTCACTTTTACATAAGAACACTGCAAATATTTTAGAATGTAAGGACTACGTTGGGCCACGCATGGGGTAGGGAGGGAGTCTGTTTCATGGCTTGTGAAGTATTCTCGAAGATTTTGGTTCTGCGATATGCGTTTTGTGTTTAGGGTTTGTGTTTACTTATCTCTGTTTAAATCTTTTTGTGGTTTTTTGTCCTTCGGAAATATATATTTACGTTTTCAATTAAATAAAATGTTTATGGTATTTTTACATATACCTGCAGATAGGCAAAGGAGAGACCGATAGGAGGAAAGAACATTATAATTTATTTATCATTACATATTTAAAATAAACCCTTTTATACCCTGGAGATGAGATCTATAGGATGTACTAAGTTTGTCATTCCGTTTGTAACACATCGAAATAATGCTGGTAGAGCAACCGTATCGCACATCTAGGCTTACGCATAATATTAAAAGTTATTTGATTTTTGCATATGCGTTTGTCTGTTAGCCCTCACTATAATTCGACAACCCGTTTACTTAGAAAGCTGAAAATTTGCACACGGCTTTAAGAAAAAAACTTTACATATATGTTCAAAATATATATATATATATTTATATGTGAACAATGCCTGAGAACGTATAGCGGTAAAAAGTACATGAGGCTAATGCGGGGGGTTACACAAGATAATTCAGCTTGTATGAAACTTGCTCTGCCAGTTTCAGTGAACTTGGATGATGATCAAATCATGGCATCTGAGGTAATAGTAATTTGTCATTAAACAGTTTTTAAGATGGCGGAAAAGAAATGTTTGAGAGAAATTGATAAATGTTTTCTTGAAAAATATGATTTTCTCGGATCGTTTGCATTACATCATTTACAAACATCTTCCCCTTCAAGTTTTCTCTGGTTTCTATCATTCTCCTACTTCGTTTATTGATATAACTTTCCAATATAAGCAAGACTGTCGGGCTCTGGTACCAACTACCGGACTACTGTAGTAAATTCCATGCGGAGGTTCTAGTTTTCTGTAACCAATTATGCTACTGGAAAAACTCTTAACGTACCTAGTGATCGAGTTATTACAATTTGTATTGACAGTCAAACTACAATCAAAGCTCTGGACTCGAACATCATTAGATCGCTCATAGTCCACCGTAGTCACAGTAAGTTCAGGAAATTTGGTGTAATGAGAAAGCTAATTCTCTGGCCAGAAAGTGTTTAGAAAAGAACATAACTTTGCGGAAAATCCATAGGTAGAACATCTTCACAGATTACAGGCTTATAAGCTGGCTAATCGTAGATGGGGAAAACTAACTATATGCGATATTTCAAGACAGCTATGCCCACGATGTGGCATAGGGAGACAGAAATTCTGGTAAGTTGCAAAGGGATGCAAGCTCTACTCTACACTATGCCTTCTGTAGAAGCAGAACGAGGAAGAGTTTGAGAGCGATTAGCACTTGGTATGTGAATGCCCCAATCTAGCTAAGCGTGGAAGGAATAGGTACTCGTTGCAGCTACTTTTTTTGCGAATTAGCGGAATTAACACACAAGGAGGTTTAAGTGCGGCTCATTGTAGATATTTCCAATAGCCGCCACTCTAACCTAACCTAACCTATTGTACAAGTAACTAAGACTATGAGGAAAGATGAGATGGTAGCGGGTTGTATGCTTGTCTTTTAGATATTAGGTACCTACTTAAGTATATCTTGACCTCCTCAACTGTTCCTGATGTCTCTAAGCCTCTCTCTATGTTAAGTCATCTTCTTATGGGCTGTTATCTGAACCAATGGTTTTTATCTTTTTTCACTTACGACTTGCTGTTACTTTCTGCAGTGGTAGAATCGACTCCTTATACTTGAGCGCCAATTTCAAAGCAATTACTTCTTTTCACCAGTGTGCCATAGTCTATCTCAAAAGATGAAGATGAAGGGGAAGAGAACTGGTTTCTCTTCTATTTCCATTTCCCTTTCTACCTTATGATTGAGTGTGTTATTCTCATGTTTAAAATGCCATCTATAGCCGCTTATCGATGAACTACTAGATTTTAACTAAAGTAAGCTCGAATCTATTTACGCGTTATTATCGGTATCATTTTGTGTCACAAAATCCTCCCATAAATCATCATTGCCGTGAATGATTCAGAGCACAGTAAAATGTATTTAGAGAATGAATCTTCAATGTACATGAAATCAATAGCAGCACAGAATGCTTTTATTGTATCCTAGGTGTACTTACAATGTTGACTATCCCTAGGGTGCATTGTCGTTTTATAGTTTTGTAAACATTTATTTCCCAATTACACAAAAGTTACTTCTATAAATACCCCGCAAGGAACTCAAACAGCATTTTGGTGGTGCGAATAAAAGCATTTCGTACAAAACCCACCGGAAAGGAAGTTTTACTCGTTCCAGGTGTGGTGTGTGTGTGCGTTGTATAACCAACCAATGCCATTTGTAACCACAAATTTATATCCCATGTACTATTTGTTTTTGAAAGCCTTCATTTTTGCTGTAATTGTGGTTGATAATGGTGGCGTTCACATTAAAATGTTGTATAACAGAGGATTTCATAGTATTCTTCCGATTATTATATGGTTATAAGTGCAGCCAGGCCGAACTTTACTTCCATACAGCCTGTCGATTCTGCCTCTGAAGTGGGTACCTTTTCAGACGACGACGTGCACATTAATTTACCTCATTCTCTATACATTGTATTCAGTGAACTGTGTAAGTACCACCCCTCTATATTTATAACGGAGGCAATTACAGTCACACCACCTAAACTACATAAGTTCCCAGGGAGCACAAGTTGAAAAAGTTTTAAAAGAGCCCATTAATTAGCGTTTTATGACCTTACGAATGGGCGAGCAGAGCTTGTACAAAACACAACGATTGTTGAGGTCTGGTATGCTGTTTGTTATAATCTCCGGCATTTCCGTTCTCCTTATGTTCCATGTTATCATTTACCAGATTGAAGATATTTTCAAAGGTTTTGTTATTCGTTATTGGAAGTTATAGATGAAGAACAAATACTGCAGTCCAATAGAGTTTCCTTATAAGGTGAACAATGCGTCAACCTTCTTTTCGAAATTAGCTCTAGATACTCAATTTTATAAAACTTTTCGAATTGAATTAACATGCATAGTGACCGTTAAATATTCCATCGCTTGCAGAAGTCTGTGTGGACCATAAGGGAATTCTATTTAGTGCAATCTACAACCAGAGAAAAATTATAAAATTTTCTATTAATGCAGTTAGCTCAGCATAGCTGAAATACTATTGAAGACCCTAATGTTCTATATATCTATAATGTTCGAGATATGAGGAGTTTTATTCAATCTATACAGAATGGTATAAATCATCAGGAACAAGGAGACTCAAATCGAATTTTTATTGTCGCATATAGATGTGCCTTTAATAGTTAGAAAAACTTCACTGACATCTGTCAGTCAACGAAAATCTACCTGTCAGAGAAACTGAATGTTCCGCATGAGGACCTCAGGAAAATGATTAAAGAAAAGAAAGGATTCGGGGGGGGGGGGGGCATCCACCCGCAATGGAGCCAAGCTGCTGCCAAACGGGCTCTTTGTACTAAGATAAGCTGCCAAAATTCGTATCATGGCACACAGGGCTTGTCACAAGACAGGAAATAGGCTCAATGAACCAACTCACAACTTTCATGGGTTCCGCGTTCCGCGTAAAAGCAGAGAACGTTTCAGGGCGTCTATAAATTAGAAAATTATAGTAAAGGAAGCATCAATAGCGTAGCTCCAACTACATCCAATTACACCTAAATTTAGCGTAAAATTTTCTTCAATAGCAGCAGCACCACGAAGCATCTCGGAGGCGCCTCTGTAATGTATTCCCCAGCAACAAACATGTAAGTTGTGAACGTCTCACGGAACTAATTTTTTTTTCTATAAAAAATTTCAAGTGAATTTTTTTTTTATATTTATTGAAAGAGTCGCAAGCAGTTCACATAAGTTCATGTTGCTTTGTTATAATAAAAAAAGAGTGATTTTTGTTTTAATAATGATATGTATTTAAGAAGTCACAGCTATATATTGGAATAATAAAATGAGACATTAATGTGGCGAAATCCTAGAACGTCATTTACTCGATATTGTTGTCTTATAAAATTAATTTTAGAGAAACTCTTATAAAGAGTTGAGTTCGTTATATTGAAAATCTCAAACGGCATTCTGTCATGCTAATGTTCACTTGACTCGATTTTGTTATCTAATAGCAAACAATAAAACTTGTCGATTATTTTACGTAGTAGAATTATAATTAGAATTGATTAATGCAAAGACGTACACAAGATATTACAATCTTTATTAGTACATTGTTATTTGGTAAATGAACTAAGAAAATCAAAAATAAAAGCAAATTATAAAGATTAACTAATAAAAGAATAATAAAATACTTAAACAAAAATAAAAGAGATACTAATAAATAATCAAAAAAATAAAATAAAAAATATGTTAAACTATAAATGAGTAAACAAGCAATGTTATACAGGTAATAAGATAAAAGAAAAAAAAGACACAATAGAATAAATCCAAAGAGAAGAAAGACAATAATTAAACACAAGCAAAAAATAATAGTAAATAAAATAATAATAATAAAAATAATTGTTAAGTTTTTAAGGAAATAAAAGAAATGAAAGACCCAAACAACAGTACCTATTATGTAAATTTTTTTGAATAAAATATCAAATCTGCCTGAAGCTACGTCAAAAGCTGACACGGACCAGAATAGATGAACAATACTAGAATTTTCGAACAATTTTGTGAACGGATCGGACACATCTACATTCTACACACAGTTGCAATATTTCCTGTATGTATGCAAGATTGGAAATTCGAGTCAAGCTTATTATAGCGCGCCAAAATCCCATTCTAGGTATCTGTTCAATACCATTTACAACAGATAATGATCGATGGCAAAATCTTTAATGTTTTAGCGGGGTCAAAGGAAGTCAGAATTGTTATATTTGTGGTGCTAAACCCACTAATATGAGTTCTATATTAAAACATAAATCTGACTGAAGTGGGCTAAACTTTAGATAATCCAAAACCAGAACTTGGAACCATATCCATATGCATATGATGGGAATACGGCCAGGATGTTTTTTAAAAAATTTGCACTGACGTTTCATGCTTCACGCGCCTTTGTAAAATTTTATATTGAAAAAATTTCAGTACTGACTTATTTGTCAATCTATTAACGTCGTTTGAAATAAAGTTGGTTTTCTAAATTAACAGATTTAAGGCAAAAGTGCAGTGAGAATGACACAATATATCTCGCGGTAATTGCTCAAAGATTGAAATATATTTATGGTAGTCCCATATTACTTAACACAATGAGAGTGACGCGACAAGTTGGCAACAAAAAGTTTGGTAAATCTCTAAATTTGTCGCCAAGATAATTGAAATTTCTGTGTGGACATTGAATAATTGATATTCGTGTTATCTGGATTTGGTTATATTTTTTTAAGCAACGGAATTAAAAAATAATAGAAAATAAACTACTCGTGGTGGTTATTAAGAACTTTAATAAAGTTAATTTCCTTATTTAGTTTGAGAAATTATGGGTTTTGAGGAGAAATTAATAGGAAAAATGGGAGAGAGTCATGATATACGATTAGGGCTGCCATCTGTAAGATCATTAAACTAGGACAACAAGCTCGAAAGCCCCGGACAGTTTAGCTTGAAACCCGGACATTGTTGCCAAATAATTTTCTGTTTTACTTACTAATGAAATATGTTGAAATTATTATGCATAGTGCATTTTTTTATTTATTTATTATAAAATTTACAAAAAAAAAGAGTAAAATAAAACGATGTCAATGAACTAAATTAAATTTCTCTTACAATTAGAAACATAAATAAATCTTCTAAAAATTAGAAA
Organism: Dioctria linearis; assembly: GCA_963930735.1. Classification (NCBI taxonomy): domain Eukaryota; kingdom Metazoa; phylum Arthropoda; class Insecta; order Diptera; family Asilidae; genus Dioctria; species Dioctria linearis. The sequence goes on along the minus strand of OZ005744.1, from coordinate 131,263,285 downwards.
TATAATTTTACATTTATATTGAGTGTACCATATAGCTTTCAAAATAGCTTCATTTCTCGGGAGATATGAAGCTACATTGCGAGAGACTTTAACTTCAAGAGACCACTTTCACGATCGCTGGACTCCCAGAGACCCACGCATACACTTTGGAGATGCAAAAGATCTCTAAAGATACCAAATTACTAGAAATTTTTTTGTTCTCCAGCTCCGGTCTCCCGTCGTGCGTTTTAAATCAATCGGGTTTCCATGCTCGGTCTCTAGTCTTTGAAGTCTGCTCATTTTTCGTCTCCAGATTTCCGGAGACTATTGTGTGTTCTGCTGTTAAGTTAACTGTGGAGTGAGTTTGGCCAGGTTTTTTGTTAATTTTTACTTAATTTATCATAGGGTAATTCAATCGAACAAAATTTACACTTTCCCAACGTTCTTCTTTTACTGAAAGTTAAGTTTTTTTGTCGTGCGATGAATACTGACTGAATTATACTTAATTTAAATTAACTTTGAAACCCTTAAAATTTTCCAATTTTTATATGTATAGTTACTACACATACCTGAAAGTTATATTAAGCAAATGATAACTTTGAATCCAAATATCTATCACAGAGGCACGGTCTTTAAATTATTTCAGAGAAAGTTATATAAAGAATGCAGTTTATAAGAAAAACAAGTAAAAAAGCTGGAATTGGTATAAGACCAATTCTTATGATGCTGTAGATGAATACCCGTACGTAATTTCGTATGGTCACCTATCTGCACAAGTTTCATTTTTGAAGTGGTTTTTCGCATATTTCTAGAACGGTTCGTCGGAAAGTATAAATGATTATGACCAATTTCAAAGGATTTCATATTGTGAAGAACTTTTCAGTGCAATTAAAACGTCGAGAACTGATCGTTTTCACAGTATACGTACAAATCATAAATTTTTATATGGCAACACCAAGAATCCGTTGCCGCCCAATTTAGTCCATTTTTGAAATTATATTTACTATTTTCATGAAAATACTGTGTACAAAATTTCAGTTCTCTACGTAAACGCGCTAGTTATGTTTGTTAATAAATGGTTTAATAAAAAAAATAAACTTTTACTTTTAAAATTTTAACTTTATTGAACTAAAACGTTTTAAACAAACAGCGAACGGAAAAATACTGAACTCTGCTAGCAATACAATTATTTTTTAGCTTTCTGAAATAAGATCTTATTTTATTTGCAGACATTACCTTTAATTATCAGGGAATTGAACTCAGGTGTGTAAGAAAATTTATTACAATGAACTTTACTAAAGTGCAATATTGAAAGTTTCTGCTGACTAAGATTTTGTAACTGTGACTGTGATGAATGATTTATTAAGCTAAGGGTAATTATGCTACACATTTAACTCGCTCTCAGGCAGTGTGCAAATATCAAGTAAAAAACGAAATTTGTGTACGACAATCCTAGGAAAGTGTTACCCGATTTGTCCCATTTTCAAACTTAAATTTACTTTTTTTTTTAAAGCCCATGTGAAAATTTTCAGCTCTTTAAATATACGCGTTCCCAAGCTATCGTGCGGACGAACTCGCGGACTGCCGGACAAACGAACGGACGGAAGTCTCAAGTTAGGATAGTAATGGCTTTAAACAAGAGTAATTTTTTCGTCAATAGGCGCTGGTTATTTTTGAATAAGAAAAGTCACACTTTGTTGTGTTATCCTTTATCCCGTAAAATTTCTGCATACATTTTTTTAAAACGTTTTTACTTTCTTTCAAACAATGTTTTTCTTGACAATTAACACAGCTTTCTGGAGACCAAATATAAATTTCGTGTATACACTTCAAGAAGTGTCTCTAGAGACTTTTTCTTATGGTCTTCAGAACCTAATTTTTTGATCTTAAAATAGCCATTTAAACATTTTGGAGATTTTAGATTCTGTAAACCAGAGACTAAAGAGCAAAGGCCTCTCACCGTGTATCATTTTTAACAATGTATAAAAATCAACACAATTAAAATCTTTAAAATTAAATTTTGTTTTGATTAGTGACGAAGCCGTTAATATGTTCAGTGAGTTTCTTTGTTTCTTCCACAGTTGAGAAATTGTTAAAACACTCTCTCTTCGTTGGCATTATGAGCTGGTACGCTTAAACATACTGTGCAATCTTCAATACCCCGGTGCACAAATGAGCACACGATGTTTTAAAAAATTCAGCCAATGTTGAATTGCCGATGAAAGCTTTTCTTATCGCTTAGATTTTGACTGAAATTTTGTAAATTCATCCATTCATCTATCAATTTTGCGTCATCAATTTCCATGTTTTTGTTTTGTAAAAAAGCACTGATTTTTAATTGCAGTCCATGGAGTGCATTAACATCGAGTAAAACTGATTAAATTTTTGTAAAAATTATACACTTGCACTATGTCAAGAAACAGCATGATCTTAGATGAATGCACATGCCTACATTTCCCCTTTTCGGTAAAAGTTCCGATGTTTCCTCCTTTTAAAAATGAGTTTTACTTTTTATTAAGTTATACCCATCCTTTATATTACATACTTTTTGTTTTTCTTGTTGTTTTTGTAAATTTTTATGTTTTTTTTTCTCCCGTGAAGTGTCGCCAACTTGGGTTTTTTCCCGTATTTGTACGGTGGCATTTACAATTATTTTACATACGTGAACTGACGCACTGTAGTATCGAGATTTTACATTGTTTCGGGAGGGGGGGGGGGGCGCTCGCGGTACATAAAACAAACACAGGTACACAAGGCAAGCTGTAGAAGCAATTGTCGTACTGCTAGCTTCGTTACTGAGCTAAGACTGACTGGGACCAGAAGAGAGAACTTGAGTGAGAGTCGAGTAGGTCTGACATTCGGCATTATCAACTACGCCGTACATACACAAAAAATTAAATTTTTATTTAATTGGTTTCCAAAATTTTAAAGCCAAGACAGTATAGAAAACCCCGCCCGGACTCTCCCCGGACGCTCTCCAAACTAGGACAAATCCGGGGAAACCCGGACGGATGGCTGCCGTATATACGATAAGCATCATCCTATGTACAGGAATTAGCAAAACAAGAATCGAATGTGGAAGGATCGTAGCGTGAAATAGCGTTGAAATAGGTGGAAGTGCATTCGAGACCAGTATATGAGAGAGGTGCGTAAGCAACAGGGACCTTTTGGAAGTGGCGTGCTTGACAGGAAGCAGTGAAAATTCTTTGAAATGCTGTATTCCTCACGAGACTCTATAACTTTAAGAGAGTAAGTGTAAACATAGTATATAAATTGGTGAATAATTTCCAGTAACTATGATCCGGAATTTGAAGATCACGATGATATGTCTGCAGAGCTTACTTCAAAACATAAATTTTTCATCCCCCTTTCGGAGCAATCTATAGAAAATTCCAGTTTTGAATAGAGTTCACCCAATTAGGAGAACCTGAATCTAGCAGGAGTGCGGAGACAGTTGCTTCTATACGCATTGCAGACAGTCGTTCCAAAAAGACAGAAGGGACGATTTCCGAACATTTCTCCATGGAATGGCTGAAAGTTTTAATGAAACGAAAGAAGAAGAAGACATACGGACATATTTTTTAAATTATTTCCTTAGTGAAAAATCAGGCGTCCAAATACAATAAGGACAATTTATTTTTTTAATAACTTTGGTTTACTAATATAAATAACACTGAATAAAATCTTAATTAACTTTGTTTTGAAAGAGTATCTGTTTAAACGTGAACATAAAAAAAAACGCGAACATAAAATTTGACATAAAACCATATTAAATAAATCTGCATGTAGATATCTAAAAGAGGTCAAAAAACCCAGCATAACGCAAATAAGCAATAATTATTCGCAATAAATTATTATTGAACTCTTGCTTACTAGGCAAATTGCGCAAAATAAGCAATTGCTCACAATAATTTATTGAACTCGAGACAATATTGCTTACTAGACAACTTCATTAAGTGTATTTTATTAAGTTCATTTCATACAAAGTTGCTTAGTTCGTAAAATTTAGTTATTATAAAAACAATATAAATGGAAGATTTTCAACAGCTCACAAAGGAGCAATTCCAACTTGGGAAAATGATAGCCAGGTTGCTGGAAAACATGAAGAAAGATGGGCCCATCAGAAAAATGCAGCAATACATTGACGAGAAAAAGGAAACTTTCTTGAATTACTGGCAAGAATTTGAAAAGCGAGACCACTTAATCAAAAAGCTGAATATCACAGAGCACGGATATTTTCAGAAAGGCCTTTACGAACAAGTAAAGGCCACACTTGAAGAGGCATTACAGCTATTGGATAAATACTAGAACTTGTTAAAAGAGGATGATTTGGTCAAGCAGACGACAAGATTAACGAACCCAAGCAAAACAATGAAGGAAAGTGCTGGGATATCTATTCAACAGACTACGAACGAAATGGATAAAACCAAGGAGGCGGAAAAAATACCCGATAAAGAGACCACAAGCGGCGTGGAGCATACGACATCTTCAGGCTCGAGTACTGCCCAAAATACGAGGATTTCGGACTCTGAACAACCAAGTAACCATGAAGAGTGTGATTTCACACTTCATAATAACATGAATAACGATGAGCAGAAGCTAAGATTGAAGAGACAAATGGTAAAAATGAGCACGATTACTAGGCTCATGAACGACATAATAAGACGTAAAGACCAATCGCACCCAACGATGTACTATGAGTACAAAAGATGGACTTTAAACGACCACTTTAACAGTATAGCCGCTTTACACGAAGAAATCATTATGCATGAACAAGAATTCATTGATTCTTATTTTCGTCAAGACCCATTTGGGCAACTTGAAAAAGAAATTCAAGAAATAATGGTGTGCCTACATGAAATACAGAACTCAGGTATTCAACAGCCAGTAGGAGATGCTTGGACACGATTACCTAGGCAAACAGTACCTACATTCGAAGGGAACTATAATGACTGGACAGGCTTTCGGGACATATTCACCAAAGTCATTCATAACAATTTTCGCCTATGTAACGCCGAAAAGTTACAATATCTAAAAACAAAACTCAGAGCTGAAACAGCAAGGCTTATCAAACACATACAGATTTCAGACGCCAATTATTTAGCCGCATGGGATCTGATTAACGATAGATACAACAACAAACGAGCACTGTTATCTGCTCAACTAGATCTATTATTCAATCAACAGAATCAGAATTTGGAATCCTCTGGAGGGTTAAAAAGCATTCATGATATTACACGTGAATGCATACATGCCATCCAGAATCTAGGAATTGAGACAGACACCTGGGGACCGATTATTGTCTTCAAATTAATAAAAAAAGTTGGACAAAGATACCCGAAGGTGGTATGAGCAAGCAGTTAAAGAACCAAGAGAAATTTCAGATCTCAAAGAATTTTTAAAATTGCTGGAAACACGGTTTCAGTCACTAGAAAATCTGAAAGAACAAAGAAGGAATAATGATGTTATAAAACCATCGCTTAACACAAGGTTCCCTGCAAAAAGCTTTCATTCCACACAGACACAGTGCAAGTATTGCAATGGTGCACATTTGATTTATAACTGTAAAAAATTCGTGTCCAGTGCAGTTGGTGAACGATATAAATTCGAAAAAAACAGCAAATTATGCCTAAATTGCTTGAACCACAAAGAGGACGTAAAATGTTACAGTCAGCAGCGCTGTGGAGTATGTCGAGGCTATCATCATACTCTACTCCATCTAAGTCAAGGCAAGACCGCCAAATTCTTCTAAGCACGTGATTTTAGCAACAGCGCTGGTAAAGGTGAAAACAGTTTGGGGTAATTATGACCTACTACGAGCATTAGTCGACCCGGGCTCTCAGGCATCATTCATAACCGAGAGAGCAGCTCAATCTATCGGACTACCTAGAACAAAAACTGACATCGAGATACCCGGAGTAGGCAATCGGGGAAATCTAAAAGTAAAGTAGTTCTTAAATTATCGCCCAGATTTCCGTCAGATTTTCAACTACGACTGGAAGCGTTAATTCTTCCAAGTTTAACAAAGCTCGTACCCAACGAGACTATCCCATATCTGGATATCCAACATCAGGATAACATGATGCTGGCCGATCCCACACTAGATGTTCCTGGTCCAAACGATATTTTGATAGGAGCAGATGTCTTTAGTTTAATCGTCATGGACGGTGTAAAACGACCGACTGAAGGTTTGCTGGCTCAGAAGACAGAGTTCGGGTGGATACTCATGGGAAGACCATCAATAAATATAGCTAGTACTTCAAAGATAATAAGCATGGTTTCAACAACCGAGTTAAATAAACAACTTGAGAAATTCTAGGAAGTAGAAGAAGTCACAACAAAAACTATACTCTCTGAAGATGATCAAATATGTGAAGACAACTACCAACACACATATATAGGAAACAAGAATGGGATTTATACAGTATACTTTCCATTAAAAGAAGGTTTAAACAAAATAGGAGAATCTCGCAAAATAACTGCCGCAAGACTCTTACAACTGGAGAAACGATTTCTTGTAAATCCCGAACTTAAGAAAGAGTACTGCAAATTTATGAAGGAATATCTAGAACAGGGTCATATGAGAAGAATAGAGCCAGAACTCCAAGTCCCAAAACCACATTACTACCAACCCCATCAAGCGGTCATTAAAAATGATAGTACCACGACGAAACTTCGAGTGGTCTTTGATGCATCTGCGAAATCTAGTACTGGCTACAGTTTGAACGACATGATGCACACAGGACCACTTTTGCAGGAAAATTTGTCAGATATTCTATTAAGATGGCTGAAGTATAAATATGTATTTAAATCTGACATAGAAAAGATGTACAGGATGATAAAGGTCGCAGATGAACACCAAAACCTACAAAGAGTACTATGGAAATTCTCAAATAATGAGCAAATAAAGGAATACGCTCTTACAACAGTAACATATGGTACAGCAGCAGCTCCATACTTGGCCATTAGAACGTTGAAGCAACTAGCTATTGATGAGAAAAACGCATTTCCTAAAGCCGCAGACATAGCATTGAAAAACTTTTATGTAGATGACTTAATTTCTGGAGCTGACTCGGTCGAAGAAGGCAAAATGTTACAAATGGAACTATTGAATCTACTACGAAGTGGCGGATTCAACCTCAGAAAATGGGCAAGTAACAGTAGAAAGTTTCTGAGTATGATTCCAACTGAACTAAGAGAAAAGGGTCAAATCGAAATTAATGGTACAGAATCTATTAAGACATTAGGTATCTATTGGAGTCCAGCGACGGATACTTTTCACTTCAAAACTAATATCACCAAAGAACTGCCAACAAAAAGAAACATCTTGTCTGACATTGCCAAGCTGTTTGATCCGCTTGGGTGGCTTTCGCCTATAATAATAACTGCGAAAAGATTGATGCAAGAGCTATGGGTTGAAGGAAGCCCTTGGGATGAACAAATACAAGAAGACCTAGCAAAAAAATGGCATAATTTCAATACAGATCTTCCACAGATCGAAGAAATAATAATACCAAGATGGATGAATCACACAAAAAGTAACCTTGATATCGAATTACATGGATTTTGTGATGCTTCCGAGAAAGCATATGCTGCGGCAGTGTATAGCAAAACAACGACCAAGGAAGGAAAAACCCATACAACTCTTTTAACAGCAAAGACCAAAGTAGCACCAATCAAAATGAAAAAAGACTTTACCAAGGCTCGAATTATGTGGTGCAGCATTATTAGCGAAACTACTGCATCAGGTAAAAGTTGCGCTAGAGTTCCCTGATGTAACAACATACGCATGGACAGACTCCACTATTGTAATAGCTTGGATAAGGGGTGGTCCAGAAAAATGGAAGAGGTTTGTTTCAAATAAAGTATCCGAAATACAAGACTTAACTACACCCCACTTGTGGCGTCATGTAAGATCAGAAGACAATCCAGCTGATGTGGAATCTAGAGGTATTAATCCCTCAAAATTACGCGACTCAAAATTGTGGTGGACAGGACCACACTGGCTTAAAGAGAAGAAGGAGAATTGCGCTATTTTACAAGGAGAGGTACTCACGACAGAAGAAATAAAACGTAATGAAACCATATGTGGAGCCACCGTTTCGAACAATAATCTTTGTGAAGAGATAATAACACGGTACTCCAAACTTCCCAAGTTACTACGAGTCTGGGCATATTGCCTGAGATTTATCAATGCCTGTTGCAAGGAACGTATATCCAAAACGCAAGTGATAATAACTGAAACAACACAGGCCTTGAACAGCATCATATGTATGATTCAACGAAAAGAATGTTCGTTGGAAATTAAGAGAATCCAGAAGGGTCGAACAGTAGACAACCAAAGCTGTATCGCAGCGCTCAATACTTTTATAGACCCTGACGGTCTTCTAAGACTAGGAGGACGCATTGGGAACGCAGATATATCGTACGATGAGAAGAATCCAATCATATTACCACATAATCACCACATAACAGAACTAATTATACGTGAAGCTCACGAAAGTACCCTCCATGGATCCCCCCAAGTAACATTGGCGTTTATACGACGAAAGTTCTGGATCATAAAATCGAGAAGTGCGGTTAAGAGTGTAATAAACAAGTGCATTCGATGCATTCGCTACAAAGCACAAATACCAACGCAGCAAATGGGAAACCTCCCTTCACCAAGAGTAACACCATCGAAACCATTTAGTCATACTGGAGTTGATTACGCCGGACCTATAAAGACTAAATCATCTAGAATACGAGGAAATACAACGCACAAAGGTTACATAGCAGTCTTCATATGTCTCGCCACCAAAGCAATACAACTGGAGTTAGTAAGTAGCCTTACAACAGAAGATTTCCTGGCAGCACTCAGACGTTTCTTCGCCAGAAGAGGGAGGTGCACACATATATACAGCGACAACGCAACAACGTTTGTCGGTGCACAAAAGGTTCTTGATCAAGATCTGAAGAAAGCCATAAAACACAACAACAGTCTAGCAAATACTTTAGCAGGCAAAGGCACAGAATGGCATTTTATTCCCCCGGCAGCTCCTCACTTTGGAGGAATATGGGAAGCTGGAGTATAATCCGTTAAGTACCATTTAAAAAGAGTCATAGGTGAATCAAGCCTTACGTTTGAAGAAATGACAACGCTCTTCTGTCAAATTGAGGCATGTCTAAACTCGAGGCCACTATGTCCCCTGACAGAAGATCCATCGGATCTTAACATTCTAACCCCGGCACATTTTTTAATAGGTGAAGCTCTAATAGGCCCTCCTGAGCCGCAGGCTCTGACTGAATCTCATCATTACCATTCTCGATGGGAACACATTCAAAGAATGAATAGAGATTTTTGGAAGGCGTGGTGCACAGACTACCTAAATTACTTACAACAACGACCAAAACGGAGAAACCGGGCTAACAATATGCAAATCGGGCAAATAGTTTTACTGAGAGATGAAAACTTGTCACCAACAAATTGGCCACTAGCAAAGATTAAAGAGGTTCACCCAGGTAAAGGTGGACTAGTGCGAGTCGTAACTATGCAATATAGGGGAAATAATGAGCTCAAACGACCTATATCAAAAATATGTCCTCTGCCTATCAACCTCCCGGAACCTCAAGAAACAGCAAATAGTAATATAGGAAGCAATGAAGAAAAACTAACTGGAAGCGTAATAGTCTGTGCCGGTATAACAAAACCAGACTCAGAGATGCAAGAATCTCAAATACACCATAAGGATTCTCCATTACCATCCCGACAATATAGTAAGAGACTGAAACAAGAAACTAGTGCAATAGTTGCTCCATCACCATCAAAACGAGCGCGTAAGGAGTCAGGTCATGAAGTTGAAGATAGAACCACAGCGTATAGAAGACGGATCGAACAAGCAAAACAGGAAGCGAAACAATTGAACCCGAAACGTTGTCGCATTCACCCTGTCACTACAAAATATGACTGTCTTATACCGATAGGAAAGCAAAAGCAACTAACAGAAAAATATAGAGCTCGGATGGGATATACAGACTCTGCGCAAGCTGAACACTAAACGAGTATAGAAACCGGAAAAAGGGTCTAAACACAAAATTCATAAGTTTGCTGCTACTATCACTATACCGCAATACCGCAATACTACAAAGGCTAAAAGAAAGACATTACGCTGTGATGGAACTACCTGCATCAACCTTAGCAATTAATTACAATATGCAAACTTACTTCGTGCTAAGGAAGACGAGCTCGATCACTGTGTGCAAATAAAAAAGCACAACTTCGTGTGCACACCCTCGGTTGTACGGAGTATAGAAAACAACCCCAACTGCATCATTGACGAACTATACCAACGACAGGAAGGTCATCGGTGTACAATAAGGGAATTCGAGTTAGACGAAATCATATGGAAACAATTATATATGACTAATACATGGTTATTCATCTCGAACAAACCAGTAACAGCGGCACTACAGTGCAAAGGCATCAGAGAAGATATATGTCTCAACGGCACTGGAATACTAAAAGTACCACAAAATTGTATCGTCCAAACCAACGAAATATACTCAAATCAGAAGTGTCCATAAGCGTACCCGTGAGAGCATCCTTCATAAAACCAGTTGAAATAAACTTCAAAACCAGCATGACAAAACGGATCGTCCCTGACACAGAAGTAGATGCGGAGCCGGTAATAAAAACATCCGAACATATATACACCAGATTACGTAAAGAAGGACAAGAGATCCAAGTCACCAGTCACTGGAGAAACATACGTACACACGCAGTTGGAACAAGTCTAAGCGCGCTTGCGATAGGTACAATTATAGGACTAGTCTTCGCAGGAAGGTTCACATGGAAAAGGTGGCAGGCTATGAAAACAACTAAAAGCTCAGCCAATGACTCACCGACAGCAGACCATACAGACGCCATCTCAGAGTTCAGTCTATACTCATCACCGAGTCCCCGGCAGAATGTTCAAACGTGAACATAAAAAAAACAGCGAACATAAAATTTGACATAAAACCATATTAAATAAATCTGCATGTAGATATCCAAAAAAGGTCAAATAATCCAGCATAACGCAAATAAGCAATAATTATTCGCAATAAATTATTATTGAACTCTTGCTTACTAGGCAAATTGCGCAAAATAAGCAATTGCTCACAATAATTTTTTGAACTCGAGACAATATTGCTTACTAAACAACTTCATTAAGTGTATTTTATTAAGTTCATTTCATACAAAGTTGCTAAGTTCGTAAAATTTAGTTATTATAAAAACAATGTAAATGTAAGAAAGGCACAGTCTTGATTAAAGATTTAAAGTAGCAACGTTCTAGTTCTTTTTTGCGCCCCCGCCCGTGGTAAGCGCAATACCTCCTCATTTAAAATACAAGACCCTGCGCCACCAGCAGAGTCTATTCTAATTACAGGTCACGTGACGTCTAAACAGTATCTGTAAGGCGAAATGCTTCCCGAGAAGCATGTCGAAACTCGAGTGTTAGTAAGGCTTTGGGCTTTATTCCGCCATACTCCAGGTACTACAAGAATTTAACATGAGGTATTTGTGAAGGACACACACAGCTCTTATAATTTTGTCCACATTTTTGGAGATGCAGTGGATGTCATTCCGAATAACTCGCCTGGATGGCATTGTTCTAAACGCGTTTTCCGAGCTCGAGATATTCCTGCTAAGCTGAAATATTTTTAACTAGAACAAATACTGTTAAATTTAAAATACACATTCGGTGGTTATCAATTGATTTTTACCCGGAGAAGGATGCATCAGAATGCGTTTTAAAGGAAAAGCGGCATCCCCGACGAAAATATAGGGCAACTTCAAATTAGATTTGGGCAGATCACCTGAATTTGGGACAGGAAGCTGCACTGTCAGAAGCTTTTGCGCAAAGGTGCTTTCTTGGAAGCAGTATCGGCCTTAACTTTTATGGCGTCCTGTTCAACTGATAAAGAGGCTCCTTTATTTGCCATTATTATGTTGTTCAGGATATATTATAGATTTTGTAATATTATTATGTATTGTATTATGTATTGTATTACACACTTTTCATGCATGTAAAGTCTACCGTTCGTTTCAAAGAATTTGTGTTTCTAAATTTGTTAAAAAGAAAAAATTGTGATATTTTTTTTATGTTTCCATGTATGCAAGTTTCGCAATATTAAATAAATTTAAATTCAAAGAGTTAGCAAATACATTTGAGCGATTTCCACATCACCTTTGAGGTAGACCTATGAATCTGCAGACAAACCTGACTCCCACTACTCACAGAGGCGCATGTACAATGACAGAATTAAGTGCATTCGCCAAAATGCAAACGGGGAGATAATGAACCTTGCCACATAGTCCAACACCCCGTTTGCTAGCTAGCGCAGTTGGCTGAAGAAGTAGCTGCCGAGCGCATTCCTCCTAACGCTTGGTAAGGTTAGGGCATTTACACAGCAGATTCTGAACGCTCTCAACCTATTCCTCATCCGTACAGCTTCTGCAGAAGTCATTGTACAGAGCATGCATACGCTCTGCATGTTTACCAAAGAGGCTGTGGCTTGTGCTATAACCCAAACTCAAGACTCGTGCAGCACATTAAACATCAATGTGATACGAGATAATAATTTCACGGACATATTCCCAAATAGCCCTTGTTATGTCAATCGTTTATTACCTACGTGGACAACGTTTCCATAAATTTTTGTTAAGTAAACAGATTACACTAACGTAAAGTCACAAATATTATTTTATTACTTCAACATGCCAACTTATCTTCCTTGTCTTATCGCGTTTCTTATGGGTGGGAACGGTGTTGTAGATAGGCTTGATGTTGAGGCTAATGCAGTCCAGTACACTTCAATCGGCCCATATAGAAAAAAGTCGGTTGTAATTTGTTAAATAAACTTATATTTCTAATTAATCGGAATTAAGGAAAGTGTTTTATTTCTTTATAATTGATTTTATGAAGTCCTAATTTCATCTGCTATAAGAAATATTTCCCCAGTAAGCTGAGCTAATTTGGCGAGCATAAAACCGTAATAACTGCGATAAAGTTACGGACATCATTACGTTTCCATTTCAGCAGAGACTCGGTCGTCCTAAGACAAGCCGCGGGTCACAGCTGCCTTGAAATTGCGCATATTGTCAATTCTCCCATCTGCGATCTGCCAGCTTACAAGCCTGTACGTCTAGAGCCCTCTTAACTGATTCTAAGGACCAATCTATGGGTTCCTCCATTAGGCAAGTAGTAAAAGTAGAGCCGTTTCTGGCCACAGCTTCAGCTCTCTCGTTTCCTGGTATATCACTGTGACCAAGCACCCAGGAAAGAACAACATTGTGGTTAGTACCCAGTCTCCCGAGCTCATAGCGACACCGCTGCATAAGGCGCGATATAATCGTGTTCGAGTTCATGCCCATGGTTGCAGCTTGGCTGTCAACATATATCCTGATAGCTCGATCACTGGGTACAACATAAGTTGTTGCCAGCAGCCTCACTGCTTTTCTAATAGCCAGAACTTCCCCCCAGAATACACTACAGTAGTCGACAATTACTGTATGTGAGGGAGTACACCCCGACTCTCACATCCACATCCAATTTCGAACCATCTGTGAAGTTACATATGTTATCAGAGTTTTTTACAGCGCCATTATCTACTAGTTGAGAATATTTTCTCATTTCACATGATTGTCAAGGGGCAGGAGCCGTAATATGATCTCCATATCCATTGCTGCCGTTGGCGTTATATTAAAAACAAAATTTAAAACCGAGAATAATTTAGCTGATGGTGGCTTTTCAACAGATGTAATTGTGGTGACATCTAGCATCATTGAGGAGCCATCAGAAATCATAGAGGAACCATAACAACCTGTGAAGGAAACAACAGCAGCAGCAGCTCCACCAAGGGAACTCAGACAAGCCGCAATAACGCTTAAAGGAAAGCTATCAACGTTATTCAAAAGGTTATTTGAAGAACAAACAAGTAATTGGTAAGACCAATTTTTATAATACCCCAGATGAATGCCCGTTTGTATTTTTATATGGTCAGTCACCCCACCTGAGCGTGTATTTGTAGAACGGTTCGTTGCGCAGTAAAGAACAGTACAAGAACTTTTCAGTACAATAAAAACGCCTAGGACTAATGGTTTTCACAGTATACAAAAAAAATTTACTTTTATTTTTTATATGGCAACATCAAGAAGGATTGTGGACCACTTGGGTGCATGTAGTTGGGTTTAAGTCAAAGGCTCTATTCCTCTTTGATTGTGACTTTGTTCATGTTATTTTAATTCAAAATTTTGTTTACAGTTCTGACTTCCGATTTAGTTCATTTTTTAAATTTATTTTACTGTTTCCACGAAAATATAATGTACAAAACAAATAGCTCTGTTCGTCGACACGTACTCAAGCAACATCCAAATAGTAAAATGAATTTTTTGTATTGCAATGCCAAGAAGGAGTTACCTTTGCTTTTCGAACTAAAATTTACTTACTTTTTAAATAAAAGGCCGTGTCGAAAATGTCAGCGTTCTCAAGTTATCATAGACGAACGGACAGAGGAGCATTGAAAAATCAAAATAGCTTTTAATATTATGCTTGGGTCTTGGGTGTCCAATCCATTTGATCTAGCATCATTATTTCTGTGCGTTACAAACGGAATTGCAACTTAGTATACCCTATGATTTCATATCGGGTATAAAAGTTATCTGGACCCGCAGAATAATTGGATTGTAGAAGAACTGAGAAAAATGTCTGAAAACGTGTTAAATACTTTAAATAAGTTGGGGAAAATTAAAGGAAAATGATTAGACACACGCATAAACAATGTAAAAGTAAAAAGTAAGAAAAAATATCAAAATAAAATATAGACTAATATTTCTTACTAATCTTCTCAGTACACCGAATATTTGACAAAATAATAATATATATATAAATAATATAATAAAAATGATAATAATATCAATGATAGCATACAATTAATTAATAGGCTTTGACATTTCTTCATTCTGGATTGCTGTGTCGAAACTGAAGTTTACTTTTCAACCCATACAACTCACCAGGCCTTTCATATATAAAGGAACGAAAATAAACTCAACTAATAGAGTTAAGGACGGTAAGTTTATTGGCGTAATCAAATAGAGAATCTCCTCAAATTAAATTTTTTATCGTCGTTTCAATGAATTTGCCAAATACAAAAAAAATGCATAAAAATTTACCTTTTCAGTCCAGCAATCAGAGAGATCTCGTCAGTAATTCAGTATGGCTATCTCTGACTGCTAACCATTTTTATGTCCTAGATGAAATCTAAACGATATACAAAGTTTATCGTTGCATTTGTAATGCATAGATATAATGATGGTAGAGCAGAATTGATTGCACACCCATGCATAAAATTAAAAGTTATTTCGATTTTTGCACGTCCGTCCGTCCGCAGATAACTTGAGAACGCAACCACTCTACGTGCTGAAATTTTCTACACGGGCTTTCCAAAAAAAAGTAAATTGAAGTTCGAATATGGGACAAATGGGGCAGCTCCGTCGTAGAGTTGTCTTACAAAAATTTAGTTTTCACTATATATTTGGACACTGCCTGACAACGCGTCGACGTAGAGAGCTTAAATATCGTATACAGCGTTTTCATGAAAATAGTAAATAAAATTTCGAACTAAATCGGGCAAACCAGTTTTAGTGTTGCCATACCGAACTTTCGGTTTGCACTTTATTTAGCTTTTATTTTCATCTCGGGTATAAGACTTGTTCAAGAAGGCATTTTTTGGAATCTTCAGTACAACATCAAAAGCGAATAAGATGTTTATCTGTTATTCCATCATACAACCCATTTGATTTTGGGTGGCAAGTTTCAAGTCTTGGTTTTAGTCATAAATGGCTCTCAAATAGCAAAATTGAATGATTCGAAAAAATAAATGAAAAATAGAAAAGTGGAAAGAAATGAAATAATTAAAAAAATGAGCTGGTACATATCGATGGTGGTTGTTAGTATCCTTAGCCCTGATAATGCATTGATCTATTTTTTTCAATTTTTTTTTTTATTATATTTTAAACCAAATGAGTTTGTAATATTTAGTAGTGCCACGTGATTTGTATGTAGATTCACGGGTTTCATATCACATATGTACAATACATATCCCATCTGTATGTACATAATTGAAGAAGTTAAGTGCTGATCATGATATTAAAAAAACAATGCCATCTAAATTTGAAAAAACAAAAACTAAACTTGGTAAGTAAAAAATGTAGAATTGATTTAGGACCAATTCTTATGATTCCCTAGATGAATGCCCGTATGTAAATGCTTATGTTCACCCACTGTGAAAGTTTGATTTTTAAAGAGGTTTCTTGCATATAAAAAAAAATGATTATAACCAATTTCATGGGATCTCATATTATGATGAACTTTTTAGCACAATAAAAACATCTAAGTCTGATCATTTTTACAGAACGTGTGAGATCTGAGCTCATGCGAAAGGGGTGCCGGTTGTTAACAGATAACTCAGCCTTTTTATTCAAATATAAAGTTTTGTTTCAGCTATATATTGCTTAAAACTACTATCAGAAACTTAAATTCTTAAAAATATCAAAGAATTCACTATTAAATTCATGAGTTACAAAATGGAGTTTTTTGGGAGTACACTATTACGTGTACGATTATAAATGGAGGAAGCTGCAGTGTGAGAGCAGCGTTGAACTTCTAACAAAGTTGAAATATTCTGTGCAGAGCAGACGCAACAAAATAAAGATTTGTCTATGCTGCCCGTGTTAGCACGGGAGCAGAAGCAGAATTTGATTTCTGCTCAGGAGTAAATTCCTGCTTAGGTGAAGGATGGAAGTTAAGCAGAAGTTCATTTCTGCAGTAGAAGCAAATTGCTACTTAGTTGAGGGATGGAAGTGTAGCAAAAGTAAATTTCTGCAGTAGGAGTAAATTCCTAGTTCGGTGAAGGATGGAAGTACAGCAGAAGTTAACCTCTGCAGTAGGAGTAAATTCCTTCATATATGGAGGATAAGGTGAAGCAGAAGTAAATTCCTGCTTAGATGTAGGATAAAGTGAATTTGAATTAAAGTAAACATTTTTCTTCACGACATTCTACAGGTCTCTCGCCAGTTTTTATAAGAATCATCGTCCAAATTAATACAGAACATGTACAGTGTCTGCACGATTTCGTACAGAATTCGGATAATTTGGTTTGCTAGGATTTGTCTCATATCGACATGGACGATTATACAGCACATTCAACAGAATGTTCTTCAGAAGTTTAAATGCTATCACTAGTCTAATGTGACGAGCAACGCACCAATATTTTAGCCACGAATTTAACTACAAGGTCCAAACTACAGTCCAAAGGTGCTGTGATGAAATTTGGGAGAGGCTGGGGCTGTGGGCGGCACCAATTATATTTATAACAAGTAAAAAGCTAGAATTGGTCTAAGACCAATTCTTATGATACCGTAGATGAATGCTCGTATAAAGTTTCGTATGGTCACCGATATATGCAAGTTTGATTTTTGAAGGGGTTTTTCGCATATAATTCTAGAACGGTTCGCCGGACAGAAAAAATGATTACAACCAATTTTATAGGATTTCTTCTCGAGAAGTTTTTAGTACAATAAAAATGTCTAGACCTGATAGTTTGCACAGTATTTGTAAAAATCTTAAATTGTTATATGGCAACAACAATCGGGCAACCCCCGATTTAGTCTATTTTTAAACTTTATTTGTTATTACTATAAAAACACCATGTACCAACTTTCAGCACTCTACGTCGACGCGTTCTCAGGCAGTATCCAAATATATAGTGGAAAACGAAATTTTTTATGGCAACCAGACGAAGGAGTTGCCTTATTTGTCTCATTTGCGAACTTAATTTTACATTTTTTTTAAAGTTTGTGTAGAAAATTTCGGCTTTCTAAGTTAACGCGTTCTCGAGTTATCGTGGGCACACACGGATACACGGACAGACGGACAGACGGACAGGCGGTCAGACGGACGGACGGACGGACGGACATGCAAAAATCAAAATAATAATAATGATAATAAGTATACCCTATAGATTTCATCTAGGGTATGAAAATGGTCTCGACTCTGAAGAGCTTAACATATCCTTTATATTATCCAGTACAGCACCCACTGAGCTAAGTGATTCTAATCCCAGCACAAGTAATTCAATAAGATCGGTTTCTTTTCCCAATAAAAATGACAACGGATTTTCTTTTAGTGTAGCAGATTCCAGTGTACTTCTTCTTGCTGTTTCCTCAATAAAATCTGAAGCTACTGGACAGACAGCTCACCACTATGGTTCCTTAAACTTTTATTCCCGTTTATCGGCAAATATATGGTAATATATGGTTCAAATAATTAATTCATATTTGATATCGTCTTTTTTCCTAGTGCTTGGAAGCTTGCATCCATCACGCGCTTTCCGGAATCTGCAGCAGACTTTCGTCCTAGCATTTGGTGCTTTATATCCAAAAGTCCTTGAACTGTTAATATATTAACAGATACTTCAATATTTCGACTGGGATAATTTTCTGACGTACTGGCAATCGGGACTCTGACGATATCATAGCTGTGAAACCCCTGTGCTGAAAGTAAATTCTGACATAAGAAGCGCTCTACACCGAGACTATTTCATGGCCCTAGTACTTCTCTATTTCTCTAAGACTTTTGATATAGTCCATTACCCATTTCCCTTAATCAGCTTGCTAACTATTCTTTAACTTTCTTTACCAACTCAACCATTGCTTTGATCAACAATTTTTTGGCTGGTCGTAAACAGCTAGTCAAAGCCAACGAAATAGTGTTTAGCGCACTACCACTGCTAAATTGGGTTTCTCAAGGATCTATATTGGGTCCTTTGCCTTTCAAAGAACATCAGGCAAACCATTTATATACAAATAAAAATTTCTATTTTTACTGAATGAAATCTGTCATTCGGAAGATTTATTTTTGCAAATTTTGATGTAAGCATACACGCATAGATGGTTGATCGCTGGAACTGTGTGCAGAACAATAGTAAGAAAAGCGGTCTTTAAAACTCATTAATTCTTTATTATTTTTGACAAAAACTTTCCATTAGCATAAAAGAATGGTCAAATTGGATTTTCACCATCCTTGCTATCATAATGCTTCAAGCGTAATATAGTGCGACGCCTTTCTTCACGATTAAAGATCTCAGGGTGCACATTATGCAGAAAGCTGAATTCATGTTGTGTTGCATGCTATTTGACATGAACTCTCTCTTAAATCCTTGAAAAATGAAATATTAACCAACAAAACTATACTGCAGAGACAAAACGTCCTCAGAGCACAATGTGAAAATGTCTTCCTCCTTGCATCCTATGAAAAACGAGAAGGCCAAACTGGAAGCAAATATACATTTTCATGAAGATGCTTTTATAAAAAACAATTTTTTCTAGATTCTTTTTGAATGTCCTTAGCAAATGAGACTTTTCAGTTTCCTCAATATAGATTTCGTCGTATGTCGGTGGGTACAAATTTGTGCTTCCACTAAAATGAAATAAGATTTCACACTGTAGAAATTAGAATGTCAAAAAACATTTGTCAGAAAAAGCAAAAGCGATAACACACACACCCTCCTTAAAGTTAGCACCGAAAGAAAACTAAATGCTCCTTTTCATTCCACACAGGTTTTTGGGTGGGCGATTTTGGCGGCTGTGTGGGCTTGTGAACGTAAAAATTAGGCTCTCTTTGGTATACTCTATATACATCACCTTCCATTTAAGCCTTAAGGCTGACATGAATGCAATCATCCCTTGATAAAGTCGACTCCTTATTTTTAGTGAAACCTTCATGCGTTCGGGGATTCTTTCGTTCCAGTTAACGCAAAATACTTCGGGGGATTACCTTGATTGTCACTCTTAAAACAAAAGATATTTATCTTTTCCAGGATGTAATTTTAAGCCGAGAAACATGAATTACTTTCATTTTCTCCAGGACCCAGTTTGCATATATTTGCAATTTTTATTCCCAAGTCTAAGCATCTTTTCGGTACATAGGGTAGGGAGCTTCGGACACAATAGGTGCTGAGCATTTAAGCGCCTTTTATTCACTAATGTTCCCTTATTTTTACGAAATTGAAATTCAACTATTTTGTTAGCAGGGATCTACATTCAATTAGTCATGATATGACTTGAGTTCAAGAAGGCGAAACACCTCTTGCAATAAAAGGACTGATACGTCTTCTTTGTGTTGGAGTTCCAAAAAATAATTAATACTCATGTCAACATGAAAATAATTTGATTACAATACATAAAAACATATATAGGAGCGGGATACATATATGAAGTATATAACCGTTTCAAATATTGAGAACGGTTGGGTTTCAAATTACGACATTCGAATATGTAGTTAATGAGAAAAAAAACACTTAGTTATAAGCAACTACATTCAATTTGTGCATCTTCATTCCGTCTAGTTCAAAAAGCATTCAACCTAATAATATAAAACTAACAAAGAAACAACTTTTCAGAGATAAAAGCACTGGAGGGCTGAGCTACTTTTCGTATAAAGGATAGGAAGAACATGACATGTGCGCAATCGCAGTCACGGACTATTGGATATATTGATAAACCTAAGGAGATTGGGCCATAAACGCTCTTCACTCTCCAGATTCATGGGATATTGCTCACACCTTTTTTTCTTTACCTACCAACTTCACGTAGTTCATCTACGATGTGCAAGTCAAGGTATAAATATAACGCTTACCGGAGAAAGCCAGGGAGCGACAAAGAAAATGAGTCACTGTTCGACCAACCTAAAAAGAAAAGGAGAAAATTAGATTTAATGTAAAACAAAAAAATCTTACCAGCATCTGGAGACTACACAGATGCATCGGTCGCACGACGACCTGAAATAAACAAGAATGAATTAAAAAATTGAACTAAATCAAAATACAGAATTCACAGCACAAGAAAACTATGTTATTTAATAAATTCCAACATACAAAAACCACAACAACATTCCATTTGTATGGTGGCAGGTAAGCACCACATAAGGCATACAAACAATAACAAGTTCTAAAGAGATATATATTTCATGTTTTCTCAGCAGAAAACACTTAAAACATAAAATATTTATATAGTAAAAACACAGAAATAACTTTTCAACACATATGTGAATACCTAAGATGAGAATTTTGTAAAAATAAACTCACCTTGACAGGTATACACAGTATGAGGAAAGTTGTAATTTTGCGTAATTACACGAAAGGGGATTAAAAAGTAAACGCATACATACCTGTAATAATATAGAAATCCCATGATGAGCACCTTACAAGCAGCACAAAACACACTATTTACCACAAATTGAATAAAAACAAACTCGTGCGCGGTGACATTTCACGAATATAAATATACCGGCGAACTTCATATTTTCGCGACGTTTAAACTGTCACCCCGGGGTAAAAAGAGACGCAGATTCCGATGGGCGCGTTCGCGTCGCGATATTTTTCACATATTACGGGTAATTCGTGATTTCATAAATTTCCCTTTGCACCAACAAGTGCTACAGAGATACAAACGTGTGAAAGGGACACGAATAAAGCTGAACGAAAATGAATTCTGAGAGGAATTTGGTAAATTGAACTAAAAGATGGCGTATCGATAAGTTATGGCACAGATTCGGAAAACTTATCATAATTACGTGAAATTAAAAAGAATTCCTATCCTAAATATGTCAAAAAATGCAGCGTGTCATTTGACATCAAGGAAAAATAATTATAATCAACATTGAATTTAAATTTCGTCAGAAAATCGAGAAATTCATTTTTTGGATATGAAATCGGAGCAAAATTCTCTATAAAAAGAGGGTTCATTCTTCATTCTGTCTTCTTATTTCAAAGTTGTCAAAGTGCGAGCATATGTGATAGCATTCCTCCCACAATTTGCAAATTTTCTCCAGTGTCATCAGCAATAAAGGAAATAGAATTTCAGCGAAACTCAAGGCATTTTTCATCAACAAAACATCAATTTTTTCCAAGGCAATTTGAAAAACAACAAGGAATTGTCAAGCATCTTATTTGTGAAAATTTATTAGTCAAAAATTTAAATTAAATTAAAGGTAATTTTGCGTATTATTTATTATCTTCAATTTGGGTTAAATTTCATTGTGTTTGCATGCCAGGTGTTGGTCATACACACATGTATGAATTTAACAAGAACGATTGAATTTTATTATTAATTTCTTTCTTTCAGCCATTTAACTATTTCACTCAAGTAAATCAAAATTTCCAACAATTATTTATCGTGTAAAAAATATGTCATTAAGTCAGTTTTACACAACATAATAATTGGAAACTAGATCTACCTTGAGTTCCAATTATTATTTACTTTCAGCCATTAGTAAATATTGTAGTTAAGATACACAGAAAGGGAAAGTTTCCTTACATTGTATATATGAAATTTCAACGTAGCATAATTTTCTAATTTGTCATTATTGAAAGGAAAAAGGTAAATTCTAGTAAAATATAGTTCTTTTGCACATTTAAGTTTCGTTTAGTTATTAAATACATATAAAAACATTGTGAATCATTGAATTTGAAGTTTCTAAGCACGTACGTGTAAGTTGAGGGAAGTAAATTTGCATATTGAAAGAATTTGTTCAAGTAATTAATTTTCTCATAAGATTAATATTTGTTTAGTCAATTAATATTTTTGTTGCAATAAATAATTGAGTGACAAATTATCCTCTTTTTATTTAACCGCTACACTGGGTATTTTTTTGTTTCAGCATACATGGATTCTCGTTCGTAATTGCATTTTATTCGAAAGTCAATTATAGGAATTGACAGTTTTCATTTAATTTGTACTTTGCGAGCGCAGTTCTTTCGTAGTGTCAATTATTGGAATTGACACAACAACTGTGGTAAAACATTTTGGTGGTTCCATCCAGGAGTCGCTCTACTCACTAAATTATTGAGCTACGTTTATACGCGAGAACGTCATAATTTGGTAGTATACGTTTATAGGCAAAAAATTTCAATTAATTAGCTCATTGGTTCACACAGAGATAGCGTAGCAAAATAAGATTGATTTATCTTTATTTTCATTTCTTTACTCGAATTTGATCTTAATCAATAATGACAGACGTAAAGGGGTTATTAAATAAGGAACGGGCAATAAGAAATCGGCTGATTAAATCCATCGATAACGGCAAACAAGCAAAATCAGAGACCCGAACAAAGAGTTTCTACGAAGCAAAGCTCTCAGAGATAAGGAGAACATGGCTCGAGTATGAGCAAATTGACCAATTGATCAATGAATTTATCCTCGCAACCCCACCAGAAAGCACGCTGAAATATACTTCTGATGACACATTTAGTATTTTAGAGACAACTTATTGCAATTATTTAGGTACACTATATGATGCAATTAATCGTACAACAGAGCTGACAGATTCCACACTTTTGTTAACACAACAAGCACGTGTGGAACAACAACAAAATATTCTTCCTAAGATCACATTACCAAAATATAATGGTGATTATGATGACTGGCACTCTTTTCATGATCTTTACGTCGCTGTAGTACACAATAATACAAGTTTGAAAGACGTTCAAAAACTGTATTATTTGAAAGGTTCTTTAATAGGAGATGCGGAAAAACTACTACGGCATACTCCCATAACAAATGAGGACTACCTACCTGCCTGGAACAAATTAAAGGCAAGGTACGAAAACAAAAAGATATTGGTCAATCATCAACTAAAGATACTGACAAGTCAGTCAAAATTAAACACAGAGACTACAGCCTGTTTAAAATCCTTAATCGACACTACAGAGGAATGCTTACAACAACTAAAGAGCCTACAAGTATACATATCAACATGGGATATGCTACTTATTTATTTAATAGTTCAGAAGCTGCTCTTCATAACGCTGAGACTTTGGGAAGAACATCAAGGAGCATCACAAGAGCTTCCCAAATATAGACAGTTCAGCTCGTTCCTAGACAATTGTTTGAAAATATTAGAAGCACTTACGGAAACTCTGGCGCCCAGAACAAGTCATGCCAAGAGTGTATCCAAACCAACTAGGAGCAAGACATACCATGTAGTTGAATCAACAAAGCCATTATACGTAGTGAACATGAAATGTTCAGCGTGTAATGGCAAGCATCTTCTTCAAAATTGCAAGAAGTATCAAAAAATGGACATCAAAGGTAGAAAGTGGGCCATTAAGTCAAACGGCCACTGCTACAACTGTTTGTCAAAGAAGCATTCTCTCAAGGAATGTTTAAGTCGTCATCGATGTCTTAAGTGGAAACAAAGACATCATACGACAATTCATGAAGATGTTACTGCAAACAGGTTACAAACTAAGGATGAAGATGCAATTAATCATCAGTCTAAATCTGTTGAGGTCAAAGTCAAGTCGAATCGACATCAACAACAGAACGACGATAATAATGATTGCTTACAAGTCAAGTCAAGCACCAGACAGAGCACTGGAGGCTCAAAGATAACTCAGACCTATATGAATAACGAGCGATCATCTGCACTATTATCCACATCGTTGGTTAAGGCTCAAGGAGCAAACGGAAAACCACACGTATTGCGATGTCTAATTGATTCTGGATCAGAGTGTTCATTCATAACACAATCTGCATGCCATAGGTTAAAAGCCGATTGCAAGACAACCTCGGTAGTTTTAAGAGGGTTAAATAAAAGCCGAATGAGTAACTTGAATAAGCAAACGGAGCTTAAGTTACAATCTTCTAGATCAGTTCAGCCAGAAATAGAAGAAAATTTCCTAATCATCAACAAAATTACTGATAATTTGCCAACTAATCTAATTACAACGGAAAATTATCAACACTTAGAAAATCTTAGTTTATGCTAGAATCGTACAAGAAGGTATTGTAAATGGTCCAAACAAAGATCCAATAGCAATCAATACAATGTAGTAAATGAAGGTGCAGTACAGACATTCATGGCTACTAAAGATAAAATAGATATACAACTTCGGCAGTTTTGGGAAATAGAAGAATTTTCTCCAAAGCCAATTCTATCACAAGATGAAACACTGTGTCAAGACATCTTCCAAGACACATACGCACGTCTAGAATCAGGAAAATATCAGGTCAAATTACCTTTCGTAAATAACATGACGCCAAAATTAGGAAATTCTAGACATCAAGAAATTGAGCGTTTTGAACTTTTTCAAAGGCAATTTTCAAGAAAACCTGAATTCAAACTGGAATATGAAAGGTGTTTAGATGAGTACATCGAGTTAGGTCACATGGAACCAATAAATCCGCCTTGTAATGATGAGCAACATTATTATATCCCACATCATGCTGTGTTTAAAGACAGCTCAACCACGAAGTTACGTGTTGTGTTTGATGCATCGGCTAAAACAACAATGGTACGTCTCTTAAGCAACATCTGTTAAAGGGAACAACACTGCAAGCCAACATTATACAACACATTACTCACCTGGAGAAAGTTTAAGGTTGTCATGAATGCAGATATTGAGAAAATGTATCGCATGATAGAAATGCATCCTGACCATCGAACTTTCCAAAGAATGGTATGGCGGAATCCAACAACAGGTGTAATACAAGATTGCCAACTGAAGACTGTGACATTTGGTTCAACATAAGCTCCTTATCTAGCAATTAGGACACTGCAACAACTTGCTATAGACGAAAAAGATAATTGACCTTTAGCAGCAGAAGCAGTCTATACTAATTTTTATGTAGACGATCTTTTATCTGGCGCTGATGACTTGTCGAAGGCAAAGGAATTGCAGCAACAATTGATCCAAATGATGACATCAGCTGGTTTCAATCTGAGGAAATGGGCCAGTAATGTTTGCGAATTACTACAAGATCTGCCTGCAGATCACATTGAGTTAAAAAATTCATTGATATTTTTGAACACAGAATCCATCAAAACACTAGGAATCAAATGGTTTCCTAAGGAAGATTATTTCACCTTTATAATCAAACAATTCACAAAACCCTCAGCATTTACAAAACGGTTCATCTTGTCGCAGATAGCCTCATTATACGAACCTATAGGCTGGCTAGCTCCGATTATAATAGAAGCAAAGTTCCTAATGCAAGGTCTTTGAATTACAGGTTCATCATGTGACGAACCAGTCTCAGAAAATATACAGAAATTCTGGACAAATTTTACAGAAAACCTGCAAGTGTTAGAACAATTACGAATTCCAAGGTGGATTCAATATTCTACAGGGCTACGTATGCAATTGCATGGATTTTGTGATGCATCTTCCAAAGCATATGCAGCAGCAATCTACCGAAGGGTAGAGCACATTAATGGCGAGATTACTCCGCAACTGGTTACCGCCAAGACAAAGGTAGCACCCCTCAAGCCAACTACAATTCCACGTTTAGAATTAAATGGTGCGCTGCTACTCACAAGATTTATCAAAGTTATAGTTCAAGGAATGCAAGTGCAAGATATTCCTATCCAATAATGACATGGACCGACTCGCAAATCCTATTACAATGGCTAAAGGATCAACTATGCAAATGGAAGATTTATATCGCAAATCGGGTTGCAGAAATACAAGAAACGTTGAAATTCAAACAATGGCGACACATTGCTTCAATCTACAACCCAGCTGATTTGGCTTCACGTGGCATTTCAGCTAATCAATTGCTTCATAACGAATCATGGTGGCACCGTCCCACATGGTTACTACAACCACCAGATAAGTGGTCAAATAATTATGAAGTTACCGAATCAACAATGATCCAAGTGATCAGTTCATTCTAACTCCTGGACATTTTTGAATAGGTAAATCGCTAAGCGCCATTTCAGAACCAAATTTGACAAATGACCATTGGTCTAAGGATTATTTAAACCAACTCCAAAATAGACCCAAATGGTTTCAACCAGAGCCGAATATCAGAAAAGGAGATATAGTATTATTAAAGGGAGAAAACGCTACACCCACAATCTGGCCATTAGGTGTTGTGGAAGAAGTTTACCCAGGACAGGATGGACTAGTTCGTGTCGTCCAACTCAGGACACAAACAAACACACTTCTCAGACCAATCAACAAAATTTGTAGGTTACCGTTAGACTAATTAACAAATATGTGTGAAACTAATACATTTGTTAAATGTTGTGTTCTCCCTTAAAACAAAAAAACACTTACTTGTTAGGTTTTATTTACAGATGTCCGAATTTACAGTCGACCAAGATATTTTGGATATTTATGACGACATTAATTTCAATTTTTCATTGCCGGGAAGTCCCCTTAACGCTCCGGCTTACGACTTAAGCGAGTTCAACAGCCTGTGGTCCGGTATAGTGGAAGCTACGGCAGATTCAGAACCAGATGTTCAAGGAACAGCGTCTTCATCCACAACAAGGACGCAGAATCTCGAGAGACCAGCTACGTCATCAACGACTGGCGAGCAGGACGTGTCCAGGACAGCGAAAACTTACAAGGCTGTAGAAGGAGATACTCCACAGACGAAGCCAGTCATGCAGGACTCTGCAATAATTAATGGTGCCCAAGTCAACGATTTGCAAAGACTGCTAGTCACTACCACAATCAAGGAAGCGGAGATGAGAATCGAGAACTCGTTCGTTTACAACTCGAGAAAGGGTGGACATCTTCCTGTCAAGGGATACCAAAAAAGAATTAACTTCTATGGCATACAACAACGTCGGAATAAAGAAAAGACGATTAATTTACCAGATCGTTATCAAGAACGCCTGCGAGTACTAAAAGATGGCGTGCTGCGATTTTTCTAGTACCACAAACGAGGGATACGTGAAATCAAGAAACGGTTGAACATGAATGCTCAACAGGGGGGACAATGTTCGACCAACCTAAAAAGAAAAGGAGAAAATTAGATTTAATGTAAAACAAAAAAATCTTACCAGCATCTGGAGACTACACAGATGCAACGGTCCCACGACGACCTGAAATAAACAAAAATGAATTAAAAAATTCAACAAAATCAAAATACAGAATTCACAGCACAAGAAAACTATGTTATTTAATAAATTCCAACATACAAAAACCACAACAACATTCCATTTTTATGGTGGTAGGTAAGCACCACATAAGGCATACAAACAATAACAAGTTCTAAAGAGATATATATTTCATGTTTTCTCAGCAGAAAACACTTAAAACATAAAATATTTATATAGTAAAAAAACAGAAATAACTTTTCAACACATATGTGAATACCTAAGATGAGAATTTTGTAAAAATAAACTCACCTTGACAGGTATACACAGTATGAGGAAAGTTGTAATTTTGCGTAATTACACGAAAGGGGATTAAAAAGTAAACGCATACATACCTGTAATAATATAGAAATCCCATGATGAGCACCTTACAAGCAGCACAAAACACACTATTTACCACAAATTGAATAAAAACAAACTCGTGCGCGGTGACATTTCACGAATATAAATATACCGGCGAACTTCATATTTTCGCGACGTTTAAACTGTCACCCCGGGGTAAAAAGAGACGCAGATTCCGATGGGCGCGTTCGCGTCGCGATATTTTTCACATATTACGGGTAATTCGTGATTTCATAAATTTCCCTTTGCACCAACAAGTGCGACAGAGATACAAAACTGTGAAAGGGACACGAATAAAGATGAACGAAAATGAATTCTGAGAGGAATTTGCTAAATTGAATTAAGAGATGGCGTATCGATAAGTTATGGCACAGATTCGGAAAACTTATCATAATTACGTGAAATTAAAAAGAATTCCTATCCTAAATATGTCAAAAAATGCAGCGTGTCATTTGACATCAAGGAAAAATAATTATAATCAACATTGAATTTAAATTTCGTCATAAAATCAAGAAATTCAGTTTTATGGATATGAAATCGGAACAAAATTCTCTATAAAAAGAGGGTTCATTCTTCATTCTGTCTTCTTATTTTCAAAGTTGTCAAAGTGCGAGCATATGTGATAGCATTCCTCCCACAATTTGCAAATTTTCTCCAGTGTCATCAGCAATAAAGAAAATAGAATTTCAGCGAAACTCAAGGCATTTTTCATCATTAAAACATCAATTTTTTCCAAGGCAATTTGCAAACAACAAGGAATTGTCAAGCATCTTATTTGTGAAAATTTATTAGTGACAAATTTAAATTAAATTAAAGGTAATTTTGCGTATTATTTATTATCTTCAATTTGGGTTAAATTTCATTGTGTTTGCATGCCAGGTGTTGGTCATACACACATGTATGAATTTAACAAGAACGATTGAATTTTATTATTAATTTCTTTCTTTCAGCCATTTAACTATTTCACCCAAGTAAATCAAAATTTCCAACAATTATTTATCGTGTAAAAAATATGTCATTAAGTCAGTTTTACACAACATAATAATTGGAAACTAGATCTACCTTGAGTTCCAATTATTATTTACTTTCAGCCATTAGTAAATATTATAGTTAAGATACACAGAAAGGGAAATTTTCTTTACATTGTATATATGAAATTTTAACGTAGCATAATTTTCTAATTTGTCATTATTGAAAGGAAAAAGGTAAGTTCTAGTAAAATATAGTTCTTTTGCACATTTAAGTTTCGTTTAGTTATTAAACACATATAAAAACATTGTGAATCATTGAATTGCAAGTGAAGTTTCTAAGCGCGTACGTGTAAGTTGAGGGAAGTAAATTTGCATATTGAAAGAATTTGTTCAAGTAATTAATTTTCTCATAACATTAATATTTGTTTAGTCAATTAATATTTATGTTGCAATAAATAATTGAGTGACAAATTATCCTCTTTTTGTTTCACCGCTACACTCCACCAGGATATTTTATTTCAGCATACGTGGATTCTCGTTCGTATTGCATTTTATTCGAAAGTCAATTATAGGAATTAACTCATTTAATTTGTACTTTGCGAGCGCAGTTCTTTCGTAGTGTCAATTATTAGAATTGACACAACAGCTGTGGTAAAACAGTCACCGTTTCGGATAACTCTCCGCATTCGCTGCATACTATTTTGAAAAGAATATATTAATAACAGGCAAGGACCAGAAAATTTAGTTAAGAGAAAAAAAAAATTGAAACACTTGGCAAAGTGAAATTGTGAAATGCGAAGAGGGCAGAGTGCTTAGGGGTTGAAATGAATTTTTGCGATTTTCAGCAAAACGTGACCTCCTAGCCGACAATGTTCTTCACAAAATTTACATATAAGGCATTTTTCAACATAACCTCAAAATTTTCAAGAAAAGTGCGGAAAGCCGACTTTTCAGTTTTTTGTTGTTTTTTTCTCGTAACAACAATTCAATTTAAATGAAATTTGTTTTCTTGAAAACCACGACGACGACAGCCTCATCATCGTGTTTTGCTAGTTCAATAGTTCAATTGCAGTATTTATTCTTAATGCACCAGCGTCCTCGGCAGGTTGCTTGCACAAAAACCCCTCTGATTGTAGTTTATCTGATATAGCTTGTATTAATTTTTTTTTATTGGATAAAAATCTCTCTTGCGAAAGCGGTATTTTATTAACATCCCGAAACTAAAATTTAAGGATGTTTGCAGATTTCTTACGAAATGAATGTTCAGGTTGTTTCGTGTCTATCGAAGTGATAGTGGATGATGTGAGTGCTGTAGTTAAAGTTTTAGTTACTTCGAAATATCCATCGAATACATACTGTAACACTATTAGCTGCATAATGGCTTTGGACATACACTAGATTTACGGAGCCCGTCATTTTGATGGATTTCAAATATCATATGTTGAAATGAAGAAAATTTAAAGCAATTTTTTTTTTTTAATTATGTTGAATGTTATTGATTTATTGATTTATTTAGACATTCTAAGTTCAAATATCGGTATGTGGTATACCTATTTTACCGAAGATCCGTCAAATTGACGAATTAACTGATCTCAGTGTTAAATATATTTTTTATTTACGCAAAAAAATGCTATACATTCTTTCATTTGTAATATAATAACATTCTGTATTTAGGGAATTTGAGTTCATGGAATTTGCGCTCAGTTAATTTGAGTTTTGGGAATTCCCTTTTTACATGAAGCATTTGTAACATATTTCTTATTCGACATATTTATAGTGAAGTGTCTAGCTGAAGAGTGTGTGTGTTTTATAGTCAAAAATTATTTTGATATTTGCAACTTTATTTTGACAGCATAGGTTATAACCAACATAAATGAGGACACTTCTGACTTCCGTTTTGATGAAAATGAGGATGAGCTATGTGGAAGCGTAAATGAAGTTGAGTATTCGGAATCTGATGAAAGCATCGAAATCGAACCTTCAGACAATGCAAATGAAAATATTTCTAATGTCTTTCCGAAACGAAAAGCCACGTGGAAATTTCTGGTGAGTCCCAAAATCGAGATAAAAAAACTAATAGTTCTGTTGATGGGAGCATATGGAAAAACTACAAGAAGGTGAAATAGAGGCATTTCGAATTTTGAAAAAAAAATGGATAATAACAAAGTCGCAGCTACTCGCTGTCCTAGCAATCTGGTATGTACCGGAAGCTTATGAAGCAAAATTTTTGAAGGCTTCATATCTATGGTCTAAGAAATATGGACACAGTTTCTTTACACGGACAATACCTAGAGACAAATTTATGGAAATCCTCCGCTCCATACGGTTTGACAAAAGATGTGAACGTAGTAAAGGTTTACAAACTGATAAGTTTGCGTTAATTTCTCATACATGGAATAAGTTTATTGAAAATAGTCAAGCTTATTATAAGCCTGCCGCTAACATTACCATTGATGAACAATTGTTCCGAACAAAGGCCAGATGTCGTTTTACGCAATCTATACCAAACAAACCCGATAAATTTTGAGATAAAATTTTGGTTGGCGGCAGACGTAACAGTAAATATCTTATAAATGGCTGCCCCTACTTAGGTAGAGACGAAATCCGCGCCGCTTCTTCGGTCAATATTATGGAACCGTATTTAGGATGAAGCAGAAAAATAACTATCGATAATTTCTTCACAAGCCTGTTACTTGCAAAACATTACTTGCCAACAAGACAGCTTTTGTTGGTACTATACGGGCTAACAAGAGGGATTTTCTCAAATCAGCAAAAAATAAGAAAAATAACATAGAACGATTTTCTACACTTCTTTACAAGTCCGGGTCTTGCGTTCTAACTATGTACAAAAGTAAACCAAAAAAAAGGTTTTACTACTCAGTTCAAAACATAAATTTGTAAAAATTGAAGACAATAATAAACGTCTCCCAGAAACTGTTAATTTTTATTACCAAAAGAAATTTGGAGTTGATGTAGTCGACCAAATAGCACGAAAATGCAGTGTCAAATCAGGGTCTTGGAGATGGCCTCTACGAGTTTTTTTTACAACATATTAGATTTGGCGGCAATTAACGCATGGGGGTGTTATACAAGGAAACTACAGGGGTAAATATATCCAGAAAAATTGTATTTTTCAGTTGGATGAAGAACTTGACGATGAATATCAAAGTGAATCAAGGAACATTTACAATCCGTTATCGTCAATACAGAATAAGTCCAATATACGCAAATCCTGCCAAATCGGATATGGTAAGAAAAACAGAAATATTAATATTTGTGTGAAATGTAAAAAATATATGATGTATATTTGCAAAAAATGTTGAGAAAATTCAGTTTTTTTTTTTTTAAAAAAAGGTTATAAAATATATTAATCTATGTTTAAAATTATAAATAATTTTTAGAAAACTTATTTTTCGATTAATTTTGCTCAAATAACGCATTTTAATATATGTATACGTCAATATGACGGGTTTCATTAAAAATAAGTATGCAAAATTGTCCGTAAATCTAGTGATAAAATATTTATTTTAAATTTCATCAATATTATCGTTCTTTTGCGAAATGACTTTATGTAGTAAGACATGTACAGTACAATATTGTTACAGACTGGCAAAGCATTAATCCTAGTAAATTCACAGTAAAGTACAGATTTTGTATCTCTTCTTAGTTTATTTTGTATAAATTGTGACAAGTTCATATTCCAGAAATCATATAAAATGATCTTCTTGTTAACATTTAATGAAATTCTTTGGAATAATAATAAAATGTTGTTGACTACTTTTTCGCCGTTAACTTTTACTAATGATTGAAGTGCTTTGCGAAGTAATACTTTGTTTTTCCTTTGAAATTTAACGCTAACAAAATTATTTCCAATAATAGAATTCATAGAGTTTTAACCTTCTTCGCGATTTATAGCAGTTAATTGTTGCCAATAATTTCAGAATAAATAAACACTATACTTTCAGCAGCTAGAAATGGGTCATAGCAATCGAAAAATCCGATAATTTTTTAAGATTTGCCACATCCCTTGCAACTGTTGTAACCGTGCTGGTCGTGCTTTCCAGCGGAAAAGAGCCAGTCAGGGGGAGTTGGGGTTGTTTTTAAAAAAAAATCTCACTCGTGTGTTCTTATCAACGTATCAATTTACATCATTTGCGTCGTGTTAACGACTCGATATTATGCTGAGTCGCAGGATGAAGATTACAGCCCGGCGATGTATATGATTGCAAGAGTTGAGTTGGATTTTGTGAATCGTGCGAATTGGACGGAAAAAATTCTTTATCTTAAAGCATCTTCAATAATTTTGTTGTTCAAATTTTATATAGAAAATAATAAAGTGTTTTATTAAGGAAATAATAATAATTAAATACCTAGTTCGAAAAATAAAAAAAAAATCCCAAATATATATACATAAGAAAAGTTCTTTTAATTCCGTCGTTGCAAAAGAAATATTGCAAAAATCTTTCATTGCGTTGCATACCTCAACTTTTATTTTATTTTTATTTTTTATTATAGTCAAAATAAATTTAAAACACTATCAGAACATGGGCGACTGTGCGTAAGTCCACCCTGAGTTTTCATGGATCCCATTAAGACTTGATCAATAGTCATATCAGACTTACATACCAAAACTTGTGTGTCGTTCTGAGAGTAAAAAAGCCTTGGGACGTAAGTTCGTCGATTTCGTATTCATAAATTGAATATTTGAGTTTCCACATATCCTGCAGATATGTATAAATGCGCTGACTTTAAATTTTTAAAATGTCCACTTGCGTAGAAATATGGGATAATCCTCTCAACACATTTGTAAATCCTATTTCCTGATTTTTATTCTCTTATAAAATGTTTTTCCCCAATTTCTTCAATTAAAATTCATTCAGCTTTAGTAATATGTACTACACTGAAGTAAAATTCATTCAGCTTTAGTAATATGTACTACACTGAAGTAAATTCTGTCATTGAAATTTAATACATTATTTACAAAAATAAAAAAATAAATAATTGAAAATAATATATATCTACCTAGGTATAATATAATAAAATATTAAAAAAAAAGGAATTGAAAATAACATATATCTACCTAGCGTTGATCGTTGTTGAGATATCGGATGAGAAAATAAAAAACGGGTTTTTTCCTGTTTTCTTCTTTCTCGTGATACATATCGGAAAAATGTCCATTATCAAACATGTAGGGCATGTTAACACCTACACAATGTCACCTGTAGACTGTAGAGGAAATTATTAAAGTACAATATACAGGGTGTTTCCCACTCGGAGGTCAGTAGAGCGGGAGGTGATAGTACTCACTTAGACTAACCAAAAATTGAATGGCAGGGGGGGGGGGGGCATATTAACCATTTAGGAGTTACAGGGTGTTTCAGAAAAAAGCCAGTATTTCACAAAACACCCTGTATCTTATAAACTACAGGGTGTACGGTCACACTTTAGAGCTCATTGTATGCAGAACTTCATGGCCAAGGACTGCCCAACGACCTCCACACCACTCTCCCATCAAGAATTATGGTTGTCTAAACTAAAAATTTCGGAATTCCTTACCTTTTTTTTTAATTTAAACTCTATTATTTTTGCAAAAAGGTCGTTAACATAACTTTTTTTTATAAAAACTGTAAGCTGTAGACTCTCCTCTTTAATATGACCTATTACACCCAATGTCCTATCTGAAGCCCTTTAAGAGTTATTGGCTCTAAACCTATTCTCAAACCTATTTTCAAACCTATTATCAACGATAATTTGTTCCCTTTGCACGTCATTATACCCTAGATGAAATCTAAGGGGTATACTAAGTTTGTCATTCCGTTTGTAACACCTCGAAATAATGATGGTAGAGCAAAATGAATTGGACACCCATTCATAATATTAAAAGTTATTTTGATTTTTGCTTGTCCGTCTGTCCGTCCGTCCGTCCGTCCGTCTGTCTGTCCGTCCGTCCGTCCGTCCGTCCGTCCGTCCGTGCGCACGATAACTCGAGAACGCGTATACTTAGAGAGCTGAAATTTTGTGCATGGACTTTAAAAAAAAAAGGTAAAATTAAGTTCGAAAATGAGACAAATCCGGCAACTCCTTCGTAGGGTTGCCATATAAAAATTTCGTTTTCCGCTATATATTTGGACACTGCCTGAGAACACGTCGACGTAGAGAGCTGAAATTACGTACATGATGTTTTTACTACATTAGCAATTAAAATGTCTGAAATGGACTAAATTGGGCAACTCCTTCTTGATGTTGCCATATAAAAATTTAGGTTTTTTACGTATACTTTGAAAACGATAAGTCCAACACATTTTTATTGTACTAAAAACCTCTGCAGAATACGAAATCCTATAAAATTGATTATAATCATTTTTTCTGTGCGACAAACCGTTCTAGAAATATATGCGAAAAACATCTTCAAAATCAAACTTGAATAGATCGGTGACCATACGAAATTTAATACGGGCATTCATCTAGGGTATCATAAGAATTGGTCTTAGACCAATTCTAGCTTTTTTACTTGTTTTAAAAAAATATCGTCTAATTTCGGTGTGACCTGAATAGGTTATGAGTTAATAACTGTTTAACGGATACAGTTAACACATATGGTGTAATAGGTCAACTTAAAGGGGACAGTCTACAGTTTACAGTTTTTATAAAAAAAGTTATGTTAATGACCTTTGTGCAAAAATAATAGAGGTTGAATTAAAAAAAAAGGTAAGAAAATCCGAACTT
This sequence comes from Dioctria linearis, assembly GCA_963930735.1. Lineage (NCBI taxonomy): Eukaryota > Metazoa > Arthropoda > Insecta > Diptera > Asilidae > Dioctria > Dioctria linearis. The sequence continues at coordinate 131,227,296 of OZ005744.1, read as the reverse complement.
TTTAGTTTAAACAACCATAATTCTTGATGGAAGAGGGGTGTGGAGGTGGTTGAGCAGTCGTTGGAAAGGCCATGAAGCTCTGCATACAATGAGCTCTTAAGTGTGACCGCACACCCTGTAGTTTATAAGATACAGGGTGTTTTTGAAAAACTGGTTTTTTCTTTATCACCCTGTAACTCCTAAACGGTTGATATGCCCCCCCCCCCCTGCCATACAATTTTTGGTTCGTTAAGTGAGTACTATCACCTCCCGCTCTACTGACCTCCTAGTGGGAAACACCCTATATGTAATGAGAGGGCGATCTAGGGGTGGCGTTCACATACGTTTTACACTCTTCTGTGTTAACATTTCATCCTTAGAGGTGTCGAAAAATAAATAAAAGAAAATTTACGGAATTTAGCTCCATATGGCACCAAATATTTCAATATGAACAACCTGTCTTCTTACAATATAAAGAAAAAACCTACGGCCGTCCTGCTTTCATTAAACTACTAGCTAAGCTTCGAATTTTGTAGGTTAGTATGCACGGATTATGATTTCTTAAATTGTAGTTTGGTTTTATTTATTTAGTCGTTAGTAATTTTTTTATTTTAAAATTTGTACCGGATTGTTGGAGTTGTTCTGGATCATTCACGATCGTGTCCATTAGGATGCTGAGGACATTGTTCCACGGTTTTACTTGCCAATCCTGGAGGTTGAATTTGTCTCTTCGTCTGACAATAATTACATCGATGCTCTGGCGGCGTAGCAATTATCCATTCTTTTCGGCTTTCGCTTCTCTCCTTTCAATTAATAATTTCACGTACTGTGACTGCTTTGTTAGTTTTAAAAAAGGCTTTTCTTGTGCGCACTTCTCAACTCGTCCAGCTATGACATCCCAAAAAAAGAAATCGGAAACAGCAAAAAAAAACGTGACACGAGAAGAACCGAAGAAGTCAACTTGTCTCCCTCATACTCGGCTGAAATTGGTCGGGGCTTAATTGTGGCAGTGTGGACTCCAAACGTTCCGCATCGACATTTGTACGGTTCTCTTCATATTTTTTTAGTACTTTATTTGTTAATTAATTTTAGTTTATTTGTTTTAAATCCAGCTGTACTTATCTTCGTAGTGTTTTATTATTTTAATAATATCGTTACTTAAGTTTTATTTGGGTTGTATAAAAATGATTAATTGCATTGTTGTTTTCTTATATGTAGATTGCTCATACTTCCTTATATTATGTTCCACTAACAGGCAGAGCAGACACCTTAGACATAAATAAAGAAAACAATAAAATTATGAACCACACGCATGAAATTCATTAGTAAATAATTGTTTTTGTGTTGTAGACGATGCAAATGAATGGAAGTTCGTTTTTAATATTATATACTCTTCTTCGTTTCGACGGTCCTGGTTCACAGTCTTCTTGTTCGGAATACTCATCGAATTGTGGAGATTCTTGAACCACATGAGATGATTCTTCAATGGTCGACTCATCCTCGTTGAGTAGAATGTCGACTCTGGTGACGTTGTTGCATGTTTGCCCACTGTAATTGATGCGAATAATAGAAGAAGCAATCCCTGTTTTTCTGCGACCATAGGTAGCTTCACATTCTCCCTTGCACTTGCACGATAGGAGATTTAAAGGCTTAGGTGGCGCGAATTCAGCAGTGCTGAAAACTGGTAGTAGTCAAGCTCATCACGTGCCTTTTTGACTAGTTCCAACGAGTTCAGTACAATTTTTGGCAAAACTACGTATAACAAAATGTGAACGCAGATAGCATGACCGAAGAGAATTTTTCGATAAAATTTTCTGCATAAGTCAACCTGAAAAGTTCTTGAATCCTACTACTCGCCATGGCCATACCTTATGTTTTTATTGACTTTGACCTTTGTTTTTATTGTTTGCAAAAAAGTGCTTAACGTAAATTTTTTTTATAAAAACTGTAAACTGTGGACTCGCCTATTTAATTTTACATATTATACTATGTCCTAATTGTATAGCTGTTAAAGGGTTATTAGCTCATAACTTATTCAGGTTATACCAAAATTAGACAATCTTTTTAAATTACGTTTTTCAATCACTAACGTAATAAAAATTATATTTGAAAATAGGTTTGAGAATAGCTGTGAGAATAGATTAAGATGCGACATGATTATATAACATCTGAAAGGAGAATTCATTATTGGATTGACGCTCTCTTATTATATTAGCTGAATCACGTAAAGAAAATGCGGAACACATTGAAACAGTCACAGTGTCAGACTTTCTATGTTAAAAATAAATTAGGCACATATGGTTTTGAGCCCATTTTTGATTTTATAAGAGGATTTGGCTGAAATTTATGAGGACGAACAATGGGCATTGTAGGGACCTTAGTTCGGAAGCTCCGTGCAATTCAAACATCCTTTCGTTACAGATCATTCATCTCACAACCATTTATTCGTTTATACGAGTATAATAGGATTTTCTTTTAGGTTGACCATTGCACCTAATAGTGCCGCCAGTTCGCCCTTCGAACCTCAAAAATGCTGGAAATATTATTGGCAACAGTGGAAACCTACAACATAGTGATTATCTTAACTGACTATTTGGTAGTAAGCTGGAGATGATGCGCATCTTTTATCTTTTTGTTTACTTTATTATTGTTCAATTAGAAAACAATTAACAAACAAATTTTCAGTTAAAGGAAAAAATTGGTTGGGATCCAGCATTAAATAAGAAAACGTGCGGACCTTCGTATACTAAAAATCCTCGACTTTATTAGAAAAAGAGTTCTATTTGTCACAAATTTAATTTACTTAATTGCGCTCTTCTAATGTAAAAGTTACAGTAAAAAATTCAGCACAGAAACTAATATATAAAATATTTTGAAAATAATTGCACTTAATTTATTATCATTTTCACGTGAACTTAATAAATTTAGGCTAGCAGGACGGTTCGTTTAACGTATAAATTATTAAACATTTTCTTCTGCAACATTTACTTCACACTTATTTTCTATAAAATGTAAGAAAATTAAATATAATAAAATAATGAAATAATAACAAATGATAAATAATGATGCAGATAATAAAAGAGAACTGAAGATGAAATAATAAAAAATGATGAAGTCCAAAAATTCCAAAAAATAAACTGATGATGAATGCCAAAGGGATTCGTTGAAAAACTGATTGAAAAAGAGGACGATTTCCTCTGCGCTCGCCTTTTTATACCCTAGATGAAATCTATAGGGTATACTAAGTTTATCATTCCGTTTGTAACACCTCGAAATAATTATGGTAGAGCAAAATGGATTGGACACCCACGTATAATATTAAAAGTTATTTTGATTTTTGCATGTCCGTCCGTCTGTCTGTCTGTCCGTCCGTCCGTCCGTGCGTCCGTCTGTACGCACGATAACCCGAGAACGCGTATAGTTAGAGAGCTGAAATTTTGTACACGGACTTTAAAAAAAAAAGTAAAATTAAGTTCAAAAATGAGACAAATCGGGCAACTCCTTCGTTGGATGCCATACAAAACTTTCGTTTTCCACTATATATTTGGACACTGCCTGACAACACATCGACACAGAGAGCTATAATTTGGTGCGTGGTGTCTTCATTGTACTAGTAAATCTAATTTCAAAAATGGACTAAATCAGGCAACTCCTTCTTGGTGTTGCCATATAAGAATTTAGGTCTTTTACGTATACTGTAAAAACGATCAGTCCAAGACATTTTTATTGTACTAAAAACTTCTTCAGAATACGAAATCCTATAAAATTGGTTATAATCATTTCTTCTGTCCGCCAAACCGTTCTAGAAATATATGCGAAAAATCACTTAAAAAATCAAACTTGGACAAAAGTGTGACAATACGAAATTTCATACGGGCATTCATCTACGGTATGATAAGAATTGGTCTTAGACCCTGGCGTTATTCGAGCCCCATCTTGATTCTTCTTCTTTATCTAAGCCGGTTGATAGAAATCTAAAATAAAGGTATGCGTGTATATATAGCTGAAAGTTCTTAGAATTTCTTTTTGATGGACTCATAGCATACAGCAATCGGAATTCAGTAGTTGTGCAATCTCTAAAGTGAATGCTTCGTTGTGCGGGTGTTTCCTTAATAATTTTACCTAAGAAGGCGGTTTTCATATCCCACAATTTTTACCGTTCTTTATATTAAAAAGGTAAGTTTGATATTTTTTATGATTATAAATCAGTTGAATTGCATTTAGATGTGCTTTTAGAGATTTAAAATTGTAATTTACATAGAATTAATTGGGGGCTCAAAACTGGATAGATATATACACATTTTCTTAATTCGAGCTGGGTGCTCGAATTAGGAATTTCTCACTAAAAGCGGTCGGTCCAATTACGAGCCTACGCTTAATCACTCGTTTTGAAGGCAATTTTATTTTTATTTTTATTATTTCATAATTATGTCAGAATCAGATTGTATAAAAAATGTCTAAAAGGAAATCTTATACCGAAGAAGACATGAAAGCGGCCCTGAATAGTATTGAGGAAGGACTTTCAATACATAAGGCCCAAAGCTGTTTAATATTCCTCGAGGAACCATTCAAAATCGACTGCATGGAAGAAATAAGAGAAATGTTAGAAGTCCTCCTTCCATTCTCTGTGGCGAAGAAGAAAAATTAGTTGTTTCATGGCTAGCCTCATATTAGAAAAAAGGATTTCCTCGACGAAAACAAGACATCCAAGTTGTCGTCAAAGAGTTTCTTGATACTGCGCCAAGAAAAAACCCTTCTAATGATAATATGCCCAGCGAAAAATGGTATAAGTCCTTCCTCAAGCGCCACTCAAATCTAACTGTAAGAACACCAGAGGCAATAACTGACGCCAGTTCAAAGGTATCTGAAAGGGACATAAGAGGCTGGTTTGGAAATATAAATAGCAACCTCGAAAGAAAGAGATATCAGGACATAATGAAAGATCCCGACCGTATTTTTAATGGTGACGAAACTAATTTTCTTTTATGTCCTAAAGCCGAAAAAGTGTTAGCTGGAAAAGGTAATATATTAGGACAACATGTTATTAGTCAATACCGTTGTACCTTTTTTTAGCTTAGGCTCCCGTCATGTCTACGAAACGGCGATTTTTGCTCGATAATCGCTGTATCCCTTGAACCGTAAAAGGTAGAAACATGAAATTTTCAAAGTTTGAGTAATACTATAGCTACTATAAGCAAACATAATGAAAATAATATAAAGTTAAAAATTAAAGGGGTCCCCATACAATAAACTTTTGTTTTTGCTCGATTCAAAAAGTAGATAGTGTCAAATCTTGTACGATGGGACAGAACCCTTTGTGTGCGAGTCTGACTTGCACTTGCCCGGTTTTTTTAAATTCAGCTAGGATATGTGGTGATATGTGGTGAATTTATAGTTTAATTTGGAAATTCCTAGGTACCTAGGCACCTATGTACCTTCATAAAGTACAATAAAAGTAGACCAGACTATCAGTTGACACAACGATGCGGTTGTTTTTTGTCTTGCATTTAATAATTTGATTTAGAATCGTAAAAATAACAAGTTGAATTAAATTGAATTAAATCGTGAAAATGGGTAGACATTCGGAAAGGAATAGTAGTGCGCTGGCTGGGCAGCTAAGACAAATGAATGACAGTATGATCGAGAGAGAAGAGAGTATTTCACAGAGGGAAAAACAGCTGCAAGTCAGAGAAAGACTGTTTGAAGAAACACTGCTGAATGAATCAAGACGAACGATTTACACGGAACACTTTTCTTTCGCGGATATTTCGAATGCTTTAACTCAATTTTAGGGAAGCGATGAATACGACGTCAATAATTGGATCGCGGAAGTTGAAAGCGTAGCCAATTTAATGAAATGGACGGAGATTATTAACTGGCGCAGCACGGCTCGCTGTTAGGTGAAAACCAGATTTGGCATCGTGGGCAGATTTAAGAAACCTTTTAATTGAAGAATTTGATAAGCATATTCCTAGTATAGAAATTTATGCCCAGTTGCAGAAGAGGAATCAGACTAAGGATGAAAGCGTGTACGAGTACTTTCTAAAGATGAGGGAAATAGGAGCGAAGGGCAACGTCGAAGAAGAAGCAATCGTACAATACGTAAATGATGGAATTAACGATAGACATACAAATAAAAGTCTCTTATATGGCGCAAGAAATTTTCAAAATCTTAGAAGTTAAATGTGGACATATCTTCAGTTTAAGGAAAATTGTCCTAAATCGAGGCAAGACCGGCCTAACACAACTACGGGGGCAACTAAGAAGATACGGTGTTTCACTTGTGGCAAACTGGGTCACCGAAGTGTTGAGTGCAAAAACAGAAGCAAGGGTTTGAAATGTTTTCGCTGCAATTGTTACATGCCTAAAACAAATACCTAATTATAAGTGGATGGAATTAAGGAAAAGGAAAGAAAAGAAACATTAAAATATTTCCAGCATAAATTTTTCACATAAGCTAACCATGCCTAAAACATGGTTAGCTTATCAATTCAATCAGTGAAGAAAATTGCGTCAGCAATTTTCTTCACATTCCATAAATTAAAATAAAATTATTCCCATTGCAAATTTTGCCTTCAGCAAAATTTGCCAGTAGAAATATTTAATTTGAGAAATAAAAATAAAAGACAAAACGTACCTTCAGTACGATTTGTCGTGAAAATTGCAATATGTATGTACGAACGTACATACATATCACAAAAAAGCTTTCGCGATAAGAAGAGCGCGACGCGAAAATACATTGTATGCATACGCGTGCGGCAGTTCTAATCATCGTGACGGTGGCTGATGTTTATCAAAGCATCAAATTTCAAGCCTCCGTCCAACGAAAAAATATTCTGGACTTGTTTAATCAAGTCCAGAATAAATGAAAATTTTCTCAGGATAAAAATTCAACTATGCATTTTCTACCCTGAATGAGGGCTCTTGATCGCGACGAAAGTGATCAAGAGCCGAGTTGGTTTTAAAATCTCTTGGCGGTAGGATTATATAGAAAAAGAGTTGCTTTCCACGCGGCGGTTAAGCAGAAAAACTTGTGATTAGAAAAAGAGTCGGATTTTAGACTAAAAAACGGCGGTTCGTGAAAAAAAAGATCGGAGTTGAATTTTTTCAAAATCTTCTACGACCGGGGTGGTTAAGAAAAAAACGGTGGTTTGCGGTCGAGTGTAAAAAAGTAACGAAATATAAATCAATTGTTGTAACGAAAAAATAAATCAATTGTTGTAACGAAAAATAAATCAATGGTTGTAACGAAAAATAAATCCATTGTTGTAACGAAAAATAAATCAATTGTTGTAAAAAGTAAAATAAATCAATTGTTGTAAAAAGAAAACTGAATCAAGTTTGTAAGGAAAGATACATCGAGTTTGTTAAAAAAAAAGAATTAAAATAAATTAAAGCAAAATTTATTAAAAGAAAAGTGTTTTGGATAAAGCCACAGCCAGAGTCACACGAAGGTACGTAACACAATGAGTTTGGGCATAAGGCAATAGATTGTCCTACGAAAAAAATCTATGTGCGTAAAGTAAGGTATTTCAAGCTGTTTAAAGCTTGTAAGACTAGGAAATTTTCAAGCTCGAGCATTGATCGACACGGGTAGCGATATTACATTATTAAGCAGTGATGTGTATGCTAATATCGGCTCACCGCCTTTGGTTGGAATATCTACAGTAATTAGAGGTCTGGCAAAAGAAGTGGTGAATACACTGGGCTATTTCTTATATTCTTTTGAAATTGATAGCGATACGTACGCTGCGAAGATTCACGTAGTCCATCGCGAATTCTTACAACATGAAATGATTACTGGAAAAGATGTACTAGAGGGTGCGCAGCTTATTTTAGATGGCAACGAGATTCAAGTTAAGAGATTAGATAATATGTGGGCACGCTGTTACCAAGCTTATGAAGGTGACGCGATAGAAATAAACGTCGGAAACCCTAAATATGGAAATAATGTCACAAAAATCATCCGAACGTATTCGCCCAGCAAATGTAAAACATCGAAAGTAGAATTAAAAATATTTTTGAAACCCGAAACACCTGTTGCACAATGTCCAAGACGACTTTCACCATTGGAGAAAAGGATTGCGGACAAACAGGTGGAGGAGTGGTTGGAGAACAAAATTGTTAGATCCAGCGCCTTAGAATTTGCGGGTCCTATAATCTTGGTGAATAAAAGAGATGGTAGCAAACGCTAATGTATAGACTATAGGAAGCTGAATAAAATCGTCGTGAGGGACAGATACCCTTTACCCTTGATAGAGGATCAACTTGACCGACTTTAGAAAGCAAAGCTGTTTAACACACTCCACTTAGAGAATGGGTTCTTTTACGTTCAAGTAAATGAAGAGTCAATAAAATATACAGCTTTCGTCACGCCGTCAGGGTAATATGAATTCTTAAAGACGGCTTTTGGCTAATGTATGTCACCTACTGTTTTTCAAAAATTTATAAACCATATCTTCATGCCGTTGTTAAATAAAGGGATAATTCTAATTTACATGGACGATGTAGTGGTACTTTCGGAAACAGAAGAAGAGAATATGAGACGTTTGGGGGAAGTTCTTGAAATTGCTTCAGACTATGGTCTCAGTATTAAATGTGGAAAATGTCAGTTCCTATGCAGAAGCATTGAGTGTTTGGGCTATCGGATTTCATCAGGCCGCGTCAAGCCATCAGATGGCAAAATCAAAGCAGTAACGAGATTTCCAGAACCAAGGTCATTTAAAGAAGTTCAAAGTTTTCTGGGCCTTGCTGGCTACTTTAGGAAATTCATAAGAGACTATGCGTTCATAGCCCGTCCTCTAAGTGATTTGTTGAAAAATGATGCCCGATTCCAATTTGTTGAAGTTCAGAAGCAAGCATACAAGGAGCTAAAAACACGTTTGACAGATGACCCAATATTACTGATCTATGACCCAGAGTCGGAAACGGAGCTGCATGCAGACGCATGTAAATGGGGCTATAGAGCAGTAATGCTTCAGAGGGACTCAGAGGACAGGAACTTTCATCCAGTATATTATTATAGCCGAAAGACTTCAAATACAGGGCAGCGGTATAGCAGTTACGAACTGGAGGACCCCGCCATAGTATCTGCACTAAAAAAACTCAGAGTTTATTTACTGGGTATTAAGTTCACGATAGTCACAGACTGCAGCATTTAAGATGACGATGGAGAAGCGGGATATACCTCCAAGAATTGCAGGATGGGCTCTGCTCCATCAAGATTATGACGACAAACTTGAAGACCGTATTGGGAATAAAATGAAGCACGTTGATGCCCTAAGCCGCAACCCAGTGACTATGATTATCGAAAATGATGTACTATCTTGAATCAAAAAAGCATGAAAGTTACGAGAATTATGTAATCAAGTTGGGATCTTGTATAGGATTGATGGAAATGGAAGCAAACTTCTATGTATCCCTAAGGGTATGGAAGCGGAAATCATAAAGCGTGTCCACGACGAAGGCCACTTTAGTGCGAAAAAAATGGAAGAGATGATCAAACGAGACTACTCAATACCAAAACTATCTAAGAAAATAGAAAATTGTCGTCGCAATTGTGTGCGATGTATCCTCGCTGAAAGGTGTTGACTTTCTTATGTACTTTACAACTCTCATCTGAGCACCCTTATATTTTAATCTTGAACACGGCACGTGCCTTCACGATGCTTGAGCTTCTTCTTGAGTAGAGCAGCGATATGTATGGAGCAGCTTACTAGCTTTACTCCTAGCGTGAATTAGTGGAGCAGCTACCTAGCTTTACTCCTAGTGTGAATTAGTGGAGCAGCTTACTAGCTTTACAGAATATTTATACTAGTCTAGTCTAGTCTTAAAAATGGTAAGTCATTAATATAGTAACTGAAGAACAGCGGTCCTAGAATAGCCTTGAGGAATTCCACATGTCAAATGTATTGCATTAGAAAGGCAAATATTAATTTTCACTTTCTTAGTTTGTCCAGACAAAAAGCTCCAATATGTCGTAGTCCATTATACTTGGAGGACTAAGCTGATTGAAGAACTTAACAAAACTTTCATCTGTAACAGAAAAAAATTAAGTATTGATCCACACCGCAAAACGTGGGAAGCACATTTACTCACCAATGTGATCTTTCATATAGTTACGCTGTAGGGAATTACCTGAAATGTCCACCGTACATTCATGTAACTCACCTTAAGTCCTGGTGCTCTGGAACAAAATACATTTACTATGGTTCCCATTTGGCCCAAAATATACAAATTTAACGATTGAACATAATAACACAGGGTCAGCAGCATGCTCAATAGTCAATAAGAAAACAAGAGACATAATGATGCCGCAGAGTACACATGTCTGATGGGCTGAGAAATCAAGGTGCATAAAATATTCAAAAACAATTATGTAATAAGTTCTAATTAGGAATATGAAAAATCTACTATACAAATTAAACCAGTAAATAGCAGCAATATCTATGTGTACGGATCGATCAACTACATAAGCTAATACTAGATTTATAAAAAATTAAGAATTCATAAACAAATACTCCAAAGAAATTAAAGAACTATACCGAAATCTAAGTAGGTGACAAGGAATGATATGGTATGAATAGTAGGTATATTTAAAATATCTGGAGCAAACTGTTGTCCAAGCATACGTAAAAAGCGAAATTTTTATATGGACAATATGGCGCCCAGGAAGTTTATACCAAACTTACCAACCATAGATTCATCTGCGTGCGTCTAAGGCCAAGAAAAATTTAATCCTCTGAGCAGTCATATTTTTTTTTTAAATCTATTTTATATGTAACACCAACGAACATTAAAGTGTGAATGAATTCGCATTTCAGGTCTCATATTATTATTTCTGATCTCTAACGAAGCTCTACCAAATTATGATAAAACTGGGAGAACGTGCAGAGTGGACAGTCTGTAGAGTAGTTGGATGAGTTCTACTACCCCCGTAGTTAGTAGAGAAATTTTTGGTAGAAACACAATCCATAGACACGTATTTTATGTAGGGATCTACCAAGTGATTTTATTTTTGGTTGAGCGCTACAACGATTACCCGACCAGAGATGTGCCTTAATATTCGAACAATGATTTATGGTCAAGAGTGATCCTTATATTCTAGACGAAGACGGATAATATTAATGAAGCTGGGAGTAGTATACTGGTCATTGTGATTTATCACTTGTAGTTGGAGACAAGAATGACGCGTGAAAACAGTTTAATTGGAAAGTTTTCTGGGCTCTTCTCTCCATAAAAAATTTTTGTCGTCTCTTAATGTGAGGTAAGAAAACTGCAAATTCTGACTTCAAAGTAATTATTCTTATATTATAAAGTTTAAGTTGTACAATAATTGTCTAGCAAGATAACTTATAAAAATGTTCTATGGTCCAGATCCCTAACGGAAAGTATTTTAAATCTGACAGTGAACATTCAGCTATTTGTTGAGCTATCGTCATAACTGATTAATTTTAAACCACTTTTCTCAAGTGTGAGTGGTGCCCTTGATATCAAGAAAGGGTTTTTATACTTCTAGCCACATACATAAGTGTGGCCAAGTGTAAAGTTGATCCCATGTCAATTTGGTTATGAGATTTTTTTTGAGTGCATCGGAAAATGTTGGCAGCTCCGAAAGTTCTAAAGATATACTGCCATTGCCTATAAAGACTTTTGAAGCTTTCATATTTTTATTAAAACTATATTAAGTTTGCTTAGTCAGCTCATAACTTCATTGTAGAGGCTTTCTATTATACTTCCAGACCCTCGCCGAAATCGGATACAAATTCATCACAATAGTCTAGGTCTTTATTCGGTGAGAAATATGATGACGGTGTGAACTCCGTATTAGCCTCCTCTTTTATTGTGTCCATCAAACGCAACCTCCTTCACAAACAATCAGAACGACAGAGTATCGCATATTTTATATTACAGCCGTTTTTGTAATAACTCGGAGAGGACCACAGCCGACAAATTTTGCGTATAGAGAAGTCTATTTTTTGGTAACTTTATTTTTTTTTTTTTTAAGTACATATCTAAGTATCTTTATAAGCTAGCATTTCAACGGATCTGCACCAAGCTGCATGATAATATTCAGCGCGTAGTAGTTGCTGAATCTGAAACGTTCAATTGAGTTAATTAATATTTAGTACTAATTTTGAAAAGCTTTTGTGAGCTATTGTTAAATTCAAAGAACTTATAAATGGTAGGTACATAGTAGATGTAAATTGCTTTTATCATAATTAAACTAATGAGTGAAAGTTGCTATTATTCAATGAGATAGAAGTTTTGAATATTATTCCAAGTTACTTAACATAGCTTCAAAAACGGGTTGAGTTTTCCTTTATCTCCGCTTTTCAAACTTTTTAAATTTTCTAAAAAAAATAAAAGATAGCAGTTGTAAAGGCTATTAGCTAGTTTTATTTCTAGTTTCAGTTTTGCAATTCCATATTTTTTAATCTCTTTGAAATGAATCGTGGTAAAAACTTTTGGCACATGGGAAATCCAGTGTTGATGATAAAATAAATTTGAAATCTTATCTACAAGAAAAAGTATAAAAGTTTCTGTACAAATAGTAGCTAGTATCATAATCTGTACCTGAACTATAATTTTCCAGAATAAGGACTGTAATTATGAGTATCTTCTTGAAAAAACCCTATAACGGAAAAATAGTCGTGGCAAAATATCGACGATAGTTATGCCTATTTATAAAGATTTCTGTATTATCTAAATTTATCTCCTACAGCATACTCAGATAAAGATCAATGAACAAGACCCTTCTATATTCTTAGTGGCGTTTGCTGTTCAGAACGTCGAAGAAGTGTTTCTGCCATTTCTACATCTGATGCGTGTTATTCCTCAGTAACCTTCCATTCTCATACAGCACTTTACAATTCCCACCTTTTCTTTTCTAATGAACCAATCAACACAAACCTATTTACCTTCAAAAAATCCAAAACATACAAGAAACAAGCACTAATCCATCGCAGAATATTACTTCCGTCTTGCATTTATTAGCGCGTTAACATAAATCTGATAAAGTATCGTATTTTCTCATCGATTCTAATCTTTAGTTTCTTCCGAGGTACCTTACGTATACAATACGGGGATGGAGGTGATTGCGCCTATCCCTGTTCATGCAAATATATTGATGTCCTCCAATATTTCCTATTTGTTGTTGGTGCACAGCGACCAATTCAAGGTTTTTTCGTTCTACGAAAATCTTATTTTATACTTTCACCCATTTTACATGCTCAGTATATATGTGGTTCCTGTTTAACATGCTATACCGGATGCAGTTATATATGTTTGTGTCAATAAAACTTGCACACATGCACACATGCATAGCACACCCTTCGATAGCATTTGTTACATCCTGACACTCCCAATTTATCAGGATTTTCTAAAGTACGCTTACAGCGAAGTCGACAGGAATTATCCTTTCAATTTATATGTGAAAGAAAACTAGGTTAATTTACTTTTGCAAATTTTGTTGTTTTTTTGTTTTTCACCTGAGTCTCGAAGGGATGTACATGCATACATAAATTTACGTTCGTTAGGTATTTTGTGCTCTACAGACCCCCTTTAGGATGTATAAGGATTTGATTATTGCAACTATAATTATCAAGAGAATTCATAATTGGAGGAAGCTGTTGGCTAGATAATAAAGAAGTAGCATGCATATTCATGTGAAATATTAGCTTAACTTTTCATTAAGCAAAATTATTTGGAGCCTAAGCAATTTTAATAGGCATTTATTTTGTTTAAGGAGCTTTGTAGTAGTTTCCAGGAATCATCTAATTGGAAGAACCATTCAATAAATTAATGATTAAAGATAAAAGAAGGATACGGTTGCACCCAAGGGCGGATACAGCGGGGGGCGATCTTGGGGGGCGATCGCTCTAAAATTTATACTCTAATCAAATCAAATGGAAAATACAAAAAAATCATTTCAAATCTTCTAAATCCGCATTAAAAAAATTTTAAATTATTTCTCCCTCCACTTAATGAATACATCACAAAGTTCTCTAGAGTTTCCCTTAATTTTACATTTAATTAAATATTAAAATTATATTACATTTATACAAAAAAAAGCAAGATCTGCAGCCGGATTCCGCAACTATTAGTTTACGCGTGCAGAAAAAATTTTGTGTACACCACCTTGTTTCGATTCCGTAAAAATGGAACTGAGTTTTTCTGTCAAAACTTTATACACTTTAAGTGATATTTTCTCCCCGCCAATTTGGTCGTGAATTTTGAAGAGATACCTGTGAGTTTTTGTGAAGCGTTATTTTCAAAATTATTTGTTATATTATTTATTTTACCCTTTTATAAGCCGTAGTTACCTTAATACTAGTGAATTCATGTAAATTTTCATTTAGCATTTACGTGTACGTACACTTTCCCTCACGGTAAGTTTTTTAAATCGGTGCACTAGTGAATTTTTCATAGTTGCGGAATCTAGCCCATGAGCAGTTTTAGTTTTAACACTACAGTGAATAACAATAAAATTTGGAACTCTAAATGCTTATTAAAATACTTAATTAATTTTTTTCAAGAAAGAATTATTTGGGATTCTCCGGTATATAGCAAAAGCTAAAAAATGTTCTAATTTGTTACTAATTAAATTACTTTGCTTTGACTCTGTTTTCTTTGTGTACCAAGAAAATTTTAAAATTTATACACAAATGTAATATAATTTTTATATTTAATTCAATGGAAAACTCTAGATAGTTTTTTAAAAAGTTATTTGTTATATTTATTATTTTTTCTTTTATAATCATAAATTATTCTCAAAAAAGTTGAAATTATCCCACTAAGGAATTTTCAGAACAAGCAACATTTTTGGACTTTTTTGCGATTGAAAGCTCACAAAAGCCGGGTATTTTGATGAAGAGTAGTATGTTGGGAAAATTGTCATAGCCGGAGTATTAATCTCAGATTCAGTTGTCCTGCAATTATTTAATTTAATTTTATACTTGTATTAACCCTACCAAATTAACATTCCCCGAAAACTTCTTTAATCATTTTATTTACAAGAAATTGCTGTCCAGCCCAGGAAATTATGGTGTTTGAACGAAATACAAGCGACCTTTGTATGAAAAACGCCATCAGTAAGACAAACAAGAAGTGTATAATGTCTATTTTTTGTGTGACTAAATTTTACTATGCTTACGACATCAAAAACTTATATTATATAAATAAAAGAACTCCGGCGATATCTGAATGCTAATGAAATTTTCATGCTCAAACGAAAAGAGAAAGCTATACAGAGCGGTCCACAACTGATGTCAAGTGCTGTTATAGGAGACGATGGGGGCCATCGCCCCCCCCCCCCCCTAGAGCAAATGTCTGGATCCGCCCTCAGTTGCACCTGTATGGCATGGTAACTGGAGGGGTATATTAGGATCGAAGAGTTGTAAAGTATAACATTTTCAGTAAATTTCAGTCTATAGAGACGAGAAATTGTCCACCTGTAAATTATTACGTCTGCCGAATGTCCCCATGAAATTAGCCAGGTATGCGCAATTAAGCCTAAAGAGTTTATTCGTCGGTCAGCAAAGTCACCGTCGTCGTCGAAATATTGCAAACGATTTTGAAAATTGGTGCTCAGTTGTTGGCAAATAAAATAGCAGCTCCGACCAAACATTTGAATTGCATGCGTTTATAACCTGAGTAGGTATACGGTTATGGCTAATTACACATATCATGGAATATAGGTACCTACTATGTACTACCATTTGTAGTGCAGAGTGGGTGTATATGAAAAAGCTTTTCCAATCTTGTATGTCCTGACGTTCATTTGTTAGTCTGTTCAATCACATGGTAATGGGAGATCTCATTGATTTAGATAGCTGAAAATGTTTAAACGATTTTTTTTTATATAAACTTAAATCTATTTTTAAAAATTGTCAATTTATTCGCACGCGGTTATTCATTTTCTAGAATCAAGTTGTTCAACTTCAGGGGCCACGAAGCAGAGCACAGTATAGCAGGAAGAAAATATGGAAAGAATTTGGGAGCATTATGTAAGATGGTAAACTGTTCCGTATTCGCACAGTTCCGGGATACAAATGCATCAGAGAATTTTACTGCACGACCGATAGTACTCTCAATTTCAATTTATTAATAGGTCAGTTAATTGTACAAGGAAGTATAAACTTTAGAAGGTACGTGATATGACTTAATTGTAGCGATATAATATAATAATAGCGATAGTTAATATAAATATTAACAATACAAGCGTAAACAAAAATACATAGATAACTAGATACTAGTATAAGAGTTCATATGTAAGTCTAATCATAGGTGAGAAAATATTAACCATAAGTAAAAAAAAATACCTTATTTAAAAGAAAAACAAAAAATTATAATACAAAAATTCGTAAATTGCAAAAATTAAGTTATACATATGCACATAGCAGCAAAAAAATGAGTTGTGAGAATAAGAACGAAATGCGAGAGAGTGAAGATTTAAGGAAAATTTTATTTCAAACATTTTCTGCTGAAGATAAGTTTATTTTTAAGAACCAGTCTACTCACGGTGACAAGTCGTTTTACATTGTTGGGTAAAGAATCTCACAATCTGAAAAATGACTGTTGGATTTGAGGATTATTATATTTAGGCACCATCAAATTGTTGGTGCGACTTGATGTTAAGAATTGTACCTTATCAATTAAATAATGAGTCAGTCCAGTCCAAGTAAAATTAAAATTAAATATACAGGGCGAATATTGCAAGGGATCAGAATATAAATTTCATCAAAACATTAACCATGCATGCAGTGATAAAGTTGCGATAGCCGCGGATCAGATATGGGATTGTATCCTGATATAGATTGAAACATCTCCTACATCTTTTCAGAAATCCAAGTCATTTCGATACTACTTTTATAAAGGTAAGATGGGATTTGTCCAGCTTAACTTTCTTCTTCTTTTTTCGTGGTAGTTGTACGAAAGATCCAAATTACGGCAACGGAAGTCAAGTCAGCCCATTGTGTTAACCTGCTAAAGAAAGACCGCTCACTAAAACGTTCCTGTCCTTTTAATGAAGCTCATCAGGTCTAGCTCCTCACTGATAAAAAACAGTTTCAATAGTATCCAGTCTTCGACGGGAAAAAATGCAAATAAAGTGGTTGATTACCTAAGGCTCCACGTCCGGACAGGATACGCATTCAGGGCTATCAATAACTCCCATATTTTTTCGATGAGCGTCATCTGTGGCCAGTGATGATACCCACCACTTCCTATTAGACCTATAAAGAAAAGCTTGCGTACACTTGCAAGTTCTCAGGTTCATCAATCGTTTGTGGCATTCCTATATACCTACATATAAACATACCAACCTACATACAAACCTACCTACATATGTCCCTGTATTCATAATATTGTGAGATACTTATTGGCCAAGCACAATAAGTAATCAAACATTCAAGTACTTCCGATGCACAATAAACACTTGTAGTACATAAAGAAATATGAGGCACAATAAATTACACTATATACTGCATGACTAGGCCACCCTTACCCCTTATACATTTGCATCAACATAAACGGAATCGATTAGTGCGACCCACTAAACAAGCAGTGACGAAATATCGATCACTGACCGCGACTTAGCATGAGGGCTTCGATGAGGAATTAATTATAGCAATTATCCTTATAATAAGCTAATTTTAACTGGTATAATTAAGCTAAGGAAATTAAACAAAGAGATATTAATCGCAGAACAATCATCGTGTTTTAATCAAGAGGAGTTATGCTTTCTTAGCTACTCCTCCAATTCACTGAGGAGGTATGCTTTATTATATACTCCTCCCCTTTGTTTTGTAGTTATGCTGTATTAGCTAATCCACATCATCTGCAAGTTCTATCTTATTACATGCCGACCGATCATCTATACTATTACAATTGATGCCTTATGCATACAACCGCTTTGATAAGAGAGCCGATCACTATGGTGGTCATGAAAGCAGTAGGTTGTGATCCTCGCTCTCTCATTCCGTACCGTGCTATCGATACAAAATTTATTCAAAGAAGCCCAGAAAAAGCCCAGTAACTTGGATGTTATCCATCAAGGCTTAGATGTTACCCATCATAGATGCCTGGCTATCATTTCAGTTAATTTCTATATTAAAGGCTGATTTCCTTGCCATTGCGATGGCGAGGCAAGGCAGCCTGTATTACAGTAATAAACTTTTTAATATAATGTCTTTTCTAAACGCAGCCCTACATTATGCTTCGAATCTAAGTAGTCAGCCAAGTGCTTAACGTGTGGAGACAACCGTAGAGTATATCCGAAAAGGCTATGGAAGAACAAAATCGTGTCTGGTAAAGAGCGCCAAACTTATCTTACTGGAAATATTAAGCCAAGAATGCTTAGTGATAGTGTATCGGGAATTATTACTCCATCAAAAGAAACGGGAGCGCTAAAAGAGATGAGACAGCTTTGAGACTTAGAGGATACCATAAAGGTCGTTGTAAAATTGAAAAGACACTGGATTCTACACATATATTTTCGATTCAAGAAAGAGCTTTAAGATTTAATGTGCCTATATTTATCTGTCCAATCAACCGTTTTAGAAAGAAATACGAAATACCAATTCAATCTAAGTTGCGTATTTCCACAAATATAGAACAGTTGCTATATTTACATGAATCTAACTAAGTTATCACCAAAACTTGGCTTAAACCAATCATAACTTTTGTCACGTAGAAACTTCTTTTTCCTATATATGTACTGCAAAATTTTTAAATGTAATAAGAACTTTTAATTGAAGGAGAAGGAGGATTGATTAAATTTCAGGAAAAAAATTTCCGAAAGTATGTTGGTGTAAGACTCATTTAATTTAATGCGATTTATCCTGTTCTTAGCAATGATTAATTTGTCCTTGCGCTCCAAACACTAAATATATTACAACCGGTAAGCAAACTTACCATATCTCAATGGATTTAATTCAAATGCGGACTACCCTATCTCTATTCTTACTGAAATCAAACATTAATTCCGGAGAGAGGTTTTGCTTAATAGAACTTAGTCTTCTAACCTACTTTATACTTATCGTCTAAAAACTTATACCCGTCTCCTGAGCTTGCAGATGCAAACGTTGAGGTACGTAACAAATTAGGACACTTAAAGCTACTATCATTTGCCATCACACATTTTAGCAAGCACAATACTCTGAAGAATAGACACACTAGTCTATCGCTAAGAATGTTGTGCAAATAGCGCTTTTATTTGTTGTCATCATACACTTCGGAATTATTCAAAATTCAAGATTTTGGTTAATTTCCTTAAAAGAAGCAGTTGTCTTACCCTTTTATATGTCAATAATTCTGACATGGATAAAATTGAAGGAGCATTCTATCCTCTGTACAAACGTACCTGTTCGTGACACTTGGGAAATGTCGTGTTCTGTCTCACAATGTCAAGTGTCATAAGTTCCCAAATTGACGTCTCTATAAGTAAAGGTACATTATATTCCAAGTGATAAACTCAAGTGGGTAGAATCTTTTATAATTAATCGGACAATTTGTTATGAGATCTTGAACAACAGTTATCACAGTTTGCATTGGTCATCGAAACAAAAGCTTTTAGATTTCTTGAAAGGTTCTAAACATTTATTGCTGCAAATTTTTACTTCTCTCGGAAATGAAGCTCTGCAGAAAAGTGGTTGAAAGATTCTCAGCAAAGAATTTCCTCCTTTAGCTTTTATGAATTTCTATAGTGGTTGCAAAACTTCGAGTCGTTTATACTTCCATCAGAACCGCTATAAGCCTTTAGTTCACCGTAAAATCGAATAATATTATTCATAAGTTTTCAATATCTGGCTGTGGTCCGAAATTCATAATCCCAATGAAGTTATCTAATGTTCATCATAGATCTAAGAACAGTTAGTTTCTGGTTCAGCGTATATAATTGTGGTGAAAGGCAATAAAGGATTTTGGTTTTGCTGCTAATGTATTGCGGCATCCGCTTTCAAGGATATCAAAGGTTCAGTACCGAAGATGATGGGTTGGGGATGGGAGAGTTTCTTAGGCTATATGCCAGAGTGGCACTCTACTCAACACATCTCTTGTACAAATATACATGTATTGTACATGATGCGACTCGCAAGATGATGATGATGAGGGCCGAAGTCGTCGCCGGACTGTCTATAATATAGAAAAATGTGCTCTTCCAGGCGAATTATTAAATGCGTAGTACAACATAACTGGAACAAATGGAAAACATCTTTTATCTTTTTTAATGCTTCGTAGATAAGTTGCTCTTGTGTCAAATTTTCTATTTTTTTTTTTTCTGTTGGTCCCGTTATGTCGGTCACTGTAGGTCGTCCCT
>OZ005744.1:131047153-131206800 GCA_963930735.1 Dioctria linearis | reverse complement strand
AAAACTGTAAAACTTGTGCCATTCTTTCATACAGGAAAATGGCAATACGCTTAGCCCATTGTTATAAGTCAGCGGTTTCAGCAGAATTTTTCAGATACAATGGTCACGTTTAGGTATAAGGTATAATATTTTCGGTTTATACTCATGCAGGATTTGAAATACAACATTTATAGTGATCAAAGGCCTTTTTATTCTGTATAACCAGATTTGAAAGCGGGCTAAACACCTTTCAAATGCTACGCCAATTAATAATATCAAATAGTTAAACGATTAGATTTTTCGTCTAAATGATTGAAATACATTTTTGTAATTAAGAGAATATATAAACTATTAAATGCGTAAGAAATATCATACATATAATTTTTTGTTTCAAATACGGAACCTCTTAGCTGATAAGTATACATTTTTTTACCTGTGCACAAAATTATCACGGAAATGATGCTGTCAAATTTTGCTGTGAGTGCAGCACAATTTTTTTACTACAAGCGCATTCTCGGTATAAAGTCACATGGTAAACCGAACTGTTGCAGAACTTAACGAAAACAACATCCTAAACATAGCTAATGTGTACCGTTGTCGGCCTCCAATAATGCATGACAAATATAAGGAAAAATTTCCAGTAAAATTCTAAGAGCAAATTCCGGCCTTCCTTACATCAGGTCGAAGCATCGTTGATTTTATATTAGAGCGATGCACTGCTGGCTTACCGTTTGGTTATGTCTGCAGTAGTAACGTCTGTACAATAAAACAAGGTAATAACTCAAACTTTGTTTCCCAATCACTATATAGTCCTAAATACAAGGCATAACTTAAGGGGGTCATGTAGTGTACGAACTGTTGTCAAAGTGCGCTTTCCAAAGGTGAAGCAGTTTAAGAAATTACAATGAATATGTATATGCCGGACCACAAAAGTATAGACTTTGGCACTGTAACAAAATGATTTGTATAAAAAAACAAGAGAAAAATTTACAATTGCTTTAAGACAAATAATATTATATCCTGGCTGAACACAACAGTTAAGTAAACTGATAACCCAATAGTCTGTATGTCAACACCAAGAAGGGGATGCCCGATTTACTTCGCTTTTGAAATGTTCTTTGCTATTTTTATGAAAATGCTGTCTACACAATTTCAGCTCTAGATCGAATCGTTCTCAGGCAGTATCCAAATATATTGTGAAAAACCACAGTTTTGTATGGTAACACCAAGAAAGATTTGACCGATTTAGTCTATTTTTTGATATTTATTTACTATTGCTATGAAAACAATATGTACTAAATTTCAGCTCTCTACGTCAACGCGTTCTCGGGTGGTGCCCAAAAATATCGTTTGGAAACCCTACGACGGGTTGTCCGATTTGTCCTATTTTCGAACTAAAATTTACTTTTTTTTAAAAAAGCCTTCGTGCAAAATTTCAGCTCTTTAAGTGAAAACTTTCTCGAAGTTACAACCAGACAGACAAACGGACAGACAGGCAGATGGACGGACCGATATTCAAAAATTAAAATAACATTTAATATTATGCATGGGTGTTCAATCCAATAATTGCAAAAAAGGGGCGTGATTCGTACAAAGTCGTTACTTTTACGGGTCGGCACATTTTGTAATTTGTAAAAACACTTCAACAAAAAAATTGACGCGAACTCAAAAAATTGGAGTTCCAGGTTCGAATTGCGTTTTACAAAATTTATAAAAAATAGAAGAATTTAATTTTCTACATGCGTAATTGATCACGCATTTATAAAATTATATATTTAATTTAACGCTTCATATTGAAACTTCTTTAAAGGTGGGATGTAGTAGCTGGTATTAATTTATTATATTAGTAATGGTAGAATTAGTTCTTGTTATGAATATGGCAATTTATGGTGTGATTCAGTATTCTTTCGACTAAAGCCACGGCAATTGGCAGCTGTTGGTAAGCTCACCAACAAATAAAGGATATGCAGACACATCTCGAGGAATTGACGGAAGCTTGGACCCCAATCGTATTTTAGTCCGCGTTCGTACCTAACTGTGATTGTGGGTGTGACTACAGTAGATAGGATCCTCATTGAGACCTTGTATGCACAAAGACCTTTCCTTCTCTTTCAGGCGCCATGGAAATATAGCAATGCTATATACCTCAGACTATTTTAAATAACGATATTAAAAAATAAATAATTTTCAAAATTCAAAATTATCCCGTAAACGAGTCTTATTACTTGAACCCAGACCCGTAGAATTAGTTACTATGTAATATCCATTCCTCCCTTTGCGGCTTATGTCTGATTGAGGTTGTTCGCTGCTTGGTATAACAGCGTAACCACTATTTCTTACAGCTCTGTTTTTCAAAACTATAAAACTAAATTCAATTGACAAGTTTGGTCAATTTTAGCATTATTGATCACCACCTTCTCTACTTGTAGATAATTAAATATTAACCTTGGGAACGTTTCACAATCTTTGACAGTCATCCATTCATGCCACCATAGCCCACTGTCAAAATCTGTCTTTGGTATTTTCTAGGTATGCCTACCTAAATACCACGCAAGTATGGTGCGATCATTACTTATTTCCCAACATATAAAGCATCCATCTCCTCGATTCTGGAATTATTTATGAATTGTAGCCAGCCTGGCATTACGGTACAATTAAAGTTTATAAAGGTTCATAATGTTTTGAAAAGTGTCCGCTACTTGAATCCAGAATTGATCGATTCTGTTTTTACTGTAAGTCAAAATAATTGGATTCTTCAAACTAAAATGAACGTAAGTAAAAAAGCTACAATTGCTCTAAGACCCTACATGAACACCCTTATATAATTTCGAATGGTCCCCCTTCATTGCACATTTGATTGTTGAAGTGGTTTGTTGCATATAAGTAAAGTAAGGCAGTGAACATGATTATAAACAATTTCATTCTGAACAACTTTTTAGTACAAACGTTTAGAACTGATCTTTATCACAGCATACGTAAAAAACCCAAGTTTTTATATGGCAGCAACAAGAAGAGGTTGCCGGAGTTAGTTCATTTTTGCAATTTTATTTACTACTTTTATGAAAACTCCGTTTAAAAATGTTTAGCTCTCTGCGTCTGCGTTCTCAAGCAGTATCGAATTATGCAACGAAAAATGAAATTTTTGTATGGCAACCCCACGAAGGAGTTACCCGATTTTTCCTATTTTCGACTTGTTTTAATTTTTTTTAAGGACATGTGCAAAATTGCAGCTCTATAAGTACACGCTTTCTCGATTTATCGTGAAGACGGGCAGACAAGCGGACGGACCGACTGACATGCAAAAATAAAAAATAAATATTTAATGTTAAACTCGGGTGTCCAATTCATTTTGATCTGCCATCATTATTTCTAGGCGTTACAAACGGCATGACAGACTTAGTATATCCCATGATTTCATCATCTAGGGTATAATAAAGCTAAATAGATCCGATTTATATTTTAATACATCCAGTTCAAATTGATATCTTGTGAAATATGCGTGTGCAAATTTGTTCTACTACATACATATATTCTTTACTTTCAAACAAGTATGTATTTACACTTAGTTCCCTAATTCTTGCATATATATAGTCCTGTACCGAAAAATCATTACGTACATAGCCTTGAAGCCTTGGTTGTATTAGCCTGCTATATTATCTAGCTATAGCTCTTGGAAAGGCTTTGTTTATCCAAATGCATACATATTCGAAGAGTAACAATGCTACAAGTTAAAATTCACCAGATGCATTTCCCTTTTCTTTAAGTTTTTTCGTATTTCTAAACAAAGCAGGGAACTTTAACATATTCTAAAGATATCCACTAGATCATTTCGACTCGACCTGATTCGCATTATCTCTACCTAATTTCAAAGAATCACATACAAACTTTTTGATTTGAGCAAAGTGATCAGGAGCGCAATTATTAATGTGACAATGCGTATGGGAAGTCCGCGTAAAAGATCAGATTAGCTTCATTAGCAATCTAGATTAGGCACGATATACTTCTTCCTAATATCGTTTTAAAGAGAGAGGTTCGATGTTCTCTACGGGAGCATACCAAACCAGGACCTATCTTATTTTTTTTTAAATAGCTGTTGAGACCTGTATATCTTATTACATAGACACAGGTATAATCAGTTCAGGTCTTACTATCAGAAATACTCACCGAAAATCGGCAACAGAACACAGTTACAATATCCCATTATAGCATGACTTATGGAGTAAAAAATGATTGCTTCACCCACAGACGTCTGAGCCCAATGATCCATATAGGCAGATCAATTTAACTGAAACAAACATTCCATGAGAACATCCTACAAACAGCACGATTGGCTTTTGTTTTGATATGGTATTATCTTTTTAATAGTTTTGCACAGATATATTTCCGCAATGTTTAAATATATGAACTGTACTTTCTTAGTTGACTTTTTCTAGAAATAAAATACATGGTATGCATTCGAAAAATTTGTAAAGGCAAACAGGCTGTAAGGAGATCATCCATTGGCTAGAGCCTCATCTGAACTATTATACTTTCTCCAGAGTTTCATTTGAGATTGCCCAACCCAAGAGCGAAATGCTAATTCCGTTTCATACCACTATTCTACAGAAACTTAATTGAGAGAAATTTAACTCTGCACTAAACGTCCAAACGTCCAAACTAATGACTTACTCTGTTCCCCAATTCCAACCTTAGTAACAAAACTTTAATACTACTTTCCAATTTATATATAATTGGAAGAAGTTTAACTGTATTCTACCGTTACTTGGACAAAAGCTTCTTTTCTTTCCCCAATTCACATCTAATTGATAAATTTTGCTCTCAAATCATCTAGCTAGAATTTCAATTCTGCATCCCAATTCACACCTAGTTGATAGAAGTTCAATTCTGTTCTCACGCCACCTACATAGAAGTTGGAATATAATCAAATTATAAACAAAAGATTAGTTGTGCTTATTTTCATAAATTTGACTTTGTCCTTCTCTAGTTAGGTTTCAGTATTCGCCAAATTCATAGTTATGATTTTAATTCCGAATTCGTAGAATTTAATCCCGCTAAGTTTAATATACTTCTCACTTTTCTGCTAATAAGCTGAGAGCTGAGTCTATACCAGCAGTTTCCTGCTGAATGCTAGATATTAAATTTAGTAATATAAAATAATCTATTGTTACGAGCGTGGCGTTTGTTCGCTATTCAATCACAATATTTCAGATATAATTCAAAAGTTCTTCTTTTATTTAAATTCACTGTTTACTTTTGTAACATTTACAAACAATTATCAAACCAACTCTCTAGTTATCGCTAGTACTGTACATACAACTATCGCAATCCAAACAGTTTACTTCGTTCACTTCACTATCTGAAATAAGACTGGCATCCTGGCGGTAAGAAGCGCCGTATTTATACTCTATCCATTATCCTAGAACCTTCACGAATATTCCGTTCTCGAAATATCGATACTCCGAACCTAAAGATTTTTATTTCAGTACTAATAGATGTCGTTTGTCCTTACCTTTTCTCCCAGGTTGTTTATGATCGTACTTAATTACTTATTTCACGCGAAGTATATACATGTCGCTGTCCTTTATCTAATGCGCGTAACAATATAATATAATATTTAAATGCAATTGTTGATGGAATTTTTGGTTTTCCTCATAAATCATTATCTTTTATTGTTCGGTTTTAGACAAAAAATTGAATTCTAATTCCCATGTGGACTATATTTGAAAAGACTGAATTCTACAAGCGAATGCGTAGGAAGTTATCTACTATGACTGCCATTGACATGTAGGTATATAATGCCATAATATTGTTCGACGATACTATTTTTACGTACTTAAATAGATATATAAAGACTTCACAAACTGCAAAATAAGACCATGCTATATATACTCAAGTGCAATCGATTTTTACGTCCATAAGAGTGATGTTCAGGGCGTTGAAGTGGATGAGTATCACAAAAAGGACAGAGCTAAATGTCCTGACTTTTATCTGCAACATAAAGGTTAAACGACTTTCGGCATATTTGAGTAAACTATTGAATCTAGTGGCGGATATACAACCATATGCAATTACAGTGACGTTACATATCGACGTTCAACAATAAGATCACAAAATATTTGACTTTATAAATGTTTGCAGATATTTAATGAGCTTCCCATTGAACTTAACCCAGAGACAATATTTGATCGATTTAAAATGCGTACATTAGAAGCTGATCATGAATATGTATAAAGAAAAAAAGGACATGTGCATTTGTTTTTTGTTTCTTTTTTTTTATATCCTTTAAATGAAATTGTGATATTAGGAGAGCAAGAAAACAAACGAATATTAATGAACTTTGAGTGAATTTAAAGTTTATTAAACTAATAAAATTATATTATCAATTTTGTTTTCAACTGTAGAAGCATAGTTTGTTGTACTTGCTTCCCTAAATTAATAGTTATGGCCTCATATTATTTATATAGAGAACAAAATATTTAATTCCAAAAAGGAATAATGTGAAGTAATAGCAAACCGAGGTTAGGCGACCGGAGGAAGCCACATAAAAACACATACCAAAGGCTCTCTCAGTGTGGAAACGAGTCTGCCATGCATGAGTCGTATTTCTTCCATTCCGGGCGGCGAGCGTATACTTAAGAGAAATCTCTTAAACCGCTGTTCAATAGAAAAAGTAGGACGAGAGAAATATTCTTGGTTTTTTATGAAGGGGAAATGTTAACATTTTGCAATTACATAACAGATTGTACGTTTCAACCACTGACATATATATAAATATACTGCTCGTTGATCAAAAATTGCATGAAAGCAAATCGTACCACTTTCATATTCCTATCTCTTTCCGTGAGAGCATACTTTCCCAATGAGCTTATGTAATATATTTGACAGTTCATCACTGACATTAGTATTTCAAATAATTGAATTTATACACATGTCAGTGGTCATGATAACTATCTATTTATTCAATGTGAATATTGAAAAGAATATCGTTGGGAGACAGGGCACGAAAAAACATGGTAAATAAAGATACGCCTATCAATTTCTTGTAATTTAAAACTAATTTTATGAAATTTCAGGGAAGCAATGATGGAAGATGACTGCTTATATAATTCAAAAGGTAAAGCGAAAGCATCAACCCCAGAATGCAGTACAAAGCCGTCTAGGTATGTTGACGAATCTGATTACCCTGACCAAATTAATATACTCTATTATAGTTATATTTTCATTGAAGAACGCAGTTTATAATTTCTTTTATGTATTTCAGCCATTAATGTTCAGTTGTTAGCTTATCAACGGAGATACGTGTCTGTCGTTTTCTTACACAAGAAATTGGGGGAACATATGCACCTTTATGATGCCCATTATAGTTATCATCTTTTACAACACAGAAGATTCACCACCATCTGTTCACACTCTACAGAATTCCCTGATAAAAATGGGATTTTCTCATACACAGTCAGAAGAAGGAAAAGCTCCACCGCTATCAATGTCCATGTGGCACGTTGATAATACTGAAGAGCCTAGCAAATTAACATCTGGTGGATATAATTGGCCATAATGTTTAAGTAAACATTGTCAATTAGAATATCAATTCGTGAAGCTTTCTCAATGATGGAAACAATTTTGGGAGAGCACAATTTTGTGGTCATGTAAGTAAAAAGGTTTAATGAATTCCACAGGAAGCCACTATTTGAAATGTATCTTTTCCCATGTAGTTAACGATCGGTGATATATCTACGACTACGACTCTCAGCACTGTTAATATTTTGGTTCCAGTTGAAGAAGCAAAGTGGTATGGAGAGATGAAATCGCTGCCGTACTATAAGGAAATAAACGAAGTGAAGTCGGAGTCAATAAATTAAGAGAGGCTTTTGTGAATTTTAAGTAGACATTTCTATCAAATGATTTTTAGATTTTTTTATGAAGATTTTATAGAAATAGAAATAAATTAACTATCCTGATTTATTACTGTATCTTGCTGTGTTACTGCTTGAGAGACAGTCATAGAAGTTTTCCTGTCTTCTTAATAAGTGAAGTTTGAAGACTCAATTACCGGAGGTTATGCTAAACCTCCAAAACACTTTGAAATCTACGAAACACTGATTGCTATCATGAAGAAATGGGTTTAGCCCACTAACATGTATATAGATGGTGGCGCTGTAATATATGGGAAGGCCTGTCTTAAAACTAAATCTTTGCGCCTTAAATTCTTTGCATTGATATTAGGGCAGAGACATGTGTACTTGCAGCTTTTTATTATCGTCTAGATCGCTTAGATTGCAACAATTTCGAGGAATTTTGTTCCATACTTTTGCAACATAAGAGCAGAGCAGATAAACTTTTGCGTTTAATATATCACTGGATTTTACGGTGCGTACCACTTCCTTCGGCTCATAATTAAAAATTAAAAAAAAATCCAAATATTTTTAATAAATCCGGTAAATAAAATCTCACTGACAGATATTTAAGTAAAAATTTATAAATTTATTAATTCATAAATTTACAGGAAAGTAATTCTTACTGTTTTCACTGAGAGGTAAAGGGAAGAGCTCTTCCTGTTTTCTTAGAAATGAATGGAAAATAAACACGATTTCAATTATTCGTATTTCGTATTTAAGTGATAATTATCCACTTCTTCTTCTAAAATAATTCACAAATCAAAAATCATTACCTCTGCCTTTTCTAAATATTTCCTGAAAGGTACATAACGTGCTCAAAAATACAACTGTTGAATATATGATGCCTACCTTACTACACCAGTTCAACGTAAGGTATATTCATGTACTTATTACTAATGAATTTCAGGTAATGATTACAATAAAACCTTATGTATTTCAGGCATGTCCACTTTTTCCGCTGGGATACGGTCCCTGCCACTGACATGTATAAACATAGACCACTGACACTACTGGAATTGCTTAGGTCATCATATCACAACTAACTGAAACAAGATTACGTTACTTCTGCCAACAATAAGGCTGAAATGCAACAATGGGTAAGGAAAAAGAACATAACAATTTGAGGAAAATATGTTCGAGCATCATTTGGATAATTTGATTAAAATACACCGTACTTCAAGACAGCATATTGTGGATGATCTGATTCGGAGCAATGGGTATGAACTTTTACGTATACTACCCCGATTTAAATCCAATTGAAAAAATTTGGTCTACAGTTAAATCCAGAGTTGGTTCCAGAAATGCAACCTTCAAATTAGATAATGTTAAGCAGTTAGCAACGGAAGCATTCGTAAAAATTACAGGGGAGAACTTGAGAAGCGTTTATCAAAATGCTATAAAATCCGAGGAAGGATATCTTGGGTATGAAGCCATTTTGCACTACATAACAGATAAATTGATTATTTTGTTATCTGACGATAGTTCTACTTCTGATTAGGTTTTAAGTAGCGACGATGAAGAAGGTGAAGTGATGTCAATTTGCAAATCACATTTTTCTCTTCAGAACAAAAAGGTCTAACTTTAGCATGTACGAACTTATTAATTGCACGTCTATTGCTGTTAATAATATGGCTGAGCATTTTGTTGCATGTTTTAAAAAAAGTCTATATAATATTTAATTTGTTCGTTCAATTTAACTTTTTTAAATTTTCGTTTAGTTCTATGTTGCATTGCACGGCATTTCTTCCGGTGTTTCTCATATATATAACAGTAATTAAGAATATTAAAATAGTCTAAAATCTGGAATGTAATTTACTTCTTTACTATAAATTTTACTGAAAAGCAATTTTAACATCTAATTTTTCTAACAGTGTACCTCAGCGCAGTTAAACATATCATGGTCACAAACTTTCTCATTTGTAAATAAATTAGTCTGCTTTTGATAGTCGCTAGAGGCGATTGCTATGAGGCCTGTTATTTTTTTTTCTATTGTGCAGGAAATGTGTCATATATATTTTTAAAAAAACTTTGCATACATACATGATGCATGTTGTGTATGAATGGGAAAAAGACCGAAATTATTTTTTTAGGAAATTGACCAAATATTACCAATGCGCGAAACATTATCAACTGACTTGAAAGCACTGACATGTATATAACTGGACTGCTTGTTGAACCAAAAATGCATGAAAGCAAATAGCACCACTTTCATATTCCTGTCTCTTTCCGTGAGAGCATACTTTCCCACTGAACTATAACGATTAGGAACGAGAAATTGCTTGTAAAAATCCTTGTAAAACACATTTCCTTCGACACATAATTAAAATTTAACGATACAAATAGTCCCAAATACCTCTGTGATAAATTCGGTGAATACCACTGACATGCATATACGTAAATTCCCAAATAATTTAAATATAGCGCGAGTTTAGGACAGTTGGTAGAATTGACAGTGAGAGCATACTTTCTGAAATCGAAATTGGTGCCACATGAAACAGGAGATCAGGCAATCCATTTATATATATGTCAGTGCTTGAAACGTACTCTACACACTGGGCAAATAAGGATGAAGTGGTTCACTGTGGTTATTGCATCTATTTATTGCAAAAGCCTACTTTTGTTTTGAATTACTTTGCATTACAAAACTAATTGGAATAAAGTATGATCGATCACATGTAAGTGCAATTAATAATTTAAAAAACTCCATCTGATAAAAAAGAAATAGGGTCAAAATTTATTACGAATGATTAATTACTTACGGAAACCTATTCCGAATTTAGCTGAAATTTCTCAAAAACACTATCTTTCAGTGGGCTACCACAGAATTTTTATATGGATGGAATTGAAAGTAGGGGAAAATAAATCATTAATGAAAATTAAGAAGCTGTAGGGAGAGATATCAGAGCCCTGGGCCACACAGGAATTTAAGAGGATAGCTTCGTTGAAACGCCATCCAGTGCAACTCGTATTAGGCTAACAAGTAAAAAAATTTCAATCCATAATAAGAGAAGAAAGGGAGAAACCAAATGCTTTAAGTTTGGCTAAAAGGTTCAATGTCAGACTCTGTCCAAAGCCTTGGAATATCTAAGGAAACAAATTCGGACTCACCAAAATGAGGATCTTGTCCGGAAGCCATATTGGCCATCGTTGATGAGTTGATTTGTTTCCAGATTTTTCATTAATTAGCAGTTAATGATAGATTCAAAAACCTTTGAATCAATCGAAATGATTATTTTATTTTTTGGGGAATAGCCTGAAAGTTTGCTTTTATTGCTTAGTTACACTTTTCGTTAAACCAAGAGCGATTTGGTTCTGTTGAGATCTGCTGTAGGAATAAGGAGTGTATTTACGGGACGCTGCTACTAGACTGACACTCTGTGGCCCCGCTCAATGGATACAGTGGGAGGTTCAGTTTTAGACTACTCTTATTCAATTGATCTATCTATTCATTATTGATCTTGAGAATGTTGTTGCGGACAGAAGGGTTCATCTCCACCAAGATGATATTCAAATAAACGAAATGAACGTTCCTTCTCCCTACAAGAGTATTGCGCCGCAAGGATCAATATTGGTCTGGCGAAAGTTTCGGAATAGTCTTCAAGAAACAAATTCTAGTCAATCCGAACAAATCTTAATGTATCGCATTCCACAGAAGGAATGCCGCTCTTATTGAATTATATCCGATTGTCATTAGTGGAATTGTATTACTTTACATAGATAAAATCTAGTGTCTAGGGGTAAAAGTTGACACGCACGAATGAAATGGTACAGTAACTTTTCGGAGACCGTTTGGAAGATATATATAGGTCTTCTTTAAATTAGTTCAAAGTCTAATTATAATTACATTTTTACCTACGGCAATATAATGATTGCGAAAGTCGATTCGGGTGGTATGAGAAAACTAAATGTTGCGTTCAATGATTGGATTAGATTTATTTATGGCTACTAACATTTGAGTACATTTCTAAATATAAAGCATACCTGCTTGGACGAATTGGAATGCTATCTTCAACGCAGATCACTTATAATTTTATTCAAATTACTTCAATTATGTAAACCGCAATACCTGATTGACTTTATTTATGTTTTAACTTCTTTAAGGTATTAGAAAATTTGAATCTACCATTTCACACAGACAACTCCTCAATCCTCATTCTTTGTTCAAATCGCCGGTTGTGGAATGCTCCTGTGGATAATCCAATTTTATTAGTATGCGCATGGTCGTCAGTAATTTTTAATATAGGTAGGTAACTCGATCATAAGTGTAAGTTTATGTTTGCAATTAAACAATTATTTCTCCTTTTTTTTATACTTTATACCATTTTCTATTTTTTTGTCAATTTTCTCATAATCAGTTCTAAGTTGCTGGATTAGCTGATAACTTAGAGTAGATATTGTGTACTTGCCGAGAACAATTTGAATTTGGATTTAAATTTCAATTTGATTTTAAAGTCCTATAGTCTCCATGCAACTTGCATTTAAAAATTGAATCAAATTTTCTCCATACTGCTGTATAATTTTTTTTTAATTCAGTTAAAGATATTGCACCGCAAAAACCGCAAACCATGACAAATCTAGTTTTGTGATAAGCGTAGTTCTTTTTACGTAATTCCAAATTAGTCACAGACCAATAATGTTTTCTTAAATTTACTTCAATATATTATATCAACGGTTGCATTGAAACTTCATGTATGAGCTTACAAACCCGCCCGAAACCAAACAGTCAGGTCTAAATATGAAAACATATGTATGTAGTAAAATTTCGAAAAGCATATCCTGTTTGACCTTTTAAGTTTGGCAGTTCTATACAAGCTAATTGTTTTGTCACTTTATCTCTCACATAATAGATTATCATGACTAGCACGTGATTGTACGGGGTTGTAACAACTTCGAAAAATGTTTATATGCTACATTTAGAAAATAGCAATGGCAAAATCAATCATTTGCGCTTTGTTAATTTTTTTACCTAAGATCCTGTATGTTGGAACTAAAATTATGTTAGTATGACTTAAACACTTTGTTAATTCAAATAAGTAAAGTCAATTTCTGGCCTGTTTATCCTATAATTAAGTTAAAAATAATGAAGGATTTGCTAAATTCTACTACAGATGTTACAAGATCTCAACTTAAAACGTGGTTAAAAAATCATCTAATAAAAACAAAGTAATTTATTTTGTTAATATAACCTCTATAATTTTGTCAAAGATCAAAGTAATAAATATGACTGGGTAAATTCATACTTAGTTGGTTAACCTGAAGGATTGCTCTTAGTTATCAAGCTTTGGTTAATTTATTTTTTAGCCTTGGTTGATGTGTAGCTACCGTTCATCCAATTTCAATTTAACAAGATCAGTGAAGCAGTGAAGTGAAGTGTACAGAAAATTTTGAGTTCTTATTATAATTACTGTGAAAGTTCAAGTGTATTTCAGTTCCATGATGAACAATAAAATCAATCTGTGCACGTATAAGGGACCCAAAGTGCGAAGAAGCGAATTATATACCATCAAGTTATTTTTACTGTCACGGAATCTGTACTGTATTTACTCATTAGAAAAGTGTTAGGGTAAGTACCACACTGAAATAAAATTATTAGTTGAAACGACCAATCAAGATTAGTTGATTGTACATTATTAATTCCTGTAAATTGATTTGGAAAAA
Source organism: Dioctria linearis (assembly GCA_963930735.1). Lineage (NCBI taxonomy): Eukaryota > Metazoa > Arthropoda > Insecta > Diptera > Asilidae > Dioctria > Dioctria linearis. The sequence goes on along the minus strand of OZ005744.1, from coordinate 131,193,268 downwards.
CAATTAAGTGATTAATAAAATTGTATATGGAATTCAATTAGTTCAGTTAACAAATATTTGATGATAAATTAATTAATCATATTTCAGAAGACATATTAGTAAAATCAATATAAAATTATTAATTTTTTCGCAGAAACAACGAAACTGTTTGTTTATTTTTAAGAATATGATTTGTTATATTAACGTATTCATGCAATTAATAAATTCATCAAATAAATTTATAGATTTTTTTAAAATGATGTAACCTCACAATTTTTTAAATTAACGAATTACATTAGTCAATATAAATAATATAATTCGCCCATAAATGGATTAGACACCCACGCATAATTGTTATTTTGATGTTTGCATGTCTATCCGTTCGTCTATGGCATTTTCGAAAAAATAATAAATGTAATTTCATAAATGGAAGAAATCTTGAAACCCGTGGTGTTGTCATACAAAATTTGCAATATTTTAAGTGTTCTGGGAAAGCGTTTAGGGCCAATTTGTTCTTGTACTGAAAAATTACCTGCAAAATTAATCATAACCATTTTTACTGTCGCTTCATCGTTCTAGAAACTTATGTGCAAAACCACTAAATTAAACCAATACATTTGTTGAATCGAAAAATCTGAACCTTTGCTTTGACACATCTTTCTTCAATTTAAATTCGTAATTTCGACTTATACATTCGATGAATCAACAAATAAGAGACTCTCAGTCGTACTAATGAGTACACATAGAGGTTTTGCCCATTCAGAACGCTTTTTTTTTGTCTTTATTAAAAATATTGTCAGCCAACTGCGGGCAGATAATAAAATCATATAAAAACAATTAAATTCATAGCATTTTATTATTATGATCAACTACGAAATTAGTTGAACTTTCCAATTTCATTACATATTTTAACAAATTCGATTAGTTGATTACTAATGTTTTCAAACCAATGTTTGAGTTATTTTAAATAATGCGGTATGCAAAATCAACCAATCAATTAGTTTATTTGGAGAATTGAATTTGTTGAAAGAGCAATATTAATTAGCCGATTGTTCTAATGTTTTCGAAATTTATTATATAAAAATTAGTTAATTCAACAAAATGATTAGTTGAAAAAACAAAAGACGCTCGGATACGAAATTCCGAAAGATTATCAAAACTAACTAAACAATTAGTTGAATTTACAAACGTTATGACTAAATAAGATTAGCTAAATCAACTAATGCCAATAAGTTTACTTAACAAATTTAATTCGAAAGCTGAAAATCAACTGATATTATTTGTTGATGAAACAAATCCATTGGCGTAAAGCAACTAATCTTTTTTTTTCAGTACACATTCATTCAAACGAACTTTAGCTAACATTCAACCTTTTTTTTAATTGCGGTACCAGTTCTGATAATTTAAACATCTAAACCTTCCGACAAAGTCATCACTGTTTATCAGAATAGAATTAAGCCAGGGAGAAAAATTAATCTGTCAATTAAAGGCCTGAAGAACCGTTATAAGGACAAGAATGAAGTTGATAACATTCAAGTAAAAAGGAAGAAAGAAATTACATATTAATTCTACATGACTTGACTTTGTTTCTTTTGTAGATGCTGAGTATCTGGAAAAAACAAATAAATATGTTAAAGCATTCAAGGAAACTTTGAACTCTTGTTAATGCAAAATAATTGGCAACAAGGTCTTATAGAATGCATGAAATCCTGGCATATAGTGATTCTTCGATTAATACCGTTTTAAGGAAATGGGCATTATATATTCATATCACCAGAATTGGTAATGAAATTATGATTAGTAACATTATTATAATATTTAAAACGTATGCAATTCTTTACAACGATTTTGATTATATATGTACCCTCAGAAGTCACTGTACAATAGTTGGCAAATATTTATTGGGCATATTCATGAATACATGAAGTCAGAAAAATTCATATTTATGACGTATTTTTTGATAAAAATAGTAGTTAAACAATTTAAAAAAAAAACGTTTAAAAATTCCAAAATATTAATTTTGTTAAGCCATAACTTCAAAATGGACAGGAGGAGGGAAAACATTTATAAAACATTGAAAAGGTTCCGCGATTATCCACCCACTAAAGTTTAAATCATCTTCATTGGTGTATCGTTCAGAAGTTACAGGGTTATCTATAAGAGCATACCGAAATATCTTTAAGTCCCGTTATTTCGGAAACCGTTACGATTTTTTAAATGTATTTTTCACATGATATGTAATATAAAATTGATGTTTTCGTTTGGCATTAGAAAAACTGACTAGGCTTAACTTCATTTTATGATATAGGGCTGAATGAGGTTCCTTTTATTAATTTAAATACATATCGTTAAAATATAAAAAGGTTGTAAGAAATTACTGAACTAGAATCACTTAATATAAAAAGTAAGCAGATCCACTTAAGAGATTGTAACGCACATGAGCTACTTTTTGTTTTTTTATACGTAGCTCTAAAAGACAAATTAATTATTAGCTTTTAAAAACTATTCTATTCTATTCTTATTCATAAAGAAAAATTAATTTGACCTACTTAAGTTCTACTAACACATTTATTTTATAACAGCTGTGTACGTGTTCAATTTTATTCATACATTATATTCGTTCAAAGCCTCTTTTAGTATTATGCTTTTATATTCCGAATAAAGTCTGTAGCAACTGAACTGATATGACAATTTAAACAAACCATGCATTTGATTAAACATTAGTTTAAATCAACCATAATAGCAGGTTATAACAACTAATAATTAAGATTAACAGTTCACTAAAAATTGGTTGAATTATTCAAGACCTGGTTAAGCACTATATTAATTTACCTGCAATTTTACTTAAACCGTTTTTTTTTGTAATTTAACCATGTTTTTGGTAAAATTTTAACCAAAGCTTAATTAATGAAACCAAGTTCTGTGTTGGGGCTTGATAAAAAGTTGGTTACAAATATCAGCTTTGGTTCGTTTAACTAAGTGTTTTCTTTACTTTTAATTACAAACAAACCATCGTTACTTTAAACAATATACTTAGTTAAAAGAAAATACAATAGTTTTCTTTGTTGTTATGACAAAATGCTCGATAGGGTGAAAATAAGGCAAGAATTCAGTTGTAGTAATTTCGGTTTTAAGTTGTTTTTAGTATTGAAAGAACGACTATTATTTAATACATCGCGTTATTTCGACAAGAAATAACCTATAATGGGGAAACAAAACACAGAAACTCCGATTCGGTCTATTTTTTAAATCCCAGCGAAAAGAGTGTTTTAATCTACCCGGCTTATAAATAATTAGGCAAACTATAACCATTTTATATTCAATGTTCACTACAAATATGAAAGAGAACAAGAACAACAAAATAACAAAGATCCAAATAATAACAAATGATGATCATCTCCTAACTATTGACATTTTTATCGCCATTCTATCCCCGAAACTTTTCTAGCTAATCATCAACTGAGCACGAGAATATTAACCGCTTTAGAAGATAGAAATCAATAGCTGCTCACAGCAGGATAAATTGGTGCAATCAACTTACAGTTACGTGGCAAATCGTAAACCGGTTCACCCTCTAATAACTAGTTACGTGACACAATATCAAAAGGACATCTTCCCCTACAATACCTCCCAAGAAACAATTTTTTTTATATAGTAGTAACCGCAAGGTTTCAATTACCCAATTATATAACTTGAGTTATATAGACTGGTACTCAAAACGTCTTCGTAACCACTATAAACCCCGTATAGAGCTTAAATGGAGGATTATATAAAGGTTACCGTGACTTGATTTAGGTAACTAAAAGTTTTATAAAATGAGTAACCAAAATATTCTGGTTACCTTAATATAACTTCTTATATAACCCTTATATAACCCAAGGTGCTCTCGATTAATTTATTTTGATCATAGCAGTGGTTGAGGTAATGTTTCGGTTACCTTTATAAACTTTGTTTATAATGGTGATGGTAACGTTTCCACAACGCTTGGAATTCTCAGACTGGTTACTTTCAGTGATTGAAATGTTAGGGAAATTATTTTTCGTTACCTTTATAAAACAATAATATGCAAATATTTACGAAACCTATCTTGACATAGACTTTCGATTTTTTTTTTGTATTGTATTTTTATAATGTAAGGGTTTAATATTTTTAGATTTTAGAAGTACAATTTTTCCGCATATGTGTGGTGAAATTCAGCTGCAATTGAAATTTTACTGTGAATATCATCATAGATACTTCCAAAAAATACAGACCGCTCCAAAAATAACCAATATTTAATAATTTTATTTAAATATGACAAAATTTAAGACTTTCACTTATGTGACATTAATTCAGCAAATTACATAACATACTTTAGAAATGTTATGTACCTAAAAAGATGAATTTTCCTCAGATAAAAATAAAACGGTAGCCATATATCTGCAATTTATAAAATTGGCTTAACCGACATTTTCTTTTTTATCTCCAATGGACAGATGAAAAAATGGCGGCTTGTACTTAAATGAACAAATTACCATTATAAAACTTCAAGTAGTTTTATATAAACTGAATGACCCTTATAAAACTTCTAGAAATATTATATAAACTAAAGGCACTACCATGCTTCGAAAATGGTCCTTATATACCCTTTAGTCATAATATGTAACCTTTGGTAGTGTTATATATCTTAATTATAGTCACAAAAAACAGACGTTAGTGTTCTTATATACCCTTTGGTTATATTATGTTATATAAATAAAAACAGATTTATAATGGCTCCATTCGACACCAAAAGTAATTTGTTTTTATAACGATCACCGTAGTTACTAAATGGCCACCAAAATATTTTACGATAATTTATAGTGGGTATATGTATTACCGAAAGTTCCCAATTTTTATTAAAGTCACCTAAATTACTGAAAGTTGTCGAGTTATATAAGGGTAAACACGGATACAGCAATAAACACTTATTACCAATAAGTTTATAACGTGGTGATCAAAACAATTATAAAACTTTCTTATATACCTTCTAGTAATGGTTACTCTAAGTTATATGGACCGGTGATTGAAACATTTCCATCACCAGCTTATAAAACCTTTAGTAACTTACTTCCACGATAACCATTAGTAACCCAAAAAACTCTAATATAACTACATCACCAATTGGTAATACTATAAACCTCTTATATAACCACTGAAATTCTTATATAACCGAATAACCATTATATACCCCTAATAAAACTACCCATCACCTTCAGTCACCAAAAATTGGAAAAATTGTTACTTTGCCTGGCAGATAGTCACGCAGCAACATTTATATACAATCCAGCTCAAAAACTGCTATGGAATTTATGTTTCTCGTAGTGTATAGTGGAACGTTGATAGGTATTTGACTCTACTGCGACAACTACACTTAATACTTAGGGGAAAGGATGGATGACATTTAGGTATTTGAATGTCTGCGTATTTCCCTGAATAGTAAAAAATCTCCATCCTGTCCTGCGGTTCATCTTTAACTACGAGTATTGTATTAACTACAGCCCAAGCAACGGATATGTATTGATTCTTCATAAGCAGTGGCCATGAATTGAATCTTCATACATGATAACTTTAGAAGAACTGGAATAGTAGTTATTGCAGTGAACAAAACTTAATAAGATTCTGTCCTTAGGTACCATTATTATGGTAATGAAATATTTAAAAGGATTCAAAAGTGAACGTACATATACAAATCCAATTTTAGAAACGACAAAGAAAAAGGTTATCTCCTATGACTCCATCGTGTAATCCCTAAATCACGCCCCATTTTTACAGGGCGTCATTATCGCCATTTATTAGTAAGCATATCTATCCTGTTCACAGCGACTACCCTACCCCATTTCAATTTTCGCTTTCCGGCTCTTGATACCTTAACCCTTATCTAATTAAATTGGTTTCTGTAAGATGTGTCATATGTACCCTTCTTAGATGGTATCAATTTACAATAGCCATGAAAGCATCAGCCAGATGAAACTAGGAAACTATTAAGGTCTGTAAGGGATTTTTACTGTCTTTGCTCTAACCAGTCTATGACCGTCGAGAGAGAATATTCTCTGCATATACAATGTTCTTGCAATGCCATATTCTCCCACATTTGTGTAGTCGTGAACCGAAAAGTGATTCTATCGAATTCTTATGGCTAGCAAATCCATGACTAACAGCATCTACCATCAACTTCATGGGATTGGGACTTGAATTCGGTCTCCTACGTGACATCGGGCGATAAGAGTTCACTATACGTCGAGCATTGTGTTCCAAAAACTCCTTAATGGGGTTTCTAGTAAACAAACTGACCTAAAGGAATGACTGAGGGACATCTTTATCGGTCATGAATATCAATTTTCTGGATTTTTTTTCTTCGTCGGTGGTGGGCTTGATTTTGCGTGAGAGATATTATTTAGAAATGCACGACAATAACACGATGTAGTCACATATGTCTGTAATATGCCTGGCCACAGATGTATTGAATTTTCTTATTTAGTAAATAAATAAAAAAAAAAATTTCGTTGTGGGAATAAATACTTTTGGAGATTATTTGGTTTGGGATATGAAATACTGTTAGTGGCGTATAATTCAATTTGTATTGCTTGATTCGGTCGTATAAGGAAAATCATCTGTCTCCTAAGGCTATAGGTACGTAAGTTCACGTGTTTTAGGTGAAATTAAGGCATATAATTTGTGGATGCCTTTTGTTTTTCTATAGAAATCGAATATTTAAAGGTACCCAAAGTGTGAAGATCATAGGATATTTCGAGATCTGAACCAAGAGCATTAAATTTGATTTAGAGAAAATTTCCTTAATCATCTCGTTCAGTTGAGCACAGCGTAAGGCTTGGGACGTTGTATGTTCGGTCGACAATAGTATCGGTCGGTAGCAAAACGTCGGATTTGGTACTGGGTGGCTTAAGTAAAGTATGGGGTCCAAATGACACCCGTTGGTTTATGTTCCTAAAAACAATAAATGTTCCATTGCAAAGTGTCCCTTCGCCAAACACTTTCTTCCTAAGTATCTTTCTGTCAAACGTCTGATTTTGCCAAAAAACCATTTGCAAAACTGAATTTTTTGTGAAACATTTCTTTTGCAAAAGGCTTTCAAAAAAGTTCATTTTGCGATATGTTTTTCGGCCAAATTAGTAGTATCCTAAAAGCATTCACATCGTTTGTTTCATACAAGGTACCCCAGTTAATTGCAATAACTCAATTTAAAAGGTTCGGAATGTCAAAACTGTTAAAGTCGCGTTAATAAATAATTGAATAATTGATCAAAACTAAATATACCAAAAATATTCTCCACCTCAGTACAATAATCATCAGCAGCAGGTACGACGCGCGCATGAATGGCATGTCTAACATATATACCGACACGACGCCCTGCTCCAAACAGACTATCAGCCCTATATAGGCGGTAGCCCCTTAGAGCCACCACCACAACACTATATACAACCTCATGTAGATAATGGTTTGGCAGTGAAGCTCTCCTGAACAAAAATTTTGGTCAAGCCATATCATCCAATATCAGACAACTTTGGGTTTACTGATTTAACCGCTCTAATAAACTGCATATGCATGTTCCAAAATTGGTGACTTGTAAATAAGTTGTGTTCTTGGTATAACTTTGCTTGCCTTCTTCAGTTGTTCGATCTATTAAGGATGAATGAAACGACTTTTAGTATTAGAGCGAAGAAAGCTCAATCTCTAAAAAATCCACCAAGTTAAAGCTTAAGAGCTCAATATCTGGTGTAAGAAAAAAGGAGAGAGATTATTAGTGAGAGCTATACAGCTCAATACCTTTAATATCAGCCATGTTGGAGCCAAGGGGCTCAATATCTGGCAGTTAAATGATACGCTTGGAGTTGTAGGTAAAACTCTGAATTTTTATTTTCAATCGCACTTAATTTATACTTTTAAAAATTGCTTACATGGTAAAAACCTTAATACAAAAAATATTATTTCTCAGAGAACTAAAGACTATTACACAATTGCTTACATTGCTCATATCAGCAATATCGATCAAGAATATATTTAATCGATAAAAAATACATATACATTGACCCCTACATGAACAAGCATAGCACTGCTTCGATGCTTACTTTGCAATCTTTTTCTTATTGAACAAATGCTAAGTAGATATGACACAGTTATCGATTGCGTCATTGAGCAATTACTTTTTTTTAAGCTCAATGAGTAATGTATTGTATGTATCATCACGGTGCAATGGTGACCAGTGGTGATCATATTACATTTTACAACTTTCTTTCACTTAGCGTAAATTCATTAAATGATCGTAGAATGGCGCATGGCTATTCCGATCATATTTCTTTTTTTTTGTTGCTATTTACTTTTGCTTGTCATGTTTGTTCGTTTATTTTTATTTCTTTATTATTATTCGTTGTTGAGGTCGGTGCATGTGCATTTATTATTGTGGTATGTAGGTATGCTCTACAGACTTACCACTGATTTAAAAAAAACTTTTTGAAAATTCTATTCAGCACCATGGTTAAATCTATTTAAGGCCTTAAAGGAATATCATTTATTAATACATGGATAGACTTAGAGATCCTTTCAATTGTTTAATTTTCACCTCAAGTACACTGGTCCGGGAACAAAGGCCAACCAAATCAATTTATCAGCCACAAGACTGCTTAATTTGTGTGCAGTAATTTTATCAAATTTGTTAAATCCGGTCTCAATTGAAGACTCAAGCGCTTTAATGCTTTTCACCACATCCTCTCGGCAGATTTGATTACAAGATTATTCCTTACGAAGCATTTTCTCAATTTTAGGCGCCATAATACTATGCCGGAAAAATTTAATCGTAAACTTCACCAAACGCAAAGTAAAATACTCCCCGAAGTCGAAGAGCAAAATTTTTAGCGTACTTATTTGGAAAAAAAGCTTAAATAAATTAAACAAAAGTCATAATTGAACGGAGCAAGTTACGGTACCACTACTTATTAGCCAGTGATGAATAGAACACAATGTTTGGTGATTGAAGGAATTCTCTCCCGTTGTGGGAATTTTCACCCTAAAAAAATTTAAAAAGAGTTAAGGAATAATCGCGCCTCCTTGAACAAAAATATGCATCCAAATTACAAAAATATTTTAGTAATTTTTACACAAAAAGTTGAATTTTTCTACATAATTACGATAGTATTAATTGAACGTCGCATATTACTAAAATATAAAATATTGAGACAATTAATAGTTATATATTTATTGAAAAGGCACGTTCAATGAAATTCAAATATCAAACACTTCTGAAATAAAAGTTTTGAGAACTTGAGCATAAGCGACAAGCGTACCACATTGAGACGAAAACCCAGCATTTCTGCGATACAGAAGAGAAGCAGTGCGAGCTTCCAGTAACGCGCTTCTGGAAGCTTTTAGAGGCTCTGTTTCCCAATGGGACCCTCCAGAATATGAGATTTAAGTAAAATGTAATGAAGAATATGAATAATACGATGTACTTTCATGATTGAGCTTTTTGCTAACTCTTAAGTATGTATTTTATTTGAAATTGTTATCAATAAAAATGAATTTGTTTTGAAAAATTGCTTTAGTTGTTCTTTCTAGTGTATTTCGTATGGCTTTCATACCAGGGAAACATTTTGAGAAATTGCATCATAAGCATAACTGACTCATATGAACATTATGGCGACAGATTGGCTAGATACTCCATGATATCCTTAGAAGCATGTCGTTCCTACCTCGACGAAATGTTCCTATTTAAAATAAATTAAATCATATTTTCCTACCCGCTTAACTCGACATCCACTTACGTCCCGCACCAAATTGCGATTTAAGTCACCTTTGATTAGGATTTGAAGGGCCCACAATGCCTTATATAACGATCTGGATATAATCAGTGACAGTTTCGGGTCTTTTAAACGCAACCTCTTGACTCAAGTTAGTGTTCTAGATAATTTGTCCATTCTGAATTGATTTGCCTAATATTTACTATTATCTTTTTTCTTCCTTCCCTTCAATTATTCTATGCATCTTTATATCTTTGCGTTCAATGCCCCCTCTACTTTACTTTACCTTGCATTTTATTTTCATACAGTTATTATTATTGCTATTCTTACTCCTATACGCGGTAACTTAATTTTTACTCTTTATTTCTATTATCTTTATTTTGCTTAAGCATTGTTTTTGTTTAGTTTTTGATTTTTAGTCATTTTAATTTGCTTAATAGAATTTTTCGATTTTCTTTATAGTACGTAGTAGTGATCGGCAATATCGGTCATTTTGATGACTCAGATCATACAAATCTTTTGCTAACAGAGACTCATGTAAAATATTCGGTCATTTCGGTCATTTAAGTCAGTTGGGAATAATCACCTTCTACCATAAAATTACCTACCTCACCGAATCGTCCATGTCAGAGCAACGCTCAAAGTTAAAAGTGCGCTTAGTTTATCAATTTTTCAGACGTCCATGAGTGCTAAACTGTTGAAATTTGGCATGGCAAGACAACTCCGTTGGCCTCAAAGCAAGCATTTAGCAAATGAGAAAGTCCTGCATTCTCTGAGTGATTAAATCAGTCTTCAGTGCTGAAGAAATATGTATTTATTTCAATTTATTCATAGTCATAGAAAAAACTTTTCCTTAAGAAAAACCCTTCTAACGAAGTGAAAATTACAAATCTATAACACAAATCAAATTAATTGGATTTAAGTATGTGTGCGTGCATGACCGAACTTAAAGTCATAAGTCAAAGCCAGCGAGAAATACTTCCCAAGCCATGAAACAATAATCCTCATTACTACATGAGATTCCTAATAGTGTCCTAATATTCTGAAATATTTGCAGTGAGAAAAGATTGATTTGAATACCTCCTACGCCCAAATTACTATTCGTACAGAGAAATTGTCTTTTGATAATCTTAAGCTTGCTTTCTTATATTCCCAACCGTAATCATATTTTCATGTTTTTCCTAACAAAATTACTTTAAAAAGTTACCTTAACCAATATTTCCCAAACCAAAACTCTCAACGAAGTAATAATTACATATGCGAATGTGCCGTGGTCTACAGTTGAGATTATAAGTTACAAGTTACATATGCAATGTGTGTTTTCGAAACTTGATTAAACGAAATGTGCCGATACTAGACACCTAGACAAACAAAAAATTGTATGGCACACCGTTTGGGAGTTACAGGGTGATTAAGAAAAAAAGCTAGATTTTCACATAACACCTTGTATCTTAAAAACTACAGGGTGCCCGGTCACAGTTAAAGGCTCGTTGTATGCAGAGCTTTATGGCGTTTCCAACGACTGCTCAATCAGCCCCATACCCGCTCCTATAAAGAATTCTGGTTGACTAAACTAAAAACTTCGGATTTTCTTGCCTTTGTTTTTAATTTTACCTCCATTATTTTTGCAAAAAGGTAGTTAACATAGCTTTTTTTTTATAAAAACTGTAAACTGTAGACGCTCCTCTTTAATTTGAGCTATTACACCCTATGTGTTAACTGTGGCCGTTAAACAGTTAATAACGCATAACCTATTCAGGTCACACCGAAATTAGACGATATGTTTTTAAATGACGTGGTAAGGCAACAAATTATCGTTGAGAATAGGTTTGGAAATAGGTTTTAAAATATGTAGGTTAAGAGCTAATAGATCTTAAAGGCTACAATTAGCACATAGGGTGTAATAGATCAAATTAAAGAGGAGTCTACAGTTTACACTTTTTATAACAAAAGTTATATTAACGAGGTTTTTATAAAAATAATAGAGGTCAAATTAAAAAAAAGGTAAGAAAATGCTAAATTTTTAATTTAGACTGCTATAACTCCTGAGACGAGTAGGCTACAGAGCTCGTTGAGCAGTCGTTGGAAAGGCCAAGAAGCTTTGTATACAACTGTGACCGTTCGCGCTATAGTTTTTAAGATACAGGGTGTTATGTGAAAATCTAGCTTTTTTTCTTAATCAGCCTATTACTCCCAAACGGTTGGTGTAGACCCCCAGCCATACAATTTTTTGTTTGTCTAGTATCGGCACATTTCGTTTGATAAAGTTTCGAAAATACACAACGTACAAAAAAAAAAAAAAAATCAAACAGCATCTTATGCCATAGTGACAAGATTTGTAAGGTTTGATTCGAAGTACAGAAATCGTACGTAATGTTGTTGACAGCAGAATATGAAAGAGGGAAAAAAAATTTCAATATCCAGGTTTCGGAAAATGTTTGCACTATTAAGTTATATAGAAAGAACCCACAATACACATAACGAAACACTTTTAAAGCGTATTCAGTATCTGCCATTTTTCTGGATATAAAAACTAACTTACCAATAACCCAGCTCTAGTTAAACAGAAAAATTCTAGACTCGCAGGGAAATGATAGGTATTTAAGTACTACAATTACTTGCCTCAAGATAACATTACATAGAACCAAATCCCATTACCATTATCTCCGAAAATATCAAACAAACGATATTATTTTCACTTTTGTCGTCTGAACTCAACGCCTTCTCTGTACCTAATATTTCCATACTCTTGTCTGTTGTCGGTTATGTCGGGTTCATTTATGGGATCAAATTCCTTGTTTAATATGAAATGTTATGGCCTACTCCCGGGATTTTTATCTATCCATAATGCGGAAAGAGATTTACATTCACAATTGCTGCGTTCAAAAGGAATTCCCCCGAGAAGGTACTTTGAAGGATTTTAAATGTTATTTATTCTAAGCTCGACCTGATTTATGACCAATTGAAGGCACAGTAATTACCGCGGTATTCTGAGCATAGATGAGCGATAAGGAATTTATGTTCTATTGTGATAATAGTAGACAAACATAATACATCCATGTCTTATTGAAAGTTTTTGGATGCAATAAAATTACTTTCAAAGGTCATTTTCAAGAAGTAATGTTGAATACTTATTTTGAGTAGTTTTATATTTGCTTTTTTTGCGCTTACACAGAGTTTTCCAGGAAAAGTGAAATATCCTAATTATTAGAAGACCCGACCAAATACTTTGCTTGAGAATTCGGTAAGAAAGATCATTCTTTTTTGAATTTCTATATTTGTATTATAATAATGGTCCTAGAGTTTGTGCATACCAGATCTAATAACAAACATTGTTTCTTGTCTGGTAGGTCTACAGACACTAATCTATCTTCATACATGTGTTGAACAGAGAAGTGCAAGAGAAAAATATATATCAATATCATTTTGCAGCCAGAGAACAGATGTCCGCATTTGGAGCAAAGCGTCTGTATTGGAGACAGAAGGCAGAACAGAACAAGATAGTTTCTTTTTCAAAGTAAGCTTTATTTCTGGAAGATTGTAGCAATATTGCTTTTAGCGACCTCAAGGATACAGTTATCAGGCATCTTACCAAACTCAGAGAGCGGTTCTCTGATTACTTTCCAGATCGTCTAATCGATGACTGATAAACAGTCGACGTATTTCAAATCGGCTCCCGCTTTTCCTGAAGATAGTGTACAATTTCCGCATATTTATTTTCCCGAAATTTATAGCATTAACTTCGGCTTCGATTAAATTATTCGACTTTACTGGTGCACTAGAATTCTTTTCTGCTGAAATTTGCTTTTGAAAATTGCTATTCTAAATCTGTGATTGCCTTTGGCTGAGTGATCTTACGGTGTCTTAGTTTCACTGGTATTTGTAAGCATCTACTCTTTAAAGTGGTAATAGAAAAATCAACACTATGTCGAATAAGGGACAAAGAAAAGAGAAAATTCCATCGACCTCTGGCGCATAGGAGGGGAGCATCCTGAACACCCGCAGCACTGGAAGAGCGCAAGCTGGCGACTCTGGCTCGATAATTTTCACTTTGGATAAGTTGGTAGAAGCAATGGAGACACGACTTTTGGATAAAATTGATGGCCTTATGCAGTAACTGGAGGTTCGGATCACATCAAAAATTGACGATACCATTCGTACATTGAAAAATAAAGCTGTGGCTTGCGACAATATTCAATTATCGAACTCAAACACAACAATAACTCATTGCAATCACAAATAGTAGACATTCATCGCATGCAACGTATGAGTGACGTAGTTGTTAGAGGTATGCCCAAGCTATCTAAGGAGAACGTGCTTAACATAGTAAAGAGCATTGTAACTGTGATTGAGTTCCCAGTGTCGCCGTATATTGATGCCTTCCGCATAAGCCGTAAATTTTCATCACCGCCAACGGAGAAGAGGACAAGTACATCAATAATTGTTCGCTTCTCCTCCAACTCGGAGCAAAAAGCTTTTCTCTGCAGCTTTCGTAGGCGCAGGGGCTTCCAGTAAGTGTTCTGCAGGGCTTCTCCTCACCAAGTCCAATATATGTCAACGAAAGCCTGACTGCACAAAATAATCATCTACTTCATAAGGCATTAAAGCTGCGCAAACTGGGGAAAATTGTCTCATCAAGAACGAGAAATGGCCTTCTCCATATTTAGAGAACTGAAGGTGATAATGACGACAAAAATTACAAACAAAGAGCAGTTGCAGAACTTTGTTTCATAAAAAATGGATTTTGTCACTGTATGATTAACTACCGATTCCCGATGGAGCTGATGGTGATTATGTAATAATTGAGATTGTAAAGTTATTGCTATAGGTGCAGTTCAATTTAGTATTTTTCTATTTCTCATTGTTTTCTTTTTATCTTTTTTCGCTGGTTTTATCTAGTTTACTAGCCAAAAATATGCTTGATAGTATTAGTCGCGTGATTGATTTAGTCGTAGTTTAGAAACTGGCTTATTTTTTCTTCAATTGCTCTATATATTTCTATATCTGGATTTAGCTACATATCTTATGGTTATTTCTAATTTAATTTTTAATTTAATTACTCTTCCCATTTACAAAAGTGATCCCATGACTTGTTTGAATAAATGTAAACAAAAAGCTCTTTTCATGCTTTTCTTGCGCACACATAGCCACACACACACATATGTTCCATGACCATGGCTGATCGTGCTGGACCGTGCAGAGTGAGAGCCTTCATGAACGTTTTATGTGTACGCCCCGTGAGGGGTTAAATATATGCCTTCTGAACTCTCGCAGTATGCGGAATAAAATTGATGAGTTTCGCTTAACTTTCACTAATTCGATTGTCCATGCCATTCTTATCAGTGAGACATGGCTAAATGACTGTATACCATCTATGTTAGTTTCGATACCAGGTTACACCTTAATGCGCAACGATAGGAAAGGTCGTATTGGGGCTGGAGTGGCTATTTACGTTAGAGATTTCCTCAGAGCTAAGATAATTCAATCCTCTCGAGCCCAAGACGTAGAATTCATCTGCGTAGAGTTAAGTAATGGTATTAGCGAGTGTGTCCTGTCTGCCGTTAACTGTCCACCCGAACACTTTAGACTGGAAAATGCATCGGAGTTCGAAAATACCTTTTCAGAACTTTCCCATCGCTACAATAATATAATTATAGGCGGTGATTTCAATGTTAATATCTTGAGACCTAGCTGTCGCACAGACACCTTCACACACTTCATGCAGACAACATATCTGAATATTATTAATACCCTACCGACATATTGCGATACCTCCTATCCATCACTCTTTGACTTATTTCTAACAGCTGATGAAAGCATAGTTTTATTTCATAATCAAATAGAAGCTCGTAGCTTCCTTGATCATGATATGTTATTCACGACATATGATTTCGCACGTCGGCCTATGAATCTAATAAATTGCTTCACGTACCGCGATTTTAAAAATTTAAATATATCTGATCTTCTTCAAGAGGGCACGTTGTTGCCTTGGAATTATATCTTTCGCTGTAGCGTCGTGGATGAACAAGTGCAAATTCTTGAAAATCTAATTAATAACTTATTAGAAAAATATGTACCCCTGCGAACTCAGAGAGTCCTGCGCGTGGTTTACACCAGCTATTGCCTCTGTCATGAATCCACATCACCTTCTTCAGATTCATAACTCCCTAATTACTTGAATGCTATATCTATGCATTTATCATTATTCACATAAACCTACAAATAAATCTTAAACCAATTGCATATACAAAAATTACTCATTTCATATACAAAAAACCTTCACCCATTTACACACTCAGAAACAGGTGTCATGTCTCAACATTCCTCGGGGGACCCGCAAGACAATAAAATAAACACGTCACCGCGAAGTAGCTACCGTTCACCAGAACGAAAACATGATATACGATCCCTTCTGAGTTCTGACCGTCGGTCTAGTACTCTTACGTTATTATATGTTTGTTTATCATTTTCCATATGCTACTGGTGACCCTGAAAATTGTTTCTGTCATTTTTAATTGTTTTTGTGATTGTTGACCAATTTTTGAAATTCGAGCGTTTCCGTTCAAGACGAAAAGCCAATTTTCAATTATTTTTCTGATTTTTGTTATTTGAGCGTTTCCGTTTAAACAAAAATCGCAATTGTGATTGTTTATTCGATTTTTGTCATTCGAGCGTTTCCGTTTGGACAAAAATCAGAACAGATGAATGCATATGGAATTGCCTATCTGACAATTCCCACCAAATAGGGAAATGCCCAATCGACCAATTCTGATTGGTTAAGGAATTGGTTCGATTTTGAATAAAAAGGCCGTTGAAGCGAAGTCGAGGAAGAGAAGTTTTTTAAAGTTCAACCTGGAGAGTCTCCCTAAGGTAAGGCCTCCAGTGTTATCCAGTTAGTTATCTTTTAAAGTAATTTGTTCAAGTGCAAAGAGTTTTTTTTCATAAAGTGAACAATAAAACTTTATTACAAAAAGAAAAGGAAGTTGCTATTCTCTACAACAAAAAATTAAGTTATACCCCAAGTGGCGTGTAACACCTCCCTCAGTGCTGCACGTGAATATTTGCACAGACAATTTAAATGTCTAAAGACTACTACTGCACGTTCCCGTTATAAAAGTTCACGCAACCGAGCAACATCTGCTGTACGCTCCTCCAAGTACAATTATTATCAGTCTAAATTCCATCATAAACTACCTCCAAATATTCTATGGAGGAATCTCAGACAGGCGGGTATATAAAGCACAGAAAGCCAGCGTCATCAATTTGATCCCAATGATTTAAATCGATTTTTTGCCTCTACTGATCTAAATCAATCAGCCTTAAATAATGTTACAGTGTCTATCAGTAGTTCGCAACAAAACCGTAATAGTTTATTCGCCTTTGGCTGTATTGACTATGATGAGCTTATTGGCGCCCTATACTCTATTAAATTAGATGCTACCCGACCGGACAACGTCTCACCAAAGTTTGTTAAGATCCTAATGCCTTACATCGGATAACATATACTGAAGGTATTTAATTCTTGTTTGACTCAGTCTGTTTTCCACATCAAGATGGTAATTGGCTAAAGTATAGCCTTTTCCGAAGAAAAAGATGGTTAGTAGTCCTGCAGACTTTCGCTCTATTAGCATTCTGTAGTTTCTCTCTCAAGTTCTTGAAAAGGTGATTTGTAATCAGATTCACAAATATATTGAAAATAACAATTTGTTATCACGTTGGCAATCCGGTTTCTGACAGAATAATAGTTGTGAGACAGCTTTGTTGAAGGTAACATCGGATCTGAGAAGAAGCGTATATAATGATGAGGTCGGTATTCTTGTTATGCTAAATTTCTCAAAGCCTTTGATAGTACTAACCATCGAATACTGCTAAATAAACTGTCCTCAATATTTGGGTTTTCAGCCTCAGCAACTAATTTGATTGAATGCTTTTTTGATGGGAGATTT
The DNA here is from genome assembly GCA_963930735.1 of Dioctria linearis. Classification (NCBI taxonomy): domain Eukaryota; kingdom Metazoa; phylum Arthropoda; class Insecta; order Diptera; family Asilidae; genus Dioctria; species Dioctria linearis. The sequence goes on along the minus strand of OZ005744.1, from coordinate 131,175,570 downwards.
CAACAAGTTTATGTAAATGATTTGCTCTCTGACATATTACCATTACATTATGGGGTACCTCAAGGATCTATCCAAGGACCCGTATTATTTACTATGTTCATAAATGATTTACCCAATATCATTCCCGATGTTAACATCCACATGTATGCCGACGATGTTCAGTTTTACTACAGCAGGTCTATTGGGCTTATGGAGGACTGTATGGCTCGGATAAAGGATGATTTGGACAGAGTATATAATTGGTCGCTACACAACCACCTTACTCTAAACCCTGGAAAATCGCAATGTCTTGTATTATATCATAGTACTGTATTAACACCTATCCCCCCAGTATTACTTGCAGGACAAGCGCCGCTGATTTTAGAAACCATTACTAATCTGGTAAAAAAATGAGCTCTAGATTGACGTGCTGGAATCACATTGCAGCTATTGTTAGCAAAGTTTACGGCGGTTTACGTCAGCTCAAATCTTGAGTACAAGCATTAATATGATCAAGGCTCTGATTTTACCCCCACTTCTCTCATGGCAGTTTAAGCTATTCTAAATTATACTCTGTATGCTTGCGTAGGTTGAATGTTGCCTTTAACGGCTGTGTTAGATTCCTTTTTGGTGTTTGGAGGTTCGATCATGTTTCCCAGTTTAAGTGTATTCTACTTGGTTGCCCTCTGGAGGCTTATCTTACTCGTAAATCTCTATTTTTCCTCCATAGGCTCATACGTCATGGTAAACCGACCTATTTAACTAACCAAATTCAGTTTCTGCAGCTATCGCGGCATCATTACATTTTGATTCCCCGACATAACAGGCGAGTTCAGGAAGGCTGTTACTTTGTGCAAATAGCGCGAGTTTGGAACAATTTGCCATACAATGTACAGACTGTGGGCACTATGGGTGCCTTTGATAGTTTTAAAAATTTGGTTAGCTCCGTTATTTATTAGCTATTACTTAGCTTACATGGGATTACTTCTGCTATGTACTTTTCTATATTTTCTTTCTCTTTTTTTCATATAGGTATACATATTGTATCATTTAAGATTAATGTTGTTATTTATTGAACTGATTTTCCAATATTTTATTATGTTCATATTTGATCGTGTTTGTTTCTTATATGAACTCCTAGTATTTTCTTATTGTAACCTTATAATTTATCATGTACATTTATAAGAATGTAATCTTGCGTACATTACCAGGTTGTAAATAAATTGAAATTGAAATTGAAAATTTAGACTTGCATACTGTCAGTTGGATTGTTGATCGTTTCAAATGTGAAGTATCTAATATACTAGAAGAGCCTCAAAGATTGGCAGAAGAGCTTCTTGAACTTCGTTGCAATAATAGTGCTCGCATACAATTTGAGAGCTAAGCAGATCTGCCGTCTTTTTTGATGCCAGAAGCTTCAAAGGCTTTCAAAATAGCACGTGAAGAGGAGATAAAAAAAGTCGCTGCCATTTGCAGCGACATACCTTTGCGAGCAACGATTTTCCACTTTAATGAACATAAAAACGAAGAACAGAAATCGACTGAACGCCGAAGACTGTATTCAAATTACTCTTACTTCAAAAACCCACAATTCTGGCAAAGATGAAACAACAAGATTTCTTCAAAATGTTCAGTCATTCGTAATTATGTTGTTTATATTTTTTATTTACTTATAAAGAGTTTTCATGTAAATTTCAATAAATTCACTGAATAATAAATAGAACGTAAATGTACCTTGCTTTATTTTTTGCTTTTCAGAATGTGGGGTAATATCGACTTACATAAATTTTTTTTTGGGTAATGGCTATAAAAGTTCTCCGACCGCTGATATACATCGATACTATTGATGCTATTGCTATAGCACTAGATGACGGAGAACAAATTGATGCCTTTTATGCTATTGACAAGATAAATCATTCGATCATGCTTATGCTTGGTATGGGTTTTGATAACAATGTTGTTGAATGGTATGAGTCATACTTGAGTAATCGCTGGTGATTTTAAATCAGACTCGTTAACCGAATCTTTTGGAGTCCCACAAGACACAATACTTAGATTTCTTATATTCTTAATCTATATTAATGATCTACCAGGTTATATTACCGAGAAAGTTGATTGTTATGCACTGGATTTAACACCTTGATGGTATTTCTATTTCTGGGGGTACTGAAATTTCTGATCTTGGTGGCATCTTTGATAACAATTTTCTGTTTGACATATCAGTCTTACAAATGCCTTGATTTTCTTTTGAGATTGTTCTTTGTTGTGAGATGTTGTGAAACCTTATACAGCACTTAGGATGCAAAAGGTATCTTGTTGAATCAAATCCAGCACTTAGGATGCGAAATACTTTTATTAAAAACCAAATCCAGCACTTAGGATACAAGATGTTTATCATAGATTTAAATTCAGCACTTGGGATACAAAATGTTTATTCACTAAAATATCTGATTCGAACAGCTCAAGGTTTTATTCCAGAATGAATAAATTCTAATTACAAAAAAATGCTTGTCGCCTATCGCTTCTAGAAATTCTTGTCAATGTACAGTTTAGCAACAATAGAAGAATTGAATGTGCAGTGTTATCTCTAATCACAATGTATGTATGTATGTACATAGCACAGAACAAGTTTATTTGCCTTTTTTTTGTAGACTTTAGTTTGTTATAAATTGAATTGGAAAAATTGACTTTACGAACAATTTTCAATAAGTGAAAAGAATTACAAACTCAGTTTTTTTTCTTTTCTTTTTAAGTTAACTACATAATTCAGCAAGGTAAATAGAAAATTCTAAACATACTCCCGCCAGTTAAGAAATCATTTTCTTAACGAATCAATTGGTAGCCGATGAATTTTTGTTATTGGCCGCTTGACTAGTCCCCTAGTTGTCTTGACCGTGACAACTCGTACCATGTTGTCCTTTCCAGGATGAGTTTCGTAGATGCGTCCCATAATCCATTTAGAGGGTGGCACATTGTTGTCACTAACAATCACCAGTTCGTCCTTCTGCAGTGACGTCTTGGGTTGGTACCATTTCGGGCGTTGTTGTAAGGAAGTTAGATAATCCCGACGCCATCGCTTCCAGAAACCTTGCATCATCGCTTGAACCTGTTGCCAACGATTTAGTCTGCCTGGGTTGACGTTAGCCACATCTGGCTCAGGTACAGTAGTTAGTACCTCTCCAATGAGGAAATGTGGTGGTGTAAGAGCATCAATTGTTTCGATGTCATCTGTAGATGGACACAGAGGTCGGGAATTTAGTATTGCCTCGACTTGGGCTAATAACGTTGACACCTCTTGTTCGAACCAAATCGGTTCGAATATATTTTGGTTTTACCGATTACTTGAAAAGGAAAACATCCTGAAAACAAGGCATCAAATTTTTAGGAAAATTAAATCTAATTTGATTACTCGTAATCAAAAGACGGGTACACAACCTAACAAAGCCATGTATTTGTCATCTACATAACACATTGCACAAATACAATACAACAATATAGCCTCATTGAGCAGATCAAATTAAAATTCTTATCATATGATTGAAGCAATTAGATTCGTGCTAAAAAACAATTGCTGAAAAAGAACATATGCAAAAATACCATGCTAAAATTGAGTTCTAAAAACAAAACAAGATATTTCACTACGTTTCTCGTGTCGTCTTTGCGGCTATTTTCTTATTGAAAGAAAATGACTTCATTGGAACCACCTCAGAGTAAAACCTGGGACTTATCACTGTACGAATTACAACGTAAACAACGAATTACAACTAAAGATGGAATACGTTACAATGTTCGATTACTAAAAGATGGAAAAATTAAAATTTTAAAATGAAACATCATACAAGGAACTGTTTTATTTATTATTTCTCACTCCTATAACTTTTATTATTTGCTTTTCTTAAATCACTTTTTGGGGTCGTACAAAGTTTCGTTTGAATCTCCATTGAAATGAGAAGAACATTAAACATTTACACCCTAGTTCCGAACAGGAACTAAGACTTAAGAGGGAACAGGGTTATAGTGAGGTCTCGTAATTTGAGCGTTCTGCCCTTTAAGAACTAATCTTAAAGTCTCCATTTCTATATATCGATTGTGCAGTTTTGTAGTTTTATCCTTAACTACAGTTTGTAAGTGTTCTGATTGATTGGTGCGCTGATTTGGTGAAGATTTCATTTGTTTGCCTAGAATTGATGTCTCTTCGTTTGGAGAGTTCTGTAGATCGCTGTACCTGTTCATTATTCAAATTATCAATATGTTTGGACAATTTTGAATTTTCTTCCAGGGCAGTATATTCCCAAGCAGGAGGCATTAACCCTGAAAAGAAATCAAACGGACCACCAAGAATCAACTCTTATTAAAAAAATATAAAATTATCTTACCTAATTAGTTATTTAACTCCAACGAAGCAAAATCGGCACATCAACAATCTGATGCTGTCAACTCAAGTCAGCTGAACAGCAACAAGTATGGCCGCCATGGCATCGAGATACAAGAATTCTCATTACGTACCACGTTCCGCCATTATACGAGAAATTACTGCGCAGCAGAATATTGGGATGTGCAGCAACTCGTGTGGGCTGCTTCTAGCTACGTCTAAGTTAGCTGAAGGTATTGGTTTTAGGAATTTACAAATTACTCCGGGTAAGTAAACGTTCTAATTAAACAAAGGCGAAAGTTTTCTTTTTATTTATTGATATTTAAACTACACTGGATTCGAAATAAATTGAATTTATGCAAAATATTTTATATAGTCATAAGTTGAGTGCAGCTTGTTGACAATAATAACTAAAATGGTAACACTTTATGACTCAATGATGAAGTGCAGTTGCTAGGTGAGGTTATTGTTGCTATGCAAGTTGTTACTATGCCAATATTGTTGCCACGCGCCGTTGACTACCGTTCTTTGGTGCCCTGCGCAAACTCTGGCTATATAAACAGCAGTTTGACTTGATTCGTTCTCTTTTGTGATTTAGCAGTGCAGTGATTAACTTGGCAATTTATTCCTTTGTGTTCTTTCCTAGTAATTTTTCCTAGTGTTATTTTTTATTACTAAATTAAATACTTTGTTTAATTGACGGCTAAAATAAAATATTCTTTTTCTGGGTACCGACTGGATTAAGGATTTTGTTTTAGATAGCGATTAAATTAAAGGTTTTTTTTATTGTGGGTAGCGACTGCAATAAAAATTATTACTAACAATACACTTTATTTCTGGTCTCGACGGAAATAAAGAATCTTTCTTCGGGTCTCGACTGAAGTTAAGATATATACTAACATTCACTTTAAGTCGGGTCTCGACTGACTTAAAGAATATTATCTCGGGTCTCGACTGAGATAATATATTACTAACAAACAACTTTATTGTGGGTCTCGACTGTAATAAAGTTTCTTATTGCGGGTCTCGACTGTAATAAGAAATCTACTAACTCACACCACTTTATTACGGGTCTCGACTGTAATAAAGAGTCTTATTGCGGGTCTCGACTGTAATAAGACAATTACTAAGAAAACCACTTTATTGCGGGTATCGACTGTAATGAAGAGTCTTACTGCGGGTATCGACTGTAGTAAGACATTTACTAACACAAACACTTTATTGCGGGTCTCGACTGTAATAAAGAGTCTTATTGCGGGTCTCGACTGTAATAAGACAATTACTAACAAAACCACTTTATTGCGGGTATCGACTGTAATAAAGAGTCTTACTGCGGGTATCGACTGTAGTAAGACAACTACTAACACAAACACTTTATTGCGGGTCTCGACTGTAATAAAGATTCTTGCTGCGAGTCTCGACTGTAGTAAGAAACTCACTAACACAAAACACTTTATTGCGGGTATCGACGGTAATAAAGAGTCTTATTGCGGGTTTCGACTGTAATAAGACAATTCCTAACAAATCCACTTTATTGCGGGTATCGACTGCAATAAAGAATATCCTCATCCCACACCTCAGTCAAATAAAAGGTTAAGTAAATCAGCTGTTATATATTGATCAGGTGAGTGCAAGTCAATTGCTACAGTTGTGTAAATCAAATTGATATATTAATCATTTAATAGACATTGCTTTCAGCTTTTTACATTAGAACATATATATATATATATCTTACAGTTCTCAAGTTTCAGTATTTATTGAACTTGAAACATTTAGTGCAGTAAATAAACGAATAAAAACCACTAGCTTTATACCAGTGGCAAAAATTTCACTACACCTTTCATTTATTGCATGTACGCTCTAACTACGGGCAGTACACCTCTTCAAAACTCAGTACTGTATAGCCAATGACACGACGAAGGTGAGTCTTTACAGATTTCACCCCGGCCTCCCAAAGGCCGCCAAAGTGAGGTGAAGCGGGCGGTACGAAGTGCCATTTGATGCAATTCTGTGAAAGATAATCGTTTACTATTTGATTATTTGCCTAAAAGGATAGCGCTAATTTCTGCGATTTTGTCAGGCAATTGCTACCACCAACAAGATTGGTGCCATTATCACAGTAGATATCAGTAGGATAACCTCGTCTTGAGAGAAATCTTCTAAGTGCAGCTACAAAAGCTTCTGCAACAAGTTCCAAATGGAGTGCCTTTGTTGTGAAGCATACAAATAGAGCTATGTATGCCTTGGATGTTTTCGCACCTCGGCCTGGCCGAACGCAGGTTGAAATAGGACCGGCAAAGTCGATGCCACACTGAGAAAAAGGCCGGCTTATGGTGATGCGATGTTCAGGCAAGTTTCCCATTAGTTGATTATTGGTCTTTCTGCTGTACCTAAAACATGTGATGCATTCATGAGTAACCTGCTTGACGATTTTCCTAAGTCCTACAATCCAGAAATGTTGTCGTATGATATGCACCAACAATGTAGGTCCAGGATGGAGATATTTACAGTGCATTTCTCTTAATATCAGTTTTGTGACATGTTGATCTATTGGCAAAATTATGGGGTGTTTTGCATTGAAACTTAAATTTGATGCTTGTATGCGTCCTCCTACTCGTAGAATTCCTTGTTTATCAATAAATGGACAAACTTTTATTAATGGGCTCTTATTGGACAGAAGCTTTCCCGAGAAAATGCACTTGATTTCAAAAGGGAATGATGAGGGTTGATTGGTATTTATTATTATATTTCTAGACTCTTAGAGCTCCTGTGTGGATAATAGCATTGTGCTTCTATGATGCGATTGCTTGCGAGTGTTTGCGATAAAGCGTAGAACATAACCAATTGTGCGAGTGAGTTTGAACCATGAAGAAAACCGAGCAAAGCTGATTAGTAGGTTGTTTTCAGAGACTCCCTGATGATTTGATAGAATTGAAGTAACGCGTTCTTCATCCTTTGCTTTCATATGAGGATCATTAAGTCTTGCTTCTGGCCAGGCAGACATGTCTAATTTCAGCCATGGAGGACCTTGCCACCAAAGATCGAAGGTAGGTAGCTTCGCTGGAGACATGCCCTTTGACGCGTAGTCTGCAGGGTTATCAGAAGATGCAATATGTTTCCAACAGTTGCGGGGAATTGAGTCCAAAATTTCTGCAGTGAGGTTCGCGACGTAGGTTTTCCATCGGCGTGGAATATCGGATAACCATGATAGAACGATGGAAGAATCTGTCCACGCGTGCATTGTTTTGTGTCCATTATCTAAGGATTGTGAGATTTTAGACATGAGTTTGCTTAATAAATGAGCTCCGCAAAGCTCCAATCTGGGAAGAGAGATCTGCTTCAATGGCGCTACCTTGCTTTTTGCAGCAACAAGGCTCACGAAAATGTCTCTTTCGCTGTTCGTTGTCCTACAATAGACAACTGCGCCATATGCTAGCTCGGAGCCATCACAAAAACCGTGCAATTGTATGTCGTTGTTGTATTTACATATCAGACGAGGAATGTGAATTTTATATGGCTGGGAGGTTTGCTTTAAAATCATTCCATTTTTCACCAGTGTTTTGTGGTATCGGATCATGCCAATCTAGTTGTTGTACCTATAATTGCTGGAATAATATCTTTATGGATATGACAACTGGAGAAAGCCATCCTAAGGGATCGAAAATTCGCGACGACTCTGATAATATCCGTCGTTTGGTAGGCGGGTCATTGGAAAGTTGGAAAGTATTAAAGAAAAATGTGTCTTGAATATGGTCCCATTAAATTCCCAATATCTTTATGCACTCTGGTTTGTCTGTGATGATTAATGAATGTTGTTTCTCAGTACTATTTTTCATCAGCTCAGTGCAGTTTGATCTCCATTTTGTTAGATTGAATCCATTTTTTTGTAAAATATTTGTAAGCATAGTTTGGAGCTCCAGGGCTTCTGTAACTGAGCCAGCACCTGTGAGAAGATCGTCAACATAGAAATCATTTTTAATGACGGTAGCGATTGCAGGGAAGCTGTCTTGATGATCTTCGGCAACTTGCATTAAAGCTCTTGTTGCCAAGAATGAAGCTACAGAAGTTCCATAAGTAACCGTTGTCAAACGATAGTGTTGTATAAGATCGGCTGTATCTTTCCTCCACAAAATTCTTTGATAATTTCTATCAGTTGCGTTTATTAGTATCTGGCGGTACATTTTTTCAATATCCCCAGTTATGGCTACCGGATGCTTACGGAAATTAATCAGAATTGAGAATAGGTCTCTTTGGATTGTGGGCCCAACCAAAAGGCAATCATTTAATGATTTGCCCGACACAGTTTTGCATGACCCATCGAAGACTACTCTGATTTTTCCATTGGGATGAGCCTTGAAGACGGCATGATGAGGTAAATAAAAGCATTTCTCTGACGGAGCTTTTATTTCATTGTCTGGGATGCGTTCCATGTGACCCAATTTCACGTATTCTGCCATAAAGGCAATGCAGTGATTTTTGTAGGATTCATCTCTTTTGAATCGTTGTTCTATGGTATGTACTCGCTTAATGGCATTGGCTTCTGAGGATCCCAGGTTAGGTGCCTCGTCCTTGAACGGCAGTGATACTACAAATCTTCCAGTAGTGTCACGATATGTGTGTTTCTTGAAATGTACTTCGCAGTTGGTCTCTTCTTCCGTAAGAAAGGTTCTTGAACTGTAAAGGTCTTCGGCTTCCCAGAATCGCCTTAGGCTTCTGTCTATATCTTGAAGCACATTTGAATGCGCATTAATAGCTAACTGATCACGGGTGGGAACAATACCACATAAGACCCATCCAAAAATAGTATTTTGAGCTATTGGGTAATCTTGATCTTGGAACTGGCCTTGCTTAAGGATAGCAAAAAACTTGTCTGCGCCCAGGATTATGTCGATCGTTGAAGATTTGTTAAAATATGGGTCAGCTAGTAGATGCTTCTGAATGTTTGACCAATTTTCCGTTGTGAAGGACACTGCTGTTATTAATGATGTTAGTTTGGACATTATATGAGCTTCAACGTTGATTCCTTCTGAAGGATTGATTCGAGAGAACAAGTGTATTTTGATTTTACCTCTAGTAAAACCGGAATTGGTTTCTGATATTCCACTGATGCTCAAGCGAGAGTGGACTCGCTTCAGAGCGAGGCGTTTGACACAAGCTTCAGATATAAATGAGACTTGTGATCCCGAATCAAGAACACAATTTTCCATTAATGTCAGGTGCGTTAACTATGGCCGTAGGAAGCAATGATGCTGTTGAAGTGCCTATGAAAGTCTGAAGAGGTTTGCTCGAGTGTGCGTTCACAATTACATTAGTGTTGAATGATGACAGTGGCTGATTTGTGGATTTTGTTTGGTTGGGGTTGATTTAAGAATTGGAATTTTGGTTGAGAAGAAGAGCATGTTTATTGTTGTTGTGTGCATTGTTACAGGATAAATCTGTTGATTGGTGAGAAATTTCTGCAGGCACTATGTCGTGCAATAGCGAATGGTGAATTCTTTTGCAATGAAAGCACCGATGCTTTGAACGACAGGATTTGACTGAATGACCTGGTTGCAGGCAATTGAAACACAGTGAGTTGCTGACCACGAACGACTTACGTTCAAAAACAGGCTTGGCTTTGAAGTCTGGACATTGATATACATAGTGACTTCCTTTGAATGTGAGGCATGATTGAGTTTTAGTCGAAGGTGTAGCGTGCAAGATCTTTGTAGCGGAAGCTCGTTTCGAAATTGATATGCAAGCCGATTCAGAAATTTGAGAAAATCGTTGAAGGTTGGAAACTCATTTTCAGCACTGTCCCTTGACCATAATTCCCTCGTTTCGGAATCCAATTTACTTAGTGCTGTTAGGATAAGCCATGGGTCTCTGGCTTCAGCATTCGGACCTAATGCTCTTAACCCCCGAATGACCTCATCGAAGGCATCGTGCATTGATCGCAACTGTTTTGAAGAAGGTTGAGACACAGTGTTTTGTTCTAGGAAGGTTTTGATCATAGCCACGGTTATATGTCGTTTCTTGTCATACCTTTCCTTTAATTTACACCACGCTTCCTGATAATTGCTATCAGTAATCGCCAAATGCCTTATTAATGCCGCAGCCTCATCTTTTAACAATCCTTTTAGATATTGTAGTTTCTGACATGGATTGAGGGACTCGTTTTTCTCCACAGCTGTTTCGAACAAATCTTGAAATGAAGGCCATTGTTTATAGTCCCCGGAAAAGTTTGGGATATTAATGCGAGGAAGACGTAAATCGGCAGACTTTTGACTGCTTTGACTCTGACGTGTACGATTAAAGTTTTCAAAGAAACTTTGTTGACTTTGCAACATAGAATTGATTGTCGAGACAGTATTATTAAAGGTGCTATGAAGATCAGGATGGGAAGGTATGATCTGTTCAGTTCTAGGAGGACTTTTGACTTTAATGGCACGCATAAGAAGAGCATTTGTGTCATAATATTTGCCTTCGAATTCTTCTAACTCAGAAGTTTGACCGGCGTTGATAACAAATGGTCTTCGATTTCTCCATACCCGACCCATGCTTCTTCGATTTTATTTAAACGAGTAGTTATTACTTCTAATGTGGTGGTGGATTGGATTGCCAAAAGCCTTTACGCGAGTTACTACACCCTTGAATCGACCACGCTTTTGAATGAGAATAGCAGTATCCATCATGATTATGAGCGGCAAAATAATATATAAGGCTTTAATTGCTTGAAAATGTCTATTGGGTGTGAGGATAATAAAATGTTCTGAACTCAGACTATATTTCAGAGACTCGAGCTTTAACAAGTAAATGTTTGATTACAATATGCAATGTTGAAATAAAGTTTTTAAGGAGAAATTGTTAAAATGTATTTCTTTTTAGACCATTTAATCACTGAAAATTTTTCAGAAATAGAATAATTGAAGAGAACAATATATAAATGCAAACAATGTAATTTATCGTTTTGTGCTGTAGTTCGTGCACTGAACGGTACGCAAAAGTCTCCGCTTGAATTGTTTTATTGTTACGAGCACTTTGTCAAAAATTTCTTATTAACTCACCATAATAACTTTTCAATTTTCACACAATAAAGTTTTTTATTTGTTCACCATGCAATGACCTTTTTCTTAATTAACTCAAAAGAAATGTGTTACGCATGTGTTATGATTTCAGTGTTCTTCAGGGATGTTAATTAAACTTCGATAAAAATAATAAAATTTGCCACAAAATTGCAGAAATTAGATTTATGTTGAATGAAGAGAGAAATGTTGAAGAAGGAAATTGAAAATTGTAAATTTACTTATCTTTTCAATCCAATTAATTCGGCTCGTGAAGGACCATGTTCTTTGTTGTGAGATGTTGTGAAACCGTATCCAGCACTTAGGATGCAAAAGGTGTCTTATTGAATCAAATCCAGCACTTAGGATGCGAAATACTTTTATTAAAAACCAAATCCAGCACTTAGGATACAAGATGTTTATCATAGATTTAAATTCAGCACTTGGGATACAAAATGTTTATTCACTAAAATATCTGATTCGAACAGCTCAAGGTTTTATTCCAGAATGAATAAATTCTAATTACAAAAAAAATGCTTGTCGCCTATCGCTTCTAGAAATTCTTGTCAATGTACAGTTTAGCAACAATAGAAGAATTGAATGTGCAGTGTTATCTCTAATCACAATGTATGTATGTATGTACATAGCACAGAACAAGTTTATTTGCCTTTTTTTGTAGACTTTAGTATATTATAAATTGAATTGGAAAAATTGACTTTACGAACAATTTTCAATAAGTGAAAAGAATTAAAAACTCAGTTTTTTTTTCTTTTTAAGTTAACTACATAATTCAGCAAGGTAAATAGAAAATTCTAAACAGAGATATTGGAAGGTTTTTGCACTAACTCACTCGTTCAAAGTGTTTTACATTAACCATGTTAGAAGTATTTTAGAGAATATAAGCAATGCTTTTTATGCAACGTATAAAATTGAAGGCGTTCAGAAACCTTTTACTCGGTTTACATTTTTCAAATTTGATCACTAATTATGTATATACCGATAGAATAAGTAGACTGTCTATGACAATTTTACTTCATCGACGTTCCTATCTTGATGGACTCTTTTTATTTAAGTTGCTCCTTAGATTCTATGAAAAATTTGGCCCTACACGTCAACTACCAATATTTAATCCTGAATCACACTTCACAAATATAAGACTAAAGTCTACTATCGTTGATGATTATGATCATTTTAACAGGCCTCGAAAAAACTATTACTTTATAATTTTCAAACTACGAGGTCACATGCAGAAACATAAATATTTTAATGTATTTTTGAATGCATTTTCAAGTCGTGTCATGACCTTGATAAATATAACCTTTTTTTTTTGAAGTAAGAAAATATAATTAAAAATATATTTCTACAATAAGTGTTTCTAGAAACTCGTAATTTTTAACATATATGTTTTAGTCAAATAATAAAAGTAACAATAACTTTTATTTTTCAGCCAAATATTTAAAGTTTGTTAAAATATTTTTAATTTTGGAGTATTCAAAGTAGAGATACTCACATTAAAATTCAAATCGAAGCATTATCAAAACAGTTGTATTTCCGGAAATTAAAAACGTATTGCTTCATGCTGAAATTATTCAATATTCAAACCTTTAAATAAGACACTTTTCAAAGTAAAAGCCCTTGTTTTCAGTGTCTATTCGCTACATATTTTCAGGACGAATCAAATCAGACATATCACTTTCTTGCTATGTTTCTACCATATTTAAAAATATCGCATGACCGCAGCATTATGATGCACTATTTCGTAAGCTTCTGCAGCACAGAATAGCTGATTCTTCTTTTAGTATTTCAAATGAATAAAATGGCTTATTACTACAGAGTCATACCACAGACGACCGATCCCACGGATCGCGATTTAAGGGAAGATTACCATCGAAACGCATAAAACGGCATGAACTTTGGCAACTTGTTTTTTTTTTACATAAAGTAAATAGTTTTGGAAATGGATTTTGACGTATTTTATTCTTCCATCAATGGAAAGTAAGATCCAGTTATATTTATAAAAAACAATCAAAATTGTGGCTCCAGCATGACGTTTTTTGGTCTACGCGGGGCGCTCCACATTTCTGCCAGTTCATCCGAAACAAATACGGTTGAAAATGATTAAACTAGATAAAATTTGGGACCTTACTGGCTTTCGTTATCAAAAAACCTTTGAATAATAAAATGCCACCCATTTGAAAAAAAAACATCATTTCCCTGTTTATGTTTTGTTTCAACGGACGAAAAACTTATTTCTAAATCTATTTTTGACAAAAATCCCTTCCTGATGGGCCGGTAAATTGAATTTCCTCTCCATTGCGCATGTAAATTGGTTCGTCCGTTGAAGTTCATGAGCGGCCTGCACGCTTAAAGATATTGCTCCCAGAAAAGTCAAATAAAGTTTACCGTTATAAAATATCTTTAACAATTTACTTCAGCTCTTCTAGCACCATACGGAGGCTCTTTTTCTTCCTCCAAGAACTGATTGTGCTCAGATTCAACATGTTAACGGTTTCCGTAATTTATGAGAGTACCTCAGGCAGCGAGAAAAGGTCTCCACAACAAACGCGCCTCGAGCGCTTCAGCTACCTGTTTTCCAGCTAGCGGACGGTACAACGCTCAACAGGCTGTGAATTCTAAAATACTTTAGATATGGAAATATCCTTTTACCCACGTTGCCTAAACACCTCAGGGATGAAAATTAACCTTCCCTTAAATTGAAATAAAAATGAACAAGTCAAAATGCTAGAATTGTTCTAGGATTAATTCTTATGCTACCTTAGAGGAATGCGCGTATATAATTCCATATGGGCACCGAGGGTTTGTCGCAAATATTTCTAGAATAGTTCGTTGGACAGAAAAATTGATTATTGTTATCCTAGTCCCTGTGGACCCTCGTTCGCTTTAATGTAAATTGAAACACAAATGTAGATTTTAACAATAATCTTGGCTTATTATCGCAAAATTATCAAAATTTAAGACAAATTTCTTATAGTTGTATTCGATTTTCACAGAATGGAAGACACTTCTTTTTGGATTTTTTTAAATAATCATAAAATTATAATCATTTCACGGTTAAAGGTAAAAATCCGTGTTATATTCACAACTGGTCAAAAAGATAACTTCCCGAGGATTGGGCTAGCTGCCCCCAGGTACCCATGAAAAAACTTGAAAAGGCTTTTTTATTCTTTTTACTTTCCCACGACGTTGAAAAATCGTACATGGGAAGATACAAAAAGTTAAGACGCACTGCATACGCATGAAATCTGATATACACTTGTGTCTTTAAAAAAAAATATTTTAAAGGGATGAGAATAATTTTGTGTATGTATGAACTTAGTACTGCATGTAGGCATACATGCCATGTGAACGGAATGTATAACTGATAACAAATTGCAATTTATGCTAAATTCCATTTTGTTACAGGATGGAAATGCGTTTTTAAATCCAAGTGAATTTTTTAACTAAATCAATTTTACTTTTTCAGGGTCAAATTGCTTTTGCATATTATGGTTGTGATTCGGGTCATAGGCACCTGGGACACAACATTATGACCAATTTTTTAGGAAGAAGTTTTTAGTACAATCAAAATGTGTAGGAATGATCGTTTTCACCCAAATTTTTATGTGGCAACACCAAGAAAGGGTTGCCCGATTTAGTTTAATTTTTAGTTCAAATTTTCTATTACTATAAAAACACCATGTACCAAATTTCAGCTCTTTGTGTAGACGCGTTCTCTGGAAGTGTCCAAATATATATAGGAAAACGAAAGATTTGTATGGCAACTTCACGAAGGCGTTGCTCGATTTGTCTCATTTTCGAACTAACCAATTTCGAAAAACCAATTTAACTTTAATATTATGCGTGGGTGTTCGATCCATTTTGCACTACCATCGTTATTTTCAGGTGTTACAAACGAATGACAAACTTAGTATACCCAATAGATTTCTTCTAGGGTATAAAAATGAAAAAATATTGAAATTTAAATATGTTTTATTACCAAATGGGAGCTAAAAGTTATAAGTTAAGCTAAAAAGTAGGAAGCTACTGCAAAAGTAAGAGCTGAATAGCTTTCTTTGGAAATGACATAATATATTAAAGGAATTAGACTTTAAGCGGTCGAGCGGCCCCAAGGTCTGTTTTTAATGGTAAATTAAATCTGCAATGGCCAATATGGAAACTTGTGCCGGCAAATTTGGTGAAATCAATTTTAGAAAGACAACGATTTTTAAAGTGAAGGAAACTTATTTCGATATATGTACATACACTGAGAAAAAGTCGTTGTATATATGGCAAATATATGTTGAATTTTTTTATGTTTGTATATAAAATGGCGCCATATAGGTTTTTGTACGATTTGACAGTGACAAAGTAACTTTTTTGGAGTTGTAATTCCATTATGTCACATTTATTAAACAATGACGTTATAGAAACGGCCGAAAATAATGTAAAATCAAGATTATTCCTGTATAAAAAAAAAAAAAAAAAAAAAAATCGGGTAAATGTTAACGTGAAAATATGAAACAACATACTAGATTCTAAATATTCTCCTTAATTTTAGCAATGGTAGTAGTAAAATTATAAGAATGGGGTTGTAAATAACACTTCATATTATTATGAAAATGTAATAAAAAATTGTAAATTTCACAGTACGGTTTGATGTTATATTTCAAAATTATTTATATTAAAATTTAGATTATTTATTAATAGTGACATAAACAATTTTTGTTTTTATATATACAAGATATCTTTGTATGCAAATGAAATCTTTTCTTAAGTGCTGAAATATAAAAATTCATGTTTATGCTGTAGAATATATTGAGGTGAAACTAAAAGAAATAAACACCAAACATATTTCTTAAAAATTTTTTTATTAAAAAGATACATTTTTGGAATTGAGCATATTTATATTATTAATGATAATCGTTCATTATTTCACTTATTTCTTATATAGGTTTTGCCATTGCTATGAAAATATATACGAATTGGAAGGCTGGTGAATTCATTAAGTGAATTAACATAGAGAGTTTCGCAAAAAATAATCCCAACTTCAAATGTGCCTCGAAATTTATGTCGAAACATTTAAGTTAAATTTTAGACACTAAAAACTTCATTATCATGAATAAAAATATGCCTTATTTTATAAGGTTCGAATTCATTATTTTTTGAAATAGTCAAATAAGAATTACATTACTTACTTTGTAACATCCAAAAATTTTACTGATTTAAATCTATATTCTCGGTAGTTAATAATTTTATCAAAAGATTAAGTTCTATCAAGACATTTTTCATTACATGTTTCATATGAAAATCTACGTTATTGAAATTGAAGATATTGAATTGCAGTAAAGCTTATACTCTCGATGCTTTTCCTCGAATCTCATACTACAGAATTATTTTGGAGGTACACTTTTAAATTTTTTAACAACTTCTGAAGATATTCCACTTAGTTATTTTTTTTTAAGAAATTGTTTTACTAAACACAGTTTAATATTAATTATAACCGATTTGAATACAACACGTTCACTTAGTAACCTGAGCAAAGCACTTAAAAATAACAGAATTGATATTGCTGCAACTATTCACTACGAATATCCTGTTGCTTTGTGTATAATGGTGCAAATACAATAATCGGGTAGGTTTCTCGTAAAATTGTACAGGATTCATGCATGGAGCTACATGAGCCAACAATTGGTTGAAACAGAGCCCTTAAACTTGTAGCTTTTAAAAGTCTGTTCGAGAAAGAATATCCTTGCTTGTTCATTTTGTACTGAGAGTTGCAATTTGGCAGACCAAAATAGAAACTATTATTCGCAGTGTAGAATTAACAGTGCAAATGATTGTTTTGATATTGGTGTTTCTTTTTATATCTTGTCTTTGTTATTTTAATTATGTTGTAAATATTACTACAATTATTTTTACATTTATTTCATACGATTTTACAATGCCGCTTTTCTCAAATGGTATATATAAATAATTATCCTGTCCACTAAAATCACAAATCACAATTAATAATTTATTAAATATTTTACATTAATTAAAATTATACTTTGTCTGAGCGATATAAAATTAAAGGAAAACAGAAAAATAAAGTTGATTGCCTGAGATTGACATCTGTCGTGTAAACTAAAGATCCATGGTAGTCTGGAACCAAAACCAGCAGTTAAAAACGATACAAACGAAATATAATTAGATCCGAAATCCCATGCTTTCCTCTCTAACATTGCTACTCTTTCAACTCCAAATAAATAGAAATTGACATCCTTAAATTATCTGAGAGCGCTTCTGCTGGTATTTACTAAATCACACATTCTACCACAGACAGTTCACCACGATTGATTTTCAGCAAAAAACCCCAACAACATTGAGCAAAAACTTTGAAATAATTTTTGACTTTTATTACATCACTAAAAAATAAAAGTCATTTTCTGCCTTTTGTTATTTGATTAATTTTTACGTTATACATTACCGACTATTAAAAATATTTATATTAAAAGTGAAAATGAAACGAAATTAACGCAATTATCCGACAACTGTCAAGAACTATTGAAGCATTTGTAAAACATGCCAGTAAATGAATAATGCAGGACAAGGTAACTATATTTCTACCTAATTGCAAGACTCAAGGCTAACGCGTACACGGAGAAAAATGAATATGTCAAATTGAACGAAATCATTGTTTAAACCAAACGATTTTGAATTTAAAACGGCGCCAATGGCGCTTAACGTTTGTTTTGATAATTAGCAAACGTTTGTATTGAACGCATGTATCTTGATTGTAAAAATATTCACATCAAACAACGCGTTCATTTCAAACATATAAAATGTTCAAGAAATGGAACATTTTTGTCATGCAAATTGAATTTCATTTACATTCAAAATTGAAACGTTTGAAAATATTCACATCAAACAACCCTGCGTTCATTTCAACAATATAAACTCTTTTAAAAAAATTGAAAATTTTCGAGTTCTAATTGAAAACTTGTTTATTTATGATAAAAATTACACTTATCAAATTTATGTATATTATATACATCTGTACAAGTATTTCGCTAAAAGTATGTTAATGATGAGGAGTTGATGGTGACTGATTAAATCAACTAATGGCAGAGGCACACCCGGTATCATCAGATCGAACATCTGGCTGTAATTTTTTGACGAAGAAATACATAATATTATTTAATATCTAGGTTCCAAAAAATCACATACATATTCACAACTGCACCAAATTTTGTTTCTATCACAATTTCAATTTTGCCTGAAATTTTGCTATAATTTTTATGATAACTGGGAAAAATTTCGACAGTGTGCGCATTGTTAAAGTACTCAATTCCAAATTCAGCTTCTAGAAAGGTATTCAAATGAGTGAACAAGGCGAAATACCAAAATTAAAAGAAAACCTTTGAGTTGCGAAAAGCAGACTCCTGACTCGAAGTGTGAACGAACTGAAGTAAAGCTACAATAATAATACTAAATTTAACTCTGTTGACGATCAAAGTGAAGTCGTTTTGCTTTCAAAATGAACAACAGCCAGGTTAATGAAAATCCAAATGCATTTAGCTATCATACCGAACGTCAAAGTATTCAATACAAATTATTTTCTCATTTCATAGTGAACTGTTAAATTGAAAGCCTTTTTTAAACGCGCAGACGTTTACGGGTTTTTAGAAAATCCTTCAATTTCAATATGTTTTCGTTTAATTTGATAGAAAAGTAGTTGAATGAAACGAATTCGATCGAATATGCATTTTAAACGCGACGTACGTTTGTTATGAATTGTTATTTTTCTCTTCGTGTAGGCATATGATTCAAATTGTATGAAGGGAACTTAAGAAGTATATTTGTATACAATATAGTGCGGAGTAAACGATAATTACTGTTGTCGGGGATATTTGAATTACAATAATGACACGAAAGTATGTCATTAGGAAACAATTTTTCTGATTCTTAAGTTAACGACGGAGAGCACTTGCGAAGCTACGAAAAATAAGTTGTCAATTGCAGACGCATTGAAGTAATTATAATATACTTAGGAATTAATTCTGATAGTATACACAGTAGCAAAGTTTTGTGAATTTTAAGGAGCTAGGTCGTTAGAAATTTTATAATCAACACAACCGATCCTGCCCTAGGGCTGCCATGTGTAAAGTCATTAAACCAGGACAATGAATTCGAAAGCCCCTGGTTTTTTTTCCAGCTTGAAACCGAAACATTGTTGTCGGATAATGTTTTCTATTTTACTTACTAATGAAATAGGTTCGAACTGTTATACAGTGCCTTTCTTTATCAATTTGTTATAAAATTATTCAGTTTAAAAAAAAAACAGAAAACAAAATGATGCCACCGAACTAAGTTAAATCTTTCTTTTAATTAGGAATAAAACTAAATCTTCTAAAGATTAAAAGTTTAAAGTTACTTTTATGGAAATAAATTATGAATTGCACAGTAAGCATTTATAAAAATCAAAACAATTAAAATCTTTGAAATTATATTTTTTGTTGATTTAGTGACGAAACCGTTTGTGTGTTCGGTCAGTTTCTTTCTTTCGCCTACTGTTGAGAAGTTAGTGAAACCATCTCGCTTCGTTGGCATTATGAGCTAGTATTAAAAAAAAATTAAGCCAAAGTTGATTTGTCGTTAAAAGCTTGTCTTGGTGACCTAAATATTGACTGAAAGTTTTTAAATTTACCACACCGTATATTAATTTTGGGTTATCAATTTCGATGTCATTGCCTTAGAAGCGTGTTTTAAGTTGCAGTCCTTGGAGTATTCTCAGATATATTAGACAAAAATATCCAGTTAAAGTTATCAAATTGGTTTAAATGTTATGCACTTGAATTACGGCATGCAACAGCATAAGTAATACGCATTCTTTATCTTACATATTTTTGTTGTTTTAATTTTTATATGGGTAGTTTTTTTGATTTTACATATGTTGCGCGAGCGTACAGTATACAGCACAATATACAGGCACACAATGCATGTTACACAAGCAACGGTTATACCACGTTATTACTGCTTGCTTAGCTACATAGCTAAGAGTGGCTGAGAGCTTGATCTGAGAGTCGACTCGGTCAGTCTGTCAGCGTTATTAGGTATACCGTACACGCACAGTACACACAAAAATTTTAATTGTTTTAATTGCTTTCCAAAATTTTAAAACCCGTACCCCGTCGGGTGCTTTCCAGACGTTCACTAAACTAAGGCAAATCTTGGGAAACTAGGACTGACGTCAACCCTACCCTGACGGGCGCACTGATAATATCTATACTTACATATACAGGGTGTTTCCACCTAGGAGGTCAATAGAGTAGGAGGTGATGGTCCACACCTAGCAAACAAAAAGTTTTATAGCAGGGGGCTTTATCAACTGTGTAGGAATTACAGGGTGATAAGGAAAATATATACTTTTTCACAAATCACCTGTGTCTTAAAAAGTGCAGAGCTTACAGTCACAACTAGGAGCTCATCTCTTCCCAAGAGTTATGGTTGTCTAAACAGAAAATTTCAGATTTTCTTACCTTTTTTCTTAATTTGACGTCTATTTTTTTGCAAAAAGATCATTAAGATTCTCCTCTTTAATTTGACGTATTACATCCTATGTGCTATCTGCAACTGTTAAAGTGTTATTAGCTCTTATCCTATTCTCAAAGCTATTTTGAAACTTATTTTCAAAGATAGTTTGTTCCCTTGGTGACTGCAAACACATAATTTAAAAAAAAATATCGGCTAATTTCGGTATGATCTGAATAGGTTGTGAAATAATAGCTCCTTAACGACTACAGTTATCATATAGGGTGTAATAGGGGAAATTAAGGAGGAGAGCCTACAGTTTTTATAAAAAATGTTATGCAAATGACCTTTTCGCAAAAAAAAAAAATAAAGGTCAAAGTAAAAAAAAAGGTAAGAGAATCCGAACTTTTTAGTTTAGAACACAATAACATTTCATTTCTTTTTTTTATTCAATTTTTTCATTTGTCGCACCAAGAATATAATGAGTTGTGTGATGAAATAACAAATTAAAAACATCTTTTAGCTTTTGCTATATACCGGAGAATCTAAAAAAAATCCTTCTTGAACAAATATAAGTTTACCCCGGTAAAAAGTCTTAAAGAGTAATTTCTACGTTTATTATTTTCCTCCTTAGTGTAACATAGGAGTTTTTGCCTCATATAATTCACACCCAGAATTTATTCTGAGATTATATAAGAGGAGAACAATTTGATCTGTTTTCAAGCGTCTACAGCAGGCAGAAAACCAAGCTGTACCGATGAGTGTAAGGTTTTCTGCTAACACGAAACCCTTCTTCTTCTTCCTTTTCTTTTTTCAGACCACTGCGGGCGTATACAGGTTCGATTCGTTTCGAATGAATCTGGTTTTTTAAAACAAATTTTAAATTTTTTTAATAAAAGTTTTTTTTCTTGTTTTCTCAATCTTTTTCATGTTTTCATTTCTTTTCTTCATTCTATTTTTTCACTTGTTTTTCAAGTCACTCAATTTCGCTATTTGGGACCTGTTGATGAGTAACACCAAGACTTGAAAATTGACAGCAAAAATATAATGGGTTGTGTGATAGAATGACAAATTAAAAACATTTTTTAGCTTTTGCTATATACCAGAGAATCTAAAAAAAATCTTTCTTGAACAAATATTAATATTTTTAGGAAAACGCCCTCTTTAATATTACAGCTCTCTACGTCGGCGCGTTCTCAAGCAGTGTTCAAATATATAGTGAAAAACCAAAGTTGTGTATAGCAACACCAAGAAAAGCTATTGCCTAAATTTAGCCCATTTTTGAAATTTTATTTATTATTGCTATGAAAACACCACGTACCTAATTTCAGCTATTTATTTTGGGCTCCCACCATCATTTCTATGCGTTACAAACAGAATGACAAACTTAATATATCTTTTTAGATTTCATCTAGGGTATAAATAGAGCAGCAATACCCTATTTGATTTAATACACTTATGTCTTATAAATAACTATTCGGAGCCCGTCGGCGTTGCCCGGCGCTCATATGTAGGTAAATACATAGATGGGTGGAAGTAGGGATGGGGTGATTAGAAATGAATAATATCTAAGCTTGTCGTGTCCCATTAGCAATCGAACACAATGATTAATTCTAACAAAACTACTTGAAAAAATGACAACGCTCGAATTACTAACATATAAATCTTTATTTTACGCAAAACTGTCCTATCCTAGTATCTCAAACAAAGCTAACCCGAACCAACTGTAACTTGATATCGTGATAACACAAGGTAAGACTCGACTGAGGACTTAACGGCAGTCGCCAGACCAGTCATTGGTCGTTTATGCTCTAATATTCGGAAGTAAACTTTGCTCACAATGCGGATGTAAACAAACGACAACAACCTTGCCATTTCTTCTACCGATTGCAGCACCTGAGTCACTACCAAGCGATTACCATGCGAGGTTAATTGTTAGCGTAATCGTCGATTGCTCCACCAAGCGCTCATCGCAGCCAGCTGTTGAGCTAGTCACCGAAACAACCGGCAGTTGCAGAACAGTACCATGCGAGGTTATTGTTTAGCAACTACTGATTATTTCGCTAAAATGCGCCCTTCGCTGCTGGAAGAATCTTCCTTATATCATAACATCACTCCCCCTTGGAAAAACTAGTTTCCTTAGGGAACTAGATCTGGAGAGTGCGATCTATCTTAAACTAAAATTTGATATCGTTTTAAACCGCGTTTTGTTCAGATTCTTTTACATTACATCATTACATACTTATTAAATTTTCTTATTTTTCTATAGTTCATTTCCTACATTGTCTTTTTTTTATTCTTACTTTCTGTATTACTATATATTTGCTTTCATATTTACTTTCTTTCTTATTTTCTTCTCATATTTAATTTCTTTCCTATTTGCTTCTCACATTAAATTTCTTTCTTATTACCTTCTTACGACATATTTATATTGTCTTACAAATTATTTTAACATTTGTTTTTTTAATTAAAATTTCATAATGAACAAAAAAAAAAAATCTTAATGAATTCACATGCATTAATATTATAATGCATAACCTTACTTATTGTTTATCTAGTCACAAAAATAATTAAAATGGAAGAACAACAAAAGAGTACATTTTGCAATCATTCTAATATTTTTTTTCTTACTATAATTTTTAATTAATAATCTTCATGCACCTTAAAAGTGTTTTCCCCCTTTTTCTTGTTTACAATATATATACTTTTATTATTTTCTGATAACATTTTGTCTTTTTTGTATATCTTACTTTGCATATTCATTTTTTTTTTAAACAGTTCATTTTATCGTTAGTTCTCAAACAGTTAGCTTCCAATTTTAATTTCTATTTAGGTTTAGCTCAAAAGTATTTCTATGATATTCTTATTCATTTCATTTCTTTATGTTATAAACTGTGAGATTGCATATATGAGTTATATAAGTACCTTAATTTTTAATATTCAGTGTAGTAACTAGTTCACAAATAGTATTCTCTATAACGATACATAATATGTCTATTTATCTTCCTTTCTATTACTTACAAATTTATTACTTGGCTTAAAATAGTTCTACCTTGCTGCTTTTTAACACAATTAATAGACTTAAATTTACTGTAGTCGGTCAAATTGCTTGTTAATGATGGCGCAAGGTATGGTTTTGTCTAGCTGTAAAGGCCGTGTAACCCTATCAATAGCGTCGCGTATGACTCTTGCTTTTACGTGTAGCTGCCCTGATTTGGGAGTTTGGAAAATTTGCCTAAGTGGGTAGAATTTTTAGTCTCTTGGTGTTAACCTGACTTTGCTGTTCTAAGTCTGCTTCTACAGAAATCTTTATTGCATGCAATTTTGTACGACGCTTATTAAGCTTTGTACTACTCTTATTAAGCTTTGTACTACGCTTATTAAGCTTTGTACTACGCTTATTCAACTTCTAGCTATTGTTGTAGCATTTCCTGCATAATGTTTACATCTTGTACTAATCGATTATTGAATTCTGACGTTCAAGATCTTTCTCCACTTATCAGTCGGAATTAGCAATACTGCTGTCATTTGAAATTTATATCTGATTGAATGTTGATTTATTTGAAATGCAGATTTATTTGGATAGAATATTTTCTTCTACACTGCTTTTCTGGAAATATTTAAACCAGCTTACAGATTTTAAGATGTGATAATAATAGAACGTATGGTCGCTCCTTTTTACAGGCTCTTTAATTTCGATGCACCAAAGAAAGATTATCTTATTGCCAAGAGGTTAGGTGGCTGGAACGATTGATTAATATTAATTATATTTTCTTGATTTTCTTATACGTACGTCGGAGTTCTCTTAATTATATCGATAGTCCATCCGTACCTAAAGAATATTATGTACCGTGAGCATAAAAGTCTCAACTAGAAATTCTGTTTTTTTTCTAGCGCTTCTAGCTTTTCTAGCTATTACAGTGGCTATTATTCTTCTTTGCTTATAAATATCAAATTGTAACATTATATAATATTTTTCCTATATTTATTTCCAGTACTATTTTTTGTTTGTCTTTCTTTCGCACTATTCAGATAACTTTAAACATTTAACTGTCATGGTACATTTAATATGCTTGTAACTTTTTCTTGTATTTCTTCTCAAGTAATATATCTCATTTTTTTGTCAATCTCTCTCTTTCTGAATATATCTATACATCTTGGGTTTTCACATTCTCATTTTTTGCTTTTTTTTCAAACTTTTTTTTTTTAATCTTCATTTTTTCATTATTAAGTTACTACCCTATATATTTCAAGACATTTGCCTACCTTTACCTCTGTAAATTTACTTTACTTCCCTCTCCAGTAAGAACTTGACTATCATCATATCTTCTTTCATACCCCTTCTCGGCCTGTAAGTCTGCAAAGCTCAGTAATTTAAATTTATATTATAAACAATCGGTCCCTCCACACTCTTCCAGAACTTAAAGGCCCCTGCTGAAAACTTCGACCTAGCATTACGTTTCCTGGACACTTACCAATACTTACCTCATTACATGTCATGAAACTTGCCGTGCAATTCCAATATTCCGTAAGACTGCAGTTTCGATCCAATAATTGCTTCTTAAATTCTGATCTAACTGATTTATTCCTATATCGTACAGATTTAAGCTAACCTCTTCGACAAAGCCCCTGAGTTTGCTTTTGTTGTAAAGTGAAATTTTTCCTACCTTCATAACTCCATGCAGGTCTCTCGGAATACTTACGCGGTTCCTGTTCATTCGCAGAATTTGGTGCTTTTACCGGACAGGCATAACCGATTCTTACAAATGCAAGTGCATCCTTCAGACTATTTACACTGTGTCCATGATATTTATGATGCCTCCTCCTCTTGTCTTTAAATCCTTCGTTTCTAACATTTTCGTGAGCAGTAGTCAAGGTTTTCTCCCATGTTGGCTTCAGAAATAGGTCACCCAATGTAGGTACAGTTTTTGCTCCATATCGTGAAGTATTGTCAACAGTTTGTGCCAGTTTCTTCCATTTGGAGTATTGTCATTAAAACTTAGTGTGTTGTTTTCTGTTGCGTTGATTTTCATATCCCCTATTCGGGTACGCACCGGAGTTGCTTGACTGCTATCTTGCCAAGCTGTGTATCCAACATGTGCGTAAGATGCGAAATTGCCAGAAGAATCATTGGTTGCGCTGCATTGGCAGGCGTCTTGTATCAACAGCTTCATATTTATACAGTCGATTATAGTTCTGTCCCTGAGGAAATCCATTCCAAGTCGGTTGGAATTGAAACAGTATCACCAATGACATTAAACTGACAAGCCCGCTGATTGTTATCTATCTGCAAGTTCGCCTGACAAGTGTCTATGGACCTCCTAGCGGACCCAAAGAGTCCTCTAATTCTTCTTTTCTGTTGTGTCTGTACAGGAATATTTCCTTTTATTCTATTGATATTAATTAAGCTACAGGTGGACCCAGTGTCAATTAAAAGTCTAAACTTACCTTCTAAGGCTATGTCAGATGGCACTGTGATGACAAATTTACTTCTTGAATTCAATTTTTCACTTTCCCTCTCAGCTAAGTATTTGTTTAGACAGTTTGCCGTGTAGTGGTCCGGTGTTTGACAGAATTGGAAATAAAGACCCTTCCTTCCTGGATGGAATTCATGCTGGATGCCAGTTGCATAGTTTGCCTCTGACGTGATGAATTCGGCCACTGGATATCTCGTGCCCATATTCCTAGCATTCAGTACAGCAGAGTACTTATTGGCACTTTCACGCAAAGTGTCCCCGCTGTCCACATTGAAAACATTCAATAGATCTGGGTGGTGTTTTCCTGGTCGAAGATGCTTTGTATCTTACTGATGACACTGGGCGTAATCTGGGAAAAAACAGTCTCGAATTCTGTCTGTGCTCGTCTCTATTACAATTCTCCGTTGCCCATTTCTTTGTTGCACTTACTTTGTTCGACTTTCGATCTTCTTGCCATACTCCCGATTCTCTCACTTGAAGTCTTTTCGCATCAAAATAACTGGCTTCCTCTCGCACTCCAGTGACTGAAACTTACTCAAACACTCCCGGGTATTTGGCCGAGACAGCCTCCTTTATCTGATCACGCAGTTCTTTCATTCGATCTGCAAACTCCCTGATGTCCTCTCCAGGTCTCTGTCTACATGCCAGGATTTCCGTGCGCAATTCACTAAAAGATTTTCTCGGCAAATATGCAATTCTTAGCGCTTGCTGCAAAGACTTAAAGTCCTTCGGCCCCTGAGAACTTATCATGTAATAATCGTCATCTGCAAGGCAATATTTTATGCATGTGATAAAAATGCCCTGCTCCTTCTACGTTAGTCGATCGTACAAGTCCTTACTGCAGCTAAGAAATCTGTAAACTTCTATTACAAGTTTTGGCGATCTTTCCTCTGAGAACATTGGTATATATTTAGCTACCATGTCCATGGTCTTTTCATATGCATCTGCCATTTTGTACACTTTTCTTATTTCTTATATTTTTATTACTTTCGAATCAACCTCGATCTGGTAATTTCATTTACTTCGAAATTCACTTTCTCTAATTACGTTAATGCTTCACTGCGACAAATTTATACAACGCACTCTAGAAAAGATCTTTCGCGAAACTCAAATCTGTATTCGAGACGCTAACCGAGTAGCAATGCTCTATATAACCTTAAACATGCAAAACTATAATATAAATACCCCACTCAGTTACTCTGAGTTCAGCTATTATGCGCACAAACCTGCTTTGTCTAAATTTTTTTATTTTTTTACTCAGATCCATACAATAAAAACAATACAACAAACCATAATCTACTTGAATCCAAGATTATTTCCGTAAAAAACTAGTCCAATAAAACAGCTATTAATAACGCGATAAGTTAAATAGACGCACGTATCATCAGCGCCTAAACCGAACGCGACGATGAAAAGATTTCTAATTCTCAAGTCGCTAACACACATTTATTACAATTTTCTTTAAAATATTCCGCCTTACAACATTATTTTATTTTAACTAACACTTTTTATCTGCCAGAAACATTATCCTAAACTCACTCAATTACTTTTATGCTGAAAAGTAAATGGAGCAGCTAAAAAAGCAGAGCTCCCACAATTAACACAAATAAACGGAGCAGCTAAAAAAAGCATAACTCCCAAAAATAAAAATAATCAATTTTAAAAATCACAATACCTTTTTTCACCTTAGCAATCGAACAATAATCCAACGATTAATTCTAATAAAACTAACTAAATGACAACACTCGAATGACTCACATGTAAATCTTTATTTTACGCAAAACTGACCTATCCTAATATCTCAAACAAAGCTTACCCGAACCGTACGGTAACTTGATATCGCGATAACACAAGGTAAGACTCGACTGAACACTTAACGGCAGTAGTTACGCTATGGGAGCACCAGGCCAACCTTTTTTAGCTTCCAGGATTTCGCCACAGATTGCGCCACCGTCGCTAGGTGGCTTGAGTCCATACTAAATGTGGTTTTGTGTCTTGACTGTATTGGTTTGTTTGGATGTTGGGGATACGAGATCACTTTGGGGATACGAGACCACTTTTAGCGTTTTCCAGCATAGGGATATAGCATAGGATTTCGATTTTGTTTCCGAAGTTCGCTTATTTTTCGTCTCGAATCTTGGGGATACGAGACCACTTGGGGATACGAGACCACTTTTAGCACTCTCCAGCATAGGGAAACAGCATAAGATTTCGATTGTTTTCTGGAGTTCGCTTATTTTTCATCTCGGACTTGTAGCCTCTAAGTTGACATTAAGTTTTTCATCTCGAGTTTAGGGGATAAGAGATCACTTTCAGTTCAATATATTTGTAAAAGGGTGGAAGCTTTATTGATAGAGGTTGCTGGTTAAGTTTGATCTGGTCTTGGAGGCTACAATTTGAGCTTGAGGTGCCCCCTCCTGTGTCTGGGTACTGGAGGTTGGCTGAAAGCTTTAGTGGCAATATCTGATACTATGACTAGGACTGCCTGGGGTGTATTGGACTGGGCTACGTTACCTGTAACAAGGTTTGGGTAAAATGTTTGCGGCTTATGTGTATTAAGTAATGGTGTGAAATACCCTAAGCGAATTATATCGGGGCTGTATACTTGTCAGCGGTACTACGGCTTTCTTGGATGTGTGATACGGTTCTCTCAGGTGTGTGAAGTTTGTTTCTTCAATTGTGCCCACACGTAGCAGCATGCTACGGTTTTGGGAAGATTTTTGCTTCACTTCTGTCCACACGTAGCAGCATGTTACGGTTGTCGGTGCCGCCACGTAGCAGCATGCTACGGTTTTCTTGGATGTGTGAAGTTTTTTGCTTCACTTGACATGTTCCGGTACTACGGACTTCTTAGAAAGATATGTTGTGCACCTAAATGTAGGCTTTTTTATTATGATTTTTCTTGAGCGCCTAAATGTAGGCGTTTGATTTTTGAACTCATATTAGTAATAATTAAAGTTAACGCTAGGGAATTTTTGCTCATCCCAATGGATTCTAGATGGTGGTGCCGTCGCTAGGTGGCTTGAGTCTCTAATATGGGTTTGTGTATTGATGGTACTGGTTTATGCCTTGGATGCAAGATTGGCTCTTGACTGTACTGGATCAACCATCGGCTTTTGACTGTACTGGATTATGTCTTGGATGCACCATTGGGTCTTGGATGCACCATTGTGAGGTTGCCTGAGCTGCATTTGCCGATACTAGCAGCATGCCTTGGTTTTGCTGTTTTCTTTTCTTAGAGTTGAAGTTTTAGATATCAGGATGACCTCGTGCTGTCGCCTTGGTTCTGCTGTTTTCTTGCTTGAAGATTTCTTAACTGGAGAAGTTCTAGATAGCTGCATGACGTCACATAAAATGTTGCGCATAAATTTCTTGGCGGAGAATATGTAGATATCAGCATGACGTCACCTTGGTTTTGCTGTTTTCTTATTTGAAGATTTCTTAGCAAGGAAATTGTAGATATCAGGATGACTTCGCATTGATTTTGCTGGTCGGTATTAGCAGGATGCCTTGGTTTTGCTGATTTCTTTTATTGGAGTGGAAGTTTTACATATCAGCATGATCTCGTGATGCCACCTTGGTTCTGCTGTTTTCTTGCTTGAAGATTTCTTAGCTGCAGAAGTTGTAGATATCTTCGTGACGCCAGCGCGGTTTTGCTGCTTCCTTACTTGAGAGTAAGGTTACCTAGCGGCATTAGACGGAACTAGCAGCATGCCGTGGTTTTGCTGTTTTCTGCAAATTATTACTATTATTATTATTATTGGGTTTAAGGGGTGTGTATCTTTCGAGTGCAACTCCATTTCTTGAGTAAGGTTCCCTAGCGGCATTAGCCGGTACTACATATGTTGTTCATCTCGGGCGTGGGGTACGAGATCACTTTGGGGATACGAGATCATTTTCAGCACTCTCCTGTACTAAGGCTTAGGTAGAATGTGTGCGGCTTAAGTAATGATGCGAAATACCCTATGCGAATTTATACCGGCGGCTGTACAACTGTAAGCTTGAGTTTGATGTTAGTTATTTACTTTAGTATGAGTGCCTGTGTTAAGTTGGGCTGGGCTACTAGGTGACTGAGGATACGTTACCTAAGGCGTGGGTGGATGTGTGCAGCTGAGAAGCCTTAAAGATGGGAAGGATTGAAGCAGAAGCTCTACTTAAAGAAACCTTTAAGTCAATCACTAAACCACTAAAAGAGTTTGTTAGAAGAATGCGAGATGATTTGAATATGAAAATATCCATAATGATCATGTGAATACAGACATGAAGTTTGTTAAATTTCGAAGAGCCTGTGCTACATGTTGGAAGGATGAATATAGTTTCTTGATGATTGATAAGGACAGCTCATTAAACAAGGGACGCTACCGTAAAGGATTTGAAATCTTCATTGTACTATAAAAGCATGAAACATGCAAAATATTCATAAGTCGAAGTTGTAACTCAACCGAAAGCACACCGAACCATGTGGACGTGCTGAGTAGATTAAAGCTGTTCACCTGTTGTCAGAGCTATTTGAAGAGCTGTTAAGCTGTTTACAAGCTGTTAAGCTTTTATCGGAGCTGTTAAGCTGTTATCTGTTTTAAAAGCTGTTAAGCTGTTATCAGAACTGTTTAAAAGCTGTTAAGCTGTTATAAGAGCTATTAAGCTGTTAAGCTGTTATAAGAGCTATTAAGCTGTTATCAGAGCTGTTTAAAAGCTGTTAAGCTGTTATCAGAGCTGTTTGAAAAGCTGTTGTACTGTTATCAGAGCTGTTTTAAAAGGTGTTAAGCTGTTCTCAGACCTGTTTGAAACGCTGTTATCAGAGCTGTTTGGAAAGCGGTTAAGCTGCTACCAGAGCTCTTTGGAAAGATGTTTACCTGTTTTTGGAGCTGTTTAAAAACTGTTAAGCTGTTATCAGAGCTGTTTGAATAGCTGTTAAGCTGTTATCAGAGCTGTTTGAAAGCTGTTTAACTGTTATCAGGGCTGGTTGAGAAGCTGTTAAGCTGTTATCAGAGCTGTTTGGAAAGCTGTTAAGCTGTTATCAGAGCTGTAAAGGTCCAGCTGGTGAACAAGGAGAGCGGGGTATTAAATTTAATTTAACGATAAACAGAGACTACGATCTAAACTCAAAGTGTATAAAACGACTTGGTGAACCCTTTGAAAATGATGATGCCTCTACCAAAGACTATGTTGACAAGAAAATTAAAATAAGTGTCGAAGAAATAAAAAAAACTATTAATATAGAGGTGACAAATTTAACGCTATATATCAATGATGAAATCGCGAAGATTGAAATCTATCTGTTTACTTCAGTAATAAATAATCCCGTAGAGAAAATCTTAAAGAAGAGTGGAGATAAAGCTTACGGTAAATGGCTCGGATTTTCATCAAAACACAATTCTTGGATTAATAACAAAGATGTTTTATAATTTCTTGAAAAAACATTTAACAATTTGAAATAAATTTATAATTATAATACTTTATACATGTAGTTATAATGCTAATTACTTTAATAAATAAAACTAAAACTATAATACATTTATTACTTACACTAGACTTAGATTTTTTCTGCAGTTACCACTTGTTGATCTGATGAAATGGAGTAATGCCTCCATGGTAGAGTATCCGTCGTTTCGCTCATAATATGTCGCTTATCATCATAAGGACTCAATGCGATCTTCTTTTGACTGACGGTGTACACGCTATGGTTATGGGATCGTATGGAGCTCTGATTAGCTGTTAATATTCGCTTGTTATTCAAGCATTGGACGTAGTCTTCGAAATTGATATGCTTCTGGACTACATTAGTCTTTGCCCCTTTTGCTTTCTTTGTAGTTTTATCATCGTTTATACGCAGACTGTACATTTTCGAGCGCAAACCTACAAATTCGCTCATGATTTCCCCATTCAGCTCATCCTTCATTAGACCAGGGATCTTTTTATTCATGAGCAGTAAATTGAACAGGTTAACTTCTGGGTAATCACTTGTATCAAATTTGTTTATATTTTCAGCCATAAACTCATATGCATTTTTCTTTTCAAGTTCATGTATTAGAGTATCTGCATCTGTATACATGACTTTACATTTATCTCCAAATTGTCGCTGCATAAAACTGTTGTGGAAATCGTAGAGGCATATCTTTGAAATTTCCGTAACTGCCATTCCAATATAGATTTTGAGTCGCCTTAATTCCACAGCAACTAAATTTTCATCAAATATCGTTGCACTATGGAAGTTGGGTGCCGAAAACCGAGCTTTTGCACCATAGCGACCTTGCCACTTTACGCAAAGCTTGATATCGCTATACTTGCGCGCATTTTCCATGGCTTTACCAAAAGCTGCATTATTCATCTTCTTATAGCTATCCTTCTGATGATCGCTTGTAGCCTGCATTCGTTTGGTAGTATTTAAGTCAATATATGGTTTAAGCCAAGCTGATTGGTCGAATTGAAGAACTTGGGGCACTTTTTTCAGGATGTGTCCATGTGATAAGAATTGCTTCAAATTTCGGTAGTGTATAATATATTTAGTTTTTGGATGTAATGTTGTCAAAAGCTTTTCTAATTTTGCTCCAGGTTGTGCTGCATGCTCAGAGCAAAACGGTAAGTCCTTATGCTTATCATGTAGATGTTGAGGATAATCCAAGTCGACTTCAAATATGTATCCAGTTGGAGAATCATCAGGAATTTCGGAAACGTTAATATTGGGAACATCAGCCCATTTGAATCCTCCGGCTGGTAAATACTGTGACATGGATCCATAAAGGTTGTTAACATCATAATACATCAGGAATTACTCTTTCCCTCAGGCTTAAAATCATCCATATATTTATTATTTGCTTTACTATACCTGTTCGAGCATTGACTTATACCGCCTCGAATGCCTCTCTCTATGAATAGCTGTATACCTACGTCGGTTATCAGCTCTAATTTCACATTAGTGTATTTTAGCATAGCATCCCATATTAGGCCTGGCATGGTGTAATAATGTGCTGGATCTAAGTTGTATGTCTTCATGCACACTTCTCGAAAGTTCTCAAACACACCGACCAATAGCAGAACATCAGTCTAAATGTATAGATCTGAATATTCACCAAGTGTTTGTATTTCAAATTTTTGCAAGACCTCTTCGGCATGATTGTAGTCCTCAGGAGATATAGCACTGTCAGTCAGTTTATTGTAGAACGCTTCCTGTGTTGGCAAGTTCCAGAAATCTAATTTATCCCAGTCATCAATAAAATCATATGAGAAGACACCCATGCGTGTAAGAAGTTTGATAGTGTCATGATCAAATCCCTGCTATACTGATCTTGTAGTGTTTAATTTATCCATCGACAGCAATGATGATAACTTATTTAAAGATTCTGTCATAAAACGGAAGGAATCAATGAATCTGAATTTTATGTGACTGCCTTCCATGTGCTTGGTGAACGAGATATATCTTTCCTTGTTTATTCGTAAGAGATCAACTTTTTCTGGGAAAGATGTAGCTATATCCTTAATAATGAAGTGGGCATCCGGATAAATTGTGAAAAATTACTGGAACTATGGAGCAATATTGATACATGAGATTGCATGCATTATGCGCTGGTCCTCGGTATTTTCCTTTTGAATGAAATTATGAAAAAATGAATAAAATAATGATCCTCAGTATTTACCAGTTAAGTGCCAATGATCCCGAACTCGTGCCTCATCGGCTGCAAACGTTTTTTCACATATATGGCAGCAAGTATTTTCCATATGTGAACGCCGATCCGCTTTAGTCAGGGGTTGCATTGGCCTGATGTTCAGCTTTTCCTGTACAGCTATTGATGCAGTTTTTTGCAATTTTAATGCTTGTTGACAATTCTTCCCTCGATATGCTCGGTAATATGAGAGCTTAGCATCATGTTTGCAGTGGAAATAGAATCCTATGCTGTGAGCTTCATGCTCCCGAATTCGCTGTGTATTTTGATCGTTTCCCTGAATCGGCTTCAATATTGACTCAAGATCGGCATACACACAAAGCGGGACTGGATTATTATGGTTATAATTCTTATATTCCAACCATTTCTTTTCCTCTGAGGGAAACATAACCCTGCAATCATTTTGCTTCTCACATTCGGGAGTGTGTGATACTAATTTTTCTTCAAAGTAAAAGTAGAGCAAACATCTGTCGCATATATACCGTCTACCATTACGTTTCGAAATTTGCTTCGATATGAGTCGGGAAAGATCTTGAATCCAACAGAAATGATATCTGCCAGCATCGTCATCATCATCATCATCGTCATCATCAGCCATATGGTCATCATCCTGGTCATAGTCATCTTGTAGCATTAAGAGATTTACATGTCGCTCCATCCTGTGTTTCGTAAGTCTAACTGGAACTGTGATGAAGAAACGCTCTCTAGGATGAATACGTATATTGATAAATCGTTCTGGTCTTCAAATTGTGTAATTTGCTTAAGCGTCATGGGAAATTTTATTCCAGTTAAATTAAGTACAGTAGCATAATGTGGATATGATGAGGTCCTGTAGGAGTGAGTATTTGCAGGTTATAGCGCTGATGTTATAGCCCACGCGAAGCATGCTTCATCATTATTTTTAACATTAATGCAAGCTTGATTTAAAGCCATCTCCTTTGCTAGAGGTATATAAAATGATCCCCGAATCGGTTCAAACTTGTTGATATGTACCGCTAAATGTATTACAGAATGCAACGGCCCAACCACTATCTTTCTCTTGAAACTCTTCTAGCTGAGTGAGTATTGGGTCGTATATATTTAATTTATACCACTCATTCAAATTATCCTCCACACTGATTGGGGCAGTTCTTGCTTGGAAATACTTAATATCTTTAATAACTTCATTGTCACCAGTTTCTTTAATAAACTCACCGCAAAACGTTGTAGCAACTTTAATATGATATTGTTGTTTTAATGTATTCTTAATGCGGCGAGCAAGTAATTTGGAAGCATCTTGAATAAATAGCTTAGGATCTAGCTGGCTTATATTGACGGTAACACCTGCCCTAATTCTACCTACGAATGATGTGTTTCTTTCGTCCCACTTAACAAAATCACTTCTTATTACTCGTTGATTAATTCCTCCATGGGGAGCTTTGATTAACACTCTCAACGATTTAATTTGATCAATACAGCTGCCCCAATGTCGTTTTCTAGCGTTATTATTGCACTTCCGAAATGCTGCTTGTTATTTACGAATGTTTCTGTTGCACTCTTTAATAATATTGTTTTTATTCACAAAATTTGCATCACTTAAACACTTCAACACATCTTCTCGCAATTTCTTAATTAGTGAAAAACTTTCATTTACTACTGTGATAAACATTTTTAATTTTTTTTGTTATACACGAACACTGTGAATCACTATTGACTGGTGCCCCCAAGAATTTGCTTGCGCTTTTATAGCAACGGTTTGTAAGCATGGATGATCCTGCTGCTACAATAAACATTGCACAGGATGAATTCCAACGAATTTGCTTACAGGCTGAGATTATATCGAATTACACGATAAACAAAAAAAATCATTCAAATTAATTTGATTACTTTATTCTGCCGGTCGAATTTGCAAATGAGATTGTTTACATACAAGAAAAAGTGAAAATTTGTTTACATTCCAATGAAACGTTTCGATCGGTAAAATTCTTGGAACAATAATATTTTTTGGCTGCCTACAGGAAGTGTGGTATCAAATTACATGAAAAGAATAAATGTGCTGATATTGCATAAATTTGTTTACAACAGGATGTGAAATTGGGTTTGCGAATTCCAATGAAACGTTTCGATCAGTAAAATTCTTGGAATTGGGCTGTTTGCGGTATCAAATTAAATTAATCATTCAGCTTAATGTGCTGATATTGCAAATTTGCTTTAAGCAGGATTAAACTTGTTTTGGAATTATGACTATAAATTGAGGAGCTGAAAATCAAGTGTTGATGTTACCTAAATTGGTTTACTTTATTCTCTTAAGATGATGAAATTACATATAGAAAGATTGTTGGTGTAGAAAGATTTTGTTGAAATAATCAAGTGTTGATATTACCTAAATTTGTTAACTTTATTCTATTCGAGCTGATAGCAAAATTACGTGAAAAAAGATTAGAGGATTTGTCTGTTGTTTCGAATTTGATGATGATAATATCTAGTGTTTATATAAGAGATCGAATCATTTGTATTGCAGCTGCAAACAATACTCGAGCTGATAGCAAAATTACGTGAAAAAAGATCAGAGGATTGGTCTCTTGTTCTGAATTTGATTATGATAATATCTTGTGTTTATATAAGAGCTCGAATCATTTGTATTGCAGCTGCAAACTATATGAATTTGTTTACAAGAAGTGTGATGATATTAAATTACATATTGATGCTTTATAAAAATGAAATATTTGCAAGATTTTGCAAATGCATTATTTTTTTAGCAAGATATGCATACAAGAGTTCAAATTATCTAAAGGGTTTAGCTCATTCTGAATCGATTTCCGGAGAGTCAAGATGTCGGAAGTAACTTGCTCTGAAATTTATTAAAATATTTTTTTAATAATTAATTTTTGCTCTCCAAAT
Source organism: Dioctria linearis (assembly GCA_963930735.1). Classification (NCBI taxonomy): domain Eukaryota; kingdom Metazoa; phylum Arthropoda; class Insecta; order Diptera; family Asilidae; genus Dioctria; species Dioctria linearis. The sequence continues at coordinate 131,138,648 of OZ005744.1, read as the reverse complement.
ACAGCAACAGCAGCAACAACAACAACAGCAGCAGCGGAGCCAGCAGCAGCAGCAGAGCCAGCAGCAGTAGCAGAGCCAGCAACAGCAGCAGAGCCAGCAGCGTCGCGAAGCTGTGAGTAATTTGTTTATTATAATTTTATAAATATATTAATTAGCTATAACTCGTAGGTGATTCAGGGGTTGAATATGTTGAGAGGGTCACTATATAGAAGCGAATGCTTCTATAATGACCTCTCCATAACATTTTCAGCGATCAAGAGGACCATGAAGACCCAAAAGGTCAGACTGCGGGCTGCAAAAGCTGAAAAAAAATGAGCTACGCCAAATTGAAGAAAAATTGGCGAAGTTAAAAAAAAATATGTGTGTGGTGAGGAAATTCGGAAATTTCATTGAAGACTAAGTGAAAAATACTAAAGTGGAAAAAAGTGAAAAAGACTAACGTCAAAAAAGAAATAAAAAAAATTAAAAAAAAATATATTAAATTATTAAATCAAGAATAGTAATAATAATAATAAATAATAAATAACAGTAATAACAAATAAATAAAAAATAGTTTCCCATCATTAGATTGTTTTATTTCATTATTCAAAATATATCCATTTCTCTAGAAAACAACAACAAATATAGGTACTTATCTACAACTTCCGCTCCGCAAAACCAAGGTGATATCAGAAAACAGCAAAAAACCAAGGCGATTTCAAAACAGGAAAAAAAATCAAGGTGATGTTATGCTGATTTCTACAGTTTCTTTGCTAGGAAATCTTCAAGTAAGAAAACATAAAACCAAGATGACGTCATGCTGATATCTACATCTTCTCCGCCAAGAAATTTATGCGCAACATTTTATGTGACGTCATGCACATACCTACAACCTCTCCAGTTAAGAAATCTTCAAGCAAGAAAACAGCAGAACCAAGGCGACATCACAGGGTCATGCTGATATCCAAAACTTCCACTCTAAGAAAAGAAAACAGCAAAACCAAGGCATGCTGCTAGTACCGACCAGCAAAATCAATGCGAAGTCATCCTGATATCTACAATATCCTTGCTAAGAAATCTTCAAGTAAGAAATCTTCAAGTAAGAAAACAGCAAAACCAAGGTGACGTCATGCTGATATCTACATCTTCTCCGATAAGAAATTTATGCGCAACATTTTATGTGAAATCATGCAGATATCTACAGTTTCTCCAGCTAAGAAATCTTCAAGCGAGCAAATAGCAGAACCAAGGCGAGATCACGGGGTCATGCTGATATTTAAAACTTCCACTCTAATAAAAAAAAACAGCAAAACAAAGGCATGCTGCTAGTATCGGCAAATGCAGCTCAGGCAGCCTCACAATGGTGCGTCCAAGACCCAATGGTGCATCCAAGACATAATCCAGTACAATCAAAAGCCGATTGTGGATCCAGTACAGTCAAGAGCCAATGGTGCATCCAAGGCATAAACCAGTACCATCATAACACAAACCCACATTATGGACTCAAGCCACTTAGCGACGGTGGTGCCACCCGTCTAGAATCCATTGGCATGAACAAAAATTTCGAAGCATTAAATTTAATTATTACTAATATTAGTTCAAAAACCAAAAGCCTACATTTAGGCGCTCAAAAATCATAATAAAAAAGCCTACATTTAGGTGCACAACATATCTATCTAAGAAAACCGTAGTACCGGAACACGCCAAGTGAAGCAGAAAACTTCACACATCCAAGAAAACCGTAGCATGCTGCTACGTGTGGGCACAGAAAACTGTAGTATGCTGCTACGTGTGGGCAGAAGTGAAGCAAAAAGCTTCCCAAAACTGTAGCATGCTGCTACGTGTGGGCGCAAGTGAAGCAAAAAACTTCATACACCCAAGAGAACCGTACCACACATCCAAGAAAGCCTTAGTACCGCTGACAAGTATACAGCCCCGATATAATTCGCTTAGGGTATTTCACATCATTACTAAATACACATAAGCCGCAAACATTCTAACCAAACCTTGTTACAGGTAACGTAGCCCAGTTCAACACACCCCAGGCAGTTACAGTCATAGTATCAGATATTGCCACTAAAGCTCTCAGCCAACCTCCAGTACCCAGACACAGTAGGGGGCACCTCAAGGTCAAATTGTAGCCTCCAAGACCAGATCAAACTTAATCAGCAACCTCCATCAATAAAGCTTCCCACTCCTTCACAAATATATAGAACTGAAAGTGATCTCATATACCCAAAACTAGAGATGAAAAATGTTGATGCCAACTTAGAGGCTACGAGTCTGAGATGAAAAATAAGCGAACTCCAGAATCAAAATCGAAAACCTAAGCTATTTCCCTATGGAGAGTGCTAAAAGTGGTCTCGTATCCCCAAGATTCGAGATGAAAAATAAGCGAACTTCAGAAACAAAATCGAAATCCTATGCTATTTCGCTATGCTGGAGAGCGCTAAAAGTGGTCTCGTATCCCCAAAGTGGTCTCGTATCCCCAACATCCAAGACACAAACTAATGCAGTCAAGACACAAACCAATACAGCCAAGACACAAACCCTCATTTAGTATGGGTTCAAGCCACCTAGCGGCGGTGGCGCCATCTGTGGCGAAATCCTGGAAGCTAAAAATGGTAGCCTGGTGCACCCATAGCGTTACTACTAACGGCAGCCGCCAGACCAGTCATTGGTCTCTTCTGCCCCAATATTCAGAGTAAACTTTACTCACAATACAGATGTAAACAAACTACAACAACCTTTGTTCTACCGATTGCAGCACCTGAGTCGCTTAGGAGTAAGAAATCGCTTTATATAAGAATTACCATGCCAGGTTAATTGTTATCGTAATGGTCGATTGCTCCACCAAGCGCTCATCGCTGCCAGCTGTTGAGCTAATCAGCGAAACAACCTGCAGTTGCAGAACAGTACCATGCGAGGTTATTGTTTAGCAACTGCTGATTATTTCGCTAAAATTCGCCCTGGATCCTGGAAGAATCTTCCTTATATTGGGCCAGAGCATCATTATCTGACTCGATTGCGATATTCCGTACCCTACAGTTTCACTCTGGGTCTGTATGTGTGTATGAGTGCATACATACATGCATACATTCATATGAGTGGGACGTTGTAGTTGCCTACGTCGACACGTTCTCAGGCAGTGTCCGTATATAGTAAAACACGAAAAGTTTGAATGGCAACACTACGAAGAAGTATCCCGATTGGTCCCATTTTCGAACTGTATTTGAAATTTTTATGAAAACGTCGTGCACAAAATATGAGCTCTACACCTCAACGGCTTCTCAGGCAGCTACCAAGTATACAGTGAAAAACAATAAACCTAAGAAGGGGTAACCCGATTTAGTCCATTATTAAAATTTTATTTACCATTGCTATGAAAATACCACGTACCACGCATTTTCAGAAAATACATTTTGTTCAAATATACAAATAACTTTTCTTCTTTGAAAAAATTACAGTAAGCCAGTGTAGAGACCTTCGACAAGTTTACCACGGTTTCAAAGTCACTGTTTCTGACCAAAGTGATACTAGAAAACAAGGCATCGGATGCTCTGACCAAAAAGGATTCAGCTGTGAATATAATCCTAGCGGAGGAATTATTTGTCCGGGACCTAGAATCAGCGATGAAGATTCTAGATTTAAAGGCCTGGTAGCTGGGGAATTACAGATGTGGAGTACTGAAAACATCCGCGATTTCAAGACAACTCTAGCCCAAAATATGTTCTGGAAAGGCAGAATAACTATTTAGGAGGATCCGAAAAAATTAGTAAAATCTTATCACAGTTATTGACAAACATGCTGAGCGAAAGTTTCATTATAACACCCGCTGAAACCAGTCTAAGCTGCGTTCAAATTGATCAAAAAATAGTGAAAAGGTTTGAATTTTCATACAATTACTTCTGTAGAAGCTGTATGGACCTGGATGGGTTTGAGAGTAATTAGCACATACTATCCTAACTTTAAGGAAAAAAAAAATTGTGAATTAAAAAACCGTAAAAATATCTATATAGGTAGCTTCGAACAAAAAAATAAAAGTAAAAAATCGATTTATTTTTTTTTCGAATATAATATTATATAATATGTCTGGAGGGTTATTTTTGCAGGGGAGAGACCATGAACCGATTTGATCCAACTGGAACAAAACCGGTCCTGATTTTTATTGTTGCTGCTCTCGATATTTCCTTTCGTCACCCAATTAATGCGACTAACAGAATTGAGGCAAAGAGCTTTCAAAAGCTGCAAGCAGACGAAAGCAGAATTCATTCTGTCTGGTAACTTTCAGAAGACGAAAAACTACTTGGAGTAATTAGATGCAATATAAACTGAGAGATTACGGAGTGACCGAAAATCTGTCGTACTAATAAGAACAGAATTGATAGCAAATATTTCTACCGTATAACAACTAAAAGGGTTATAACCGACTGATTAAAAATCAAACATTGTGTGGACTGATTGTTAGCCCAATTCAAAAAGTTCGTCGAAGGCAAAATTAAAAATAATCTCTTGACAATACATTGTTTAAAGCCTTTGAATGATACCAAACTCTCCTTTAAATTCTTGAGACGAAATCACAATTTTTAATATTCTACCTTCAAATTATTAAAATCGAGTTGAATCTCCTTCGGTTTCGTTTTGCTACAGAAATTCGTAATTTCGAAAATTATCTTCTAATAAAAAGACAAGACCGTGAATCGATACAACATAAATTAAAAGTTTTCTATACGGAGAAGGTAGGAAAGCAGTTTAGTTGTTTTCTCGATAATAAGGGACTATGAAACTCTCACAACGAAGTATTCCTTAGCCGGTCAATGCCTTTGGCTCTGGCTGGGCTTTGATAGTGTGAAATAATTTAAGAGATGCTCTGCTTAATGAATTGACGGCTCCATTGCACACAAATTGAGTGCCAGGAAAAAAAACAAGATAAACGATGCCGTGGTCATTTCGAAATGGGTTCTATTCAAAGCATGTTAATCCTTAAAAAACCCCAAGCTAATCAAGATGAGGTTTATACTGCTGCCGTTGTTGGTGCCGGTACGTTTTGTATTTAATTCAATTCAGCAAGACTATAGACGTGGTTCTTCCCGAAGATTGAGAAATTGCGAAATCCAATGAGGCAATTTGCATCACACTTTATTACATTACGACGGAAAGTACTAATTGAGTTAGCAAATTGTTTGATTGATGTGGAGAATGAAATTGCCTGATTTCCAAGTCTCCTGACTTTCAACGAACTACAAAATCTCGTCGCGAAACTCTGTTTTAAATAATTATTACCTGTGTGCATTTCTCTACTCTAGCTAAATCTCCTTTGCTGAGAATCCGGCCATACAGCGCACTAGGAAGTTTGGCTACCGTAAGCCGTAAAGAAAGAGGAATCGTGAAATTAACAGGTAATAATTCAACTCAGCCACACAAAGGAAATAAGAGAGCGAAATTGTCTGTCTACTTGTATTATGGTGCCGATCCAAAAGGAACAATATTTAACCTTTGACCGAGTTACTTTCAGCGTTTTGTTAAGATGCATACAGCTGATTCCTTTACTTAATTTATGCAGAAATTTCACTTTTGTTCTGGCAGAGCCATTCCGCTTTAAGCATTTTCCGGCCCTCTGTTAAATACTCTTAGAAAATCTAAATTGAGAAAGTTAAACATTTGTGAGGCAATTTACATCCAGTACGTCATGCCTCGCCCCGGTTGGTACGTTAATTCTGATAAATTCTTAATTTCAGTAACTTTAGTCGAAAGTTTTATTGAAATCAAACTATATAATTAAGAGTATTTCGTTTAGTGAAAATGCATATTCTGATTAAGGAATTACGAAGAAAGTCGTGGGAAAGTGAAATATTTTGTATTAGACAATAATTTATATACCTTTGATCACTCGTGAGCCGCGCACAGGACTTTCTTCATAGAAATTACGGTTGAAACTCAAGTAAGAAGCTTTAGAAAAGAGAGTAGCAGTTGTTTTCATTTGCATTCAGAAGATATTTAGAATTAACAATAATACGAGGCATACTCTGAATGAAAAGTGAAGGTCCTAGAATTTATCTCTGAGACACTTTGGAATTAATGTACAAGAAACGAGAATTTGCACAATATTACCTACTACGGTAGCCATAATGATGGCAAGAATATTCCAATTCACTTTCTAGTTAATTTAATTACTTTAAAAAAGGTTGTAGTTGTGCCAACTGTCATAAGTTCTAAATCCTGATTGCAAGGTAGCGACAATTGTATAATCTATTTTTTGTCCATTCTTTATATTGACTTAATCCATTAGTATGAGTAGCTTCAAAAAAATACATATCTCTCAACCTAAATGCCATTGTGATCGCTAAAATAACAAGAAAACTTTTTCAATCGCACTCGTTTATCAATTATTACACATATCCCGGAAATCCAGGAATCTTTTATGAACGTATTTTCATTTTAATTACAAATTCAGCAGAGCCAGAAAATTCTCCCCTTTGACAAAACTAACTACACTATAAGAGGTGGGAAATAATTGTCTCATTGTTGTAGCTACGAGTACTACTCGCCAGAATTCTCAATATTTCCTCGCAATAAACCATTTGGTCACGCAATCTCACGTATGCTTTGAAAGGATTACTGCAACGAAGTACCGGACTAACTATTCCAGAGTCCAGGTTCCAGTGAGTCTGTATGACAATGGGAAGAAGAGAATAGAAAAAAAACACGGAAATTGAGCGATGAAAGCAGAAAACCCTACAGGGAACATACTTAACGAGAAAATGGGTTTTTTTTGGATAATAATAATTAAGTCACCACAGCGGGAAAGCTAGCGCCTGAAATAATTCACACTGTTTTACTCGCCTTTGTGGAGTTTTGGTGTCACCCACCACCATACTGCTGGAATCATCAACACCGCTGTCTTCGTCCACGTCCTCGTCCTTTTCCTGGTCCTGCACGTTCATTTAATTTAATTCACTTTCATTCAATTTGTTTTAGCTCCAACAATTTCCATTGTCCAGTTTAATCGCTTTTACCTCGGGATTTGTTAGAATTTACAGCAAATTCCAAAAATGACTGCAGCTCATTTCAATTAATAAAATTTACATCGTGCGTAACTTTTTGATGCCCCTGTAGCGATTGCAGTTTAAATATTTAAAGTTGAGATTAGGTTGGTATTTTTTTTATTTTTTTATTTGAGAATACGTGCGAAACTGCCTGAGAGTAGAAGATGGAAGACTTTTAACTCAGTTGGGTGAACTTTTAGTTTTGAGAACCTGTCTCTCTCATGGCAGTAGAAGCATGAAGGAGCGGGTATCTTTTAGAGAGTTTCTGATAGTTTTTTATAACTTGCATGCATTTCGGGCAACAAATTATTCTAGTCGCCGACGACATTCGAACAATCACATTTTACTTTTGTAAGATTTATTTCCTTCCGCGGCTGGAATACCAGCCATTTTTTATTTTTTGTATTTTGTGTTTTAGTTAACTTTTGATGGCGATTACAACGAAGCTCCTCTCTTGTTTTTTTGTCAACTCTATGAGACCCGGCAAGTCTCACTCAGTTAGGAGCCCTACAGGTTGTTACTTTTAGATTGTGGGAGTGGACAGTTTCTGTGTAAGCTAACTAATCCTAAATCTAAATCTACTTTTATCTAACTCATTTTTGATCTTTAATTTGGAGTTAAATTTATTTTAATAAATTTTTTCTTCCAGTTCCTCATGTACATATGTATGTAATATAGGAAAATAAATTGGATTCTCGACTTCTTCGAAAGCCCTGATCAGCGTTTGTTTTGATACCCATAGCCCCTTCAATGTAGTTTGGAAGCTGGGAGTTGCTAAGGATTTTGTTTTCATATTTTATGAGTCACCACATAACTCACCATAAGATCCATACATGTTTCTACCCCTTTCCATTGTTATAGCTCAACAAAGTTAGAATTGTCATCAACATCAAGTTTTTACATAGGGTGTGAAAAACCCAAGGCCCTCGCTTTAGAATCACTTTTTAGATTCCAGAATGCAACCCTTTATGCCATCTTTGCACTATACTTTTTAAGCATGTTCAATGAAATAAGCATAAACGTCCACAAAAGAAAATTAACTACCCTTTGCTCTTTAAGTGCTGCAAGATAAAATACCTATACCTAAGAGATACGGGCATATCTATCTAGCATCACCACATTTCTACGGATCTTTTAGAAATCCGCTAGTGCAACAAAATATAACATGTATAGTCCTTGGAAAAATATTTACCTAACCTACAAAGACCAGTGGCTGTTACTAACACAAATTGGGGCATGCTAAAACAATGATCCGAATAACTTCAATCTACTAACACCTGGATATTTTTTAAATCGGAATATTTTTTTAACACATCCGTAGCCATCAATCTTATACATAAATAATAGCCCAGTCAATAGAGACATTTAAATTCCAAAATTTTACATTGATTACAAAAGTTTTGAAATTTTGATGGTGAAGTATTATAACTACAAATTTAATTTTGCAAACACGACCGAAGTCCGAAAAACGCGCTAAATTGCAGAAAACAAAAATTCTAATATCTTACATAAAAAAATTTCGAAAGTCCAGCAAAATCAAAGTTATGTTTACGCTGATATTTTCCACAATGTTTTAAATTTGCAACCCAATCCTCCCTCGCAATATAATTTTTTACTGAAAAGTAATGCTTCTATTGGTAATGAAATCCAAATAAAATAAATTACAAAGATGCTGATAAATGGTCGAATAGCTGCTGGAACTTACCTGACCCCAATTCGCAACCTTGTATGTTGCCCGCAACATACTTTTTTAAATCGATGGAGAAACAGTTGATTTTTTGGTTGCCATCTTTCGAAAAAAAATTACAGAAGTTCTGAAATTGGTTTTAAATCGTTGTTGTTTATAATCTGATGAGTTCCCAACCTCGTACAAGCTCCACAACCTAAACGGAAATGAGCAAAAATGGTCAACAGTTAGTATCTTTCACTCTCTGCAGTCGTTCAAATATTGCAAAACCTTTACAAATTTTACATAGTCCTTCGTATGTCCTACCTCATCAAAATATAAATTTTCAATCCTCAATTATTGCAAAAATATTGCAAAGGCAGAGAAAGATATTTTGATTTTATTGATTGAAACAATGGCTTGCGATCCCGAGGGATCCCCTGAACGTAAGCCAAATCAAATCCCATTGTTCACCCTTCAGATCTATGACCGACCGTTATAAGACCCACAGGGACGCTCTTATAAATTTAAGTATTGCCCCCCAGCTGCCTGCCAGCATCGTGAAATTCGCCCAGGAGGTGTGAGCGAGGGAATCTGTAACGTATTTCTGAGAGTATCGGACAATGACAGGAAGTGGGTCACTGTTTCAGACTACTTTTCGAAACCCCTGCATATCGGATCATCAACTATTTTCGTTCTGTGAGATGACCCCTGAGAGAGGTGTGCCCAGTGAGAATACACACCAGAGTTCTCAGAGTTGGACTGTTATGGGCCAGGAGCTTATTCGTTTGAATTTGGTTTGGTTTACCCTATAGTCCCTTTGTTGTTCTACCTGAGGCATCTTCTAACGAAAGGCGACTCGGTTGGCGGTCAGCCCAGTTTGATATGATTGATCCAGGGTGATCTAGGTTCCTCCGAGGCAGCACCAAGATGAGCAAGCTCGTCCGCACTTTCATTCCAGCTAATGTTGCATCGAACTGAGGGCCATAAGTATCAATTTTAATTTGGTTTGTTGAAGCACGGAATGTGAAGAACAGTCTGCCTTGGATGGGATTCTAGATTCAAAATCATTTTTCAGCATAGTCTCGAGTAGGTGGTAACTGACCCTGTCGATGCCAGGTGCGATAGACTGCACGAACTCATGAATGGGTTCATGTGGAACGCTTGTGCACGTATGAAAGATATTAGACATACGTTCGTCAAATTTACAACATGTTATACAACATAATAAAGAAAAACTTTCCATTTTTTATAGCTTAGAAAATAAATTAAGTATAAAGCTATAATTAATGAAAATATGCTGAAATGAAAACGCTTGATTTACTTGGTAATTAATATGAGTGCAAGCTTGCAGTTTTGGCGAAATATATTTTATTTTACCAAGCCTGCATAGGTTGTGAAGGTATGGGTCAACAAAGTTAAACTATCGGAATTTTTTTTATTTTACTACTATTTTTATCAAAAAACACGTCATTAACACCAAGTTTTCATATTGGATTTGAGAAGCCCAGAAGCATCCCTTTAAATGACAATCTATACCCAAAATGGTGCGTTTTTTTGCAGTTTTTCCGTATGCATATCCAGAGAAAAAGTTCAATGCTAGAAAGTAAACAATTATCTTTTGGGAATGAGCTTATTAAATCATTTTCGCTGGATATATTTAGAAAAAAGTGCAAAAAAACGCAAAAATGGTTACATTTTGGGTACACTGTGTCACAGAGTGTTTAGAGGGAAGCTTTTGGGTTTTTAAATTCAATATGAAAACTTCCGAAATTTTAAGTTTGTTGAACCATAACTTTACGGAGAGGAGGAGTGAAAAATTTATAGACCATTGAAAAAGATCCAACGATTATCTATCTACCAATGTTTAAATCATCATCGTAGGGTGTAACGTTCAGAAGTTACCAGGGTGATCTATAAAAACATACTCAAATATACTAAAGTCGCGTTATCTCGGAAACGGTTCGGAGTTCTTCCCACCACTCATATAATGTTTTGCGTGTCTGAGCATGACCCATCCATAGCCTTCAGGTGCAATACCACATACGGGACAGTCTGTAAAATTTTTTTTATTTTATTTGTAAGTAGTTATAGATGTATTTGGATGAAGCTTTCTGATTTCTTACTTCTTGATCCCGTTGAGATCTTAAGTTAAAATTTTAATATGTTGTAGTGGATTATACAAGGTAAAAAAAGAGAAAAAAAATGAATTAAATCAAAAGTACGTCATCCAGGATATTCAAGGATAAAAGAAAATATCCTTATTCTTGATGTTCTTTTCCGGATGTATAGGGCAAATTTTAAATCTGTATTTATGTTTGTAAAATTCCAACAAAATTGGCGATGGTCAGGCACATATGTTGCCTATTTGATATGGAATGACCCAGCGACAATGAAGAATTAGGGGCCAATCTGCATCGAGAGCGGCACGCTACAAACTGTAAGCTTCAGGGTACTAATTTCACTTGGCACATATGGCGCACCGTAGAAATAACTACATACAGAGTTTCAAGCTACATGGTTTAGCTAGCTACATGAACTGACGAGTTCATAGATTTGAATCGCGAACGTATGTTTAATATTTTTTCTCTGCCCTTGCAACACTTCTGCATAATAGTGCAGGATTGAACATTTATATTCTGATGAGGGTTTGACATACAAAGGACTAAGGACTGTAAAACTTGTGAAGTTTTTGCAATATTTAAACGACTGCAGAAAGTGCAAAACAAATTGTTGATCATTTTTGCTCAATTTGTTTTGGTTGCGAACTTTATGTGAGGTTGCAAACTTATCACATTATAACCAACAACGATTTGAAAGTTTGCAATCCAATTTCAGAACTCTTGTATTTTTTTTCGAAAAATGGCAGCTAAAGAAGCATTTGTTGCTAGATCGATTTAAAAAGATATGATGTGAGCAATATAAAAGGTTACGAATTGGTACAGGTGTTCAGGTAAGTTACAATAGCTATTTGGCCGTTTTCAGAACTTTTGTATTTTTTTTATATTACATTTCATTACTAATAGAATCATTATTTTTCAATAAAACATTATATTGCGGGGCGGAATGAGTTGCAAATTTTACACATTGTGGAAAATATCGGGGTAAATATTACTATAAGTTTGGCAGAGCTTTGGGAATTTTTTTATGGAGATTATAGGAACTTCTGTTGTTCTGCAAATTTTGCGCATGTACCGGAACTTGATGATGGTAGGAAAAACTAAATTTGTAGTTATTTCACCGCACCAAACTTTCCACCAAAATATCAAAACTCTTGTAATTAATGTCAGTTGATTGGGTCTACATATATTCACAAACTCAATAGATAACAGAGCATGACGTGTTAGCAACATAATTTTAGAAACAGTATTATTTTGAATATCTATGATTTTTACAGCAACGATCAAGACTGAAAAGTAATGAAAAATATGTCAAGAATGAAGACCTTTAGGAAGAAAATTTCCTTGTAGTGATAGTGGGTGAAATAAAGGCTACTAAGGATACTCTGCTGGCAAAAACAGTGGAACAATGTGAAGCTGAGCAAACTCAACTTGAAAGAGTCTATAAGCCCAGCTGAGTCAGAACGGGATGTGGTGGTAATGCCATTGCGCAGTGCCAAAAGTGGACAGCTCTGACCTAAAAATAATTGAGGAGAGCGACATTTTACCTGAAAAGATTGTGGTAGCCTTTCCAAAAAAGCCAATAGCCCCCCACAGAAACCAAATTGGCAATGTCGATGGATTTAGAGCAAAGAAGTGAAAGGCTTCGGCGTAGCACCAGAAGGCTTATTTATTAAATTGACTATGACAGTAGACTACACCTCAGCAGAAAGCTACGAAAAGTCGACTTCTGGGTAAGCTATCAATTCGCGTATATCCAACTGAGACCAAGAAGCGGCAGTTAAAGAGTATAGGTTCATAGAAATCAGAAAACTAATGTCACTATGTTACCTTCCATGCAATTTAGGTGAAGAGTTTAATGGATACAATAACCTCCAATAACCCTGTATTCAAGCTAGTTTCAACAATAAAGGCATGATTTATAGTGACAGCAAGCCAACACAATGAAGAACCCAACTACGTTCAAACTATTAAACGATAAAGCTGGGATATCTGGTACACGGACACTCAAGAAAAAGGAAGAATCCCGCTCTTCCTACCAGACTTTAACTACTATGCATACATACCAGCCACTGTAAGAAGTAAGGAACTTAAGAGACTTTTTTCCGATCAAAAATAAAGAAAAACCTTCAATAACAATTCGAACTCCAAATGCTAAGAATGCCACGAACAAGCTCAGCAGCAGTTTCATTTGGAGACAAAAACATTGATTTTATGCAAAAGCTGTGCGTCCTGGGCGCAACCAAGACGAATATTATCGGACAAGAAACAAAAACTCCATCATTTTCTGCGACCCCAATGTACATGGGTGTTCCAGTTTGACTATGCAATACTGAAACACCTAAAATATTAGGTTGTAGCCGAAAATGTCATACTCGTTTTTTTGAATTAATGTTATTTTCGAAATTACTGCGGATTTTAGATTGCTCGAAAATGTCCTTCCAACGGTTTTTTGGCTGTAACTCAGATTGTTTTGCTGAACCGCTAGTTTGGTCTTGTTTTATTATTATTACTACTGGCTTTCATTTAGAATATACATATCAAAAAAGTTTATTGATAAGTAAAAAAAAACGTATTTTTCTCTTCGAAGTATTGTCTATTTAAGGATCAATATCTCCGAAAGTAGCCATATATGCAAACTGGTCCGTACCCACAGAAAATATCCCTAATCTGTTACCTTGCCCATACTTGAACGAAATTATTTCGAAATTCAAAATTCTTTATAACTGTGGGAAAACTAAGCACTTAAGCAGAAAAGTCGAATGAGACCTTCTTCATAATTTTAAGATTTACATTTAGGATAGTTAATAACATTTTGCACTATAAGTTTTAATCTGTGGTTATTGAATAAGGCAATGTCGAACCGTACATATGAGTGGCCAATAATCTCTCCTAGAAAAGTGAAATGTGGCGAGATTAAATCATAATGAAGACAAAACAAACTGCCCTTTAAGTTCACGTATCGCCCCAAAAATAGAAAGTCAATCATGGTTGGAAACATAATAGGTGTTGTGTGAAAATGAATATAAGATTTTCGACTGCAAATCACTTCACCATATACATCAACTAGCACGATGTTGCATAGACGTCAGCTAAAGGTTTGACCATGGTACAAAAATATAAGGTATGCTGGTATGAAATGAAAGCTCTTTAAAGCTTTCTGTGAGGTCATAACGAGACACTTTTTAAGACGAGTGTAGAAATAATTGAAATAATTAACATTTTCTGTTCAAGTACTAATTATTTTATTTAACTTTTTTTTCCTTCCTCGTTTATTTTCTTTTTTTCTATCCATTTAAATACTTAATACGAAAGTATAATCGGCTTTTGAAAAAGACTAATTTAACCTCCCTTTTTTAAATTTCTTTGCTCTGTTAATTTAAGACGTTTCTTCAAAAAACTTTTAGTGGTATAAATAAGTTCCTTGTTAATATTCAGGAATATTTCTTCCATTTTCACAAACTTTGCCGTTATTAAACTTAACAAGCCCACCTTCGGATATTTCGTCTATCGATGAATATTCATGAGAATACCCGGAAAAGTACTCCAAGCTATCGTATTTCAAATCATCCATTTCTCCAATTTCAATGACCGTTTCCTTGCAAGTATCGTCCTGTCCTACTACAGCTTTTAATGTTTGTTCGCTTAGAACAAAGTCTTCCTTTTCTGAAAACCAATCCAAAGCAGGTTTTTCACAATCAATTCCTTCAACGTTACCCACTGAAAACACAGAATATTTCCAGTGCGTCCTATAAATATATAAAAATGTAGTCTAATTTAAAAAAGATTTAAACTTAATGAAAATAGGAAATAAATAACTAGCTTACAATAACATAATTTAAAAGATAAATTACAACTTTTCTAAGATTTGTATACGTTTTTAAATGGAACTAATTCAATTTAATTCAATTGATATGTGCAACTGAGTTAATTTGAGAGAAACACTCAATATGAGTAAATATGAGATCAACGGCATCATTTCCATGATAGGTTGTTATAAGTTTTCCACCAATTATGAAGCCAATTTCAATGATATGATTCCGCATTAATTTAATTAGATGCCGGACATCCGCGAATACATAGACGCACCTTGAATTATCCACTGGGTTTTGAAATGTTTTGAATTTTTATATTTAATTCTTTCCAAAGAGAGTAATTGATCGGTCCCAAAACAGTAATAATGCCTACAACAGGGTAACTAATTTCTTCCATTCCTTCCATTACTTCATATAAAACAGCTGCCGTCATTCTCATATCAAAACTATAATATGTAGGCTGTTTCCAATTATGAAATAGTCCTCTTCCTATTATGACTTGAACAAACTTTTTAGCTCGAATTACTTCATATTATTACTACTATTACTATTACTTCATATTCATATTCATATTTATTCTCTGTCGCATCTCGTATCAATTCTGGGTAATTAAGTATAATTTATTGAGTTTTTCAAATTAACCTTTTCAGGTTTGTACTCAGTTTATGACAAACATTCTCAGTGTCTTGGATTAACATTGTTCTCCGCATTATAATGTGTTTTATTATTACTTTTATAATTTTCAATGTAATTTGAAATAACATACAGACTTATCAAATCTTTTACCGCACATAACATCATTTTTATACATTCATTCGACAAGAAATGTGGCTCGTTTCGACGTCATAAAAAGCTTAAAGCTTCCAAGATGGCGAAAACACGTTCCGATACCAGCAATCCTTATACTTTTTGTACCATGGGTTTTATTTATTTCAAAAAGTTAAGAAGATATTACACAGACATAATCCGACCAACTTTTATAAATTCGATTAGGATAGACGTGCTAGATCTTACCCTTCCAGTTTCTTCTAGTTTCTAGTTCTTTTATGTCCTCAAAATTTAGTAACTGCAATGTGTATACATATCTGGTGAAAATCATGCCTACATTCGGTTGCAGATTAAGCAAATTAATTCGAAATGGTGAAAACAGAGTTCACAGATAAACTAACTGCGTTTTATACAGCGTGATCCCAAGAAATAAAGTGGATTAACTAGCACGATTTAAGACTTAGAAACCACTACCCTAGCTGGGAACTAGCATGAATGAACAGTATAACATATGCTTTCGAAGAATGATATGCCATCGAAAATGGAAGGTCATCTAAAAATCAATTCTTGTGGAATGGCTTCGCTATATGTTAAACGAGTAAGAAAACTCCTTAATAAAGTTAGAAAAAAGTGTTAAAATAGGAATTGCCATGCAGTTGCAGTTCTACTAGTATATGAAAAAGGAACATTTTCAACTCAACTCTATAACCAAAGTGCAACAACATTAAAAAAATTGGAATGAGACTACAATCTATAGTCGAAAACAAAGTTGTACTTTCTCACCTGCTATTACCTACACTGGATAAAGTATTTTGAGAAAGCAATTTTAATTTTATGGTATTTTGATAGATGTTAGCAAGCTGACAAGACGAACTTCTCCACTTATATTACACAGGCATACGAAGGCGATGATATACGATTCGATATAGAAAAGTGATGTCTTTTCTAATAATAAACATACTGATAACGAAGCACCTGTTAACACAAGAAATATCAGCTAAAATTACCATAAAATAAGAAAATATTTTTAAGTGCAACCTTGTATCTCGGTGATAGCAAAAGGAAGAAGGGGAAGAGATATTGATGAAAGGCTGAAAAATAAAAAAAAAATGTTCAATCAAAACACGCTGAGCACCTTGATGAGATTGAAACAACGTAAAAAAATTACTTTTTAATGCGTTTATCGTACTAGCTGCTTAAGCCAGTCTTTATAAAATTTATTTTTTCAAAAATTCATTTTGTCTTTATATCGTTATTAAATTCTTGGCGCTTTATCGCTAATACTTACAATATTTCACTAAAACCAAGCACAATCGGAGCACGGTTGAGCTGACAAATCACTCCCGAAAGCCAGATTAATCTGTGAATCGCTTGAGAGTTTACATGCTAATTTATAGTAAACAGACCCATTGCGCCGCGTCGCCAGTCGTTTCGATGGTGTCCATCAGCTCTCCACCTCGGACCATAATAGAGTGACACCAGCAGAGGAATATTATCCATTCCACGTGATTATAGCACAAGTAAACTCTGGACTGATTAAGGAGAGTAATTTCTGTGCATCCGAATCCAAAGAGATTTTCTTCTACACCATCGCACATCTTTAGGCCAGCCCAGTGTCGTGCTATTTACTTAATGACTTCTTAATGGGAACGTCATCTATCTTATCTGGATTACGTAGGTACAGTGTGTTATATACATGGTGAAAGCGAGAATGTCGACGATGATGTCAGTAGTGGCGGCAAGGCAGGCTACCAGCAACGGTTGAATGTACAGAGTAAAACTTAAATCCAGGCTGAATGATGGAGCAATACCCTCACTCATCCAGATTCACCTGTCTGGATGGAGTGCTATCACGATCTCCTGCCGTTCATTCTCTGCATTCGGTTTATACACATTTATTCATGGATATTCATTTTTCGTAGCAAATGTTTGAAAATAGCTTCCTCTTCATCGCGCTCACTGTAGAAAAGTAGTTTTCGTCTTCCTAGTGACCCTGCGATTGTGTATAAACGAACTTCATGCTTTTAGGTGAAAGTGCGGTTTTATCTTATGACATGCCAACTAAATAGTGATTTTTCCCTCAGTTATAGGGACTTAAGCCCTGTCTGAATACATCGTGGTAGCTTAATGTCCTTCTTGTAATTATGTAGAGCCGCAATTATTGCTCCTCAGAAACTAAACGGTGAGTTTAGGCTTACTCGTTTTTTGTTGTGAAAAGATGACTCATACGCATCTTAAAGCGCAGAAGAATTTTTTTTCTTTAGTAGTTAGTTGAAGTGTGCTTGTAATTCGTATAGATTGAAAATTAAACGGACCGCATTCAGCATCAAACTAAAATTTTTAGTAAAGCCCTTATATTGATTTCCCCTATATTCCCTATAAGCGCTCCATGAGTGCTATCTCCAATCGCTCCAAGTACGCTTCCCAAGGATCTGCATCCGAGCACTTCCCTCTGCGGACGTGGTCACGTTCAAACGATATGAAGACGGATACGGTGGGGTAGCGCTGCGACCTTCCAAAGAAGCACTCTTGCATTTTGCTTTGAGCGCTTCCATTTCCCGCTGGGTAGTATCAAAACAGTCGAGCTTAAATTTCTGTGTGGGTGTCCCGTGCCTAATGTAATGGGCACACGATATACGAATGTAGGTCATTCCTCTCGTGTGTGGCTGCCAGCTTGATATTTACTTTTTGAAGTAAGCTAAATCACCGGTTTTCAAGAGATTTTGCCAGCGCAACATAGGTGCGCTGTTATCGAACAAGAAGTAAATTATACTAACCATTTCCAAAAAAACGCCTGACGAATTTAGGCTCGCATCTGCGGACGCTAATGCGCCGGAATCAAAATTGTTTGATTCCGACCCATTAGTGTCGGCGTTTGTACTACACATAAGACATAAAATTTAAAACCTAGCCATTAAAGCCAACATTTGGGATTTAAATAAAAAAATAGGTCTAAGCATTTTTCATAACATATTATATTATTAAATTATTATTATTATTATTTAATTAACTAATTTAGCCTAGTGAGATATTTGTTTTCCACCGGTACTAATAGAATACGTTTAAAGAGTGTCACGCAATATTGTTTATTTGAAAACCACATGCGACGACGTTGATCGCTAATGCACTTGCGCTGGAGCATTTGTTTCGGCGGAATATCTTTGAAACCGTAGCTTAAGCAGGCGTGCTGGTCAACTAGTAGTCGAAGCGGATAATTCAATCGACGCGTAGTGCAGTGCGGATATAAATAAAACAAATTTTTACGAAATACTGTTTTTTTTTCTTAAGAGCATGAATTGGTGCAAGGGTTCGGAAAACCTTGATTCACCCACTTATGTTTTGTTTTGGTGAAGTGAAGCGCTAGGGCTCCCCGAAATGGATACTTCCACTGGAACATGCAACGACACGAGTGATTGGAATATGGCAGAATATAAGTCAGCAATTCAGGTAAACTTAAGCCTGATAACTATGGTGAGTACCAAATAATTGTGTGCCTTATTGACTTAAGTATTCTTGTTGTTATCGTTGTACTGATTAGATTATGCTTTTTGCGTGTGCGTTGATGTGAGCAAGATGCGTGTAATATTTGTAATAATTGTGTCATGCTAAGTAAAAGGCATGAGAAAAGTTTCTCGCAAGATAGTTCGACAGCTTTCTGTCTGTGCTAACTTGCACCGATTCTATCGCATGCGATAACGTGGTTGAGATATTGCAAGAATTAGCTTTGAATTTTAACTGCACCTCATCTGCACTTTCAGTTATTAACAGCTTTTTGTGTAGATGAACTCAGCAAGTGAATATTAATAATTGCCTTTCTAATGATTTAAATTTGACTTTGTGGAATCCCCAAGGGTCTATTTTTGAACTGCTGCTATTCAGCCTTTATACTAATACCTTATCAGATGTAATACGTTATGCTGATATACATTTATATGCCGTTCATGTGCAGATATTTATGAGCTGTCCTATTAGCCTGTTTGAGGATAGCATTCCCAAAGTCAATAGCGATCTTGAGCGGATAGATGAATGGTCAGCATTAAACGACCTTGCATTGAATGCTAAAGAGTTTAATAATATGCTAGTACACCGAAGAGGCTTGGATCCTTAAAATTGTTCTCCTAGTTTTCTTGTGAATAGCCCGCTACCCCACCCAGAGCGTATAAGGAATCTTGGTATAATACTAAACTCTCGGCTGAGCTGCTGTGATTATGTAAATAGCGTGTTGGGAAAAGTGTATGGTAGTCTCCGTCGCATATGGCTCTCAGCACATTTACTTTCTGTAAGTGTGAAAATTAAAATCGTCAGAGCACTCTTATTACCATTTTTTTGACTTATGGAAATTTTATCTTTACTGCCCTAGTTTCTAGCTATTCGCGAAAATTAAAGATCGCATTTAATAATTGGATAACATTCGTATTTGGACTTCGACGTTTTGATCACATAAGTCTACACTTAAATGTAATTCTGAACTGTTCCCTTAAAACATATGTTTTGCATAAAGCAGTAGTTTTAATTCATAAGCTAATTTACACCAATCAGCCTGTGTACCTTTGCAATGGTATAAAATTCTTGGGTTCCAGACATGTGGATATTTTGATTCCCCGCTACCGTAAAGTATTAAGCCAACGGTCCTAATTTGTTCGTATATCTCGGAAGTGAAATTTTCTTTCAGTGAATTTACAAGGCATGAAGTCAGTCATTGCATTCTTTACTACAGGCCCAGGCGTTATAAAATGCATATGTATGAGACACGTGTCGTTTGAAAATGTTAAGCATTGCACATTATGGAAAAACAAACACATTTCATGTTTAAAAATTTATATAAAATAAACAACACTTCTCGTGACGATAACTCTAACGCCTATTTATAGGTAGAAATGTTTATTTTAGGGAACAAAAAAAGTAATTGTGAGAGTTTCAACAAATTTACGAAGAGTTTCTGCATTTTATTAAACTCTACCCAATTCACGATGAAATGAGAGTACAGATTCCGCACAAGACGAACGATCTTTTTTAATCTTGAGGTCTCTTCGCCCTGTAAATCATGAACATGATTTTCTAAGGAATGAGGAGTTTAAATGCATAATAATTAAACTTAAATATCTTTCGCTGTAATTCGAGAAGTACTCAGTTTTTTTTTTTCAGAATTAGAGAATGTCAAATTAAGTCAAAAGCTTAAAGTCTTATAAAAAAATGAAATGTAATTGAAAGGAATTTCATTATTATATCAAATTCATAAGTATAATTATTATGCATTTGAATTTCTTATTCATTAGAAATTCATAGTCATAATTTGCAGACGGCTTGCATGGAATTTTTGATTACAAACTCAATTATTCGTTAATGACTAAATAACTTTATTGAGATTAAAAATATTCCTCCATGCCCAGTTTACCAACCAGTTAATACTGCTAAAATCATTCATGAATTCCTTAAGTTTTTTTTAGAAGAAGCTGATCTACTGAAGGTTTGTCGCCGTAAGACTGGAGCGAGTTATGTAAATTATATTAGCTCAATAACTGTTAAGTACTCTAATCAGTCAGTCAGAGATCGTGTGCTAATTGTTAGTAAGGTTACCGGGGGTGTGACGGCCGATATGCTGTGATATAGGAAGAAGAACACTAGTTTAATGAATACTTATCGGAAGACAAAAAACCTTTTTTACATAACGCGTTGCAGTTTAAGCAAGAAAAAGGGTTTAAATTCGTTTGGAAAAAAAATTCGAAAATTTATTTAAAAAACGATGAAAACGTTTCAGTTTTTGTTATCTCAAACGAAAAAAGTCTCGATCTCGTTACGAGCAGTACCCATTCAAGATAGCTCCAAATAATAACATAAGTATTGTCACTAAATGTACAGTATCAGAATGCCAGAGGATTACGTACCAAAATAGAACACGTTCGATTAAATTTAATTTCTGACGACTATGATGTGATATGCTTTATGGGAACATTTCTGCTAGCGGCTACTCTTAGCTCAGAGGTATTGGACGATAGCTATGTAGTTCATAGAAGAGATAGGAATTTGAGAATGTCTATGCGAGAGGATGGGGGTGGGTGTCTTATCGCAGTTAAAACTACCTATAATTCATCTCGAGTCGAAATAGACCATAAGGTGCTATGGGTGGCAATAAAAGAAAAATACTTTATTCTTTAATTGTGTTGTGTTTATATCCTACACCAAGCATCTTACGAATCGTACAGCTCCTTTTTTCCAGCGTTACTGATAAAATATTACAGCTTCCTGGTAATTCAATAGTAGTCTTCTTAGGGGATTTCAACTTACCACATGTTAACTGGGCTTACGAAGCGCATGACAATTGTATACGTCCCTCTGCAGCCTATAGTGTTTCCTCGCAGTGGCTTCTCAATAATATGAAATTATGTAACCTAAAGCAATTTAATAATAAATCTAATATAAACAATAGCCTCCTGGATCTGATTTGGACAAACATTTTGCATTCAAGAGTGAGCATCACTTCATCCATATGTCCACTATCTAAAATATACTCCCATCATGTACCGCTTGTTATTATATTCAAGAAATTCTCATAGCCAATTTACTGAAAAAAGAAATTTCCAAAGAGACAATTACACCGGCCTCTCTGAATTTTTGAAAAACTGTGATTTCTCTTCTGCCTTTTCCGTTGATGTTGATAAAATCATTTGTAAAATTCTATTAACCAATTAAGACTGGAATAGAGTTGATTATCCCCGAAGTAATGAAACACTATTACTATCATTTTCCGAAATGGTATAGCTCTTATCTGATTAAAGTCCTGAAGGCAAAAGATAACTATAGACGAATGCACAAAAGAAAGTCCTCACTCTGAGCTTTATAAGACTTTCTCTTATTTGAGGAAGATATCAAAATCCTTGATAACTGAATGTTACCAGAAGTATGTGAATCACACATAATATTCGCAATACACAACCCCAAGGCATTTTGGGTTTTCAGTAAAAACCTAAGTAGATCGAGCTCGTATCCTAAAGAATAAACATTTAATGATCATCTCAATGGTCATATCCTACACTTACAAGTGATATGTTTTCCGCGCACTTTACATCCGAATACTTTGAAAAAAACCCCGGTATTATCACTTCATCTTCTCAGGACGCTTCTAATATGAATATAATGTTAAGCTCTATCCCTTCAGAATCAGCTCTTAATGTATTAAAGAATCTTGATTGTGATAAAAACCGGGACCAGACGGGATTCCCAATATTCATTTTAAAAGATGCACACAAAGTCTTGCGGAACCACTTAGTAATCTACTCAATCTATCAATTTACCCAGTAGCTCTCAAAACTTGCGTCGTTATGCCAATTTTAAACCTGCTGACTCTAAACTCGTTATTAACTATACACCCATTCCAAACTCTAACGCTCTTGCACTTATTTTTGAAAAGGTCGTTAACAATCAGCTCCTATTCCAAATAAAATCATTTATCTATAAAGAACAGCATCGATCGTTAACAGGGCGATCTTCGATCACCAACTTATATCTATTCGCAGACAAAATCCACACTGACTTTACCAACGCATTTGGCAAGATTAATCACAAATGCTGTCTTTCAATGATGGCGCTAGTAGCCTTTCAAACAGACACCATATCTTAGTTTTGCTCCTATTTAACCACCAACAGGGATAATATCGTTGTATGTAATGACCATCAATCTTCCTCATTTAAACAAATTGGAGTTCCCAAGGTACAAAACTTGGGCCATTGATTATACTCGTGTACGACATGCCTTCTGGCTTTATACCTGCTTGCTTATTATTCGCTGATGATGCCAATATTTTTAGGAAAATTAATAACATGACGGAATATGTTCATATTCAAAAGGATATACTACGGCTGGAAAAATGGTGCAATGAAAACTGTACTGAAAACATTCTAAGCTGGAAATGCATCTCATTTCATTGCAAAAAAACCCCATATTCTTTGACTGCACCATTCACGACACTAATCTCTTTCGTGTCAATGACATAAAAGATTTGGGTGTAATCTTTGACTGAAGGCTCCTCTTCAGTCTACTCATTAACTTTATTACTTCCAGATCATTTGCTTTATTAGGTTTTATTTTTCGCACATGCAAATTATTTAGGTCAGCACCCTCTTTTAATAAGGAGCATCAAGTATATATATTCCTAACACATTGGTAGCATTGTTGGCTTCCGCTTTTTATGACTTTTAGTGTTAATTTCTTTTTGATTATCTTATAATCTAGTTTTAAGTTCAGACATGTAATTTTCATGCATACTCTTTAGATTTAGTTAAAGCATTTTTTGTATTTTGCGTTTTAATATTTTCTTTCTATTATATAGGTAGCTCCTTTACACATTTTGCTCGTAATTTTACTTCTTAAGTTATAATTAATTTTTTGTAGTTATATCTTAACATTATTGTAACTTTTCGCTTTATAACATTCTTTAATTTCTCTTGTTAATGCAAATTTATTAACTCGCTCAATTGTATGTAAGGTAGTATCTTATTCGAAAGCTTTCTATTTACTATCTTTATAAACTTCAACGTAAATAAATAAATAAATAAAAATAATTATCTAGGTCTCTTTGTGTATCATATTTATGTTAAAAATAACTAGATTATGAGAACTAAGAATGCAATGATTTGTACATCCATGTCCCTCCTCAAACGGACGATATCTCCTTGGATGGAATCGAACAGGAGCGCATTCATCTCCTCCTTATTTATGAATGACGGTAAAATTTCTCATTATCAGTTATAATCCATTTGCATACGGGAATCAGGTTATAACGCTAGACCTGAAATCCATGGGGAGTTTTTTTCAGCACCTGGAATTGCATGGAAATTATTTTCGTGACCTTGTCGAAAGGGATGTGAGGAAAATGAAGAAGCAGTAATTAAGATATGGCGATACGTGTATTAGGTCACTTTATTGGCGACTACATAATAGTGTTATACCTAATTACTGTTTTTTTAAAATTGAACTCACAGCTGTAGCAAGTATATACATTTTTGGAGGAGTGCGCCTACTAAGCTGGTTATAGTATAGGAATCTCTTGTGGCATAATTTCTCCTCTCCTCGCATCGTATTATTTGATTCTGAAAGTCCCATCACTGTGATGTTGGCTTAGTTCATCTCTGTAAGGACTTCGTTCATCATTAAGAAGGTCGCTGGCTTAGCTCTAAGACGTGGTTACCAGAGACTAATACGGGAAGTCAGCACCGGTTGTGGTACTGGGATACTTTCGTATGGGGAAGTATCCAATAAGGACTGACCCCAAAATAAGCGACTTTTAGGCTATAGCTCGAAAATGAATATTGATCTTACAATTTACCAACTTTTCTAATAGATCAACAACAGCGGAAATACCGACATAAAAGATAAGTTTGTCCCTCCATAAATAATAATAGTAACATGGATTCTGCACTAAAGGAACTTTCACATCAAACACAAGAATCGAAAAAATGTAAACCGAAAAACTCAATTCATTCCACTTTAAAACAAGATTAGTGCTCCAATGGTTAATAAAATTATGGGAAATAGGATAAACTAATAATTTTACTAATAAAATAGTATATTTATCTTAGAATTTTTAAGAAAACACAACTTTTATGAGTTATCGGACGAATTTTTCCTCCGAAAAAGTTTTTCGGCCGATAAAACATAAAAGTTGGTTTTTTCTTCAAAATCTGAAATAAATATTACTATTTTCTCAGTAAAATTTTTAGTTAATCCTATTTCTCTGGATTTTATTAATCATTGGAACAAAAGTTGTTTTAAAGTGGAATAAACTGAGTTTTTCGGTTTACGTTTTTCTTTCTTGTTTTTGATGTGAAAGTGCCTTTAAACTGGCATAGCTTATCAATCCCATTTTAAAACCAATACTTTTCGAAATCTCACTAATCTCTACAAATTTTTTTCCTTTTTAGATTACATCCTTAATGTGCCAGGAGACTATTATTCTAATTAGGGACTCTGTAGAAAGCCTAAAAGAGAAAAAGGAACGTTAATTTTCCGGCAGGAATTCAACGTAAACCTAGCAACTAAAAGAGTTTGGCCGGTTTTCAGTTTAACCGAAAAACTCCGAAAAAGCACAAAATAAATAAAAGGTTCGACTGTTAAGTCTAATGAGCATCAAATACATAATCCTGTCTAAAGGACCTAAAGCGCAATCTTCCCCCATCATCCTGTAATGACCCGGAAATGACCCGTTTTACAAGTACAAAACTCTCAGATCCTTAAAGAGTAGTTATACCAAAGGACTCTTTGATTCTTAATTTGCAGCTGCATCCTGAGGACGATTCCTCCATGGGTTTGCTCTCCGGGTTATATCAGATGAATAGTCACCCAACGATTAATATTTCAGTATGGAAAGCCTAAGCCAGAAATTTCAAGTGGTTTCATTAAGAACGTTCGTCATGTCTTCATTGCATTCCTTTGTCTAATATTTAGATATGAAAACTAAAAAAAATATTCTTGCCTTACTGTTCCTGGATGTTATTCCTGTCTCTGCAGAGAATCCTTTTATATAAAATGATCCTTCCGATGTGGCTTAGGCACCACAGTGTTGTAGTCTACATTTATACGGAGATGCCATGTATACCGCACTCTTTACCTCATATAGATTCAAAGATGCCTATCCTCAACTGGAATTTCACCGCTGTCTTTCGCATCACACTATGTTGCTCTGTCGTGCTTTCACCTGATTAAAAATTCATACGAATAGCTTGATGGTAGACTAATTTCAATTCCATCTCTGGATAGGTATAAACAGGGGCAGAAATTGCGAAAACCTCGAACAGGGAAAAATGACAAGGACTTGTAGTTAATTATTTACGGACGGTAAATTAACTGCTGATGGGCAATTGTAGGGATGCGAGCGACCGTTCGAAATTATATCCATAAAAGTACATATACCTGGATCTCTACAGAGATAAGCCTAGTGGGAGAAAATTCCGTTACACTGCGTACATACTATATACGAATTGATGAAGTCTTCTTATGCCATTTCATTTTAGGACAAGCAATGGTTTCTATGGAATCCTGCCAGAATGGATAAACGTGTACGCGTTTTCATTAAATTGTCATAATGGACTACAGAGCAGCCGTTCTACAGAATAATGTCGCAAAACTTAATGGATCCACCTGCAAAATCGATAGATGTCTCTGAATTATTAAAACTGCCGTTTCGGGGGTAAATAATGAATGCATTCAGGCCAATGAAAGAGTGCAAATGATGTTGATATTCTGAATTATGCAATTCGATGATTCAAGTAGGCATAGTTTCTAAGCTAGCAAAGTTACTCAATACCGTGCTAAGAATATCCAGCTCAGCGGTATACCTATACTCATTACAAAACAAAAAACAAAACAAAAACAGCTCGGCTCTAAGATGGCTTCAGTTTTGACCTGATTTCGACCTCCGAAATGCTTAACGCCGTAACGATATGATTGCAATTAAGATTGCTTTTGCATAGATTGATGGATTGGTTAGAGTATGCTTCTTCCGTCTCTGTATGAGAGCAATACACAATTCTGCTAAGTGTTGATTAGATGGCAGTCTCTCGCGTTAGTTGAGGTATGACAAATATTTATATCGATAACATCTTAGATTTTAGATCTGATGGGTACCTCATGTTTGATTTAGAAAGCTTGCTTTACACCTGACTCCACTTAATATACTGTTTGAATGAACTAAGGGCTAAGGTAAGTAGGTCGACATGTATAACAAGTTATATATACAGATTCAACTTTAATAAATTCATACCTGCATAGGTCTGATTACAATTAAATACACTCAGAGCTATTTGCGCCCGGTACACTCAGAATGGCTTGATGTGACACTTGCTATATAAATATTTAATATTCTCTTGCAGATTGTATATATGGGGTATGGGGTCATATTCTGGTCAGAATTTATGGACCACTGTTTTTGTAAACATGAAGGTCTTTTTACATTCTTAGTGCGGTAAAAATGGTTAATGTACAGTCGGACGAACTATATGTTTTAACCTATTCTGAGGCTAAACATAACAGAAGTTGGCAGGTGCCGGTTTAGATTGGATGTACTGAAATTCAGAGTATTTTTATGGTAGAATCAAAAACATTTTTTTTTGTCGTCACTAGCCTTTTTTTTTTTAAGTATAAAATAAAATACAAACGAAACATATTCCAATTAATAAAAAATGAAAAATAAAGAAAAAATTCAAAGTTGCAATAAAATCCAAAAAGAAAAAACAAAATGAAAATAGAGCAAATTTAATGGTAAAAAATCAAAAATAAACAAATAATATCTAAAAAAATAAAACGAATCCAAATGATAATCCAACCGGTGAAATAAAATGTGTAGTACCACAAGTGTGGGCGTAAAAAGATGCAGCATGCAGCACTGTGCTAAGAAATCAGGCATGCAGCTGTGTAGCAAACAAGCAAAAGCAACCCTCTAGTCTGAAAAATACAAAATTGAATTAGTTTTCTACCAATTATAGTTTTATTTAACAGATTGGGCGTCAGAACTTGCCCTTGTAAGAGGACCGATTTCAATACTTCCGGTCTTTTTGGGGTGAAGCTGAAAGGTAGAAATTTATTTTATTTTTATTGCATCAATGCTTGCCCGTAACTACTGACTGAAGTCAATTTCAATTCAACTGACCCGTCTGGGATGAAAGCTCAGATCGCAATGGCCACTGCTTTTAGCAGCGCGCTTTTATACGTTTCGAAAAGCATTGCGTCAAATGGGCTCCATTGTACCCCATTGTGAATGAGCGTACTCGAGTGGTGTGGTGAGTAGAGACAGCTGTGTGTTGTCTTCTTATTCTGTTGCTGTTGACATTTGTATGTGTCATTTATTGATATCGCTCATTGAATAAATAACTAATAAGGAAGCGGGGTTTCTTGCGAATACAGTGTACGTGAGTAGGCAATTCAATGACAGTCAAACCCATGGAGCGGGGGGAGAAGTGACGAGAGGGCTGGTCACTTATTTGAAATTCTGCTTGACAAGTCACTTAAATTATCATAGGCAACGACAAGGAATATTTTCTGAAGATAGGGCGGCGCCAAAAATTTGTGTATTTTACATAGCAATTTGGATTATAAAAATGAACCCCTTTAAAATTTCACAGTTTTACTATTGCCATGACGAAACGAATATAAACACAGCACACTAATACATTTCGCCGAGTGGCTTAGGTTTTCACCCGATATGCCGTTTCCTTATTAGTTATTTATACAATGATATCGCTGGATGGTGATTATTTTTATATAAGTGTTTGTTAATTATTTGTAAAAATATTTTGATTTGTGGTTGTTTAAGATTTAATCATCTTTAAAACATTCATACACCACCTGTAGTCATTTTCAGTCTAAAGTCAATTATTTTATATGTCATAGAAATTTCTAGTAACAACTCTATATTTCACATTTTCATCTGCTGATCGCACATTACGCAATACTAGTACACATACGTAAGCAACAGTTCTCTATTGTCGGACACATGTATAACTGAATCTGCATATTTAACATTGACCTTATACAGTTTTGATTTCATACAATAGTGTATCAAAAATACGGAGACACATTTATTAGGAATAAAAAACAATCGCACTTACAGCAAACAAGAACACATAATTTATTCACAGTGAATTGTAGACATTCAGACAGTTCAAAAATCAAATTATTTTCCTTTTATTATTGTAAATATACCATTATATATACCTAAAAATTAAGTGAAAACATTTCTTAGATAAAATAGTCCATACTTCGGGATATATATTTAAAAATAATTACATATTCAAATTTCACGGTAAAATGACGGATGTACAAATTGCTTTATATAAAGGTCAACGAAGTCGGTTAAAAGGATCCATGACCAAGCTTAAAACTTTCGCGGAAAATATTCCAATTGATAAGAGGACTGTTGAAGAATTGGAAACGCGTTTAGAAACATTAGAAAAACTGTGGAGCGAGTTTAGTGCAGTCGTTAGTTACTTTAGATATAGCGTCAGAATTTTCTGAATTCGAGGACAAGTATTTTAGTGTAAAACCGCTACTTCTAAGTACTCTCAACAGTTTAAAACGTTCTCAGATGCCAACTAATCCAACTGTCGAAGACCTTAATTCTTCCATGTCCAAATTTGTTGAACAACAGCGCCATATTTTTGAGAACTTTACAAATTGCTCGTCATCGCAAGGTAATAGCTCTCTTGAAGTTAAACTGCCCAAGGTGCATATTCCAGAGTTCAGTGGTGGTTATAAGGATTGGCCATCCTTTAAGGATTTATTTCTAACATCAGTGGATAAGCGCGAAGGAATGTCAGATGTATACAAGTTACAATACCTTAAGGGTCTATTAAGGGGTGAAGCTGCCACGTTAGTCAAACATATCACTAAAACTGACGCCAATTATAAGGAAGCATGGTCCAAATTGATAAATCGATATGACAAAAAAAGGCACATTCTAAATTCGTATATCCAAGTCTTTATTAACCAGCCTAGCACATCACAGACCTCCTTCGCCCCTTTACGAAAACTCACTGACACATCAGATGAATTAATTAGGGGGATAGCAGCTTTAGGTGATGATGCTATGAAGAGAGATCCATGGCTCATTTTTCTCATTCTTAGTAAACAGACCCAGATACTCGTCAAGCCTGGGCGGAAGAAATCTCCGACAAGGATCTTCCATCATTTCAAGACCTTCTTAAGTTCTTAGCTAAGGTTTGCGATGCACTTGAAGCATTTGAGCCATCTCTCAAAAAACTTCCATCCGCAAAACCAACTGTTCGCACATTACATTCCGACAGATCAGTTAAATGTCCAAAGTGTTCAGGGGATCATCCTATATACAAATGCTCTGAATTCAAGTCCATGGATGTAGAAACAAGACGAAATGTCGTGAAGAAACTTGCATTGTGCTTCAACTGTCTTAGCTCGAGACACCAAGCTCAAAAATGTAAGTCAAGATTTTCATGCCATTATTGCAACCAAAAACATCATTCATGCTTACACTCATGGAAAGTTGAGAACTCAACTCATTTATCAACTATTCGAATGTCTACTCAATCAGCCATACCAGGCCAATCACATCAACAATCTGCAATTAATTTCAATCCAAACACGCCACCGTTTGTACAAGCAAAATCCAATGCAGAAAATCAAAATGGGAGCGAACATATTCACATCAATGCACTAACTTCGGTTAACCCTAAGGAAATTCATTTGTCTGTATTACCCACAGCTCTAGTTCATCTCGAAGACTCTACAGGAACCTTACAATCATGTCGCGTGCTAATCGATTCAGGGTCGCAAGCCTCGTTTGTGTCAGAAGAGTGCGTACAACGTTTGAGACTGAAACGAGAGAGAGCTAAAGTACTCGTCAAAGGATTAGCTGCTGCTAGATCTGGATACACTCAAGGAAGATTAAAATTAACACTTTCATCGCGCCATGATAGATCCAAAAAGATTGTCATAAATGCTTTAATTTTAAATAAATTAACATCCAAGCAGCCTGCTACAAATTTCAACATAGATGACTGGACATTCATCAAGGGATACAGTCTGGCAGATCCACATTTCAATCAATCAAACAAGATTGACATACTATTGGGGGTTGAACACTTCATTCAAATCTTACAACAAGGACAGCACTTCGTTTCTGCTATCTTACCCGCATTACAAAATACAATATTTGGATACATTGTGGCAGGATCACTCATCAAGACTACTGACATATCAACACTAACATCATGTAATGCAGATGTAGCAGACATTGATGCAACACTGCGGAAATTTTGGGAAACCGAAGAACCACTACACCGGAATTCAGAATACACCCTCGAGGAGCAACAATGTGAATCCCTCTTTGTCAATACACACTATGTTGACAAGGAATCTGGGCGCTACACGGTGCGATTGCCATTCAAGGCAGATTCAACGCCTCTAGGAGATTCATTAACTTCAGCCTCTCATAGAATGAATTCTTTGGAACGAAGATTTAAACAAAATCCCACTTTACATAAGGAATATTGTGCCTTCATTAGTGAATATAAAAGTTTGGGACATCACATCTAGAATGTGCTTCATATATTAAGTCTAATAGCAACATAGAGCATGGCTTCCTGCCTCATCATGCTGTTTTAAAAGACTCAAGTACTACTACGAAATTGCGAGTAGTCTTTGATGGATCTGCCCAAACATCCACTGGCATTTCATTAAATCAGAAGCTTCTTGTTGGTCCGAAAATACAGAGGGACCTCTTCCCCATTCTTCTGTCATTCAGGACATATATATATATATATAATTGCGCTTACGGGTGACATCGAAAAGATGTACAGAATGGTCCTAGTAGATGGGCGTGACAGAAGATACCAGCGCATTATATGGAGAGAATCTTCAACCGAACCCATTCAGCACCTCTGGCTTAACACAGTCACCTATGGAACAACATCAGCGCCGTTTCTAGCAACTAGAACCCTCAAACAATTGACGATTGAGTTTAAAGGAAAGTTTCCACTAGCTGAACATGCTATTAACCACAATTTCTATGTTGACGATTTAATGGCGTGAGCTGCAATAGTCGAACAAGCAATTGAACTTCAAAAAGAGCTAGTGAATTTGCTACAGACAAGAGGCTTTCATTTACGAAAATGGGCGTCCAACTCCCAACAAGTTCTAGATGCCCTACCTTCAGGCCACGGTGGCATGACATCTTTACGCATAGATGAAAATCCAGAAACAGTGAAAATCCTAGGCCTAAAGTGGATACCCGCCGATGACTGTTTCAGATTTGATGTCAGCCTTTTCATTAAGACACCGGCTACAAAAAGAAAGATCTTATCAGAAACGAGTCGCATATTTAATCCGTTAGGGCTCCTTTCACCAATTACAGTGGTGTTCAAAATCATTTTGCAAAGACTATGGCTCAATAACTATGATTGGGATGACCCCATTGGAGAGGACATGGCAAAGCACTGGAATGAGCTTCGGAACAATCTACATCATATACAGGACATTTGCATACCGCGATGGTTAACAACTGAGGGCGAACAATTTCAAATACATGGATTTTCGGACGCATCAGAATCCGCTTATGGTGCAGTTGTATATGCACGGAGTAATTTCCACAGTGGTAACAACAAGGTTACATTGATTGCAGCAAAAACTCGAGTTGCACCCATAAAACAGGTTTCCATCCCAAAATTAGAACTATGTGCAGCTCTATTATTGTCCCAACTAATCAATACAATCAAGTCAGCCTTTCAAATGCCAAATATACAATGGTACGCATGGACAGACTCAGAGGTTGTATTATCGTGGCTGTCATCACATCCTCGAAAGTGGAAGTGCTTTGTCGGCAACAGGACCGCTGAAATCTTAACAATTTTGCCGAGATCTGCTTGGAATCATGTAACCTCCAAGGATAATCCAGCGGATATAGCGTCAAGAGGAATTTCACCATCAAACCTACGACATTTAAACCTCTGGTGGCAAGGTCCAGACTGGCTCAGAAACGATTGGATGAAGAAAATTAATACTTGGCCCAGACAATCATCAGAAAAGGCAAAGTTGGAAGCACGAGAGACATACATTGATGTATATCACACCAGCATTATGAACGACACATTAGTTGAGCTCTTTCAGAGAAAATCTTCATTAAGTGCAATTCTACGTATCATTGCTACATGTTTTCGTTTCTATCGGAAATGTAAATATCCAACCAGCGAGCTCTCATCACCATGGATAACAGCCGAGGAATTAAATTATGCAACAAGGATTTGTATACGTTGGACACAAGCTGAAGCGTTTCACGAAGAAATTGAAGCATTACATCGAAGAAAACCTGTGCCTAGTTCAAGCAAATTGCTTCCGCTCTCACCATTTTTGGACTATGACAAAATCTTACTAGTTGGTGGAAGACTTGAAAATTCAGCCTGTTCATACCATGTCAAACACCCTATTATTCTTCCGAAAACTCACGTATTTTCTAAACTGCTGATCGCTTGTACGCACCAAAAATATTTTCATACTGGGACATCGCTCCTTATTAGCATTCTAAGGCAAAGATACTGGATCATATCCTGCAGAGCAGCAGTCAAAAGCCATATCAGTGCATCACTTGTGTGAAATATAGAGCAGCCACATCTCAACAATTAATGGCGAATCTTCCTCGTGATCGAGTTTCGTTTACTACAGTATTTGAAAACGTTGGCGTTGATTATGCAGGCCCGATTCCATTGCTGCTCCATAGAGGGCGAGGAGCAAGATCAACAACGGGATATATTTCCGTCTTTGTGTGCTTTAGCAAAAAAGCATTACACCTTGAAGTAACAAGTGACCTAACATCGGAAGCTTTCATCTCCTGTAAGAAGGGGCATGCCAGTAAACATATATAGCGACAACGCAACTAATTTTGTAGGGCCAAACGGAAACTTGGCAAAATTCACAATTTGGTAACCACATTAAATCATAATCTTGAATTTTTATCAAAAAGCAACATAAGCTAGCACATGAATCCACCCGCAGCTCCTCACTTTGGTGGAATCTGGGAAGCCGGAGTGAAATCTGTTAAGACTCTGCTGAAGAAGACGATCGGCGAAACGCGGCTAACCTACGAAGAGCTATCAACGCTTGTTACACAAATAGAAGGTGTCCTAAACTCAAGACCGATGATGAGTGTGTCAGATGATATCAGCAGCATCGAGGTGCTCACGCCATCCCACTTTCTAATTGGTCAACCCATCACCACACTACCGGAATCACCAATGCACGACGTCAAAATTTCTACACTGACCCGATGGCGAGCATTACAAAAATTGTTACAGGACTTTTGGAGACGTTGGCACGTAGAATACCTGACCAGCTTGCAAAACCAGCCAAAGTGGACAAGAACCGAAGATAACTTAAAAACTGGCGACATGGTGCTTATCAAAGAGGACAACCTACCACCGTCCGCACGGGTTCTAGGACGTGTTAAGGAAACTCATCCAGGTTCTGACAACTTAGTTCGCGTCGCTACAATAAGAACTAAAAAAGGAGATTTTAAGCGTCCTATATCAAAATTAGCTAGACTACCCATTTGTTAAGACCAAGTCTTCACGGCGAGAGGATGTTTAAGATTTAATCATCTTTAAAACATTCATACACCACCTGTAGTCATTTTCAGTCTAAAGTCAATTATTTTATATGTCACAGGAGTTGTTGCAATGTATTATTTTTCTCAAGCTCAAGAGTATATGATTCACACAATGTAGTAGTCCTAAGTATATGAAATTGTCACACTCATAGTATCGTAGTAGTTGAAATAATTAAAGACAAATGTACAATTACGGTCAACTAGAGTCAGTCAGGTTCAAGCGGTAGCATCAGCAACACATCAAAGCATTTTTGTATTTCAAACGAGAATAAAGTTTACACAAGTTCAAACAACATTTGCCTTCTCATTTCTTGAAAATTACATACATAACAGTGGTCTTTTTCTGTAATTTTAGGTTCAGGTAATTGTCACTGGAACCGAGAAGGAATCTGATGTAGATGAAGAGGCGGATTCTGCTACAGCTAGTGATTCTATCGCAGGTAAAATTGTGTAGTTTCTTTTTATATTCGTGGAGCGAACACTAAGTTAGAATGTTTTCAGTGAGAAGTAAATTTTAGAGTGTTAATCACTCGTATTTGAAATAATTATTGTGATGCTTAGTTACCAGCGGACTCCAAAAGCAATAAATTCCTTTCAGCAACTTTGGTCATTAAGTGCAAATTGTCACAAACTCAATTTCAGTGAACGGGGACTGCCAGGAATATTCATAGCTCTTGTGAAATACGGAATTTGGTCACACGTTTTAAAGGCACACATATTTTGTTATACTGACTATGTTTTGGTATGTCTGCCAACGCACCTGTATAGAATTCTTTTATTCTACTGGATCAAGGTGCTTGTACCTTGATCTAATGGTTGCGTTAACGGTGCTTGAATGAATTCTACGTCGAATCTCGTGCTGCTTAATCAAGGTGCTTGTACCTTGATTTTAACAATAGGCTATGCTAACGGTGCTTGTACCGCAACGCCAACTCCAAATAGACACTACGTAGAATTGTAAATAAAACTTCTCATTTGATGATTGAAACCAGACTGAAATTATATTTTCATAAACTTAATTTATAATACTCAAAAAATGTTTACTAAACTAGTTTCTTTCTTTTGCAAATAATAAGAATCAGAATTTCACACAAATTCGGATTCCCATGCATGCCTTCATAATACGACACAAATGTGCATATCGTATTTCGTCTGGTGGCGACGGGCACATGTGCATACTCAGCATAATTTGCGTGAGATTCCCATTCGGTGAGAATGGAAAAAATAAAATATGAATTTATATTTTTTATATGTATGTAGGTAGGTATATTTATTATTATTGATATTCTAGTTACTATATCTATGTAATTGAAGTCTAAACATCCTCCCCCGCATTGAACGGTTTGTTCAACTGCTCATCTAAGTGGACCTCTACGGTGAAGCTTTCGCGTCTATTTTTGTTGCGAAGTGGCGTCGGCTTGGTCTTATTGTTCTCCCAAAGATTCGCTCGATGTCTCCAGATTAAGTACGACACGATCACGAGTATGCAGAGTAGGAAAATGTACCCAATGGTGTGCTGATGTATGTCATGGGGATGAATTCGGTACGGCAGCTCATGAAGATGTTGTAAGGTGATTTTCCTTTGCAATGCTTCAAGTTCCTCAAGGTTGGATTGAAGGATGTGCGTCTTCTGGGATAGAGGTGTTATCTTTTCAGGATCAATGACGTCTGTCAAGTTTCTACTTGGAGTGAATTGGTCGGATATGTATTGTGTCCTTGGATTGTTATGAACTATTGTTTAATTGTGGAATGCCCTTGAAGTGTAAGAATTCCGGAGACCACTAGCGTTGCTTGCGTGACATTTGTTCCACAGACGATGTTTATTATTGTTTTCTCCTCAACAGCATATATCCATTGTTTGGGATTGTAAAGCTGTATCCATTGTTGTTTGCCTTCAATGGTCATAATTTGACAACTTGGTGACTGATGCTTATGGTTGATAAATTCTATTTCACCAGTTCTAATGTTGGTTCCCTTTCGATAAATTGGATGCCTCTGTTTGCACATGTGGTTTGCTTCTTCTGTGATAACACAAGAGTATAATTCTTGTTCGGTCAGTGGATAATATTGATCCCGATGTAAGTTGATGACCAAGAAATGTGAAATGGTTTGATTGCCAGAAATTTCTCGTTGATTAATACTGGTATTGGAATGATTCTGAATAATTCAAAATCTCCTGCAGCCAATAAAGGTAGCTTCAGCCTAAAGATGACATGATGTGCGACCGTACGACCTTCTATAGTCAAGAGGTTATAAAGGTTGGCTATGTTGTCTTGTGAAATCGGTAGTCTCAGCGATGAAGCTAGATGTGTCTTGATAGTAATTACCTCATGCCTTAGTTGTTGTGGCGACAGTAGTTCTGCGCTTACCCTTCCCTGATGAGTGTTGGTAATGACGTCTAGTATTTAGGATTGAGCTCTTTGAGAATTGGTGTTGATCAGCATTAGCTGTATGGATAATGATGCGAAGAGTTGTGCTATTTTTCCTTGATACAATTCTTCAGTGATGTTATTTAGTCGATTCGCTGTTTGAGAGACGTGGGCTTCTAGCTCTTGAAAGTACTTATTATTCATCTCTTGATTTTTTCTTATGATATTCACTGTCGAATCTATGATAGACGTATGGTTTCTTAGAAGCTGTAGTAAATGACCTTCATTCTGGTTAATTTTTTCAATAGTCTGAGACATCTTCTCAGCATATTCTGAATCTAATACTCCGAATAGTGCATTTGCCACATTTCCTACGATATTGAGAGCAACTCGCTTATTTCTACTTGCTCCAGATTGAAGTAGCTCATTGCTGTCTGTTAATTCTTCAAAGACGTGTTGAAATTGTCTAATGATTCTCGAGCATGGACCCTTGTCGATCAGCAGTTTACACATGCTTTTCAAAATAGCAGTTCCGTTTCGGAGAGTTTCGTATTCAGCCCAATATGGTCGTAAGTCATAATAGACAACCAAATGCCATTCGTTTGCAATTATATTTGCTGCTCCCAGATTTTCAAAATAAATTCCCGGCTGGGAATTGACTGGCGCGATTTCGACCGGTGAGCTCCTGATCGTAGGTAGGATCATGCAGGTCAATAGTAGTGTCGTGATGGTAGAGATTGGAGAGCGTTTTCGTTTATTTTTTTGGGATGCATCTTTTTCTTGTCTAACCTCTTCGCCATTAGTCGAAGTTGATTGGCCGACTTCGTTGTATCTTAGATTTGTGCGCTCAACTTCAGGACTGGCAGAGTTGCCCTTCTCCTGCTTTTCCTCTTCTATGGGGAGTGGTGATAGTTTGTGAATAGGTCTGCGGAACACATTTGTTGCCGTTTGAACGTCTGCAACTCTCACTAGTCCATCTTCTCCCTTATGAGTTTTAATGATTCGTCCCAGTGGCCACTTCATAACTGGGACATTATCTTCTTTAATGATAACCATTGTTCCGGGCTTGACATTCTCAGATTTCCTTTTCCATTTCTGGCGTTGTTCTAGCTCATTCAGGTATTCCCTTGACCAGCGTTGCCAAAACTCATTTTTGATGTGTGCCAGTAATTTCCATCTTGTAAGGATGTCTATCTTCATGGACTAAGCCTCTGGATTAACTGGATTAGTAAGGGGCTCGTCGACAAAGAAGTGACCAGGTGTTAGAGGGGTCAGATCATTTGGATTCGAGGACATCTGTGTTAAAGGCCTTGAATTTAGAATGGCTTCTATCTCAATTATTACGGTTTCCAATTCTTCATACGTTAATGATGCAGAACCCATTGCTCGGTGCAATAAATGTTTAGCTGACTTTACTGCGGCTTCCCAGAGGCCGCCAAAGTGAGGGGCCCGTGGCGGTATAAAGTGGAAATCAATACCCTTTGCACTACAAGTGTTCATGATTAGTTCCTTCGAATTGTGGGAGTGGATGACTGTGTTTAGTTCTGATAGCTGGTTCTTAGCCCCGATGAAATTGGTTGCATTATCGCAATAAAGATTCTTGCAATGTCCTCGTCTTGCTATAAAACGCTTAATTGCTCCGATGAAGGCATAGGCCGATAAGTCTCTTACTAATTCAAGATGAGTAGCCTTGGTCGCAAAGCAACAGAAAACCGCTATGTATGATTTTAGCGGCCCCTTTCCTCTTATTTTAAGGTGAGTCCAAATGGGGCCACAAAAATCAACTCCGGCATTCATAAACGGTCGTGCTGGCTGCACTCTAGTTGCTGGTAGGTTCCCCATTAGTTGTGTCATCAACCTTGGTTTAGCTCGTGCACAGCGTACACATCGTTTAACTACAGACCGGGCAATGGTTTTACCCTTCATGGGCCAGAATCTTTGTCTGGTTGTTGCAAGGAGTGTCTGTGGGCCGCAATGCAAATTGTCCATGTGCAGATCCGTCATTATAAGCTTCGTGAACGGATGGGAGTATGGAAGTAGGATTGGGTGCTTCGCATCGTAAGATAGTGTCGATGCTTGCAACCGTCCTCCGACTCTAATGATTCCTCTTTCATCGATGAAGTGAGCGAGACTGTTTAATGAACTATTCTTGCTAACTTCTCCGTACCGTAGTAGTTGTGTAGAATCTTCCTTGAATTCATATTGCTGCATTTGTTTAACTATGATGTTGAGGGCCTGCTGTAGTTCGAATGTTGTAAGCACTGTTGGGTTGAAACGAGAGCTTTGAAGATTACGGATTTTCATTTTGGTTATGAAGCACAGCATATATGCGACTATCCGTTGCAATTTCTTAAATGAGTTCTTATGATCGATCGTATCGATGAAATTAACTGCTTCCTCCGTAGCAACTAACGATAATTTTATCCCCCTTCTTTCCAGTCTCTGATCAATGTTGTTTGTGTCAATTGTGTGTGACATTGGCCAGGTGGACTCAGCACTATGTAGAAAGAGGGGTCCATAGAACCAAATATTGCAAGTTTCCAATCTTCCTGGTGATATGACCCGCGATAACACGTCAGCCGGATTTTCCCGTGAACTGACATGTCCCCACTGTTGTATTGTAGTTAGTTCTTGGATGGCTGATACTCTATTAGCCACAAATGTATGGAATGATGCTGAGGGAGAACTGAGCCAATTAAGCACGAATTCTGAATCTGTCCATAAGGACGTAGGTTTGTCTCTTAAGTCCAAGTCTGTCTTGATGCGATCTGTCAACTCTGCCGCAAGCTTGGCTGCACATAATTCCAAACGTGGTAGTGTTGTCTGTTTAAGCGGTGCGACTCTTGACTTGGCACAAAGCAATCTTACACTTATGATATTGTCCTTACTCACAGATCTGATATGTACCGCGGCACCATATGCCTTCTCAGATGCGTCTGCGAAAG
Source organism: Dioctria linearis (assembly GCA_963930735.1). Lineage (NCBI taxonomy): Eukaryota > Metazoa > Arthropoda > Insecta > Diptera > Asilidae > Dioctria > Dioctria linearis. The sequence goes on along the minus strand of OZ005744.1, from coordinate 131,098,819 downwards.
CATGTATTTGCATTGAACTGGATGATGTATGGGAGAATACATGTCTTGGAAATTTTATATTCTCTAACGATTTCAAATCTTCACAGAATCTAATCCACTCTATGTGGAGCTCTTGTGGCAAGGCCGCATCCCAATCGATTTTGAGAGCCCACAGCCTTTGAAGGAACATTTTGGCAACAACTACTACTGGTGCCATGAAGCAAAGGGGGTCAAACAAGTGTGCTATGTCTGAATATGCCCTCCTCTTTGTAACCTTCGATGTATTGCTCCACGATGTTTTTATTGAAAATGAATCTGTTTTAGGCAGCCAAGTGAGCCCTAAAGTTTTTATGTGATCCTCAGTTCCATCATTAAAATCAAGCTCTAGCTCTATGTCCTCTTTGGGAGGACCCTGAATTAGACGGGGATGGTTTGCACACCATTTCCTTAGTTTGAATCCCGCCATTTGATTTACTGAGTTTAGCTGCGTCTGTGCTTCAACCGCTGTAGTTAAACTATTTGATCCAGCCATGACATCATCCACGTAAAAGTTAGATTTTAACATTTCGGTGGCAAGTGGATATTTCTCTGATTCCTCTTTTGCGAGCCTCTGCAAGCATTTGATTGCCAAATACGGAGCAGAGGTAGTTCCATATGTTACTGTGTTGAGCTTGTAACATTTGAGCTTCTGAGCAGGGTCAGTCCTCCATAAAACCAAATGATACTTCTGGTCGTTATTGTGCACCAATATCTGCCGATACATTTTTTCGATATCAGCAGTAAATACGTATCTGGGAAATAGAAAGCGAAGAAGCACAGAGAACAAATCATCTTGGTTTTTTGGTCCAGTGCACAAAATATCATTCAATGATAAATTTGAAGATGTTTTGGCGGATGCGTCGAAAACGACTCTCAATTTCGTGGTACTACTCTCCGGTTTAACGACGCAATGATGTGGCAGAAAATAGTAGGGCTTTTCAATTGTCTTAATATCAATTTCTTGCATATGGCCGAGTCGAATGTATTCGCTCAGGAAATCGATGTATTGTAGTTTGATATCTTGGTGTTTAGCGAACTTTCTCTCTAGTGCTGAGAAGCGCTGTAGAGTAAGATCTTTTGACGCACCTAATTTGCTAGGATCACTCTTGAATGGAAGCTTGACAATAAAACGCCCATCAGTATTTCTTGTAGTGGTTTGATCGAAGTGATTCTCACAGTATTTTTCTGCTGTGGTAAATCTAGTTTCTGATGACTGAAGTTCTTCCAGTTTCCAGAATTTCTCCACTTGCTGGTCAAATCCTTCATCTTCACTACATATGCCACACGTCGCATTTGGTTGAGATATGTCGTTTATCTTTCCACCTACTATCCATCCAAGTATTGAGTTTTGTAGTGTAGGTAGATGGCCTCCAAGCTTTATTTGTCCAACGGACAAAAGTTGAAAGTAGACTTCTCCTCCAATTAGGAAGTCTATACGCCCAGGACGATTAAAGTGTGGATCAGCTAATTGGATGTTGTTCGGTATTGGCCATGTTGCTGTATTTAAAGTACGAGTTGGCTGGTATGATGTGATTTCTGGCAAAACGAAGGCTTCCAATCTGGTATTGAAGCCATTCACTCTAGATTCTATTGAAATGTTGATTCTTTTTTGGGCTTGCTGTTTTCCTTGACCAATTCCCATTATATCCATTAGTTCAGGAACTTGTGCTAATCCCAATTTCTTGGCGAGTCTCTCAGTTATGAAATTTAGCTGAGAGCCTGAGTCCAAAAGAGCTCTACATTCTACGCTTGAACCTTCATTGTTTACTAGTTTTATTACCACAGTGCCCAAAAGGACATAGCCTCTTTGTAGTTGAGTGCTGCGTGCTGGTAATGCAGAGGAATGATCTGCATATGCTGATAAGTGTTTGGGGTGATCTTCTGGGTGGTTTTGATTCATCGACGAGGTTTGTTGAATGCTGCTGCTTACTTGTTGAATTGAATTTGCTCGATTTGATGAGATATTTTCTATATGGAGCAAGGTATTGTGTTTTTTAGCACACTTTAAGCAGCCTCGTGAGATATACCTTGATACTAGGTGCCCAGTTTTAAGGCAGTTGATGCACATACTGGCCTTTTTGACAAGGTTTAAGCGATTGGTTGGCGTCAGCTGAAGAAATTTTTGACACGCGAAGAGCTTGTGATCTCCCTTGCAGCAGGCGCACGTCGACATAGGAATGGCTATTGAGCTCAATGATTTTGCTACAACTGACCTTCTATGCTGCTCGTCTAATCCTTTCGCCTTGTTGCCCAGAGCCTCAAGTGATTGGAGCCGATTCTCTGAAAATCTGAGGAATTCGTTTGTTGATTGCAACTTTTTAGGTTGGGATAGTGTATGCTCGTATAACCCATGTGTTGTTCTGTCAAGTTTCTTGATCAGCAGATGTAATAATAGCAGGTTCCTGTATCAACGCTAAGATTGTCAAGTCCAAATAGGCATTCTTGAGTTGTATCATGTAGTGACTTGATACCTGATAAACTCTCTGTAGTTAAAGTAGGCTGAGGTAATATTTTGTTTAGAAGTGACGTTACAAGAAGCCTAGTATTGTTGTAGCTATCCTGGAGCACTTTCCAAGCTGCGGTGTAGTTTTCTTCTGATAAGCTCAAGTGCCGAACTAACTTTTCTGCCTCTCCACAGAGATTCATTTTAAGGTACCACATCTTTTGACAGTCTCCCATAGGTTGTTTGTGTACCATCTGGGAGAATAAATCATAGAACTGCCGCCATTTCAGGTAATCGCCATCAAACTTAGGGAGCGTGATCTTCGGTAATTTTACTGTCGGGCTGATGCTTGACATAACCCTTGATGGTTGAGGATGGTATTTATCCAATTCTCCAGATAGAGTGATTAGCATGTCTTGAACCTGCTCCTCCAATTGGAAATACTCCTCAATATTGTAGCCCGCCTTGAGTGGCTCTCCTGTGATCTCCCATATGTTATGATGAAGTGTCTCGATTCTTGACCAATAATGGTTGATGGTCTTCATCTTTATTTCACAAAAATATTTAGAAGAGTCATGCAAACCAATCTCAACTCCTTTTAGAAGGCGGCGTAGGGACTCTATTACTGATTCTTGTATTCTAATCAGTTTGCTTATTTCATCCGTCGGATTTCTGTGTACTTCTCGTGCCTTAATATCGCCTTCCCCCATGTCATTCACTGGATCAGCTTGCTTTGTTATAGGGTGACGTGGTTCCATGGAGATTTGTTCTGCGTTTGTATTTTCTTCAGGCAATTTCTTCTCTGATTTTTCACCTTCTTGGTTTGAGGTGGTTAGGCTTGTAATATGCATTTGTATTTTGCTGCGATGGGCTTGATAGATGTTTTGCATCGCCTCGTAATAGCCGTTTGCATAATATGGATGACCTAAATCCTTACTATGATTAGTGCGGATTTCATTGTCAGTATCTTCAAATGTATTCCACAATTCATCTAGTTGACGAATTCTTTCTTTGCGAACGAAATTTCTAGTACTAGAAAAACAGATAATGGGATAATTGATCAGCTAGGTATGACCATACAGTACAAGTTAAGACTTATTAAAGAAGAAATAAATAATATAAAGTATGCCATTCATTGGGCTAGAATAGGAGTCATAAATTCCTTTATATTATCAAGTTCAGAAATAAAACTAGCAATCGAAACACTAGAGAAAGAATATTTACCGTACGCCACCCCTGACGAAGCACTAGACTTCGCAGACATTAAAATTGTTACTAATAGCACATGTTTGCTTTATATTGTTTACATACCTACGACAACATCAGAAACATATGATAAATTATTTTTAAAATCTGTAAAAAGAAACAATAAAATAAATAAAATCGAACACAATCAAATATTAAAAGATAAAAATAAAATCTATGGTATTCTGAATGAGTGTAAAACAGTTAACTTTTTGTCATTCTGTAACCATAGGAATATTTTAAATATAAGTAACTCTAATTGTCTACCAAATCTACTTAAAAGTCGACCTTCTCGACTTTCTCCATATGTCTCATAGTCGCTTAAGGTCCATGTTTCAAGTTTTATTTCGTTAATCATCTAATTGCTTTATTTGGTCTCATTTGTTTATTTATTTATTTAGTCTTTTAATGTGATTAATTGTTATCTATTGTGATAGTTTCCATTTTTTCGGAATGTGTTTCTTGTTAGTTTTTTATTTACTTATAGTGCTTTGTTTTTTCAAATCTCTTAAAGAACTTTAATAATTTCATTATTATTTTTTGACGAGGATTTTCAACAATCCATTGATGTTTTTTCTTTTTTTGACATACCAAATCCTCAGGTAAAAAGTAACATTGGTCATATTGGTTTCTGTCGTGTGTAACATCAATTTTGATTTATGGCTTTTCCCTTTGTTTTTTTAGCCTTGATTATGGTCTACACCCGAAACCGAAATATTGGATTTTTTGAGGAAATAAAATAAAATATGCATTAAAAGCAGCATGAGTTTTCTTTGAAACCAGCTGGAACACCGGGTCATTAACCCTGCCTCCTGCTTGGTCCGTCCTTAATGTAGTTGTCTATTGCTCTTTCAGTTTCTGATCCCGTCGCCTTCTGCTGTTTTGCGAGTTTCTCCATGATTGCTACTTCTGATATACCTCACAAGCCGTAAACCTGTATCACGTCGGGGTCACCAAAATATGTATAGAATTCTTTTATTCTACTGGATCAAGGTGCTTGTACCTTGATCTAATGGCTGCGTTAACGGTGCTTGTACCGCAACGCCAAAGATTGTAATGAATTCTACGTCGAATCTCGTGCTGCTTAATCAAGGTGCTTGTACCTTGATTTTAACAATATGCTATGCTAACGGTGCTTGTACCGCAACGCCAACTCCAAATAGACACTACGTAGAATTGTAAATAAAACTTCTTATTTGATGATTGAAACCAGACTGAAATTATATTTTCATAAGCTTAATTTATAATACTCAAAAAATGTTTACTAAACTAGTTTCTTTCTTTTGCAAATAATAAGAATGAGAATTTCACACAAATTCGGATTCCCATGCATGCCTTCATAATACGACACAAATGTGCATATCGTATTTCGTCTGGTGGCGACGGGCACATGTGCATACTCAGCATAATTTGCGTGAGATTCCCATTCGGTGAGAATGGAAAAAATAAAATATGTATTTATATTTTTTATATGTATGTAGGTAGGTATATTTATTATTATTGATATTCTAGTTACTATATCTATGTAATTGAAGTCTAAACAGCACCCTCAACATGAGACCAAACTACAACATAATCGACTATAGATGTATATGCTTACGAACCTACATAGTACGTATTCAAACATATAACACTAGAAATGTTGTCAGAATGATTTCTCTGAACCAATAAACAGTTGGCTCTTCATTTTTCTCTACTACGAAGATTCAGCAGGATCTGCTGTATCCCACTACAGGACCTATCTCTCATTCATGAGTTGAACTGTGTCACACATGGTAGCGCCAATAATGAATGACGCAAGGTTGTCGTGAATAATTGATAGCTTTTTAGAATCCTGACTTTATAAGGTGATTGCGAGCAGTATTAACGTTGCCAACATAGTTCAACGGGTCATCCTATTTCAGCCTGTGATGTCTACCTGATGCTCTTCTATATATGCATCCAGACAAACTTCAAAATATTGTCTTTACCGGTCGAAGGGGCTACAAACTTATCCATACTCCAGGAAGTTAGATAAACCAGTAAAGACAATGTTCTTTGTTGGCGGATATGTATAGATCTTTAGATTGGTGTCGCTGTCGCCGAAGGAAGACCTTACTGTTGGTAGGGGAGTATTATGATGCTTCCTCGGTTATTCAGAGCCAGGTGACAAATATGTAGGTATTTATGGAAGTGTATTGTCCTTAATGCTGCGATAAACTTTTATGGGGTTCGTTAGCGGAAGCATCTCGCACGCTCTTTACATTTAAACCTCTCTATGAAAATTTCCAGTGGATTACATTAGGCGCACATTTTTGTCTCTGGATTGCTGATAAATTAAGGAAATGTCAATTAAGGCGGAGATGGTTTGGGGGGATTTAATAAGGATGAGAAGACATTTGGAGGGTTCTTGATTTTCCTTGGATGAAATGATACTTCCGAAATTGAATGTTGACTCTTTTAACAAGGAGTAAAATTAATTTTATCGAAGTAAGTATAAAACTGCCGCGCCGATTGCCGAGGTGAAAGTGTTCAATTGCATGTTTTTTCTTTGTTAAACCAGGCGCATCGATTTTACCATGCCGGCGATATATTTAGAATAATGTTCAGTTGTAAAAGTGTGCATAATTCTATTTAAGATCGTCCAAACCAGTTTATGATGGGGAAAGTTCAACAGGGCGATGCCGTCAGTATATAAAAACTTCTCAAAAGGGTCACCTGCTAATGAAAGCAAAACTGCAAAAAAAAATTATTAACATAAGAAACAATCACTTTACGTACACTAAGTTCCGCTAACATACTAGGATAGTAGAACGATAGGATTAATGCAGACAGTCCTTATATGCTAATAAACATAATTAGCACGAAAGAATACGTCCTTTTTGGTGATATTTCGAAATGAATCATTAAAGTCGGTGTGAATGTCAAAACCGCAAACAAAAATGCAATTCAACGGAGCAAAACGACACTTTATGAAGACCAAAAGTCGTAGTTAGGCATTTTGGCCCATACAAGTATATATTTATCCGTATAGTTGCTCTATAATGGAAGTGATTAACGTAGATTCACCACCAAAAACTATTTTGTATTCAATCCCGCAAATTTTGATAATTTACGACTACGATTGACTACGACTATCGTTTACTCTGCATGTACCAAATAGTTGACTACATTCGACTATGGTAAGGAGGATAGTCGAGCGATTTAAATAAAATATGTTGCTACACGAATAAAAAAAACTTTATTAATTTAATAAAAATTACACCAAGTGTCAGCAGAATCCAGAGGTAAGCTGATGCAACAATTAATTAAATAAATAACTACCGTGTCGTTCTTGGAAAAAGGGATCTCTGAAATAAAAGAATCTCCTTAAATTCGTTCACTGAGGTGAGAAAGTAGCATGAGAATGCCCAAGGACACATTATGTAGTGCCGATAAGTTTTAAGTTTCGCGGCATGGGATTTGCATGGCGTAGGTAGTTTAAAATTGTGCATGCCAGAGGTAGGTTGTAGCCTCCTCAGTATTCTTAGTGATTAGTGAAAGAGTGAATGGGTGAGTAAAGATCGAATTAGTTTGAGAAATGTCTGGGTAATCCTAAACGAACTACACGGTAGCATAATTGGATTATCTGATGACTGAAGTAAGGTTAATTAGGCCTAGTATGAGTGAGTGCGTTTCCTCCGGGTGACCATGAATTTCATTATGGTCTAGGAGGGGTTTTTATAGTGTGAGTGAATTTTATGATTGGGATTTAGGTTTTACTCACTGAGACCTGTTTTTACTTGTACCTTTCCGGGAAGAGTGGAAAATTAAATTTAAAAAAGCTTTTCCGGAAAAATTACACTATTGCGTGCAATTGGAAGAGATGCTTCGGCGAAAGAAGGAACACAATGAAACCATGTTGGATTTCTATTACGAAAAGTTAGCACTATTGAACATCTGTAAAATAACTGGAGAAGATGCAGTATCGTGCATAATTGGTGGAATTCCTGACCCGAATATCCAAACATCCGCGAAAGTAGGTGCCTATAAAGAACCGGATGACCTTTTAAATTATCTCAAAAGCATCAATGGTAATAATATTGGCAATCATCAGATAAAGCAACAACGGAACAGAGGGATCTATAACAATAATAGAGGCCCCAACTCTGCTAATAAAAAAGTGTGTGGAAATCAATGTTTGAACATAAATTTTAGACATCTTAATTGCTGCCCAAATTTGTCGGTTTGATGCTATCTGAGCCAAAGTATTGGATAAATACAAATCTTCTGAAAAGATTCTCTACATTTTCAGAAGATTGATTCCGTCTTTGAAAGAGAATACTTGAATTTAGTATCTAGATCGCCGGAAAATTTTTGGGCTTTTCTCGAGGATGTCCATGTGGTGAATGATCATTTATTGCCTTTATGATCATGTTTAGGAAATGGTTGCATATAGGATCAAATTTGACGGGATAAATAGCAAGCATTACGAGTAACTTTCATCCTCTAATTTAATGCATTAGTTATTCATAGAAAAGCTTGTACGATAGTGGTAAGGGTTTTGGAAAATATTCTGATGCTATTGTATTTTGCCACCATGCGCGTTTCACAGAGGGAGATTAAGAATCCTATACCTGCATAAACTCTCCTTACTGAAAAGTTCAATGACTTTATTTGCGTTCCATCAGTATTTCTTACTTGAATGACATGGTTCAGGTCTTTGATGACAAGATTTAATATGTGTCATATATATGTTATATATGTACCCAGCCATTGCAGTCTATTAAATACCTTGAAGATGAAAAAGGCATTTCGTGTCAATAAGAACTAAATACTCTTGAGTATGGCTAGTTATTGCCTACCGTATACGCTTGACAAAAAGCTAATCTGCCTTAGTTAAAATTTTGAGTAGGAATCATATGAGGCGAAATAATAAGCACTTAAAACGTACTCAGCAGATTGGCCTTAGGCGGGACCAGCCAAATTCATATAGAAAAATCATGAAGGCTTTTCGCAGAAAGACTTATCAATTAAAAAAAGTTGATAACAAACTTAACGCTTTTCTGTCAGGTGTATACGGAAGGCTAGAACTAGCCGTACTGAAGAGTATTAAGTTTTTGCCGATACGAAACGCCCTTGTCCTTTTCATAAATCGCAGTTGCAGTCTTATCAAATTGACAGCTTTTTTATGAAAAGTTTTCATGGTATTTCTATCATTATTTCTATCATTATACCCTTTACCAACGAGTCAGCTTAAATCGAAATCGAACGTAACATATCAAAGAAACTTTTCACAAATTATTGGCTTTTTGTTTTCTTGATCACCAAGAATCAGATATCGAACGCTAATTAATGATAACTGCATACTCTACACCAGCTTCTAATAATTGAATGGGAAAATGTTTAATTTATTTAGGAGATTGTAATGAAAATTGTAAGAGAAAAGCAATCGTATGTTCCGGTTTTTGAATCCGTTACATTCCGCTTTCCAGCCGGTTGCTGTTACCGCGAAAAAGATGTCCTGCCCCTCTCAATCACAGTTTTTAATTTTTAAATCACAAGTGTTATCTGCGGGTATAATAGATTCGGATGAGCAGCTGCCCGGTAAGCGGAAGTTTCCAGGCTTCAAAAACTAGATGGCGCGTTTATTCTTTTCTGTGTGATAAATTAATTAGAATCCCTAGAAACCGGGATAGAAATGTAAATAAATATAAAATATGCATTCAGGTTCTCAGAAATATTAATTAATTATTATTTCAGCTAACACCGAAAAAAGCGAATGCATGCCGCTCCTCCTCAATGATTTTTCTTAGCTGTACAACAAAACAAGTTTAATTAAAACGAGTTTGTTATTATCGATTCAAAATTATCCTTTAACCCATTTCATCCCGAATTGTTTTTTTTTTTTAATTTTATTTGATACGCAATACTTATAAAGCTTTAGATATAAAACTGTGAAGTTCAATTGGCATAACTTTTTTTTTTATTTGCTAATAGTAGAGAAATTGTGTGTTTCAAAAACACAACACTGGGAGTTGATTGGCTCGTAGGAGAGAAAGGAAAAATATATTTATTTGCAACACTGAGATAAGATGGGTTAAGATCGTTTTCAATTTTTATGAATTTATTATTGGAAACAAGCAGATCTGTGAAAATAGAACCCTACACAATTTTTCTACGAAGCAGAAGCTCATGCTGTTTTTAAAATCATGATTGTTTTACTTTGCTTTCTTCAACTTTGTGATATGCGGAATGCAAATTTTCATGAATACTCAGTTGTAGATAATTCATAATTTTTCGAAAATTTTGTGAAAAACAATTGCATCATGATTCCACTAGATTTTCATATAGGACATGGGAGATGATAAATTGTACTTTGTAGACTGAGGTGCGATAGCTGAGTTAGCCAACCAAGGTGGGATTGTAAGCCATCCAGATCGAAATGTTATTTCAGCGTCCTTTGTAAAACAATACATAAAGAAAAAATAAAAAAAATCCACTGGTTGAAGGTACAGAAACACCTAGCAAACTACCACCTCAGCAGTTAACTAATTGTTTTAAATCACCAGTAGTTATTATTTCTTCAAGTTGCCGCAAAAAAACTACCCTTCATGCAAAGTTCATATGACGAGAGGAAAAAGAATACTTGTAGACACACCAGAATAAAAATAAATAGAAAAAGAATTAAAACTGAGCTGAGACAAAAAGTGACAAAGATGCAACAAAATACATTTATGTCGATGTAGTGTATATTACCATCCCTAAAAATCTGTAGCATTGAAATATCCAGAAACATTATAGTCATTCTTATTAAATGCAACCGCCATCTCGGACACTAATCTTAGTAGCCAAAAATCCCTTCCCACAACGACCTCTGCAGGTTGTCAGACGGAGTTATTTGTAGGTAAGAATTCTATCCGGGCTTCGCACGTGCCGCTTCCGTTGGCCAAATCTTCCGAACTTGACTTGGATTTTAATAGGAATGCTCCTATTGCTGTGGAGCATTCCAAGCAAATCCGTAAACAAAGCATCCGTAAAACCGATCCCGGAAACGTGCAATTGCAACTGAAAGGAGGGCGCCTTCCACAGTAGCGATTGGTACTTCATCTCAGTCCTCTTTAGGAAATGGTATTGGGGCCTCTTTGAGAACGGTACCTAAACCTTCGAATGTTTTCGTCACCCGTCTCTGTCCAGAAACGATGTGCGAGGACATATCGAAGTATTTAAAGTCCAAAAATATTGCGACTGATGGTATTTCTTGTCGAAAAATCAGTAAAAGCTCTAAACCGGTTGCATCCTTTCTCCTAACTGTTTCAGCAGATATGCAGGACAAGTTGTTAGATCCCTTACTTTGGCCTCCTAGCACTTTTACTAAATTATTTGTACCTTCTGAGCGCCTACCTAGAAATAAAACTAAAATAAATAACGTTGTTCCAAAAAACTGAAGTCGCTTTCCCTTTACTATCGAAATGTAAGGGGGATTCGGACAAAAACCGCACATATCTTCAAATCCTCTGTCGCGGCTTGCTTCGATATAGTTGCTTTCACTGAAACTTGGCTGCATCATGGTATTCGCGATGCTGAAATCCTTGATAATTCTTATCAAACTTTTAGAAGAGATAGACATACTGTTTCGGAAGCACGTGGCGGTGGCGTACTTCTCGCGTGTAAAAATAAGTTCAATTGCAGCAAAATTGAACTTCCTTGTTTCTCCAACACCCTCGATATTGAGCTCATAGCTCTTAAGCTATCTCTCCTAAAATATGACTTATACATAATTTGTTGCTACATTCCACCAGACTCCATAAATATTGTCGATGACGAAGGTCAAAATATTTACGACCTCCTTACTTTAACATCTAATTTTATCCATGGTAAGATGGAACCTATTGACGAATTACTACTTATTAGTGATTTTAACTTACCCAATATACAATGGGTATTTAATGAAGATGACGATGGCTATCTTCCACTTAATAACTTGACAACAAGGGAATCACGTTTCCTTGACACTATTTCATCTTTTGGTCTCAGCCAAATCAGTAATGTTAAGAATGATACGTGTAGGCAGCTAGACCTGGTATTTTCTACTGACGCTGGGAACTTATTAGTTGAACCTAGCTCAGTTATAATGTCTTCTCTTGACAAATATCACCCTCCTCTACTAAATACATATTGCCATAAACCGAAAATCTCGCAAATTGCGACGAAACACAATACTTTTTCAATTTTAGAAAAGCAGACTTTTCGGAACTTTCTCGTAGACTTACCTCTATTGATTTCAACACATTGCTGTCTTGCAATAGTCTTGATGAAGATGTTTCTAAGTTTTACATAATTCCTTTCGATTTATTCGCTTCTCATGTTCCCCGTGAGCGTCAGCGGATCTCTAAAACATCACCGCCATGGTTCAATAAAGAGCTGAAATGCCTTAAAAATAGAAAGAATAAACTGTGGAAAGGATATTTGCGGGACAAGGACTTTATAAGTCACAGCAACTTCCTCACATCCTATAATGAGTTCAACGAACTTTCCTCTTCACTCTATGATGAGTATATTCAAAGTATGCATGTGAAATTATTTAGTGATCCACGTAACTTTTTTAGGTTTATTAATATGAAAAAAAAACCGACAACTACGCCAATACCATGAGGTACAAAGATTCTGCTAGTGACGTTTCGTCTGAAATTTGCAATATGTTTGCTTCATTTTTTGAAAATGCATTTTCCTCTTCAAATTTCCAACCTCATAATAGCAACTTTAATTATATGAACGACTCTCATAAAGTTTCTTTCACTATCCCTACAATTACACATGAGGATATACTTGATCATATTAATGGGCTTCCAAATGACTTCACAACGGGTCCCGATGGGATTCCTCCAGCCTTTCTGAAGTCATGTTGCCTCTCCCTAGTAGCCCCGCTGAGAATTATTTTCCAAAAATCGCTCGCTAGTGGTTGTTTTCCGCAGCTATGGAAAAATTCTTTCATCATACCTATCCACAAATCAGGTAGTAAAAATGATATTTCTAACTATAGGCCTATTACGAAATTATCATGCATGCCCAAATTATTTGAATCAATCATTTACTCTCAGCTATCATTTTCCTGTAAGAATTTGCTTTCTTCAACCCAACATGGGTTTATTTCGGGCAGGTCTACAACCACCAACTTATTAGAATTCATCTCGGATACTAATGGCGGGTTTGCAAAAGGCTTCCAAACAGATTGTATCTATACTGACTTTAGTAAAGCTTTCGACAAGTTATCTCACTCCGTGATACTGTTTAAAATGGAAAAGTATGGGTTTCCCCTAACATTCCTAAAATGGACGGAGTCATATTTAGATAACAGAACATACCAAATCAATTTCCGCCATTCCTTCTCTAGAGTCTTGAAAGCTTCGTCCGGCGTACCTCAAGGGAGTCACCTGGGCCCGTTGCTCTTTATTCTATCTATTGACGACATTGTATCTATTGTGAAGTACTGCAAAGTCTTGATTTATGCTGACGATATTAAACTTTTCGCTCAGATTAAATCTTTTAACGATTGTGAACTTGTTCCGGGTGACCTCCACAAATTTTACGACTGATGCAAAAGCAATAATTTGGTACTCAATATCGACAAATGTGAGGTTATGACTTTCCACAGGAATCTGAAACCAATCACTTATGATTATGAATTCTCGAATTCCTCGATTCGCCGTGTTAGTTCTGTTTGTGATTTGGGTGTCAAATGTGACCAAAGATTGAATTTCGTCTCCCATATAAACTTCATGGTATCAAAGAGTAGTTCTATGTTGGGCTTTATAGAACGTTGGTCTCGAGAGTTCTCGAATCCCACGATTACATTGCATTTGCACACTTGCTTTGTGAGACCCCTTCTTGAATACGCTAGCCAGGTCTGGTCTCCATTTTACGGTATACACATGGACCGTATCGAGTCTGTTCAGCGGAACTTCCTACGATTTGCTCTCAGGCACCTACCCTGGAATAATTCATTAATTCTTCCACCCTATAAGGATCGCTTGAAGCGTTTAAATATGCACTCGCTAGAGAAACGTCGTATGGTTGCCGATATAACGTTTGTGCATCAACTCTTAATCGGGAATATTGATTCTCCATTTTAACTTAACAAAATCTCTTTCCGTGATAGTAGGCACAATTTAAGAAGGCTACCTTTGTTGCATGTTAACTCCTCAAGGTCTAACTTTAGCAAGTATGAACCTGTTAATCGCATGTGTATTACTGTTAGTAATATGGCTGAGCATTTTGTTCTCGACGTTTCTAAGCATGTTGTAAAAAAACGTCTATATAATATTTAATCTATTTTGTTTAATGTTTTGTGCATGTAATTTCATCTGGTGTTTGGTTTATGTTTAGTGTAACATACTACCGACTACTACTAACACCGACTAAGTGATTGTTGAGGCGTTTATTTATTAAACGTGTCTATGCAGCGAGCTTGTGTTAAGCTGGTTCTGATAGTCATATATAAAAATCTACAACTTCATTCCAATCCTAGATTAGAACAAAAGTGCTAGCCCTTTCAGACCCAGTGTCCATCCCAATCGACATGAAAAATATGTGAGCCTTAGAGGTATGCTTTCGATGAAGCCTATCTTTTGGCTTCACAAAATTATCGTTTAATATCTCTTGCATATGCTTTAAGCGTGAAACTAAACTAAAGCAGGCCGTATGAGTCATATTTTCTTCATTTTTGTATTTATTCTAGTAACAATTCAGGAACGTTCGCAGAGTGATTTTTCTTGTGTAATAATTTGGTGGTGAAATAATCAAAAAGAAGATAGTTATTAAAAACCTGTTTTGTAAGACATAAATAGTGGTTTTATAACAGAATAGCCTCTCCACAATTTTCAAGTTAAGCAATATAAGAAGGTGAGTTTATTGTCCACTGGGGTGGACATTGGGACTGGAAGATAGATTTTGTTTTTTTGTGATATTTGGTATATTTTTATGCTTGTTTTCAGTAATTACAAATATGAGCAGGCTAAGAGAAGACGAGTCGATGGCATGTTTAATGGAAAGTGATATTTCCGCGGGTAGTGATATTTCCGAGGATAGTAATATAAGCGAGGACGAAGATCGCCAAAAATCAAACAAAGATTAAGGCCAGGTATAAAGAAAACAAAATTCCTTGAAAAGTAACGAAAGCATGAATTACTCTTAAACAGGTGTTTCCAAACTAAAAAAAATGAGGAAAAGGACTACGTTAGAAGCTTAGAGGTCGCTTTTGGGAAGTTAAAGATCAACGAGAGAGCTTTGAAAGTGTTGCAATTACGGAAGATCAATCATCTGTGATTGCAATTGCGGAGACACCCTATTTATTGATTGACAAAAGGAATATAAAATGGAGAAATCGTCCATACGTGATGCGGTCTGAGGATGAACAAAGTGTTGATTGATTTAATGAGTCTGATGAAGAAAAAGATGCACTTCAGTATTTCGAAAAATATAATATATTACTACAGAACTATACGAAAGCATGGCCATGAACACAAATATGTACGCAGAGCAACAACAGACTTCTAAGTTCAAACACACTACCGCTTCTCAACTTCGTGATCCTTTTGGGCTACATATCTTTATGGGATCTTTACGCTTTCCACGGATAAGGATGTTTTGGGATCGAAATATAGGAATATCGAAAGTTTCAAATACTATGACCCGAGATAGATTTTTCGCTCTTCGCACTCATTTACATTTAGTAGATAATTTGCAGATTCCAAAAAACAACACGGACCATCTTTTTAATGTTAGACCGATCTTGGAATCAGTAAAAAAAGATGTCGTCAACTGATAAAAGAGAAAAATTCCTTGAAAGGAAGACTTTCCTTCAAACAGTATCTGAAAGGTAAACCAAAGCCATGGGAAATATTTTTTTTTTACTTTGTGGCGAAAGTGGTATATGTTACGACTTCTTGGTTTACCAAGGGAAAACTACTGAATTAAAAGCGAAAATATCAGAGGGATTTCGGTCTAGGAGCAGAAGTGGTCATGCATCTATGTGAGTCAGTTAGTCAATCTATTTGTTGATAACTTCTTCACGACTTACAATCTTTTGTATGTTCTGAAGCAAAGAGGCATTAGTGCAGCTGGAACAATAAGGAAGAACAGATTTCCAAACACTCCTTTTTCATCTGACAAAGTATTAAAGAAAAATGATCGTCGATTTTGTGAAAAAGTCGTTAGTAACGATGACAATGTTGTTCTAACGTTATGGTTGGATAATAATCCTGTATATATGGGGTCCAATTTCACCGGAATCGGCATAAAAGATCAAGTCGAGGGATGGGATAAGACAGCATCAAAATGTGTTACCGTAGATAGACCAGAGGTGGTGCGTTTGTACAACTCGTCAATGGGAGGAGTTGACAAGAACGATCAATTGATCAGCTACTATAGCATCCATATAAAATCCCGAAAGTGGCCACTAAGAGTCATATTTCATGCAGTAGATTTAGCGGTTGTTAATAGATGGCTAGAGTACAAGGCTGATTGCCAATGCTTGGAAATCTCCGAAAAACATGGTATGGATTTATTAGAATTCCGATTAACGCTATCTGATTTATTGCTATTTGCTGGAAAACCAATGGCTGGAACAAAGCGCGGTAGACCAAGCACGTCTGGAGAGCAGGGGGGTTGCATTTCAACAGGCAGGGTCTTCTCAGAAAAAAGGCCCTTGACCCAAGTTAGGCTGGATACCGTTGATCACCTACCAGAATATGATGAGAAAAAAGAGGCAACACGTTGTAAAGCAGTAAATTGCACTTATAAAACTCATGTATACTGCCTCAAGTGCAAAGTTCATTTATGTTTTATAAATGGTAGGAATTGTTTTAAAAAATTTCATCAACAGACGTAAATAAGCGAGATACATTATTATTTTCTTAAATTTATACAGGGTGTCCCGTATGTAGTCTTGCAGCCAAAGGCTATGGATAGATCACGTTTAGACAAGGCAAAATTGTATGGGTCGAGGGGGGCGAAATTCTTAACGGTTTCCGAGAAAACGGAACTTTGGACATTTGGGTATGTTTTTATAGATCACACTGTAAATTCTGAACGTTAAATCCTATGTCTATAAAAACATACCCAAATATTTAAGTCCCGATATCTCGGAAACCTTTAGGATTTTACCCCCTCCTCTCCTCACCTACCAATACAATTTTTGCTTGTCTAAGCATGACCTATCCATCGCCTTCGGGTGCAAGACCACATATGGCACATCCTGTATATTGTTTTTGTTACTGAATTTCTTTGAGTTTCTAAAAGTATATGTTTATTTTAAGTATAGTATATAGTATAAATAAAAAGAATGTTAACTTACCATAACATTTGTTTTCATTTTAATGTATAAGAAAATCTTGCGACCGCTCAGTCCGAATGTCCACTGGGATGGACATTCTCTAAAACCTATATTTTAAAAATATTTAATGAAGGGATGCTTTTAATTATATATTTAGGTTCCCCAGACATTAGAAATTAGTACAACAAAATTTTCCAGCGCGTAGAAAAAATTCGGGTCCGAAAGGGCTAGATTTCAGCAGGGCTGCGCACATTTTTGCTTAATTTAAAATTTAAAGAGAAGGACCTTCGAATTGTTAGCGCTGACGCATGATTATTTTAAATATCAATACTCCATTATAGTAGGTACCTTCATTATATTCTATAGTTGCTCTGATTTCCTGATTCCTTGTAGAATTTTTCTTACGCTTGCCAATTACACGAACCTCAACGGGAGGGTCAAATTTTCTTTGAATTCAAATTTAGTTTACCATCTCCTGTTTTTCCTCTCTATTATAAGTTACAGGTGTTCAAGTCAGGCATGCATAATCATCTACTACACTCAAATCAATAATTGAAAACAATTTACTAATTGAGTCTTATTTATCTTATTCGGGTAGAAAACTCAGACTGAAACGATGGCATAAATTTCTTAACTTTAGTTTTTGCCGGGTAGTTAATTTAATTAGGAAGAATAATTCGAAACAATTTGGAATAGTGTTATAACATACACCTTTGAAGATTTTATGCATGATTCGGTGAATGTTATTACTGTAACTAAAAGGGTGCCAAGCGAAAAGGTATATGAGAACTGTTGTTATGGCAACTGAATACTTCGAATAGACATCATTACTGAAAATCTTCCTTAAACGGTCATCAAAATAAGTTGATTGCCATAACTGCCATTCTTGCCGTCTAATTTAGCACCTTAAATAAGTTTCTTATAAAAGTGTTGTTATGAAACCGTTGCTAAATGGCAAGAGTTAGCAGGCAAAAGGAACCGCAAGTGCCGACACGATATCTTTAAATGATAAATTTCCAAAAATGCTGTAAGGCATCATCATTTCTAATAGGACAATGAAATCACCTAATAGTTCCTTCCCTCCCTCCCTCCCTACCTCCTCTTCTTTCATCATCTTTATTGCTCTCAGTCCATCATCATTATCATCCACTTCCTTCAGTTCAGTCCTTTTTAGTCAATTTCAGTTACATTTAAGTGACGTGCTGCTTAGATTGAGATCTCATTAATGACACCATCCATCTTGATGTTACCTGAATTCAGGATAAGCCCTAAACAAGGTGATAATATTCGATCTATGTAGAAACGTGAAGAAGAATTTCACAGCACAATGTTCAGGGTGGCATTTAAAGTGCTGTTGTATAGAAGAAACTCTGTATCCAGAGACATACAAAGAACGACACGACCGAAGGGAGGAATGGAAATTGTGCTGGCAGCTCAATTAACACCAAATCTTATTAGCAGTCTTCTGCATGACCTATTTCAGGGAGTGTTTGCAAAATACATAATTAAATAAGCGTGATGCATACTGCGGGTTCACGAACAATGTGGCTCTTGATTTTGATTATGCAGCTTTACTTGTATAGGATAAATAGCAAACTTGAAGTTAACACATAAAACTTAAACTGTTTAAAGGACAACTGTGTAAGGCATACATAGCCCCATACAAAACACCCAGTGCTTCCACAGTCAACACTTTTTATTCCGATATCTTCCACGCCACTCTCTTTTACCCAAAGGCGTTTAATTAAAATTTCAGGGTTTATTATAAGCTGTACAGTAATAATTTATGTAGTTCCAACCACAGCCGTTATACGTATGCTTGGGCAGAATTTACCTATAGATTTAATATGGGTGCAAGCCGACAATACAATGTATTCCACCATGTCGCAATTTTAAACTTTTTCCCGCATTCACAACTGAAGCATGAAATTTATCGTTCTTTTGGGGGACGAGGATAACTTTCTTTTCTGATTTTACAGCAACAACATTTCTTTTTCTAATAGTGGTGAAAAATAAATTTCAGAAGTTGTACGGTTTTCTTAATTCAATTTGGTGGTGCTGTACTGTTGCTACTATTTTTTAGCAGCACCAGTGTCACAGTTTACCGAAATTACAATCCGCAGTGCTAAGCTTGTAGGTAAATATAGGTTATAAAATGGACAAAATTTATATGAGTCACTGGTAATTTGCTCTGCCTGCCTTCCGGGTTTAGTTTTACTGCTTTATTGTTATATCAAGATGTCTGACATATGAAAATTAACAAGGGGTCACTTTATTCATATACAATACGTGTAAACTCAAAAGCACTCAAGATCTAAGCTCTTAGGAGTACATCGGCAGAGAATTGGTTCCGGTTTCGTTAATTTTCAGAATGCTTTCCAAACTCTATGAATTGGATGATTACTGGATTGATTACTTCTGTTGTTATTGAGGGATGGCGCATATGTGGTTACGTAATTATTTTTGTTTATAAGGAGTGTACATTGTTAGTGAAATTCCAATCTTAGTACAAGCTAATTTACGAAAAGAATAAAAGGAAGTGATACAGATTTTAAGAAAAGGGTATCTAGAATTTTTGATAGCCTCATAATGACATATTAGATTTTGAAATTTATAGAAATCTATTGAATTGTATGGAGCAAAAGCAATAAGAATACACTCTGCAGCTTTCCTGTAGCCGACAATATTTAATGTGATTATCTGAATTTGAGGTGGAATGGATCCCTAATTCAATTATGTAAGTTAATGGATTTTTCTCATATTTTAGTTACATATTTTGTTTCTATTTATATTTTGTATATTGTAGTAAGAGTAGTAAGAATTAGGTGAAAATTTACTAAATAAAAGCTAAAAAGTTAAATTAAGTTAAATGAATTGTAATTTTTAACCACCAGATAAGGCACATTTAAATTTCAATATTTTGTTTATATTATTCATTTTTAAGCCAATTTATCGGCAGTGAATTGGTTCCGGTTTCGTTAATTTTCAGAATGCTTTCCAAACTCTATGAATTGGATGATTACTGGATTGATTACTTCTGTTGTTATTGAGGGATGGCGCATATGTGGTTACGTAATTATTTTTGTTTATAAGGAGTGTACATTGTTAGTGAAATTCCAATCCTAGTACAAGCTAATATACGAAAAGAATAAAAGGAAGTGATACAGATTTTAAGAAAAGGGTATCTAGAATTTTTGATAGCCTCAAAATGACATATTAGATTTTGAAATTTATAGAAATCTATTGAATTGTATGGAGCAAAAGCAATAAGAATACACTCTGCAGCTTTCCTGTAGCCGACAATATTTAATGTGATTATCTGAATTTGAGGTGGAATGGATCCCTAATTCAATTATGTAAGTTAATGGATTTTTCTCATATTTTAGTTACATATTTTGTTTCTATTTATATTTTGTATATTGTAGTAAGAGTAGTAAGAATTAGGTGAAAATTTACTAAATAAAAGCTAAAAAGTTAAATTAAGTTAAATGAATTGTAATTTTTAACCACCAGATAAGGCACATTTAAATTTCAATATTTTGTTTATATTATTCATTTTTAAGCCAATTTATCGGCAGTGAATTGGTTCCGGTTTCGTTAATTTTCAGAATGCTTTCCAAACTCTATGAATTGGATGATTACTGGATTGATTACTTCTGTTGTTATTGAGGGATGGCGCATATGTGGTTACGTAATTATTTTTGTTTATAAGGAGTGTACATTGTTAGTGAAATTCCAATCCTAGTACAAGCTAATTTACGAAAAGAATAAAAGGAAGTGATACAGATTTTAAGAAAAGGGTATCTAGAATTTTTGATAGCCTCATAATGACATATTAGATTTTGAAATTTATAGAAATCTAATGAATTGTATGGAGCAAAAGCAATAAGAATACACTCTGCAGCTTTCCTGTAGCCGACAATATTTAATGTGATTATCTGAATTTGAGGTGGAATGGATCCCTAATTCAATTATGTAAGTTAATGGATTTTTCTCATATTTTAGTTACATATTTTGTTTCTATTTATATTTTGTATATTGTAGTAAGAGTAGTAAGAATTAGGTGAAAATTTACTAAATAAAAGCTAATGTATGTAGTTAAGGGTTAAATCAGACCTAGGCTGACTCCTCTGGGTATCATCGGATCGAATTTCTCGAATGCAGATAATGAAACATATCATGTGGTTGTTGCAAGGGAGATATATTTTAGAGGACATTCGAAGAGAAGCTATCTACAGCGTATACCATTATTCTCGTCGAAAGATAACTAAAATAGATTGCTGTTCTCAGTTTTGACTGAATTATGGAGACCGCACACTGTCGACTCAATTGATTG
The DNA here is from genome assembly GCA_963930735.1 of Dioctria linearis. Lineage (NCBI taxonomy): Eukaryota > Metazoa > Arthropoda > Insecta > Diptera > Asilidae > Dioctria > Dioctria linearis. The sequence goes on along the minus strand of OZ005744.1, from coordinate 131,077,486 downwards.
TTCAGTCTATTGGCCTGTTGATTTGTTAGTTGAAGCTGGGACCTTTCGCTTTCACGCTTTCATCGTTACTGATTAATGCCAGCTGAAAGGAATGGTGGCTTAGTAGGCTAGTTACAAATTGCGAAGTAGAAGAGGGAAAACCATCTGTTGCGTTAGCTCAGAGGTAAGAGCTGTCGCCCGGAAAGCGGATGTTCCCAGCTTTAAACCCCGCACGAGGCGGTTGTTATTCCACTTGTATTTATGAGTTGATTTAGAATCGTTAAAAATAAGCGAAATTTGAAAATATTTCCTATCTCATTTAGCTAACGTACATATTCAAATATGAAAAAAGATATCTGATTTTTTTTAATTTGCAACTAACGAATAATTATTTGATAACAAATTAAATAAATTATTCAAATAATGAGAACCTCAAAACGAATAATTATTTGCGAACAATTCTCCAAGTAACAAATAATATTTGAAATCGAATAAATTTTCTTTCGATTTCTGACTTTATTTCAGTTTTAAGCTCTTATCTTCATTCGAGTAAAAAATGTCCATCTTTGCCCTGTAGTAATTTACTGGTGGTTGAGAAGGAGAATATAACAGATTCATGAAAAAGGATGTGGAGGAATCAACCCATGGCAAAATGGATGATATCAAACTGTTTTAACATGTTTGAATATTTTGACGGAACAGTCCTATTTGAAATGTGTTACAGACTATATAAGCGAGGCTTGATGAAATTGTAAAAATTGTAGGAATAAACTATTCAGTCAAGAGTGAGCCGGGTTCGCGCAATACCAGGTTTCCATACCAGAACCTTATCAACGAAGAGTCGATCTGGCAAATTTAATAATTGTAACAGAATCACTAATCAGATCATAATTTACAAGGCTACTCTCCAATAGCCGGGCCACACATCATCAGCTCTCCCTCCTCATTCGTCATTAGATCCCATTCAGTAAACTTATATTTGTTCAAGAAGGAATTTATTTGGATTTTCCGGTATACAACAAAAGCTAAAAAAGTGACAAGTTTCAAGTTTTGGTTTTGACTCATCTTTTTTTCATTTCATTTCTGTGTTCTATTTTTTCATTGTTTTTCAAATCACCCAATTTCGCTATTTGGGACCTGTTGATGAGTCAAAACCAAGACTTGAAACTTGTCACCAAAAATATAATGGGTTATGTGATGAAATAACAAATTATAATCATTTTTTAGCTTTTGCTAAACGTGTTCCCTGGCCATTTTTCTCGAAAATGTGCGGAGATATCAACGATTTATGTACGGATGATAAGGTGGAGCACTTAACTGCTTCTCTACAATACCTCTACGATAAATATGTCCCAATTCGAACACGTACCTTGCATCCCAGCGGCTCTCCGTGGCTCACGGAAGAGATCCAAAGAAAGATTGCAGAGAGGGAATTTCTTTATCAGTGATTCAAACGTACCAAATCCAACGTTGATCTGAATCGTTATCGGATCATCCGGAATAGAGTAACTATGGTCATTCGTGCAGCCAAGCGCCGGTATTATGGCTCACAACTTAACCCCAATCAACACCCAAGGAAACTATGGAGGAATTTACTGAATTTGGGAATATATGGCAGAGATCAGCCCAAGTGCAACCTGGATCCTGATAATTTAAATAGGTTTTTCACTTCAATCCAAAGTCAAGTTGCTGCCCCAATGCAACAGTTACCTGATCTTGTGCCGCTAAGTCAAGTCAACACACATAATTCTGAATTTGCTTTTAGGTGCGTAGATGCAGACGAGGTTATATATGCGATTAATAGCATTAAATCTTCTGCCACAGGGCCAGACAATATCTCTCCACGATTCGTAAAAATAATCTTACCGCTTATCGTCCAAATTCTCGTCCATATATTTTATGCTTGCCTCACTACTTCTCACTTTCCCTTGAAGTGGAAAAAAGCGAATGTCTTGCCTATCCCTAAGTCTCGTAAATCCTCCGAACTGGCTGATTATAGACCCATCAGCTTGCTCTGCTTCTTTGGTAAGGTTCTCGAAAAGCTGATGCACGTTCAAATGGCATCATATCTAAAACAAAACGACCTCTTATCACGTCGGCAGCCAGGCTTTAGAGCGCGTCATAGTTCCGAAACTGCTTTACTTAAAGTAATATCTGACATAACTGACTCGATTGACAACGATAACATAGCAACATTGGTTCTTCTGGACTTCAGTAAGGCCTTTGACTCAGTGAATCACAGTAGGCTGCTTAGTAAGCTCCAGCCATATTTCGGTTTTTCAAGCACATCAGTTAATTTCATCAAAAGCTTTCTTGGGCATCGCAGTCAAACAGTAAAAGTGAAGAACACCACTTCGCCACCACTTTTCCTTAGCAGCGGGATCCCCCAGGTATCAATATTAGGTCCGGTTCTCTTTTGTTGCTACATCAATGATCTCCCAATGAGGTTACAGGATTCAAAAGTCCACCTTTACGCTGATGACGTGCAGATATATTTTGACCGACCAATAGGGCTTGTCGAGGACTGCGTCGCTCGATTAAGCGATGATTTGCAAAGAATATCTGACTGGGCGAACCGTAACTACCTAACGCTAAATCCGCTCAAGTCAAACTGTATAGCATTTTACAGGAGAAATCTAGATCCTAGTGAATTGCCTCCGATAATGGTCAACAGTACGACTGTACCATACTCAAACTCAGTTAAAAGTTTAGGCATAGAAATAAATCAGCGGCTTACATGCTGCAACCATGTCTCCTCTGTTATAGGAAAAGTGTATGAATGCCTTCTTCAGTTAAGAACGTCGGCTAGTATATTATCGAGTCATATGCGTATGAAACTCGCTAAATCTTTGATATTACCTCACTTAACTTTTATCAGTTTAATTTTTTCCAAACTCGATTCTGGTTGCCAAAGAAAGTTAAATGTCGCTTTCAACGATACTATCAGATTTATTCACGGGTTGCGTAGATTTGCTCATATCTCCCCTTATGTTGAGTCCTTTTTGGGATGTTCACTTGAAGCATACTTGTCACGAAGGCGCTTACTATTTCTGTATTCTCTAATCCACGTAAAGGAGCCAAGTTATTTACTTGATCGAATACAATTTTTAGGATCGGCTCGGCATCGAAACATCCTTTTGCCAAGCTTCAGATTCTCATCAGGTGAGCGCTCTTACTTTGTGCAGGTGTTCCGCTGCTGGAATTCTCTAGCTCCCAATATTCAGTGCGCGGGATCTCAGCACACATTTAAAAGGTTGCTGACAACAGCTCACATAACGTAAATTCGCAAACTAATAGTTTAATAATTTCACTGGCATAATATGTTTTAGATCTTATATATTCAATATCTAAGTAGACTTTATAGGTGGATAATTAGTTAATTAAATTTAAATGTATGTTTATATATCTCTCTTCAACAAATAAATTTTCCCCACCGATTAAGTACGTACAAATATAAGATTTGTAATCTTGTGTACTAATTAACCAGTAAATAAATAAATAAATATCGAAAAAGTCCTAATAATAAAAGTTAGGCATCTTTAGTCAAGGTATCCTCTGGCATAGGCAAAGTCCTTGAGGAAGGACTTGGAAAAGGATATATTAAAAAATGTCCTTTTCGTCCTAAATTAAGGATACATGTAGATTACATTTTTGAATTCCGCGAATAAACCTAATACGAAAGTGTTACACTGAAAATTCCAGTTTAAACCGTTGTTATAGAGATATAAGACCTCAAAATGTACTCTATACACCGTCTTTGCCATTTTTCTTGAAAATGCACACAGATATCATCGAAGTGCAAGTACCAAAAGCTACCCATCATAAACCGGACTATCTTTTGGTATGGTCAACATTAAAAAAAAAAAACCACCCGAAAAAGGATATCTTCGGTTTGGTCCTTTTAGTCCTTTCTGAGGATGCATTTTGGCTACATTGAAGAATTTTCAATAGGTATACCACTTTTTTTGTAATTTGATTTGCAGTTATTCAATGTACCCAAAATACATCCTCAGAAAGGACGAAAAGGACCAAGCCGAAGATATTCTTTTTTCGTGTGGCTTTTGTTTTTATATGTTGACCATACCAAAAGATAGCCCGGCTTATGATGGGTAGCTTTTGGTACTTTTGGTACTAGCACTTCGATGATATCTGCGTCCATCTTCGAGAATTTGAGGCCTTATATCTCGATAATAAAGGGTTATACTGGAATTTTCAATATAACACTTTCGTATTAGTTTTATTCACGGAATTCAAAAATTTAATCTAAATGTATTCTTAATCAGGACGAAAACGACTTCAAGGACTTTGGCTATGCCAGAGGATACCTTGACTAAAGATGCCTAACTTTTATTATTAGGACTTTTTCGATATCTCCGCACATTTTCGAGAAAAATGGCCACGGAACACGTTACGTGGGACAACCTGTATAACGGAGAATCGAAATAAATTCCTTATTGAACAAATATAAGTTTACCCCGGTAAAAAGTCCTAAAGAGTAATAGTAGTTACGCTATGTTCATTCTGGCGTACTGTTTTAGCTACCATGATTTCGCCACAGATGGAGCAACCGTCGCTAGTTGGTTTGAGTCAATGCTAAATGTAGGTTTGTGTCCTGGCTGTATTGGTTTGTGTCTTGGATACATTATTGTGTCTCGGGTGCACCATTGTGTCTTGGGTGCACCATTGAGTCTTGGATGTTGGGGAAACGACATCACTTTGGGGATACGAGATCACTTTCACCACTCTCCAGCATAGGGAAATAGCATAGGATTTCGATTTTGTTTCTGGAGTTCGCTTATTTTTCATCTCGAGTTTTGGGGATACGAGGTCATTTTGGGGATACGAGATCACTTTCAGCACTCTTTAGCATAAGGAAATAGCATAGGTTTTCAATTTTTTTCTGTAGTTCGCTTATTTTTCATCTCGGACTCGTAGCCTCTAAGTTGACATTAAGTTTTTCATCTCGAGTTTTGGGGATACGAGATCAATTTGGGGATACGAGATCACTCTTAGTACTCTCCAACATAGGAATATAGCACAGGTCTTTGATTTTGTTTCTGGAGTTCCCTTATTTTTCATCTCGAAGGTCGTAGCTATAAATATTTGTGAAGTGGTGGGAATCTTTATTGGTGGAGGTTTCTGGTTAAGTTTGATCTGGTCTTGGAGGCGGCAATTTGACCTTGAGGTGCCCCTCCTGTGTCTGGGTACTGGGGGTTGGCTGAGAGCTTTAGTGGCAATATCTAATACAATGACTAGGACTGCCTGAGGTGTCTTGGACTGGGCTATGTTACCTGTACCAAGGCTTGGGTGGAATGTGTATTAAGTAATGATGTGAAATACCCTAACCGAATTTATATCGGGGCTGTATACTTGTCAGCTTGAGTTTGGTTTTAGTTGTTTACTTTAGTATGAGTGCCTGTGGTATATTGGGCTGGGCTACCTGGTGCCTGAGGAAACGTTATCTAAGGCGTGGGTGGATGTGTGCAGCTGTGTATTTATGTAGATAATAAATGTGAAATTCCCTAAGAAAATTAGTGTAATAAGTATTAATACAAATTCATATTTTTGTTCATGTCAATAGTATTAGTACTAGGGGTAAAATTTTCATCAGAAATGCTCTACGGGCTATGGTTCGAGGTATGAACAATCTTACCTTCTCAGGTGTAATTAATATTAGTATCTGAAAAACAAAAACAACAACAACTATAAAGATTTGATGATCTTAATCTGGAGGTGTCTTTTATAAACATTGCGCCATGTGATGATATATCTGAAAATAGATCAGGCAAAGCTGATTGGAGCGAATGTTGGTAGATATGTTCACTTAGATAAGTAATGGAAATTAGTAAATGCCTAATTTTGCTCTTCAGGTGGAATGCTTCTAATTTGATGCCTTGCATAAACAAACTCGCACAGTCCAGTAAAGTAAACAAATTCGCACTCGAATAATGTAAACAAATTCGCACAGCACCCGAGTAAAGTAAACAAATTTAGCGATTTATGTTTTTTAATGTAAGATTCCCAATTACTTTAGCTGAAAACAACAACTGATATTAACCTGTAGGATATGATGTCTTGGATGAGTAGTGGAAGTTATAATTGAAAATTTCTTTTGTTGAAAAAACAACAACAACAACTATAACGTCAGTTGTGGTTTGTAGGTATCTTTTATATAATCATGTTATGATATTCGATGTGTAAAAATAGATCACGGCTGCTTGGGATGGCACGACACATGAAATCATTAGAAGTAATGGAAATTAAAGCATTACAAAAGGTGGCCAGGCGGCTGGTAATTTGATATCTTGAGTAAACAAATACGTCCGAGTAAAGCAGACAAATTGAGCGATTAATGTGTTTTTGTATCTAGGAGTTTGTATTGAAAAGTCTTACATTTTATGACGAGTTGTTTTTTATTTTCAATAAAATATCTAAATCAATCACGCTGTTATGAGATTTGATTGACCCCGATATCATAGTTCGCATGAAGCTGATAAGAATATGATAATTTTATCATCATACTATTGGGGTGATCACATTATATTCTTACCATTAAGTTGAGAGTGGGTTTAATTAAATGTTTTGATGAATCAAGGTGGTGTTATGATATTAATGTAGTATGATATCTTGTCTTAGATGAGTAATGGAAGTTGTTTGGGAGCTGTGAGAAAGGAATAGAAAGCTAGCAAGGTCGTTTCATATTTATCTGTCTAAAGTATCATCCAAATGGTGTTGTATGAAGGAGGAAAAACTGATAATTCTTCAAGCCCATAGTGAGGACCGTGGTGGAGGTTGAGAGTAGGTGCTGTAAATTGTGGATTAAATTGAACGTTTTGATGGACGGTTTTTGACATAATATTAATCTAGTAGGATATGAAAGCTTCAGTAAAGAGCGTGGAAGAGGAGAGTGTTATTTGTTTACCTTTAAATCTTAAGGTTTATACTATTAGCCTCCAATGTTTTCTTTCAGTTGACTCGGTGACTATATAAGAACGTGTTGATTTCATGTTCATAATTTCACCTTGTGGTGAGCATATGAAGGTAGCACAGTTTTTTATAAATCAAGCAGGTAGGCTCTTATGAGATTTGATTGACTCCTATATCTAAAAAATAGTTCACATGAAGCTGATATAGTATTGAGGCAGGTACATTGTTTACTTACCATTAAGTTGAGAGTGGTTTAAATTAAAAGTTTTGGTAGAAGAACGCTGTGTTATGATATTAATGTAGTATGATATGTTGTCTGAGGTGAGTAGTGGAAGTTGTATGGGAGCTATGAATAAGCAGTTAAATCCTAATCTCGCTTGATATTAATCGCCTCTAAAGTATCGCCTGAATGGTGGAATATGAAGGAAGAAATAATTGATAATTTTTCAAGTCCATAGTGAAGATCGTAATAGGGGGTTTAGAGTAGGTACTGTAAGTTATGTATTAAGTTAAAAGTTTTGATGGATGGTATTTGGTATTTATCTCCTCGACATGTGTTGTACGAGTATCAGGAAGGTCGGAAAAAGGTTGATAATGCTTCAAGTTCAATATTGAAGAAAGTATTATTTATTCATCTCTAAATCTTACCATGAAAGTAGGTTGGGAGTTGATTAAATTAAAAGTTTTAATGAAAGAAGGTTGAGTTGTTATATTAATATAGTATAATATGTTGCCTTAGATGAGTACTTGAGAGCTGTGAGTAATATGTGAAATATGTTGTAGAAGAGTAGTTAAAGTTGAAAATGTAAGATTCCCAATATCTTTACTGAAAAACAACAACAACTGTAAATAATATATACCAAATCAATTTTTCACCCAATATTTATCCACATCAAATTCATTATCTATTTTCATATCTTAAGTTATAAACTTTTTTCTCTGTATTTCACATCCAAAAAAGCGATCCAGAGCAAATGTCTGTGTTAGGCTATGAGAGTTCGGCAGCAAAAGCCCATGATATTTTCTTATCATCTGTCTTGCTCTAACACACTAGGAAGCTTTAGTGAACATCTCACTCGGGACTTGGTCATATACTTGCTAGCTATGCATATGTATGTATGTAACACTGAGATGAATTACTGCAATGTTGTGTAGTGTAAAAGAAAAACTTTCATGGGTGATATGGGGATTGAATCGATGTATGTAATGCACTAGGTTGGTGGTATATGTCCTTAATTGATTGAAGCAAAATAGTTTCACGACTACCTTACCAAGATTTAAATATAGTTGAAATTCATAAAAATGTTGCATCGATGTCAAGAACATGTTAATACTTGTAATGATCACGAGCATGTTATGAAATTCAATATCTAAAAATAGACTACATGAAGGTTTAGCTGTTTTCAAGTGCTGCACCTAAATAAGTTTTCTTGGCAGGGATGTTGTGGATATCAGCATCAATCGAATTTCACAACATAACATCACCATGAACAGATTCTAGAAGATGTCAGTGGGGGCTCTTGGTTACAAAGCTTTTACAGGATTCGAGTGCAAACGCCATTTCTTGAGTAAAGTTCCCTAGCGACATTAGCCGGTATTAACAGCATGCCTTGCTTTTGCTGTTTTTCTTTTATTAGCCGAGAAGTTGTAGATATCACGTGTGATGTCATCTTGCCTCTTGTGTTTACAGGTGCTGCACCTAAATAAGTTTTATTAGCGGGGGAGTTGTAGATATCAACATCCTTCGAATTTCACAACATGACATCAGCTTGTTTTGATGTTTTCTCAGCATTATTATTATTATTATTATTGGGTTTAAGGGGGGTGTGTATTGATCTTGCGAATGCAAACTCCATTTCTTGAATAAGGTTCCCTCGCGGCATTAACCGGTAGTACATATGTTGTTCATCTCGGACTTGGGGATACGAGATCACTTTGGGGATATGAGATCACTTTCAGCACTCTCTAGCAAATTTCACATCCAAAAAGCGATCCAGAGCAAATTTCTGTGTTAGGCTATGAGAGTTCGGCAGCAAAATCCCATGATATTTCTTATCATCTGTCTTGCTCTAACACATTAGGAAGCTTTAGTGATGATCTCACTTGGGACTTAGTCATATACTTGCTAGCTGTGGATATGTATGTATGTAACACTGAGATGAACTAATGTAATGTTGTGTAGTGTAAAAGAAAAACTTTCATGGGTGATATGGGGATTGAATCGATTGGTGGTATATGTCCTTATTTGATTGAAGCAAAATGGTTTCACGACTTACCAAGATTTAAGTTTAGTTGAAATTCATAAAAATCTTGAATCGATGTCAAGAACCTGTTAATACTTGTTTTGAGCACGAGCAGTGGAAATCGTGCTCATTGCAACAGGTTATGAAATTCAATATCTAAAAATAGACCACAGGAAGGTTATTGGGGTAGTAAAACAAATCATGAAAGCATTAGGTTGAGAGTGGGTTCAATTTAAGGCTTTTGGTGAAAGAAGGTGGTAGTAGTAGATATTAGTGTAAAATGATATGAGGCATCAGTCAAATTTGGTGAGCCTCAGCGATAGGTTAAAAAAAAATTCAACCGCGCTAATAAATGAAAGTATTTTTAGTAAAAAGAGTGATACAAAACGGCATATGGAGAGCTGTATTGGACGGACTAAATCGCCGAGAGTGTTATTGAAAGCCACGAGTCGAGGTGGAGGGATTACTCAGCGTGTAAAAAAAAGTGATTTTGTAAATGGGAGGAAATAAAATAAGTCAGAATTAGAGCTGGAATTATTGTAAATATAAACCATACAGATTCTTAGCTATTTATACAGGATGCTGGTGATTTATTTATACGCCGTATTAAGAATATTTTAAAACGCCATCTCAATATTAAGTTAATATAAGTTGTGTGCTGATTTTGCTAAGGATATCGGTAACAGTGAAGTTATAAAATATATTAAATATTTGCAAGCAAAAACTGCTCCAATCAATGTAGACGATAATTTAAATGAGTGGTATAAAGTTAACATTTTGAATTCAATACTCTCTCAGCTGGATGAGTTTCGAGAAAAAGATAGCGGCTGGACATTGGACTCCATTATACATTTAACAGTACATATCAACAAATTTTAACAGCTCCGAGGATCTTCGTACATACCTCTACCGAAGGAGATTGCTTTAAAGCAAGCTTGCATCAATTTAAAAAATATTGATAAAGCATGCTTCGCTTGGGCCGTGACATCAGCACTATACCCTGGAAATATTAACTTCTCTAGGACATCATCATATCCACATTATTCGACTGTGCTAAATTTAACTGGAATAACATTTCCTATTACGCTTAAACAGATTAAACAATTTGAAGACCAGAACGATATATCAATAAACGTGTTCATCCTAAAGAAAGAGCGTTCCTTCACCACTGTTCTAGTTAGGCCAACGAAACACAAGATGAAGCGACATGTGATTCTATTAATGATACAAAATAACTATGAGCAGGATGATGATGATGATGATGAAAGTAATTACACGTTTCATTTCTGCTGGATTAAAAATCTTTCACGGTTTGCATGGAAACAAACTTCAAAACATAAGGCTAGATTGTATACATGCGATAGATGTTTGTTCTATTTTTATTCTGCTAAAGAATTAGCATCACATATTTCTGAATGTGAGAAAGAAAAAAATTATTGAATTAAGGAAGCCCAACCATAGAATTAAATGTTAATAGCACAAAGGATACTCTACCATTGGGGAACATTACTTAATTCCATCAGAGCAACAAGGAGCAGCCGCAGAAAACATATGATCTAAGTGTAGTAGTGTATTGTAAATAAAAAAATGTATTACATATTAGTTATAATTCCATTTATTGAAGTAATTTGTTCTAATTGTATTATAGTCCAAGTCTGAAGTGTAAGATATCCATTATTGGAAAATAAAGAATATATTATAGATATAGATATATTGAAATCAGGAAGCCCAACAATAGAATGATACACTAAGAATTAAATGTTAATATTTTTTTAATTTATATTAAATCAATAATGATATTTTCTATATGTTATTCTTTTTATTCAATTTCCCTACTCAGTCCAGAACTCCTGAAGGTATTCTTTAATAATATTTGCCTACTACAGAGGACCCTTAATTGGGCGATTGAGCCTTTTACCCAGAATGCTAGGTTGAGATTGAGCGTGAGAAAATACGTTGACATGTGGGCTTGATCTTGGCCTCTGTCATCACCTTTGAACCCGGAAGGGCATTTTGTCTTGACCTTGACCCCGAAGTGTGTGTCTTGGAGGCTATAATCTTACTTTCCTATAATCAACTCCGCCGCAGGGGACTCTGTACAACTTTTCAAAACAGATCTGATAACAGATAAACAGCTTTCCCAAACAGTTCTGATAACAGGTAAACATCTTTCCAATCAGCTCTGATAACAGCTTAACAGCTTTTCAAATAGCTCTGATAACAGCTTAACAGCTTTTCAATCAGATCTGATAACAGCTTAACAGCTTTTAAACAGGTCTGATTACAACTTAACAGCTTTTAAACAGCTCTGATAACAGCTTAACAGCTTTTGAAACAGCTCTGATACCAGCTAAACAGCTTTTCAAACGGGTCTGATAACAGCTTTTAAACAGGTTCTTCCACCTGTAAGATTATGTATGGAACATACAGTTACCAGAATCTTTTTTTTACTGTTTACTCACATTTAATTATAATCCTCCATACAGCTTGCAATACTCATCATCCAAGTGATTTATTGACAAGACTTGTTTATTCACTGTATGATACACTTTCATTAATAGTAAGAAAAATTAGGCCCACCACACCAATATTACGAAGACAAAATTACCACATTCTTGTCGAAGCTGAATCATGGTCAAATTGTAGCCTCCAAGATTCGACACTGTTGGTTTCAAAAGGTTACCCAAGAGCAGACACTTTCGGTTTCAAAGGTTAAGGTGACGTCCGAGGTCAAGGACAAGTTGCTGCCTCCAAGACCACGTGTCAAATACATATAAATAATAGTTTCATAACTTGTTTTTCATTTGATGTTTTGCTCTTTACCCAAACAGACCGCTGTTGGCAAGCTAATTACGTTATAATTTCAACATGAGTTCTAAGGATACTACAAACCTTCTAAAGCCTACGGACGAAAGTCGTAAAGATATTCATATAAGGCTCAGTCTGCATCTATGAAATCTATGCTTTCTAGGAATAAAGAAGAAAGTTTTTCATCCAAAAACGAGTCGACTGTCCCGTACCAACAGCTCGAAAAATCAGGATATTCCAACAAAGATCGCAAAAAATAAAGACGGAAATATGTTATTTATGAAAATGGTGCACAAGGAATTTTCTAAAGCCATCTTGGTCTAAAGGCATAAGGATCAGTCTATATCTTTGAAATCTTGGTTTTCCTGAACTAAAGAAAAAAAAGACTATCGATTTAAGCTATGATGCAATTAAAACAAATTATTTCAATAAATGGCATTATAACCATAATAAAATTTTTATTTACAATACATATTTTAGACTATACTTAATATATTTTCTTCCGGCACACGTCGCTAATGTGTTAGAGCAAGACAGATGATAAGAAAATATCATGGGATTTTGCTGCCGAACTGTCATAGCCTAACACAGACATTTGCTCTGGATCGCTTTTTGGATGTGAGATACAGAGAAAAAAGTTATAACTTAAGATATGAAAATAGATAATGAATTTGATGTGGATAAATATTGGGTGAAAAATTGATTTGGTATATGTTATTTACAGTTGTTGTTGTTTTTCAGTAAAGAAATTGGGAATCTTACATTTTCAACTTTCACTACTCATCTACACCATATTCCACATATTACTCACAGCTCTCAAATACTCATCTAAGACAACATATTATACTATATTAATATAATAACTCAACCTTCTTTCATTAAACTTTTAATTTAATCAACTCCCAACCTACTTTCATGGTAAGATTTAAAGATGAATAAATAATACTTCCATATCCTACTAGAATTATATCGTACCAAATACCCACTCTCAACATCGAGTTCTTCACTATTGAACTTGAAGCATTATCAACCTTTTTCCGACCTTCCTGATACTCGTACAACACCATGTCGAGGAGATAAATACCAAATACCATCCATCAAAACTTTTAACTTAATACATAACTTACAGTACCTACTCTAAACCCCCTACTACGATCTTCATTATGGACTTGGATAATTATCAATTATTTGTTCCTTCATACCATTCAGGCGATACTTTAGAGGCGATTAATATCAAGCGAGATTAGGATTTTACTGCTTATTCATAGCTCCCATAGAACTTCACTACTCACCTCAGACAACATATCATACTACATTAATATCATAACATAGCGTTCTTCTACCAAAGCTTTTAATTTAACCCACTCTCAACTTAATGGTAAGTAAAAAGTGTACCTGTCCCAAATAGTACGAAGATAAAATTATCATATTCTTATCAGCTTCATGCGAACTATGATATCGGGGGTCAATCAAATGTCATAATAGCGTGATTGATTGAGATATTTTATTGAAAATAAAAAACAACTCGTCATAAAATGTAAGACTTTTCAATACAAACTCCTCGATACAAAAACACGTTAATCGTTCAATTTGTCTGCTTTACTCGGACGTATTTTTTTACTCAAGATATCAAATTACCAGCCGCCTGGCCACCTTTTGTAATGCTTTAATTTCCATTACTTCTAATGATTTCATGTGTCGTACCATCCCAAGCAGCCGTGATCTATTTTTGCACATCGAATATCATAACATGATTATATAAAAGATACCTACAGACCACAACTAACGTTATAGATGTTGCTGTTGTTTTTTTCAACAAAAGAAATTTTCAATTATAACTTCCACTACTCATCCAAGACATCATATCCTACAGATTAATATCAGTTGTTGTTTTCAGCTAAAGTAATTGGGAATCTTACATTAAAGAACATAAATCGCTAATTTGTTTACTTTACTCGGGTGCTGTGCGAATTTGTTTACATTATTCGAGTGCGAATTTGTTTACTTTACTGGACTGTGCGAGTTTGTTTATGCAAGGCATCAAATTTGAAGCATTCCACCTGAAGAGCAAAATTCGGCATTTACTAATTTCCATTACTTATCTAAGTGAACATATCTACCAACATTCGCTCCAATCAGCTTTGCCTGATCTATTTTCAGATATATCATCACATGGCGCAATGTTTATAAAAGACACCTGCAGATTAAGATCCTCAAATCTTTTTCTTCGATTACAGTTGTTGTTTTTGTTTTTGTTTTTGAGCTACTAATATTAATTACACCTGAGAAGGTAAGATCGTTCATAGCTCGAACCATAGCCCGTAGAGGATTTCTGATGAAAATTTTACCCCTAGTACTAATACTATTGACATGAACAAAAATATGAATTAGTAATAATACTTATTACACTAATTTTCTTAGGGAATTTCACATTTATTATCTACATAATTACACAGCTGCACACATGCACCCACGCCTTAGATAACGTTTCCTCAGCCACCAAGTAGACCAGCCCAACATACCACAGGCACTCATACTAAAGTAAACATCTAAAACCAAACTCAAGCTGACAAGTATACAGCCCCGATATAAATTCGGTTAGGGTTATTTCACATCATTACTAAATACACATTCTACCAAGCATTGGTACAGGTAACATAGCCCAGTCCAAGACCCCTAAGGCAGTCCTAGTCATAGTATTAGATATTGCCACTAAAGCTCTTAGCCAAACCCCAGTACCCAGACACAGGAGGGGGCACCTCAAGGTCAAATTGTAGCCTCCAAGTCCAGATCAAACTTAACCAGCAACCTCCACCAATAAAGATTCCCACCACTTCACAAATATTTATAGCTTCGACCTTCGAGATGAAAAATAAGGGAACTCCAGAAACAAAATCAAAGACCTATGCTATTTTCCTATGCTGGAGAGTGCTAAGAGTTGTCTCGTATCCCCAAATTGATCTCGTATCCCCAAAACTCGAGATGAGAAACTTAATGTCAACTTAGAGGCTACGAGTCCGAGATGAAAAATAAGCGAACTCCAGAAAAAAATTGAAAACCTATGCTATTTCCCTATGCTGAAGAGTGCTGAAAGTGATCTCGTATCCCCAACGTGATCTCGTATCCCCAAAACTTGAGATGAAAAAATAAGCGAACTCTAGAAACAAAATCGAAATCCTATGCTATTTCCCTATGCTGGAGAGTGCTGAAAGTGATCTCGTATCCCAAAGTGATCTCGTATCCCCAACATCCAAGACTCAATGGTGCACCCAAGCACAATGGTGCATCCAAGACACAATTGTGTATCCAAAGCACAAACCAATACAGGCAAGACACAAACCTACATGTGGCATAGACTCAAACCACCTAGCGGCGGTGGCGCCATCTGTGGCGCAATCATGGAAGCTAAAACAGTGCTCCAGAATGAACATAGCGTAACTACTAGTAATCTCTACTTTTATCATTAAAATGTAATAAAATTAGCTAAACAGTAATCGATATTCCCCGTAATGTTTTAGAAACTAAAATGTTATAAAATTGGTTAAACAATTAAAATAGATGCCACTCACAAAAAAAATATAATTTGATAAAATTAGCTAGAAACTTAAAATCGATGATACTCACGTAGATTAGGAAATTTAATTCCGAAATTCGGAAAAATGACCAAAGAGCGAAAACAGCTATTTTTTGGACTACTTGTACCTACATCTGATGTGATTAGAGGACTTTCGAGATAATTAGTAGACAGAGTGAGAATTAGATTAGATGACAGTCCAACATTTGTTTTTTCAAGTAAACAAGGTAAGCAAAGGAATAAATAAAAAATAAAAAAAAACAAATTAAAAACCCCCAAAGCTGAAGAGAAAGTCAACCAAGCCTTGTATTGGCAGATAAGTATTGCGTCAAAATTAACGATTGCATAAAGAAGGTGGGAGACTTGTTTGCTCCTTCATATTTTCAAGGGGTACAAGAGCTAGAAAATTAGCTCAAGTAGAAACGCTCCCGACACACAGATATTGCACGTTTCAGTTTTTGTAGTCGTACGTAATCTAGAATTTTGCCCTCAATGGGAATCAAATTCGCAGTGCTGCGCACTTATGCACACACTCTAGGTTACTTAGAACCCTGCTTAACTCCGCGGAATACTGCCTGCTGGATCCCCAAAAGTATAAGCAATTGATTTACGAATCACACCATAAACACCCAGCTGGTAAAAAACATCGGCCCGGTCAGAAACAGAACGTCCAAAAATAAAATAAAATAAATAACCATAGGAAAAAATGTTACAGTATGTTTAAATCTAAAGCAAATTTTCCTGTGGTAACTGAAAAATTAACACATTGTTCCACATTGTCGAGACACATAAGAAAATACGTTATTAATAACAGTAACAAGTAAGTTAGTTCTATATATCATTTCTTTTAAATACTACTGTATTGTTAAAGTTCAATAATATTCAAACAGCCGGGCGCAAGAGAGTTGGTTTTATTAGTAAAAGTTGCGTTAGCAAATAACACAATTTGTTTTCTTAGCAATACATGCTTGACTAAGAAGGCTGCAGTTTTTCTTTTATCTACGACTAAATCTCTACTAATCCTGATAATATCAAAATTTTAGCCTAAGAATTTTAGAAGAACGATGTCTTCGCACATTTTGGGCTATATCTTTATAATGCCACCAAAAATAAAAATAAAAAACAAGTGAAAATGCTAGAATTGGTCTAAGACCAATTCTTATGATACCCTAGTTGAATGCCCTTATGAAATTTCGTATTGTCACCCTTTTATGCAAGTTTGATTTTTGAAGTGCTTTTTCATATATTTCTAGAATGAATTGTCGGACAGTAAAAATGATTTTAACCAATTTTATAGGATGTCTAATTCTGAAGAAGTTTTTAGTGCAATAAAAATGTCTTGGACTGATCGTTTTTAAAGTATACGTAAAAAACGTAAATTTTTATATGGCAACACCAAGAAGGAGTTGCCCTATTTAGTCCATTTTTGAAATTTTATTTGCTAGAAAACACCCTGTATCAAATTTCAGCTCTCTACTTCGACGCGCTCTCAGGCAGTTTGCAAATATATACTGGAAAACGAAATTTTTGTATGGCAGCTCCACGAGGGGGTTGCCCGAATTGTCTCATTTTCGAAATTAATTTTACTTTTTTTTAAGTCTTTTTACAAAATTCCAACTCTCTAATTATACGCGTTTTCGAGTTACCACGCGTACAGGTAGACAGACGGACGGACGGACATGCAAAAATCAAGATAACTTTTAATATTATGCTCTACCATCATTATTTCGAGGAGTTACAAACGGAATGACAAACTTAGTATACCCTATAGATTTCATCTAGGGTATGACAAAATCTGAAATCCTTATTTGGGTGTGGGGGGGGGGGGTTCCAACTTACCTCCATAAAGAATTTTAAATAATATTTCATATTCCTTGAAATATGTGCACGTCGCGAAGACCTACGTCGCGAAGACCGAAGATTCTGCCAAATTTCAAATTCTCTTACATTATGTCGGTTTTAAGAACAACGTCTCTGACTGTCTGTCCGTCTGACTGACGGACTCAAAGGCGATCTTCAAAAGGTTCCGTTTTTTTTTTGCTTTTGAGGTACGAAAGCCTAAAAATACGCTATATTTACGAAAGCATTACGTGTAGAAGAAAGTATTTCAATCAAAATTTTTAAGTAAATCATCTTTCAACAAAACAATTTTATTACGATCAGTAACAATCATTACTGGGCACAAAGGTCGGCTCAATTCAGTAAGCTGACAGTCGTCAACTTATTTCTCGCTGTTTTTGTGTAACGAGCAAAGTCAACTGATTTAAGAATTAAGAATCACGTCATGATAATTCCTGCAGGACAGGTAGTTTTAAATGACCTTTCTCAATCTACTTGCGGCTGATAACTCATATTAAAGAAAAATTGCTTAAGCTATTTGAGTTGTGTAAATTTTATGCAAACTCTCTACTCTCAGTAACTGAGTTGAGTAGATGCTTTCCCGTTTCCAGGAACCATCCTGACTTCCGTCTAGAAAACGGTGACGTGATTTTCGAGTTGTATAGAAATTTCCATATGAGACCCCCTGTAGTAAACGCCAGCTTTGGTGTTTTTTTTTCCCTATTTGGAGCCGTTTTTGTAAATTATACGGTTCGTCAATGGCTGAAACATGCAATGTGATTCCTATTTTGCTCTAGATGGAATTCTCGACTTAAAATTGCTTTTCAGCATAGTCTCGCGGAAGTGGTCTCTGACCCTGTCGATGCCAAACGACTGAAAAAACTCAAGGATGGAGTCGTGTGGAATTCTTGTTCTATTGTGAATCCAGCTCTAATTGAGATGCAGTCTCTGCAATGCAATCGCTTCCCCTTTCTTGATGTATATTTGTACGGCGTGTAAAATGAGGAGGACCTCAAGAACCCGACTGCTGGTTGACTTGAAAGTGCCACTGATACTGAGTAGGCACAGTTTTTAAATTTTTTCAATATCTTGCCATATTTGGCGAAATCCTTCCTTTCCACCATACCAAAGAACCGTAGGTTAACATCGGTCGGATGAGACTTTTTTTTATCTTACAATGAGTACTAATTATGGATAGTCTTTAACTCTCTCTGACCTCTGTCTTTTTATTAAGACAAGGAATGAATCTGCCCTTTATTTGCTCCATGCTCTTGGAGCTAAAATACACAAAAAATGCGTTTTCTATAAAGACCCTCCTGTGGAAATTGACACATATATTGAAAGCCACCCCAGATTTTCTAGGTGGATTTGAAGGTCAAGCTGGGAGGGTATCTTCTCAACTTAGATACTGAGAACACAAAGATTTCTATATGATCGGGATGGCACGGAAGTATCCCATCTTCAATATTTTGGCTTTGGCCGACTCTTCAATATATTAGTTGTTGTTCAAAATGACCCCATGGGTATAACTTTAAAAGAATTTCATTCATTCATTTCTTTCATTTATTTATAAAATTTTACACTTTTCCATAATCTTAACTGTGGGGCACATCTCAGGCAAGGTCAACGAAAAAGCTACTGACACTTAACAATTCCCCCTGTGAACCCCGTGTAAATTACTGGACACTCATTTCTTAAGGGTCAACGATACAGGATGTAACTTCTGTGTAGAGGATGCGAAGGAAAAACACAACTGGTAACTCGGTTTCTTTGTCACTGTCCGGCTATCTCTGGTAGTTGATGTAGAGTCCCTGCCTCACACCTCCTTAATGAATTACATACAGCTGGAAGGGAGGCTTAAGGAAAATCCTAAACTGGCATTCGCCTGGGATTTAAAAGCAATGGATATTATATCTGGAAGTTATTGTAGTGGCCTAAGCTCTCGACAAAATTGGGGTTGTCGACCTATTCCAAATCCATCTATAGAACTAAAATTAAAATGAGACTCAACAGCTTCCCAAGCAGTGTCCGAATATATATTGTAAATTTAAATATGGCGTAATCAATAAATTGCTGTTTTTCACCCACTTGACTTTCCTTTTTTCTAAAAATTGTGATGTTGGCATATCTGCCAATTGTCAGTTGCATCATTTGCATATTTTCACACTTATTATATATAGATAAAAAAAGCGAAAATAAATCCCTGAAATTTCTCAATTGATGTAGAAGAATGTGAAACTTTTCCAGAAAGAATTAAGTTCCTCTGCTACTTTTAAAACAGTAAAAAACGGAGCACTAAAAGACGCGTAAGAAATTTTCGTGATAAAAAGTTGTTGAAAAAAAAATTATTTTTATTTTTATTTTTCTGTGAAATGGTTTCTCCTTGTCATTTGACCGTAGGATACAAAACAGTAAAGAATAAAAATAAGAAGAAGAAGGGCATTTTCATAGGGCGGTCAACCATATGATGACAAACTTTTCATATTTTCCTCATCAGCTCTTGTAAATCTGAGAACAGTTTTTTTTTGTTTGCTGCTGGTGTGTCCTCCGCATTTCCTTTTGGTTAGAGTATGCAAATTATTTGTTGCCACAGGGACGAATGGAAGTCCTTTTCTTTAAGAAAAGTTAACGTTAGATGTGGTTGGTTGCTGTAGGATTTAGTATCCATGGTGAAATTTTAGCCACCTTCGGCAAACACCAACACCTACTGATAGTACCTATGAATTACAACACAAGTCCGTTAGGATGGGGATTCAGCAATGTGAATACAAATTGAGGTATTCTCTGCGACTTCTCGTTAAGTTGACTAGCTTAAATGAATCCAGGTTGATCGTCCCATTACCTCTACCCGCGCCTACAGGTATCTATTAACCCAAGAGAAGTAACAAAAATATAACTAGTGCTACACATTAGAGCGGTTGGACTATGCTTTATCAAATTTTCTTTCACAACAATAGCGCTGGACGGGAAAAAAGTAAATTGGCAGTGAAAAGTTCGTATTTAAATAATTTTGAAAAGGATATGTGAAATCACATTGAGACAGGTATTCAGTGAGCAGAAACCCTCAAACCATAAACAAGAGAAAATCGACATTAAATGCATATGAAGCAGGCTTTTTATCGGCCGCACGAATTTAAATAATTTTTGTATATGGTTTTCTTTTTGTTTTTTTTTTTTAAATTAATTTTTTAGAGTTAAGTTAAATTTGAGTTGGAATAAAGTTGCCTGTATGGTGCCTCCAGACAACGATTCCATATATCTTAAAAAATTCTCATCTTTCCTGCCTTTTTATACTCGGGGTAGTTTGTCACTCCTCAAGTAGCATAGGTGGACACAATTTAGACCCGGTGTTGCAATCAGCAACCGAAAATATATTATAAATAAAAACAAATACAAACAATATAGTTTGTAAATATAAAAAAAATATAGAATATATACAATTTTTAAAAATATATAAAACAAAAAATACTAGGCAACATATACATACCTCCAGTGGACAGAAGTCTGTGCCACTTTTCCAGTTTTTACTTACAAGTGTAGGATCCATATTCTTGCAAAATATACTTCGCATTTATTGCCTGGAATGAATACGTCACCAGGCACGATACCAATTAAGAAGCAAAGGCAGGTAAAGAGACATTAAGGGATCCGTCTTAAAAGTGAGCCCAATGTACTGAATCGGTGCCATCGATTCAATACAGGCAAAGTAATAAAAGCAGACCCTGGCAATTAAGTGATATACGAAGAAAGGTGTACAGTAATGCGGCCTCAAAGATGCCGCTGTGAAAGGGTAATAAATGTAATGGCATGAACTACCCTCGGGAAAAACCCACCCGAGTAAATAATTAACATTAACCTGAAGTCGGCTCGCTTGTTTGAGGATGAGAATCCAGATTAAACTTCTGGATTTGTCATTCTAGTTTTGGGCGAACTCGCGAGTAGATTTATATTCACAACACAAGTAACAAAAAAGACACATGCACCAGCCAGGTTGAACCCTGGAATGCTACCCGTGAGTAAATTTTACTCACTTTCTGCTTGAAGGCTGCACTGCTCTTTACGACATCTGACCACAGCGTCCCCACTTCTTAAGTGCTTTGCCTGAAGAGTGATTGTTAGGTTAAAGGAGGGAGATCCTTCCCAGCAGGTCAGCCGTCTCATTCCTGATGCTCCTCATTGGCCGGTAACCCAAAATTGTAGTACAAAATCTATTAAAAAAAAAAAAAAAATTTACAAGGTGTACAAATTATGATTCTTTCATTTCTAATTGTCCTTACTTTATTAATTAAAATTTCTTTAAATAAATTTTAAATTATTCTTGCGGGAATGCTATTCTTTCATTTTTCTGTTATTGTATTCCGCTAAAATATTTCAGCTCTTTTGTTTATAATTTATTGGTGTGTGAATAATATTTACTCAGGGTTACCAATAAGCGAATATTGAAACTTGAAGATGTAAGGTGTTCCAGGTCTTACTATACTTTTTAATAGAGTAGCATGCATAAATGCACAAGTCTTATTGAAATCTAATGCAAGATTTCAAAAAGACGACCTTTGAAGGAACACCTTGGTGAAATAGAATGTATTTTTTCAACTACTAAATAGATCCAGTTTTGTCCTTACAAGCACTAGAACACAATTTCGCAAACACAGCTGAAAATAAAAGCGAACAAAATCACAATCACAATAGTTTTTATAATAACTTTTAAACAACTTATCTTATCATCTGCAATATCCAGTGCAGGGTTTTTTTGCAGGACGTATATGTCCTCACAAATAACTAAACATTCGTTTTTATAAATTTTTTTTATAATTTACTTGTATTTTTCATAAAATAAATAAAAACTTTCACTAGAAAAAAAATCACCACAAAAATAAATTTAATGACCAAGGTTTTCACATGAAAATGGTTGATTAATAATGATGTTAGATTGTGTTCCCTCGGTAATATGATTGGGTGTTTTTGATTGAAGCATATATTGGCATTTTGTAGACGACCACCCAAACGCAATAATCCATGATTATCCAGAAATGGGTTTAGAGCCAAACTTTTGCTTTTGGAGGATAATAGAGTTCCTGCTTGTAACTGTTTAATTTCACTTTCAAATGCATCGTTTTGAGTTAGCTTGATTAGCAATTGTTGTGCCTGATTCATCTCAACAGGTTGGGGTATGAAATTATTGCGGTGAGTTTTGGGAACAATTTTGCGGCAGTTGTTGATAAACCTGAGACAGTAAGCCGTGATTCGCTGCATTTTAACAAACGTTGAGAATCTACTAAAAAGTTCATTCGTGTTTGACTGAGTAGTAGATAAACAACTTACTCGCTTTTGTTCAGATACTACGTTGCTTTCCGTAACAGGTAATGATTGAGGCCACTTTTCTTCAGGATTCATCAGCCACTGAGGTTCATGCCACCATAATTGATGGGAGCTTAATGAAGCAGGTTCAATTCCCCTGGAGTTGCAGTCGGCAGAACTCTCATTAGATCGCACGTGATGCCATGACTGTATATCAGTTAAATTTTGGATTTCTGCAATCCTATTTGCAACAAAAGTTTTTTACTTGTTCGGAAGATAGAAGAATCTGTCCAGGCAAAAGTGGGGGTCTTAGTAAGATTTAGATCTGTTCTAACTCGATTAATAAGCCGAGCTAACAGTGCAGCGCTGCATAACTCGAGGCGAGGAAGCGTAATAGGTTTGAGAGGGGCTATTTTGGATCTCGCAATAAGTAAATTCACATGGACGTGGAAAATCCGTGTAGCTGGCATGTTGAAAAATTGCTAATGGTCGATATTCAACGTGGTATAAGAATTGAGCTAATGTGACATAGCTTTTCTCTGAATTGTCGCCAGTGCATGTCGGTATGTGAAGGTATCGGCTCGTCCCAGGAGCATCCTGAAAGTCATAAGGTATGCATCAGAATTTTGGCTGTAACAATGGTCGTAGATATCCAAACTAGTGGGTCAAAAAGTGTAACAATTTCTGACAAAACAGAACGCTTTGTTGAAATACGATCTGCGAATTGTTTATATTGCAAGGTGAAATGGTCAGTTCCTGGGTACCAATGTATTCCCAGGGCTTTTACAGATCCATCACTTGCTAACCGTAATGGAACTTGTACTTTCCTATGTTCTTCCGGAATGCTTGATAGGAAATCCGATGAATTGCTTACCCATTTCCTTAGGTTGAAGCCTCCTGACGACAAAATGTTAATCATCTGCGCCTGTATTTCCAAGGCTTCATCGATGGAATCTGCTCCAGTGAGCATATCATCAACATAAAATCACGCGGTATAATTTTGGCAGCTATAGGATATTTTGCAGCTTAATCAGTTGTTAATTGGTGAACGGTCTTGATTGCTAAATATGGAGCTGGCGTTGTGCTAAATGTGACCGTGGTTAACTTATAGTCTTTGACGATTTCGATGAGATTATTTCTCCAGACTATCCGTTGAAAATTTTGATCTAGGGTTTGAATGTTGATGATTCGGTACATTTTCTCTATGTCGGCTAACATAGCGTATTTATATTTGCGCCATCGAAGTAATGTTGAGAAAAGCTCAGATTGCAGTACTAGACCCGTATGCAACTGTTTATTTAAACTTTTCCCATTAGTGGATTTAGCTGAGGCATCAAAGACGACTCGAACCTTGGTCGTAGTGCTATCCTTGACGACGGCGTGGTGAGGAAGATAATAACATTTATCACGACTGGCTTCTTTATCAGACAGTATCATGTGCCCTAATGATTTATATTCGTTGATGCAAGCCTTGTATTCCTGACTAAGCTCAGGATTTTGTTGCAATTTGTGCTCTAGACAATAAAATCTTCGTAGAGCCATGCCACGAGAGTCACCTAAGCTGGGACCTTCAGTAATAAAGGGCAAGCGGACTTCGTAAC
Source organism: Dioctria linearis (assembly GCA_963930735.1). Taxonomy (NCBI): domain Eukaryota; kingdom Metazoa; phylum Arthropoda; class Insecta; order Diptera; family Asilidae; genus Dioctria; species Dioctria linearis. The sequence goes on along the minus strand of OZ005744.1, from coordinate 131,053,217 downwards.
GGCCCGTTGCATTTCGATGGTGAGTTTTTTAATAAAACTCTTCACAATCGCGGTCTACCTTAGACAGTTGTCTTCCTGGAGTAACTTCTTCGGTTTCCCAGAACCGCAGCAGAAGTTTATCGAGAGAAGACTCTTCCTCGTAATGAGCATTTACTGTTAAGGTGGACGCTGTGGAGATTGTGTGAGTGTCTGCTAACTTGCCGAAATAATAAATAAATAAATAATTAATAACATTAGATGACTGAAAACAAGTAATGGTCTCTTAAACCATAATATAGTAAGATAGTGTCTACTTCTAATGAAAAATTTAGTTAAAATAATAATATTAGTTTGTCAAACTAAAGATATCAATTTATTGATAATTTTTAATTCCACAAATAGCTCCAATTAACTGATTATCCTTATTTATTTTTTTTTTTACCCTTTTATTATTTAGATGTATAAATTACTTCTCTTTTAATATTAACAAAAATAAAGAAAATAAATCAAAATTAATAACTAATAAATATTTTATAAATTGAAAATGATAACAAATTTATTTTCGGTATTTGATCCTTCATCAAGAATTTTTAATTTTTCATTAAATTGATTAAGAACTTTTATTGGAATTTTAATTATTCCTTCTATATACTGAGTTATACCATCATGCTGTTTTGTGCTATAGGTGTACCTGGAGGGCCTTTTCGCAACCCTTCTAAAAGGATTTCTCAATAAACATCTGCTCCTAAGAGCAGGTCGACTTTCTTGGCATGAAAAAGAGTGGATCTGCGAGTTGCAGGCCATGCACGTAGCTCCATTCCTTGCTTGGAATGGTGGACGAGGGCAGTATGTCCGCGATGGTGTTCACGATAAGGGCATTTATCGTAGTTATTCGAGGTTGAATAAGAATGAATGTTTATTGTAGCCTTTCGGCTAACACTCATAGCTTCTGACTTTCCTAAGCCAGTTATTTGTCTCGATGTGTTCATAGTGGCCAAGTGCAGCTTGCGTGCAGCAGCCTATATTATGAACGTGACTTGAGAGCCAGAGTCAATTAAAGCTCCTAACCTGAACATGGTGCCTTTTTTTGATGGAGCTTTAAGCAATGCTGTGGCAAGCAAGGCTTGTTTAGTTCGCATTGTTTGATTCGCGTGAAGCATTTGAATTGATCCGTTGGGTGTGGAAGGCGAGTAACAAGGTTGTACTTGTACGTGTGGGTTGTCTGTTTGTTTAGGCGAACCCTGTCGATTTGTGATGTTCCTATAAAGTAAGGAATGATGTTTCCTTCCACATCTCTGGCATGTAAACTTGCTAGCGCAATATTTTGTATTGTGGCTTTTTGAGAGGCAGTTAATGCACAGCCGATTTGACGTGACAATTTTGAATTTTGAATGAACGTCCAACTTAGTAAATTTGGGGCATGTGAATAATCGATGCTGCTCTTTACACATTATGCATCTGTCGCCAGAAGATGTAAAATCAGTTAATGCTCTTGGAGTTTAAGCTGATTTATTGGCTGAATTTGGTTTTCTATCTGAGAATGCTTTAAGAGTTCTAAATCTTGTCTCTAAAAACGGCTTCGAAGATTCAAGGGTAGGCAGTCCATCTGCACTGTTTACCTCTTGTTCCCATAGGCGATGAGTCTCTGCTGGCAAGCATTGCACTAGCATATAAATCAATATTGTATCGCAATGTTTAGTGGTGACTTCTAATGCTTCGAGTTCGTAGATACATTCGGAAGATTTGTCCAGTACCGTTTTTATTGCCCTGTCTGACTCTCGTGTTGCGTTAGGTAAGTTGAATAGAATTTTTAGCTGAGCATTAATTAACACTCGCTTGTTGTCATACTTATTAATTTTGTTCAAGAAAGAATTTTTTGGGATTCTCCTATTAACAATATCTTCCATGCGCTGACGTAACTCGAGTTGGTCATAGGAAGTTGACTCAATATGTGTTCTGCTTCTGCAGAAACACTTGATTTCAAGTAATGAAACTTCTGCACTGGTGATAGCGCAGAATTTGTATGAACCAAGGTATGGAATAGATGGTGAAATGACCTCCATAACTTGTATGACCCAGAGAATGTTGGTATTGTGATGTTACGCAATCTCAGAAAGGAAGAAGTTTCATTCTCTGGTCATCCAAGACATCATATCCTACAGATTAATATCAGTTGTTGTTTTCAGCTAAAGTAATTGGGAATCTTACATTAAAGAACATAAATCGCTAAATTTGTTTACTTTACTCGGGTGCTGTGCGAATTTGTTTACATTATTCGAGTGCGAATTTGTTTACTTTACTGGACTGTGCGAGTTTGTTTATGCAAGGCATCAAATTAGAAGCATTCCACCTGAAGAGCAAAATTCGGCATTTACTAATTTCCATTACTTATCTAAGTGAACATATCTACCAACATTCGCTCCAATCAGCTTTGCCTGATCTATTTTCAGATATATCATCACATGGCGCAATGTTTATAAAAGACACCTGCAGATTAAGATCCTCAAATCTTTTTCTTCGATTACAGTTGTTGTTTTTGTTTTTGTTTTTGAGCTACTAATATTAATTACACCTGAGAAGGTAAGATCGTTCATAGCTCGAACCATAGCCCGTAGAGGATTTCTGATGAAAATTTTACCCCTAGTACTAATACTATTGACATGAACAAAAATATGAATTAGTAATAATACTTATTACACTAATTTTCTTAGGGAATTTCACATTTATTATCTACATAATTACACAGCTGCACACATGCACCCACGCCTTAGATAACGTTTCCTCAGCCACCAAGTAGACCAGCCCAACATACCACAGGCACTCATACTAAAGTAAACAACTAAAACCAAACTCAAGCTGACAAGTATACAGCCCCGATATAAATTCGGTTAGGGTATTTCACATCATTACTAAATACACATTCTACCCAAGCATTGGTACAGGTAACATAGCCCAGTCCAAGACCCCTAAGGCAGTCCTAGTCATAGTATTAGATATTGCCACTAAAGCTCTTAGCCAAACCCCAGTACCCAGACACAGGAGGGGGCACCTCAAGGTCAAATTGTAGCCTCCAAGTCCAGATCAAACTTAACCAGCAACCTCCACCAATAAAGATTCCCACCACTTCACAAATATTTATAGCTTCGACCTTCGAGATGAAAAATAAGGGAACTCCAGAAACAAAATCAAAGACCTATGCTATTTTCCTATGCTGGAGAGTGCTAAGAGTTGTCTCGTATCCCCAAATTGATCTCGTATCCCCAAAACTCGAGATGAGAAACTTAATGTCAACTTAGAGGCTACGAGTCCGAGATGAAAAATAAGCGAACTCCAGAAAAAAATTGAAAACCTATGCTATTTCCCTATGCTGAAGAGTGCTGAAAGTGATCTCGTATCCCCAACGTGATCTCGTATCCCCAAAACTTGAGATGAAAAATAAGCGAACTCTAGAAACAAAATCGAAATCCTATGCTATTTCCCTATGCTGGAGAGTGCTGAAAGTGATCTCGTATCCCCAAAGTGATCTCGTATCGCCAACATCCAAGACTCAATGGTGCACCCAAGACTCAATGGTGCATCCAAGACACAATTGTGTATCCAAAGCACAAACCAATACAGGCAAGACACAAACCTACATATGGCATAGACTCAAACCACCTAGCGGCGGTGGCGCCATCTGTGGCCCAATCATGGAAGCTAAAACAGTGCTCCAGAATGAACATAGCGTAACTACTAGTAATCTCTACTTTTATCATCAAAATGTAATAAAATTAGCTAAACAGTAATCGATATTCCCCGTAATGTTTTAGAAACTAAAATGTTATAAAATTGGTTAAACAATTAAAATAGATGCCACTCACAAAAAAAATATAATTTGATAAAATTAGCTAGAAACTTAAAATCGATGATACTCACGTAGATTAGGAAATTTAATTCCGAAATTCGGAAAAATGACCAAAGAGCGAAAACAGCTATTTTTTGGACTACTTGTACCTACATCTGATGTGATTAGAGGACTTTCGAGATAATTAGTAGACAGAGTGAGAATTAGATTAGATGACAGTCCAATATTTGTTTTTTCAAGTAAACAAGGTAAGCAAAGGAATAAATGAAAAATAAAAAAAAAACAAATTAAAAACCCCCAAAGCTGAAGAGAAAGTCAACCAAGCCTTGTATTGGCAGATAAGTATTGCGTCAAAATTAACGATTGCATAAAGAAGGTGGGAGACTTGTTTGCTCCTTCATATTTTCAAGGGGTACAAGAGCTAGAAAATTAGCTCAAGTAGAAACGCTCCCGACACACAGATATTGCACGTTTCAGTTTTTGTAGTCGTACGTAATCGAGAATTTTGCCCTCAATGGGAATCAAATTCGCAGTGCTGCGCACTTATGCACACACTCTAGGTTACTTAGAACCCTGCTTAACTCCGCGGAATACTGCCTGCTGGATCCCCAAAAGTATAAGCAATTGATTTACGAATCACACCATAAACACCAAGCTGGTAAAAAACATCGGCCCGGTCAGAAACAGAACGTCCAAAAATAAAATAAAATAAATAACCATAGGAAAAAATGTTACAGTATGTTTAAATCTAAAGCAAATTTTCCTGTGGTAACTGAAAAATTAACACATTGTTCCACATTGTCGAGACACATAAGAAAATACGTTATTAATAACAGTAACAAGTAAGTTAGTTCTATATATCATTTCTTTTAAATACTACTGTATTGTTAAAGTTCAATAATATTCAAACAGCCGGGCGCAAGAGAGTTGGTTTTATTAGTAAAAGTTGCGTTAGCAAATAACACAATTTGTTTTCTTAGCAATACATGCTTGACTAAGAAGGCTGCAGTTTTTCTTTTATCTACGACTAAATCTCTACTAATCCTGATAATATCAAAATTTTAGCCTAAGAATTTTAGAAGAACGATGTCTTCGCACATTTTGGGCTATATCTTTATAATGCCACCAAAAATAAAAATAAAAAACAAGTGAAAATGCTAGAATTGGTCTAAGACCAATTCTTATGATACCCTAGTTGAATGCCCTTATGAAATTTCGTATTGTCACCCTTTTATGCAAGTTTGATTTTTGAAGTGCTTTTTCATATATTTCTAGAATGAATTGTCGGACAGTAAAAATGATTTTAACCAATTTTATAGGATGTCTAATTCTGAAGAAGTTTTTAGTGCAATAAAAATGTCTTGGACTGATCGTTTTTAAAGTATACGTAAAAAACGTAAATTTTTATATGGCAACACCAAGAAGGAGTTGCCCTATTTAGTCCATTTTTGAAATTTTATTTGCTAGAAAACACCCTGTATCAAATTTCAGCTCTCTACTTCGACGCGCTCTCAGGCAGTTTGCAAATATATACTGGAAAACGAAATTTTTGTATGGCAGCTCCACGAGGGGGTTGCCCGAATTGTCTCATTTTCGAAATTAATTTTACTTTTTTTTAAGTCTTTTTACAAAATTCCAGCTCTCTAATTATACGCGTTTTCGAGTTACCACGCGTACAGGTAGACAGACGGACGGACGGACATGCAAAAATCAAGATAACTTTTAATATTATGCTCTACCATCATTATTTCGAGGAGTTACAAACGGAATGACAAACTTAGTATACCCTATAGATTTCATCTAGGGTATGACAAAATCTGAAATCCTTATTTGGGTGTGGGGGGGGGGGGGGGGGGGGGGTTCCAACTTACCTCCATAAAGAATTTTAAATAATATTTCATATTCCTTGAAATATGTGCACGTCGCGAAGACCTACGTCGCGAACACCGAAGATTCTGCCAAATTTCAAATTCTCTTACATTATGTCGGTTTTAAGAAAAACGTCTCTGACTGTCTGTCTGTCTGACTGTCTGTCTGTCCGTCTGACTGACGGACTCAAAGGCGATCTTCAAAAGGTTCCGTTTTTTTTTGCTTTTGAGGTACGAAAGCCTAAAAATACGCTATATTTACGAAAGCATTACGTGTAGAAGAAAGTATTTCAATCAAAATTTTTAAGTAAATCATCTTTCAACAAAACAATTTTATTACGATCAGTAACAATCATTACTGGGCACAAAGGTC